>CM053032.1:227651825-228851825 GCA_028564925.1 Lithobates sylvaticus | reverse complement strand
ATGTTGAAGATAAGACAGAATGGCCAATACAAACAGGGAAGGGGAACCAGCCCTGGAACTTTTCTTTTTTTTTGCAGGGTCACATGGAGCCCTGAAGCCTTCCTACCCCTCTCTCTGGTACCACTAGTCCTGAAAAGGGCCTTCATCCAAGTATTAGCAAATACCAGACCCCAATTAAAGATATGAGCCATTTTACGGAAATGCTGTTTACAATGTTATTGCACTGTTGCAACACTATTATTTTGAACTGTTAATTACTTGGTTACCTGTGAAACGTTTGTTACTGTTTATACCTACCTCAATAAAAATATTGAAATATAAATTGGTAAAAATAAACTATTAACACTTAATTTCTGAAAGCAGAAGGTACTTCTAAACTGATTAAGTTTAAAAGGCAATATTTTTTGAATTTCAATCTCGGCCTAACAACCACAAACCAGTTTTGCTGGGCTGACCAAATCTTTGCTAAACATCCCAATTTAGGCCTAATGCACACAGGACATTTTGCAAACTCTCCTAAAAGCCTTTCCCCCCTAGCAGCAGCATTTTGAAAAACAAAAACTCTTGCCACTTGTAAAAGTGTATAACGTGTTTAAGTGCATTTAGGCGTGTTTAGATGACAATTGCTCCCGATTTGGCATGCATGTCAAATCGCTTCAATGTGAACCAGAGTTAAAAGCCTATGTGTGCATGGACATATGCAGGGGCATTTAGAGGCAGCATATAAAAAAAATGCCAGATGCACCTAGGAGCAGCTGAAAAAACGGCTAATGTGCACGAGGCCTTGCTGATCCTGAATAACTGTGCAAGACTGAAGGAGGCAGCCTACATCCAGAGAAGATCTGTGGTTAGTTCTCCTGAAGATGTTTTGAACAACCTACCTGCCGAAGTTCCCAAAAAAATATGTATGCGTAAGTGTACCTAGAAAAATTGATGGTGTTTTAAAGTCAACATGCGTAAGTGTACCTAGAAAAATTGATGGTGTTTTAAAGTCAAGAGGTGGTCAGTGGTCACACCAAATATTACGTTTTAAGGACATACCTCATCTTAGACTCAGATATGTCATCACTAGGTCTCTATGCTTCTCAATGCAATGCCGGCAGGACATGGTTGGTGGGAGGGGCTGGCAGAGTGTACATAGCTTCCTGGAAACATCACAACACCGTTCCTCATGGTTGGTGGGAGGGGCTGGCAGAGTGTACATAGCTTCCTGGAAACATCACAACACCGTTCCTCAGTACTCCCCTCAAGAGCCCTCAGCCCTGATGCCAGTTGTAGGCTGGCTCTTGGGAGGAGTTATGTAAATATCAAAATACCTTAACAGGTGGATCACAATCTGGAGGAGTGGGTGTTCCTAGGAAGGCTGAATTTGCATTCAGACCACTATAGGTGTGCGCAGCCTATAGCATTAGGGTGTGCACCCCAAAGCTCAAACACACATGCGTGCATGTATAAATATAAATATATGTATATGGCAGTGGACAGTGTCAGTAGGAGAGATTGGTGGCAGTAGTTTATTTATATTTGATTACAATTTTGTTTTTGTATTTTTTTTACATTTTTTTTTTAGGAGCCCCGTTGTGGGGCTTTGGTGAGATATCAGGGGTCTAAACAGACCCCTGATGTCTCACTTTGGTGACAGAGAAAGGAACAGAGAACAGAGAGTCCCCAGTCCATTTCTCTGCAGCCAGGCAGCAGGAGGAAGCTGTACAGTACAGGGTGATAAGCGTGTGCCCAGGCACACCATGTGTGCACACTTACGCAGACCACTCTAGTTATCGCCCACATTATGCTGAGCCTCCATGACTAAAAGAAGCTAGATGATGCTAGACATCCTCCAGCCCGGAAATGAGGCAGGCCCTTTATTGACTTGCTGTAGCTTCTAATGCACCCTGTGAGAAGCGCACAGTGTGCAGTGATTACGCAATTTTATTACAGGAGAGGGGCCTGCAAGACTGTTTAGCCTAAGGCTGGTTGCTAATGATTCATAGCAGAATGGCACATTTAAACATCCCTCAAAGGCTGTATCTTCTTTCACTGGAAATGATAAGCACAGTAAACATCAGTGACATCATAATGCAGTCAGCTGGATGCCAGCAACATCTTCCTATAATGCCTCATGCAATCATTATGTGATCTGGGCATGTGTTTACGTACAGTAGGAGATAGGCAGTGTCCGTGTGATTCTAATTTCCTGTTTGTCCGTCGCTGAATAAGTCTTATCTGACAGTCTCAGTCTGGAGCTCCCATACAGGGGTTATAAAACCTGCAGTAGGATTTATAGAATTATGCTGGATACCTCGTTTTGTATTAACTCTTTTATAAACTAGCTATGAGATCATATGATGTCTGAACAGGGTTTGCTGAACACAATAAGGCGCCATATCACATGAAAAGCCTAATGAGATCATTTTGGTCTGGACATCACTTTTCGGGTCCTTTTCAGTGCAGTAAAATTCCATAAAGTGTAAATTTGGCTGGTTCAGCAGAGTTTTGGCCTCTGTCAAACTGGAATATTGGAAAACTTTGGTTGTTCAGTGGCTGCGGCCGCTTGTAAGCAGGTGCTTCCAAAAAGTTCTGGGTGTTTAAAGTTTTTTCTGGGGTTTTGTTATTTAAACTGTGTTTATGCATGAAAGTCATTTTCTACAATGTAGATTTACTGCCCTGTGTCCTGGGTTGACCTTTTAAGCTGATAGATCCGGAGAAGGATAGGTTAACACTGCTAGTAAGGTTTTCACACTCTTTTCAGGAAGGTTACCGCCACCTACAGTACCATACCATATATAAATAGGAGCTTATTATTGTGCTAGAGAGGTTGGGTGGGGTAGATTAGAAGAAAGACTGCCAAAATGTAGCCGTTTTGCTGTTGGGGTGAGGCTAGTCGGGGTTCCCAGTGGGGTATTGAGCCTGTGGATCTATATGAACTTGAATGAACATGTGCTACTTTAACTGGACCCTGCTTATGGATAAATACTACCTTATATGGATTATTGCCAGTTTTGGACTTTTGCATTGAAAATTACTTTTATGCACTTGCTGCCTAATTCAGTTATGACTACCTCATGGGGTACTACTTTGGGCACTTCGAGAACTTGTCAGGAATGTGTGTGGAGAGGTCTTGGAGAAATGCTTCTGTTACCTCTAACGACTTTAGTAAAAGATTTTTTCTTTACATCTAATCTGCCTGGTCTGAAGTCTCTAAAACGGTGCATGCAAAGTGTATCAAAAGAACAGAGCTTACAACAGGGCCCTGGAAAGGTTAGAGAAGGTACAGTACAGAAGTCTAACGACTACAGTCTACAATTCCTAAAGCAGCCAACAAGCCAGGAAATTGGAAATTGGTGACATTGCAAAGGTGAAGGCTGCTCTGGTAGTGAGGGGGTGTTATGTTTGGCCCCTTCACTAGCGACTGGTTCACCACATAGTGGGACCGACCTCACGACACAGAGTAGCTAGGGACCTAGTCTGGAGTCACAGAGAGAGATGTAGAGGGTCCCTGGGAGGACAAGCATGGAGTTATGGAGAAGTGCATTTCCTGCATCTATTAGTACATTGAGAACATTGTCATGGGAAATGAGGTGACAGGACTGCTGAGTTGGTGAAGACAGATGCACGCTCTGCAGTACCAGCTTAGAAATGCTGCACACCTGCGGAGAGGTGAGCTCTAACAGAAGTTGTGTCCGCAGTGCATTAGTGTGAACAATACAAGTAGTATGGCCATGGATTGCAAAGTGTTAACTGTGCAAGTTGCTCTGCTCGCTTCTAAGTCCAGAGTACCACCATAATGCTGATCTCACATGACCATGGCTCCTGCCTGTAATACAGACATTAGGAAGTACAGTTCCACAGTGTCCCTACTAGGGCACCTTAATCCTCACCCACACACTGATCCATGTATTCTGGCAGTGGAGAGTCCCGCTGTCAGAATACAATGCCCCGGCACAGGAGATTCCTCCATCTCCCTTCTTTGTGTGGTTCCATTGAAGTCTATGGAGCCAAAAACGAACAAAAAAAAATCCCTGTGCATTTTCCAAAAACACACTGCAGGCAGTTGTATAGATGTGAACAGGACCCATAGGAAATAATGGTAAATGGATTGTGGTGCATTTTCTGCAGATCTGCAAACTCACTATAAAGTGCACACATGTGAAACTAGCTTTAGTAGGGCACCCCACAAAAAAGGCAAAGGGAGTCCCCCTAAAAATATATACTAGACCCCAGACTCCTATCCTTGATGAAGGGTTTGGTTTGATTGTTAATGAAATACCCCCCAGTCTGAATGCTAGTTGCCTGGCCATTGTGCAAATCCTTACTGACCAATAACATCTGACTTTTTGTCTGACACACCTGAAAAAACATACTGGATCAATGACTCGGAATGCATTGAAGCTAAAAAATCAGAATGACAACCAGGCAATGGTGGGTTTACATTAACCCTATTGCTGTCAGAGCCATGTTTTCTCTCATGACATGTTTACTTGTAAGTCCTCAAGTGGCATTGTACAAATGTGTGGGATAGTAGTAAACTGGAACCTAAACTTGCTTCAGTGTTGCTCCAGCATCCTGGAAAGTCAAGTATTCTACATGGTCACAATGCAGGCAGACAAACAAGCCTTTTCATCACACATTGCCAATAGTTGATGGATTGTGGTGGAAAAAAAGAAACAGGTTAGTGCGTTTTTAAATGAAATACTACATTTTCCAACACATTTTTAGTTGTGATGATTAAACAACTCATATATGCTTTCTTCTATATTTATGTATACAATACAGCGGGTAAAATAAGTATTGAACAAGTCTCCATTTTTCTAGGTAAATATATTTCTAAAGGTGTTATTGACATTACATTTTCACCACGTCGGTAACAACCCATGCAAGCCATACATACAAAGAATCCAAAACAAATAAGTTCAGAAATTAAGTTATGGGAAATAAAATGAATGACACAGGGAAAAAGTATTGAACACGCTAACTGAAATGTATTTAATACTTGGTACAGAATCCTTTGTTGGTAATGACAGCTTCAAGACGCCTCCTGTATGGAGAAACAAGTTGTATGCTTTGCTCAGGTGTGATTCTGGCCCATTCTTTCCACACAAACAGTTCAAATCTTGAAAGTTCTGTGGGCCTCTTCTATGAACTCTGATCTTTAGTTATTTCCATAGATTTTCTAATGGATTCAAGTCAGGTGATTGGCTGGGCCATTCTAGCGTCTATATTCCTTTGAAACCAATTGAAAGTTTTCTCGGCTTTGTGTTTTGGATCATTGTCCTGATGAAATGTCCACTCTTGTTTTATCTTTATCATCCTGGTAGGTGACAGCAGAATCCACCAAAATGTCTTGGTACATTTTTCCATTCATGCTTGCAATGACATGAAGTTTGCCAGTATAGTATGCTGAATAACAGCCCCACACCATGATGTTCCCACCCCACACTTCACTGTTGGTATGGGGGTGTTTTTTGGGGGTGATGTGCAGTGCCATTTGACCTCCAAACATGGTGTTTTATGGCATTCAAAGAGTTACATTTTGTTCTCATCTGACCAGACTATAATCTCCCAGTATTTCACAGGCTTGTCTAAATATTGTGCAGAAAACTTTAAACGAACTTCAACATGCTTTTTCAGCAATGAAGTCTTGCGTAGTAAGCGTGCATATAGGCCATGGCGGTTGAGTGCATTACTTATTGTTTTCTTTGAAACAATTGTACCTGCTAATTCCAGGTCTTTCTGAAGCTCTCCACAAATGGTCCTTGGCTCTTGGACAACTTTTCTGACAATTCTTTTCACTCCTCTGTCAGAAATCTTGTAAGGGGCACCTGGTCATGGCTGGTTTAAAAAGAAATTATGTTCTTTCCACTTCCGGATTATGGCCCCCACAGTGCTCACTGGAATCCTTCTGTAACCAATGCCATCAATATGTTTTGCAACAATAGGTTGCAAAGGTCTCGAGAGAGCTCTTTGCTTTTACCCATCATGAGAGGTTTCTTGTGTGACATCTTGGAAAAGAGACACTTTTATATAGGCCATCAGTTGAGACTGAATCAGCTGATATTAATTTGCACTGACAAGGGGCAGGATTGGGCGGTGTTCACCGCCGGAGCGGAGGCCCCTCCCTGTATACTACGTGCTAGCGTGGCACTGGCAATAGCTGGTGTGCGTGCAGATCATATATATAGCGCCTCCCCGAGCACAGTTTTTCTTGCCACACACTTAAAGATGCTTTACGCCAGTGGTCATCAACCCAGTCCTCAGTGCCCACTAACAGGCGAGGTTTTATGTATTACCTTGGGGAGATGCAGACTAGAATACTGCAATCACTGAGCAGCAAATTATATCACCTGTGATGTATTTGTTATCTTGCAAACCTGGCCTGTTGGTGGGTCCTAAGGACAGGGTTGATGACCACTGCTTTACGCTACAGAAGCACTATTGTTTTGGTGGGCAAGTAGGTGGGACAACAAATGGTCTATCGCATCCCAGAATTGTATAACAGTTTTAATAGTAGGCCATAATGTGCATAAGGTAAAGGCCAATACCCCTGGGGGATGCTTGGAGTAAAGATAGACACTTTAAAACGATGTATGCATGTGAAAAGGTAAACGTTTATTCAAAAATGTACACAGTGAACAAGGGAATGCTCAGAAGGCATGGTATGTTTGCAATGAGGATACAATTAGTTGATACAGTTTATAACATGTCAAGAGAGCAAAAACATACAAAGCATTATGACAGAGGTATAAACTTGCTTGGTGCATAGGGTAAGGAAGATGCCAACATGTTTCGGACTGTGGTCCTTTGTCAAGGCAATTTGTATCCTTAGAAACTCATCTGAATAGATGAAAGGTCATATAATTAGTCTCAGTATATCAATACATTATATTTGCACTGGAGAAAATCTATATTGCTGGAGGAGATTTATCTCAAAAAGAGAAAAAAGCACAATGAGGTACTCACATGTCCTGCCAAAGCTCAATTGTTTGTCATATGGAAGAGCCACTGAGCGTGGGATCCAGGGAATCAAGGGTGTATGCAGTAAAAACAGAGTGTACTTATACACTGGGGTATAGGAGACCTGCTGAGAACCCCCTCAGAAGACAAGGTCCAACATACAGGGTTTAGGGCTGAAAGCCCAAGTCCTGTATTGAACACAGTGGGTCAGCGAGTGTGTCACTGTAAAAATAAAGTAAAATGGGAATAATCAGAAACTAGGAAAAACAAAGTAAGAGTATCTGGCTACAAAGAAGTAGACCTAGTATTTACCTGAGTATAATTTGTGAGTAGAGGATAGGAGGTCAACTCTGGTCAGTCAGCAGCATGAGACTGAAGCCAGAGTGTGGAGGGTTTATATGTGGTCAGATAATGGACAACAGCTGTGGGTAGGTGTGTATCAACTAACCTGAGACCGCAGTGCTGATTGGCTGCTGTGTTGTTGGGAGGCGGGCGCCAGAAAGCGCTGTGGGAACCTCCCAGTGTGGACCTCTGACGGGGCGGTGCCGGGCGCGGCCGCGTCATGACGGCGCGGCCGCGTCCGGCGTCGTGGCGTCACCGACGCGGGACAGACGGTCGCCGACTTCCTGGTGCGCTCCACGGTGGAGCGCAAACAGGAAGTAGACCAGGAAGCTGGTCTGGATGGGAGGCGAGGGGGTGACGCGTGCGCAGTGGAGCAGATGCGCACGCGCACCTGGTCTTACCCGCGCCGGGTATTCAAAATAGAGGGGGAAAAAGAGAATGCAGGTGGAATGTTAATAGGTTGGTCCATAAAGGACGAATGATCACAAATGAGCGATGGGGGACATGCAGGTTTAATACAATAGACAACCTAGTAGTATATATGGCTTGTAAACCATTGGAGCATCTACACTAAACATATAGCGTCTTTCCGCCGCTATATAGATGACATCTTGATTCTGTGGCAGGGCCCCATAGATACCCTACACCATTTTCTCATATACCTCAATACTTCCAATTCTCTTAATCTTAAATTTACAATGACATATAGCTACAGCTCCATCTCTTTCCTTGATCTTACCCTTAGCAAGGACAGACATGGCCAACTACAAAGCCAACTTTTTCGCAAACCGACTGCAGGTAATACTATTCTTGCAGCCTCCAGTTTTCACCCCCAACCCTTACTTAAATCCATTCCTTTTGCTCAATACCTACGTGCCCGACGCAATTGTTCCACGGATACCTCCTTTGAACACGAGGCCTCCGTATTGAGGGACAGACTTCGCGCACGTGGTTACAAAAATAGCGTTTTAAAAAACGCTTACAAAAAAGCGAAATCTAAATCACGTTCTGCTTTACTCATTCCTAAACCATCTGGGCCCTCCACACAACCACCCCTTAGAATTATAACGAATTACTGCCAACAATACAATGAAATTACTCAAATACTACTTAAACACTGGCACATCATCTCTACAGACAGAGCCCTTTCCCCCTTTGTTCCGCCCAAACCTTTGATCACCTATCGACGCGCTCCGTCTCTCCGTGATAAACTCATTACTAGTGAATACAAGAGTAGTAACAAATCCCAGAGACAGCTTAAGGGCACCTATCCATGTGGCAATTGCAATTATTGCAAATACCTACCCAAATCCAATCTACATAACCTTCTACCCAATGGTCAACGCCTCTTTCCTAAGCATTATGTAAATTGTCGTTCTGTTGGTATTGTTTACCTTTTAGAATGTGAATGTGGGTGCTTCTACGTGGGTAAGATGAAATTACCATTCTGGAAACGAATTTATGGACACGTTACCAGTATAAACCAAAGAGATCCCGATTTACCTTTGGGACGACACACCTCCATTGTCCACTCTGATACTATTCCCAAGATCTCATTCAGAGCTCTAGACCATATCCCCCCCCCCAAACCGAGGGGGTGACTACAACAAAGCGCTCCTTCAGAGCGAACTTCGTTGGATTTTCCACCTCAATGCCACCATACCTCCCGGCCTAAACGAGGCCTTCAACTTCAAACCTTACCTTGAGGGCTTCGAGACCGGAGTCTGTGAACTAGATCTTTAACTTATGGTCTCCCACGTTCAAGCACCCACACCCCAATACACACTGCCTGTATTATTATTATATCTCTTACTCTGTGGATTGGATGTTTCCTTACAGCATATAGGAATATATGTTCATGTACCTCATACTGTATATGTATTGATATATGCTCTTCTGTATGTATGATTGACACATGTTTTTCCATTCATGCATTATATACTGTGCATCAAATTGCTACATGTTCTTTTCCCCTTCCCTCCAATGGTTTACAAGCCATATATACTACTAGGTTGTCTATTGTATTAAACCTGCATGTCCCCCATCGCTCATTTGTGATCATTCGTCCTTTATGGACCAACCTATTAACATTCCACCTGCATTCTCTTTTTCCCCCTCTATTTTGAATACCCGGCGCGGGTAAGACCAGGTGCGCGTGCGCATCTGCTCCACTGCGCACGCGTCACCCCCTCGCCTCCCATCCAGACCAGCTTCCTGGTCTACTTCCTGTTTGCGCTCCACCGTGGAGCGCACCAGGAAGTCGGCGACCGTCTGTCCCGCGTCGGTGACGTCACGACGCCGGACGCGGCCGCGCCGTCATGACGCGGCCGCGCCCGGCACCGCCCCGTCAGAGGTCCACACTGGGAGGTTCCCACAGCGCTTCCTGGCGCCCGCCTCCCAACAACACAGCAGCCAATCAGCACTGCGGTCTCAGGTTAGTTGATACACACCTACCCACAGCTGTTGTCCATTATCTGACCACATATAAACCCTCCACACTCTGGTTTCAGTCTCATGCTGCTGACTGACCAGAGTTGACCTCCTATCCTCTACTCACAAATTATACTCAGGTAAATACTAGGTCTACTTCTTTGTAGCCAGATACTCTTACTTTGTTTTTCCTAGTTTCTGATTATTCCCATTTTTCCTTATTTTTACAGTGACACACTCGCTGACCCACTGTGTTCAATACAGGACTTGGGCTTTCAGCCCTAAACCCTGTATGTTGGACCTTGTCTTCTGAGGGGGTTCTCAGCAGGTCTCCTATACCCCAGTGTATAAGTACACTCTGTTTTTACTGCATACACCCTTGATTCCCTGGATCCCACGCTCAGTGGCTCTTCCATATGACAAACAATTGAGCTTTGGCAGGACATGTGAGTACCTCATTGTGCTTTTTCCTCTTTTTGAGATAAATCTCCTCCAGCAATATAGATTTTCTCCAGTGCAAATATAATGTATTGATATACTGAGACTAATTATATGACCTTTCATCTATTCAGATGAGTTTCTAAGGATACAAATTGCCTTGACAAAGGACCACAGTCCGAAACATGTTGGCATCTTCCTTACCCTATGCACCAAGCATGTTTATACCTCTGTCATAATGCTTTGTATGTTTTTGCTCTCTTGACATGTTATAAACTGTATCAACTAATTGTATCCTCATTGCAAACATACCATGCCTTCTGAGCATTCCCTTGTTCACTGTGTACATTTTTGAATAAACGTTTACCTTTTCACATGCATACATCGTTTTAAAGTGTCTATCTTTACTCCAAGCATCCCCCAGGGGTATTGGCCTTTACCTTATGCACATTATGGCCTACTATTAAAACTGTTATACAGAAGCACTAGTGTTCTGTTACACTATACTGAAAAAAAAAAAAAAAAACCCTCATCTCTCGGCTAGCTAGCCACTTGTCTCTCCAACTTGTCTTGGTAATATGGGACTGTTTTTTATGCCCTTGCACACAATTTTCTTTTCACATCATCACCCTTGCTAACTGGATTTATTTACATATCACCATGTGAACTGCTTTTTTTATTATTAGAAAATGGCTACCTCTCATCTTTATTCCATTCTCTCATCGCTTTTTAAGTACAGTGATCTTCCATTTATTCATTATAGACTCCATGACAGTCACCACTTTATCCACCACTGAGACTCACAGTGAAGTCTGGCTATCTGTATTACGGGGGGCTCTGTGTGTGCGCCCTATTGCCGTGCAGCTTAACAATTGCCTCAGCTCCCGGGACTGACTACCCTTCTGGCCCTGGCCCCCTACTCACTATACTTTAGAGCCCTGATTCATTTGTAAGTATTTAGGACTGGCATATTTGCCTTTTCCTGTTCTGTGTAGTGCCACATGAGTTAAATTATATTTATTTTTTATAGATACTCTTAAACCTTCGCCTCAGAAGTGTTTTTACACACGAAACACGCAGGGAAATCTATGTTGCAGATACACGTCTGCACCAGCAATCACTTCAGCTTACCATGTACATCAACTATGCACATACTATTCTACGTTACATACTTTCATTGCAATGTGCCATCATTATGTTGTCTGTATATTTACGAATCTATTTACCATTTTTTTTTTTACAATATTACGTGTTACCAAGTTGATATATTCTCATGTATCCTTGACGTTTATTATACATGTAGATGTATGTGTTTACACACATGATCAATACCTTTTACTTGTCTTGTACCATTGATACGTACTTTTACTTCTTTGCATGTTATTAAATATGTTTTTCTATCAATTCACCTCCACAATGTCATTAGTTTCATTTAAAATCCCAAATTCCTTTTCTGTGTACCTGTAAATGTAATGGTATAGAAGTAAAATGTTACATTACAAATATCATTACAGCCATGCGCATGTACCTGATGTAGCATGTTCCTAGTGTGGGATGCTAGGTAAATTTAGTTTTTGGTTCCTTCTGTGATCAAGGGAGCAGTAATCTTTGCCCGTTCAGGGTTTCATAGGCTGGCCCCCCAGCCTCTGGAAGAAACTAGTTATCATATTCCAGCCAATCCCTGGAGAGGAGTGTCCAGTAGGGGGCTAGGAAGATGATAAATAGTCCTAAGCACTGGCGAACTGGGCTATCTCTCCCCAGAAAGGTTCCAAGCCTGAGAGGCTGCTGCTATTAGGCAGCCAATGGACTGTGAAGCTGTTCTTGAGGCCTCAGCTGAGGGTCTGAATGGATCTTGCTAAAAGCTGATTGCAGGACCTCACCACAAGGGATCTGATCTGGAGAAGAACTGTATCCCTCACTGGACCGTGGGGGGAGGAAAGACCCTAAATTGATCGCTATGACTGTGCAGTGCTCTGGGAAGTGCATTGGCTACCAATAGTTGTGCACAGGTGCAAGGTAACCAAATAATAAGCCCAATTTGGGTGAAACGCATCAGTGGGAAGTGGCTTATGGCAATGATTGTGTTAGTTGGCTGCATTGATTAAACCCAATTCCAATGGGAAGACTTTCAAGTTTTGCACTTTATCCTTGCTATACTGGCTACGCTGGCTGAGTTCTTTGTTAACTGGCACCCAGAGGTGTGGAGCACCCAATAAGCAAGTTTGGGGCTTGGAGTAGTGTGATATCTTTGATCTAGTACCTGCCACAGCCTGTGATTGCACAATTAAAGGGCAGCAGAGCCTTGTTGCTGTCATCTCTGTGTTCTCCTCTTGTGCTAGGTGGTATCAAGTATTGTATGCAAAGTTCTTTACGATGCAGCAGAACCTGATAGCAGTGCTGCCTCTTCCCCTCCAGTCTTTTGTTTGTGTTGCTGTAAAGGGGATTTCAGGAGGGCTATATCAAGAGGTTTAGCTACTGTTACCAGCCATATGTAAAAATAGTTTCTTCTTTAACAAAAATTTGCAACGAACTGAAATTGTGCTTTTTGTATATCTGCTTAGAATTCAGTTGCAATCTCTTATATGAAATGATAAACTGCTGTGGAAATAAATGAAAGTGCTGTTTTTCAAAGCCCTTGACATTTCTTGACAAGGACAAAAAAATTCAGAATTATTTCCAATTATGCCTTGCAGATCTCCTTGAGAGATAGACAGCACTGGTTATTCAAGCAAAAATGTGTGTTACTTTTTCAGGTCAGACATGTATTTTTGCTGCCTATTTTAATAATTTAGAAATTATATTCTTGCACCAAAGCCAAAAAGTGAACACGTTCACTGTAACCCGAACAGTTAGAATTATTCACAGCAAAAAATGTATCAAACTTCTTCAAAAGTTGAACATTTAAGGATGAATATAGTTTATCAAATTTTTTTTTCAGGAGAAAAAAATAAAACATAAGCAAACCAGTATCAAAAGGGGGAAAGAGTACAGAAAAAAGAACAGGGAGGGGAATTAAGGGTTGGGGGGGTGGTCCCCCCCCCCCCCCATCGTACAGAATAGTAAAATTTTACATATACATAAGTGCTTAGAAGTTTTTCATAGTAAAAAAAAAAAATACATTTATATATATATATATATATATATATATATATATATATATATATATATATATATATACATACATATACCCCTCCGTGCAGTGTCTTCCTTCTTAGGACTCTGTCCAGAAATTGTTACATACTATCCAACTGTCATATGGGGGGGGGGGGGGGTTATGGGGTAAAGGCAATCCCTGAAAACTTTCCTCTTCAGAGAAGCCTATCCTGCCTCCATCTAATAACTGCACTATTTTCTCCATTAGCTCATCCCCCACAGCTATTACCCTTTTGTATTACCCTCCCTCCTAGATTGTAAGCTCTAACGAGCAGGGCTCTCCGATTCCCCCCTGTATTGAATTGTATTGTAATTGTACTGTCTGCCCCAATGTTGTAAAGCGCTGCGTAAACTGTCGGCGCTATATAAATCCTGTATAATAATAATAAAGGGCAAAACAGGAGATGGGAAAACAAGGAAGGGAGAAAGAGGGGTGGGGGGATTCAGCATTGTAGAATAAGCGGTAACCTAATTACTCACATATTGTACTATAGGCCTTTATCAGAAACCTTTTCATTAGAACCAAAAATGATAATGATACTAATAATAATCCTACTACTTCCCTCCATTACTGTGTAATGCAAGGCCCAGTCCTCAAGCAGAGATTCTGCTGAGGAGGAGGTCCCCAAAGTTGAACATTTAATAATCTTGCACTAAGCTAAAAGGTACACAGTTATTGGAGTATGGAAAAAATGCAGGCTTTAGCACTGTAATCCTGGCTTAGTACTGATCTACTCCGATTTTACATGCATTTCAGGTCAGTGACACTCTAGGTTAGCCTTTTTCAACTAGGGTTCCTCCAGCGGTTGCTTGGAGATCCTTGAGCGATGAGCAGTTTCTGAATGTCCAGTAAACAACCGCTGATACCAGCAAATGTTTTAGCTATCCATAAGGAGACAATCTAAGAAGGCCCTTCTCCACTGGCCACCTATATAAGCAGGTCCTTCTCCACTAACTACGATGTAAGAGAACATTCCACTGGTCACCTAAATAAAAAAAGCCTCTACTGACCATCTATACAAGAAGGCCCTTCTCTACTAATCACTTATACACGAAGGCCCTTCTCCATTGACCATGTATACAAGAAGGTCCTTCTTTACTGACCAATGTAAGAGAACATTATACATTATACTAACCAACAAAGAAGTCCTTTCGCCTCTGAGCACCAATTTAAGGAGGGCACAATTCTACTGGCGATCAAAGTTTCTTATCTGATCACCATGTGAGGGAATATCACAATTTTAACTGTCTGCATTTACCTTCTGGCCATTATTATTGTTTCATTTCATTATCTCCGAAAATAATTTAGTAATAACCTGTAACTGAATGACATTTTTGTTTAACTTTTTTTTTCAAAATAAAATACCTGGTTTCACCTTTTTTTCATTCTTTGTTACTTCTCAATGCTTCTGATCTATGGCAGCCTCTTTACATCCATCGCCAGTTATGGCTACATGGCAAGTCTCAGGGTGGATTGTGATGGCAGTGGTCCATACATGCATATTTCCATTGGAAGTCCAAGTGAAAGGTTGACAATGTACAGACACACACACAGTTGGAAGACAGGGATTGTCACACAAACTGCCTGAACAATGACCTTCATGGTGGAATCACCAGCTATTTTAATTAGAGCTGCAGATTTAAAATAGTGAAAATTACTTTTTAAATTCAGGTCACTTATTAAAGCTTAACGTAAAACTAAAAAAGACAATTTTTTTTTTTTCTGTACAATGAGAAACCACTGCTCACAGGTAATGTCTGCCGGCCATGATGCTTAGACTGCACAGCAATTGTGGTTCACACCCTGCCACTGCTGTATCCTCTGAGGTATACAAATGATTGGATGGCAGCACACTCCTTTTTATCTTTTTATCATTTTCTATAGAGGAAAGGAAGTTTTCTTTTTTTATTTGAACCCCATTGGGGAGATTTGCAGTCACTTCCTGTTCTATAGCCAAGTGAGAAACCCTGCAAATAAGGGAATCCATTGGGACCCCCCTCCCCCCAGGGTACCAGAACTAGTGTCCCCATTGGAAGATTTTCCCTATACGGTTTTGAAGACGATCGAAAATTGAGGTTTCCTTTTTTTTCACTTTTGATAATGGTCAAAGGGGACAAATAGAGAGATAGTGAATCTCCCTGACCGGGACACAAGCAGCAATAAAAAACAGACAGGGGCTATAAAACTATATAAAAAAAAAATTTTTGCCTTTAGCTATAGCTATACTTTTTTTGCCTTTAGCTATACTTTTAAAGAAATTTTTGTGATTGGGTATACAGATACTGTAAACAATACCTTGATTTGAATTCATACACCAAGCCGTGCCTAGCTGTAGATATTTTAATGGAAATCTGTTTTATCTCAGGGCACACTACGAATACCTGGACTTTAGAGCTCTGACCCTCATCCTGCATGTCACTGCGCCCACCTGCCACATTCAGGGCCAACAAAGATATGGAGGAATTGGGTCAGGAGCATGGAAGACCTTTGCTTTCTGAGTAAAGTCATGTCAATAGGGCTTCTGGGGGGGGGGGCATGAAAACTGCAGGTACATGTAGACACATTGCGGTACCTGCTATAGAGTTGTGTTACTAGTTTATGGAGATTACCGCAAACCTAAAGATAAAAAGGAAGAAGGTGGGCCAGAGCATTACCATGTTTTTGAGGTATAGGGGCAGCACAAGAAGTCAGAAGGAGAGATATGGTAAAAATAGATAAATGTTGATGCCTCACCTTGCTCTTTGGGGTTGACATGCATTTGAGGCTAAGCTATACTGTTTAAAACGTACTAGATCCCATTTACTAAAGTGCGTTTATTGTCCTGCATTTTTATTGACCCATGAGGCTTTCAGAGTATGTGCAGCTGCTTCATGAAACACTGCAAAGGGAGCCCACTTCCATCAAAAGAAAATCCACCTCCATCGCCTGGATTCTCACTACACATTGACATACTCTTTATTGCCAAAAATATTGGCACACCCCTTCAAAGCATTGGATTCAGGTGTTTCAATCACTTCCATGGCCACAAGTGTATAAAATCAAGCACCTAGGCATGCAGACTGCTTCCACAAACATTTGTGAAACAGGTCGCTATCAGGAGCTCAGTGAATTCAAGCATGGTACCGTGATAGGTTGCCACCTGTGCAAAAATTCCATTCGTGAAATATTCCACAGTCAACTGTTAGTGGTATTATAATAAAGTGGAAGCAACTGAGAAAAACAGCAACTCGGTCACGAAGTGGTAGGCCACGTAAAATGATAGAGCGGGGTCAGCGCATGCTGAAGCTCACAGTGCGCAGAAGCCGCCAACTGTCTACAGTCAATAGCTACAGACCTCCGAACTTTGTGTGGCCTTCAGATTAGCACAACAGTGCATAGAGAGCTTAATGGAATGGTTTTCCATGGCCGAGCGGCTGTATCCAAGCCTTACATCACCAAGTGCAATGCAAAGCGTCAGATGCAGTGGTGTAAAGCAGTGGTTCTCAACCCTGTCCTCACGTACCCCCAACAGGCCATGTTTTGGGAATTTCTTAGATAAAATAGCTGTCCAAAATACCAAGCCATTGACTGATTTAAAGCACCTGTGCAAGATAAAGGAAAACCTGCAAACATGGCCTGTTGGGGGTAACTTGATAACAGGGTTGAGAACCACTGGTGTAAAGCACGCCGCCACTGGACTCGAGTAGTGGAAACGCGTTCTCTGGAGTGACGAATCGCGTTTCTCTGTCTGGCAATCCAATGGACATGTCTGAGTTTGGCGGTTACCAGGAGAACGGTAATTGCCTGACTGCTTTGTGCCAAAATGTAAAGTTTGGTGGGGGAGGGGGGGATTATGGTGTGGGGTTCTTTTTCAGGAGTTGGGTCCCTTTGTTTTGGAAGGGAACTCTTAAGGCGTCAACATACCAGGACATTATGGACAATTTCATGCGCCCAACTTTGTGGGAACAGTTTGGGGATGGCCCCTTCCTGTTCCAACATGACTACACACCAGCGAACAAAGCAAGGTTCATAAAGACATGGATGAGTGGGTTTGGGGTGGAGAAACATGACTGGCCTGCACCTCAACCTAAGAGAACACCTTTGGGATGAATTGGAGCAGAGACTGCGAGCCAGGCCTTCTCGTCCACATTAGTGTCTGACCTCCCAGACACTGGGAAAAATGGTCAAACATTCGCATAGACACACTCCTAAACCTTGTGGACAGCCTTCCCAGAAGAGATGAAGCTGTTATAACTGCAAAGGGTGGGCCAATTCAATATTGAACCCTACGGACTAAGACTGGGATGCCATTAAAGTTCATGTCTGTGTAAAGGCAGGTGTCCCAGTACTTTTGGAAATAGTGTATATTTAGTTTATGGATGCATTTGACATGTGAAGCAAAAATAAAAAAGGAACCCTCTAGCATCATGAATACATTATACACCTCTGGATAGCTATTTTCCCCTGTGATACAATATAGTACATCATTTTTTTTTCCAAAAAGAAACATCCTTGGAGTACAGAAAGTTGTGGAAACCTAGAAATTAAAGACAATCTCTTGGATGCAGGCAGGTGCCAGGTTGTGTGTATAATCCTGGGTGTGCAGATCTGGGTACTGTGTGCACACGAGGTGTGCCACTGATAGGCAGGGTGCAAACTAATGGCACTGTAAGCTTAGCCTATTACTGACTCCTCCTTTGTACTTCAAGAAACATGTCACAATGTACAGTATTTCTAGGGACACGCTGATAATGTATACAAGAAACAAAAGATATATAACTTTTAAAAGAAAAAAATTATTGTAAAAGTGAAAACCCACCAAACGTCACTGCGTTAGATTAATACCACCCGAGAAAATTTAGAGATGTGTACATCTTTAGGAACAACTTATTACAGGGGGTCCCCGGGTTACAAACGAGATAGAGACTGTAGGTTTGTTCTTAAGTTGAATCTGTTTGTAAGTCGGAACAGGTACATTATTTAAGTGTAGCTCCAGCCAAAAAAATCAATTTTTTAAGCTTTTTGGAGAACATTGGGAAGGGTTATCACCCCTGTAACATTTGTTTTGCTGTCTGTGCCCCTGTTCAGAAGATTTCACCTCACCTTCTGTCCCAACGAACATTGGATTTTGAAAATTTTGGGTTGTTAGGGAAACATGGACTGGTGATAAAGCATCAGTGGAGACACATTTTTCCCATATTAACTCTTACAGGAGTGAATTTCCCTTCCTAGGGGTGGATTTCCTCTCACTTCCTGTTGTCTCCCTCCGTTTGCAAGTAGGAGTCGTTTGTAAGTCGGATGTTTGTAAGTCGGGGACCCCCTGTACTTGACAAACAGAGGAACTTGTAAATCTCAGGGGAGCCCGAGGTGCAGTTGCTTTGCCGGCTCTAATGTGAAAAAATTCTAAATTGCACATTTTCATTAACCACTTCCCACACAGGGTACATAAACATCCTGGACGAGAAGTTGTTTATACCAAGTATAAAAATGTAAGGTATAACATTTTTTAGCTGGCAATAAACTTTACTGTAAAAGTAATCCGAGCAGCTCTACAGCTGTCTAAACACTTATATAGGGCTCAGAAAGGGGCTTTTCCACCCCACCAGAGAGCCCAAGATCACTGCAAGTGGTTCGGTCAGATGTTCCTCGCCCTCCTCTGTGACAGATGAAGCCGGAAGTGACAAGAATTTCATCCATTCCTCATCCCTTATAATAGCAATAAAGTGGTTAGAAAAAAAAAAAAAAGAAAGAAAAAGTGTAAAAAATTTATTTAGACAAAATAAATTCTAAAAAGATTTAAATCGCCCCCCAACCCCAGAAGCAAATCCAAACACTGTGGAGGCCCCGCATGCACATGCAAACACTGATTGCACCACATGTGAGGTATTGCCGCAAATGTCAGAGTGAAAACAATAATTCTAGAAGAGCTCCAGTTCCATTCCAGAGCTCACATTTAACTGAATCTGTAATGGCTTAAATCGGTGCATATGGAGATTTATAGGTACCACAGTTTGACGTAATTTCACGGGTGTACGAAATTTTAAATGTTGACATGTTTGGAACATATTTACTCAGCGCAACATCAGCTTTTATATACCAAAAAATGGGTAGTATAGTAAATGCATTTTTTTCCTACGCTTCATAAAGGACTGCACAACTACCATTTTATTCTCCAGGGCCTCTGGTTTCAGAAAACATGTAATGTTTGGGGCTTCTAAATAATTTCCTAGCAAACACATGCTGATTTTAACATGTGAGAAGTGGGAAATGTCAAAATTGGACTGGAGTGCAAGTGGATAAATCAACGCGGGTGCATTTATTCAGTTTTTTTGCAAAAAGGTGGAATATGCGTTTATAGCCCAACTAAACTTTCAGCTTAGACTTTGAAGTATGGCAGTTTGTTCACTTTAGAAAACAGCCACAGAGAAGTAGAAAAGTCTAACCCTGCCATTATGCTGGACTTTTGCTGTTTGCTTGGAAGCAGCGGTCTCTCTATAGGGGTACAACACACCTCCTGTGAGTCACAATTAAAGCTCTTCAAACAGGAAGCTCGTTTTTCTGATTGTAGAGCTATAGGTTTAACACAATAGGGGGCATGCCAGACCTCTGCAGGGAGCCAACTGCTTAAACACAGAACAAGAGTTCTTCTCTGAAGCATGCTGGCAGGAGACAGGCGTTTCTACTCAGGCAGTGGCTTCTTTCTCAATAAAATTAACTATCAGACCTAAAACACCTTTTGATGCACCTAAAATGTATTTGGTTTAAACTGAAAGTTTAATTTGGTTTCACTATATTAGTGTAAAGTGGAATGGCGACATTTGAACAATAAGGCGCTGTTCACACCTGTACATTTAACCGCTTGGCGACCAGCTCACGCCGATATACGTTGGCAGAAGGGCATGTACAGGCAGATTAAAGTACCTGTACATTGCCCTTTAAGAAGCGGGTTGTGCCCACCGCAACCTCCATGAGTGTGATCCACAGGGATACCTGCAATCGTCTCACGGAGAGGAAGAACGGGGAAATGCTAATGTAAACAAGCATTTCCCTGTTCTGCCTAGTGACAGGACACTGATCACAGCTCCCTGTAATCGGGAGCGGTGATCAGTGATGCGTCACACATAGCCCATCCCCCCACAGTTAGAATCACTCTAGGACACACTTAACCCCTACAGCATCCTCTAGTGTTAAACCCTTCACTGCCAGTCACATTTACACAGTAATCAATGCATTTTTAAATCGCACTGATCGATGTATAAATGTGAATGGTCCCAAAATAGCCAAGTCTCCGATGTGTCCGCCATGTTGCAGTCACAATAAAAATTGCTGATCGACCGCCATTACTAGTAAAAAAAAAATTAATAAAAAAATGCCATAAAACTATCCTGTATTTTGTACACGCTGTAACTTTTGCGCAAACCAATCAATAAACGCTTATTGCGATTTTTTTACCAAACATATGTAGAAGAATACGATTTGGCCTAAACACAGAAAAAAAAAAACAGTGCCGAATCGCAAAAAACGCTCTGGTCTTTTGCCAGCCAAATGGTCCAGGGCTTAAGTGGTTAGAGTGCAGTGCTGCATCTTTGATGTGATTTCATGAATATGCATGTCACAGAGTACGATAGTAACACGTCTAAAATGCAGTGCACCAAAAATGCAAAAACCGGCCCTAACTTATATCAACCAATCATATTTCAGCTTACCGTTGTGGGACTAAAGTGACGATTTTTGATAGTGGACTCTTACACTATGCACATCCTCACTGAGCCATTCACAGCTTGTCTGATTCAGTCTGTAAATATATCACCATGTAAACTCCCTGTAAACCTGTTTGCTGTTCTTTTTAGTCATGTCTATTATCATGTACTAATATTGTGCCTTATCACCTGTGACGCTGCTCAAATCAGCTGATCTGTATATAATGTCCTAAGGCAAGACTGCCAGATGACAACCAGCATAGCTAAAATGCAAAGACCAACAAGAAATGTTTCTAGCAATATTACTCACTCACTCAACTACAGTTTAAATCACACAAAAGAGCAATGGATAAGGTGAAACTCCCAGCAGGAGATTCAATTGTTTATTAAATTTGATCAAAACTCAAAAGGTGGTAGGTTACCTTGATCTGTTTTTCTTCCTTTTTCCATTGTTGTTTTAGCTCTTGTAATAGGCTTTCTCCTTTTTCTCCACAATCAGCATGGAACCAAACATAGGAAGCTCTTATGTGTTCATGCTATAAATCATTGTTTTATCTCTGTAAATATGACCTTTTAGGGCCCTGAAGCTGTGTTTCATGTTGTACTGGCATCAGAATCAACTGTGATTGCTAGAACCTTACCTGTGTGTATAACCAGCTCCATGTCCTAGTGCTGGGCACATTTACAATTTCAGGTATTTGTAGAGATATGTTGCTAGTTTAGGACTATGCCCTACCTTTTTTTTTTTTTAATCAGCACAGGCTCAGGACCACCTATGCATAATAGGAAATTCAGAGGAATGCCAATTTAGATTGATAGAACCCTCATGATTTGTCTCCTAAAAAGATACAGTACAGAAAAATAGCTGTTGGTTCTGCCAGAAATCAACCGACTTGCCAACTTCCTGTTGGTTGACAAGGTGTTCTCAACTCCTGCCTTGAGTTTTCCCTTCAGGGCTACAGGACATCTCCCCCTCGCCTCATCTCAATAACTTAAAGTGGTTGTAAACCATTACGTATACCCAGTGAAGTGACGGACCTCAGGTGGGGGACAGAAATTAAACAAATCCTGAGCCTCTTTCTGAGATTTGTTGTTTAAAACATTTTATTTTGCTAGAAAATTACTTAGAACCCCCAAACATTATAAAAAAATTTTCTAATACCCTAGAGAATAAAATGGCGGTCATTGCAATACTTTTTCACACCATATTTGCGCAGTGGTCTTACAAGCACACTTTTTTGGGGAAAATATACACTTTTTTTAATAAAAAAATAAAAAAAATGTCCCTTTAAGAGCTATGGGCGGAAGTGACGTTTTTACGTTGCTTCCGCCCTGCAGGTATGGAAACAGGTGGGGGCTATCTTCTCCTCACTCGTCACCATACCCAGGAAGGAGAAGGATCCGATCGGCTCCCATAAGCGACCGGGGGGGGGGGGGGGCTCTACCGACGCCGATAAACGTGATCTTGTGGTGAATCCGCTGCAGGGACCACTATTATTGGAAACCGGACCGCCCGCTGAAGAAAATACCGGGGTTATGGCAGCTAGCTGCTGCCATAACAAAGATTTCCCTCTTTAAAAAGCCGACGTATATCGGCGTGCGGCTGTCCGGAAGTGGTTAAGTTGGTGGTTAAGTTGCTGCCAGAATCACAAACCTGAAAAATTGGCACAAGGGACATAACTTACAGTCAGGAAGAGGTGTACCTTGTGCTGATTCCTCTTCTGTTAGTGAAATATTTCCTCTTTCCTAACCTCTCTACCCCCCGCCATGATCTTCCAATGCGTCAGGGGTTAAAGGAGAAGTATGGCCAAAGATATTGCCGTCAGATAGATCCCGAATGTAAAGATGCCTGTACCCGCTGCTGGGAGACTGAGCCAGCCAGTCTCGCCCCCTGCACAGCCCGGCACGTGGATGAGCGCTGGGAGGAGCAAAGCAGAGGGCCGCTGACTGACATTCACCAGCTCTCTGCAGGCTGAGAAGTGAGAGATAAGCAGTCTTTGATCACTCCGTTCTTGGTCTTAGAGGCGGCGGGGAACAGCTGCAGCCATCTAGGTAAATATGATTACATTTTTTTTAAAGCCACACTTCTCTATTAATACAACAGGTTGTCACATGGCACAGGATCTCTTCAAGATGCCCTTTTCGATCCGCGCCTCCATTCATACAACTACTAATAATAAAAAAACAATCTTTGAATGGAGGGGCAGAGCTATAGATCCTGTTTCATTCATAGATGTTGTGGTACAGGATGGAGGAAGATTTTTACTAACAGAAGAAAAATCAGCACAAGGGGCACATTCTACTGAAGTAAGTTTCTTGTGCCGATTTTTGTATATAATAAAATGACATCCAAGGGCCTATGTAGATGGACAAACACAGAATGCTTTACAACACATCCAGCCCGATTTTAGATCAGTTAAAGATACTTCTAAGTTTACATTACGAGGGCTTTTGACTTGCAGTTTACTGCCTCCTGACTTGCATTGACCTTTAACGCTGCTTTGGCATTTTCACTGACTTGAATGGAAAGAAAAACAGTTCAGCCTGTTATTACTGAGGCCAAATTACTAATCAATACCTTACATTTAATATGTCAGATATTAAACAAACAAAAAAATGAACATACAAATATGACATACAACAAAATTCCAGAAAGTGGCCAAGCAATCTCTATTAATTTACACTTTATTAAGTACTTACATATTATGTTCATAATTACAACATCTAGCTCCAATAAAATATAGAAAACAAACAGGAAAATATGGAGTCATGTAAGAGATGCCCTGCCATTTACTGCAGAACTGTAACAATACTTTACCACAAGGGAGCCTGTTCAGTAAGGCATAATAATGATGAGGTACAAAGTGAAGTAACCCATTATTAACCAGGTTTCACTTGACCAGAGTTCTGCATACCTCTCATTGCCTTACAAATAAGTTTAAGGAGTCAAAGACCCTTGCAAGTAATGGGCCTGATTATCAAACATGTCTGAAAGAATATTTGTTTTGCATAGCAACCAATCATTTTCTCCATTCTGTACTAGATCTCTGAAAACATGAAACTTTAGCATGAACTGATGGTGGCACGATGGCACCCAATGCCTGTATGCACACCTAATTATTCTGCGATCTTCTATGAATCAGAGAAAAAGTGACCAGGTTGCTCATGGGTGCTTTGGAGTCCATCCTTCCCAGATCTACTCATCTTCTGTGGGCTACAAAGCGTGATGGGCTTCATCAATGGCCAACTGAGAGGCAGAACCTTTTTTCCAGCACTATGGATTTTAAGGGAAAATCAGGAGGTACCTGTGCCATCTAGCCACCAATGGCTTTTGTGGTATTTTATTTGTTCCTTCAGGCATTTTTGATTATAAGACCCAAAGACAAAGTACACTTTTTTTTTTTGTTTGTTTTTCTTTTTAGTGGTTATGTTTAAAATTCCAGCACAGAACAGCTGTACGTCAGTAGAATAAACATACATTAATTGATATATACATATTTAATAATAGCAATAATAATATTGGTCCACAGAGTATTCCTTAATAGCAAATAAATTCTGCATCTCTGTAAAACAGTGTACACTTAAAATAGCATTTTTGAGGGTGGAAGGGGGAAAGAATCTCATCAACACAGTAATATGAACATGCTTCATCAAATAATAACAAATAGTATTCCACATTTGATTAGTCAACAGAGAATAAAAACAAAATGGCCGCTAAGCCAACCAACATTTTGTGCAACACAGGTTTGAGTCTATACGTATGTACCAACTCTTTGTGACCACATAGTAATACAAGTAACTACACATAGTGGTACGTTATAAACAGATGGAAATCCATCTATCTGTCCTGAAATCTGAGCATCTTCTGATTCTATAACTACTCAGTGCAAGAAATAAGACCAGGGATAAATATAACAAAACATATTAACAAACTGATTCAGTGGAAGGCTAAATTGTTGTCAAGTGAAAGAGTTAAATAAAGGGCCAATCTACTCAAAGCATATTTCACTTTTAAAATAAATCATTAGTCTGAATTATCCAAGGGTCTGATTAAAGTGGAGCTCCACCCAAAAGGGGAAGCTCTGCTTGTCTGCCCCCCCCCTTCTGGTGCCACATTTGGCACCTTGTTAGGGGGGGGGGGGGGGGAGCTGGTACCCGATTTTGACAGGTACCCGCTCCCACTTACTGCTGAGAACTCAGCTGGAAGTTCGGCCCTCGCCACAGCCAGCCCAATGAGAAAGCGCAGCACTATTCATGCATGCACAGTAGGAAACCAGCTGTAAAGCCGCAGGGTCTCACTGCCGCTTTCCCTTATCCAAAATGGCGGTGCCAACACCCGAGAGCCGATTCAAGAATTGAATTGGGTGAGGGCACCGCGGGATCCCTGGACAGGCAAGTGTCCTAATAGTAAAAAGTAAGTAGCTACAGTATTTGTAGCTGCTGACTTCTTTTTTTTGAAATTTCAGTTTGAATCATTTCAGGTTCATCAAAGGAAAGGTGTGCAAAATCAAACAGTTCAGTCCCCTGTCAGTATGCTGTAGAGGAGGACTCTTGCTCTCAGTGTAGAAGCAGTAGTCTCTCTGAAGAGGTACGCCAAACCCACCCAGACCTATAGTTGTGCAATCAGCAATGCTCACACTTCCTGCTGACTGGAGGGCTCTAAGGCTGGCCATACACATTATACAATCTTCTTGTACAATTTTCCTTTACATTTACCAAAACCATATAACAGGAGGTAAAGCAGGCCCTTGCATTGTCTAGTTGAAGGTAAATCTAAAGAGGAAATTGAACAAGAAAATTGTATAATTTATGGTCAGCTCTGACTCAGAAGAAGGAACTCTGTCAGATTGTCCACAGAGAGAAAGGATCCTTCTCTACAGCATGATGGAAGGAACAGGCTTTTCCATTCAGACCGTGACTGTTGATAAAGAAAGTATATTGGAAGACTTTGCACAACTTTTGTTTTTACTGTACCTGGAATGTATTTAGCAGATTTAAACTGATTTGGACTGACTGTTTTATATACTAACCTATCGCCAACGATTTAAAAATTTCTAGGGCTGTCCTGCCCTTTGGGGGGTCTCAAAGGTTTAGAAAAGTAAACCCTGATAGGGTCTGTTGTCATTAAACCAAAATAGTGTCAGCTGCTGCAAAATTCAAGGTATTAAAAGCACAGCAAGATGATTAGGCAGAACAAGGCAGTGCAATAATTTTGGTGAGAATTTACTGTAGCCAGGTAGACATTTTTGGGGAATTAAACATTAAAGGTGCAAAACACACTGCATTTTCTTGTAGTGTCTATTCTTCTCAGCAAATTAAGGGGCCTAATTTTGTGTTCACCTCAGTCATCTAAGCCTGTGCAGGGGAACTGAAAAAAAAAAAACCCCCACCAGAGAGTATCAATTGTACATACAGTATAATGGAATATGAGTCACTGACTCCAAAATAATTTTCTTGTTTGTTCCTTAAAATGTAAGTCTAACCAAATAATGGTACCCGACATTCCTTTGACCCAGTCTGGTCCAGGAACCCGGCTCTACCTCCTTGCACCACTCATTGTGGTCACTTCCTGTACTGCACACTGTTAGAATAAATGAATAGTGGAGCCTTACCCACAAGGGCCACACTGTTGAGCAAGGCTATGGTGGAGAGCCAAGTCAGGATCTCCTGGTAATGGAACACCTGAGCAATAAAAATCACAACCCCCCCTCCTAAAAGTGCCCCTTTACATGTATTTAAAATATTTTAGCTTCATTTTACCAGTCTTTAAAATAAAGCAAAGCACAATGTGCAATAGCAACCAATCAAAAGGCACCATTTACTTATCTTATTCTCGTTAAGTGAAAGTTGATTAGTTGCCATTGGCTAATGTCCTTTGCGCATCAACCTTGCTCCTCGTGCAGGTTTATTAAATGACCCTGTACATGGTTACTATAATAATAATAGGGTTTAATCCATGACTTAGGAGGATAAACTAATTTACTTTATCTTGTTTGATGAATCGCTCTAGATCAAGCAGTATTAAGTTACTAACCTGGAGTGCTAACCCCCTGGGTGCTCGCCAGGGGTCCTTCACCTGGCATTTAGCTGTTTAATGTAGTCATAGTGACAGGACATCTGAAATTAATGCATAATGTACACAGTGTGAACACAGAAAGCCTTCATGGCATGTCATACATTATTCAAAATAGTTAAATTATTCCTAATATATATCCTGGCATAGGGATTTGGCACTGAGAACCTAAAGGCAAACCCGTCTCAAGGAGGTGCAGTTCACGTATAAAAAAATAAAAGAGTGATAGAAATAAAGGCACCTGGTCAAGGAGAATCTTTTCTTTTTTTTTTTTAAGTTTCACAAGTGTAGATTGAGAAACAAGGCCTCGAATACTGGACTATATTCAGCACCATTACATTTCACCAGGAAACTACTGTGCTACATACAGCAAAGCAAAAACGTCTATTGATGCAAGATGTCTTTAGCCTCTAATATGGAAGTCATCAGGCACTGCACAAAAGTTTAGAATTCATTAGCTGCAAATTGCATTCAAATGCATTGAATTAACTTGCTTAGTAGTGTCGGCTCCTTCTGTAGAGTAATTAATCCTAAAGTGTGTGTTCCAGAGGCTAGTTGCAGATAGACACACATAGATGTGCACTGGAAAAGCAAGTAAGCAAGTACGTTTGTATAACAGAAAAAGAGGAGTCATATTGAATAATGTAAGGTGTCACTGAACTTAACAAGATGGCACCGACCTGCTTTACCATGCATGTAACTGAAATGCTACATTAACAAGGGTTTCCTCACCCATATACAGAATCAATTTGCTTTCAGTTAAATTATCTCTGAAAACAGTGAAAAAGGCTCATGGTGAATTCCTTCTATTTTTCAGAGTACGAATCCCTATCAAGTAAAGCAGCCATTACATATAGTCTAGATTCACACTGTTCTAAATGCATAAGGTAACGTACACTCAATGTATGAAGGGCCTATATCATTTCTTTCATACTAAACAGTCCATACATGTGAGCCAGCTCCTTAGGTAAGAAAGGAATTTTCGACTTGCATGGGTTGTGATGCATTAAAACTGACAAGAGTTAATAGGCCCTAAGAAAGGTGAGCTTTGACAGCTGCACCAGAGAAGAGGTTGCCAGAAATGGATTCTGCATGTTTCCAGAGACAATGTAAACTTAATGGGGTTTTCTGGAATTTTGTAAAACTCACCCAAAACTTTGAAACCCAGTATATTTAGTAACACGAAGATTGCCTTTCTGAAACCATGTTGACACAACAGCTGTGCCCTTGTGTCAATGATGTTTAAACCTAACAAGCATATTTAGAGTAATCTGGGTTATAAAAATAAAATAAAAAACTTAAACCAACCTCATCCTACTGCTGCTCAGTAAAAAGCCTGGTACTTCCAGATCCACACTCTTTGTCTCCTGCTAATGCAGCACTTGGGGCCTAAATAGTCAATCAACAGGCCCCAAATCTGTCACATGGAGATGGATGTGCTAGAGTTGGCAATTATCATCAATACCAGGCATTTTCAGTAACTGGTGCTAGCAGCAGTAATAAAGGCAAGTATAGGGACATATGGTGCAAGGTTATAGTGTGGGGATGTGTTTAGTTTCCTTATAAAAGGTTTAATTTGAATGGAATCTGTCACAAAGCAAAGTACGTGTATGAGAGGCCTTAGGTACAAGCTACTATTATCCAACTCCTGGATTGCATTTTAGCTCCAGGGAGTGGTGTTTTAAAATAATTTCAGCAGTCCTGGAGTAATTATAATGCCTGAGAGGAAGAATGGCACTTACGGTCTAAAACTGGCACAAGGGGTCAGCACATTTTGTACAACTACTAACAAGACTCACAGGAATCAAGGACTTTCTACTGCTTTTACTATAGTGCTAGGAAAAATTGATTTTTACTTGGCATCAGGGATGTTGCAGACGATTTTGGTTTTGTATCACTAAAGTGAACAGGGCACATTGTTTAGCACACGACTGGACTGTGTACTATTCTGTGGTTGCCCTCACTTGTAACAGGACATCCAATCGATAATGGCCCACTCTGGTCTTCCTAAGATACAGGTGGCCTATTCTATTATCCCCCATTCACACTTGAGCATAGCGTATGTTAGGAGAATGTCTTAGGCTTTATTTGCATTTATTTCCACTAAGAACAAAGTGCCATACAGGAGCTTCTGCAGGACATAATTGTGCCTTTGTGGCCTCATAGGCTTATTATGAAAGCGTCTGAAAAATGTACAAAACGTACAATTTTGAAAATTTTGACACAATTTGAACTATTTTAATGGGGCCAAAAACAACTTGTTCTGCGTCAAAAGTAGATATTTACCTTTCTGAGCTTCAGGTGTTGAGCAGGATCCTGAACACTCAAATGTGAATAGAGATTTTGGCTTGTTGAAAGTTTTGGAGATAATCTGCATGTGAATAGGCACCTTATAGGTACATACATGGGTTTTGTCTGTGACAGGTTCTCAATAAAACTATCCCTATTTGATGGAACCCAAAGCTTTATTGCCCCCAAGTTTGATGCAACAATAAAAGTGTTTTTCCAGCAGTTGGAGATGCTGGGGAAAAAAAACTGATTTATGGCTTGTGGTCCCAGAGAAAATATGGTTGTGCTGATATATGGATATAATAAATCTGCATGGGGTGGGTGGATTATATAATTTATGCAAAAAGAAACAGAAAGCGCCATTTAGTAAACTCCTTCTGAAACTGTGAGGAGACACTCTTAAAGCAGAGGCATAGACTAGTATACAGAAATACATAGTATCACTGCTCAGCCAAGTTTAAAAACACACACAGATAACATTACCTGTTCACTGCTAGAGATGCCCCTAGCCAAGCAAGAACTGAAGAGATGTTTAAATACTTCATGGGTAAAGAATGAAAAGCTATTTAAATATTCCTAGGAACTACACAGTTTTATTGTACACCCGACGGCCAGCATGTTTCATGCTTCGGAGATCTCAGACTTGCTGAGCGCAATGGCGAGCTCCAGGTCTTCCTGCTCCTGCTGCTTTAGTCTCTGCATCCTCTCTTGTTCCTCCCGCTGGCTTTCCCTCTTCGCCCATTCGATCATATCGTCCTCAGACTGGTACTGCAGATTTCAAGAAAGACATGCACTGGCTAAGCAAGTCACAAAAATATGAAACAGAGAATTGAGGAAACATCCACCTAACAGCAGAATTTTTTTTTTCTTTCAGGAGCACCATGCTCCCTATATGTAAATTGACACAAAAAATGAACAAATCACCAAGTAAAAAATAAATAAAAAAATGTTACACATTGCAGTTGTGGTTTCTTGCATTTTTTATGCTGCGCTAAAAAAATGAGGCTTGAAGAAGAATTCCAGGCATTGTTTACATAGTTACATTGGTGTAGCTTGTACTAATGTAAATAGCATCTACTATACCTGCGAGAGTACTCAAGAAGCTGGAAAATCACTGTAGTAGACACCGCTACTCCAGTAATCTCCACCTGCTTCTGGGTCCTGTGCCGAGCGGCTACGCTGCTGCATTATGAACACAGGAGGTTGGTCAGCATTCCAGGTTTAGACAAAGTGGAGAGAATGATGTCACCTCCTCCAATCAGAAAATGCTTTGCATTCATCGAGGAAATGTAAAGTATTCTAAAAATGGTGCCTGTGCCCAGCGGCCGAGCCCCTAATTTTGACAATGCAGCCGAGCTTGGGAGGAGACATGGCAGCAAGTGGAGGTTGCTGGAGCAGATGTGTCTATTACAGTGATTTACAGCTTCTATAGGCAGCCCACAGGTATCATAGATGCATAGCTACATTGGTCCAATCTGGACCAATGTAACTATGTAAACAAATGCCATACTTGGAATTCAGGAAACCTATACTGAGGATATATTGTAGGCTAATAAAGACCTATGCTTATGAAAATGTTAAGTTCCTGTCTTTCAATTTCATCCAATAACTTACTTTTAGCCCTTGACCTGTGCCAACCGCCAAATAGAGTTAACTTAAAGTGGAGTTCCACCCACTTTTACAACTCTTCAGCATCCCTCACTAAACTGTGCACTGTAAACAAATTGGATATTTTTTTTATTTATTTTTCAGCACAGACTGTGTATTTGCTGTATTAATTTTTCACTTCCTCCTTCCTGGCCGCGGCCCATCGCATCATTTCCTGTTTGCAATGCCTCCTGGGAAGGGGCAGCAACTTCCTCTCAAACTGCCGTTGCTATGGAAACCTGACCTGAAACCTATTACACTGCTTATGCTGCACTGAGCATGTACGAGATCTGCAAGGATGAGATCCAGGAAGAAATAGTCTGGCTTCAGATGCCCACACTTAAGATGGCCACGGCCTGCTGCAAATTTATAAAATAACAAACTACTGCTAAAAACTAACAAAACAGACCTTAGTTTACAGACTAACTTTACTAGAATACATTAAGCTTGTGTATTATAGGGGTATTTTTATTTAAAAAGTATAATTTCGTCCGGAACACCGCTTTAAATTTGACTTTTCATACTACACGCCTGGGTCATACCAGTAACTGAAAGCATTAAAAATTCAGTGTCCAGGTATTTGTAGAAGAAGGTCATTAATGGCAGCTTCTATGTTTTATTTTTTAAAGAAGTCTTGTACTAAGATATATAAAGTCTTCTATTTGTGACATCTTACTAAGAATACCAGTTGCAGGGCAGTCTCTGGCTTCTCTATGGCCTCTATATATTTTCTGGCGCATTGACCTGGAACAAGCAAACAGATTACAAAGTCAGAAGAGCTAAATTGCTTCATTGTCCCTGATCAGTCCCTCAGAAAGTTCTCAACTGCTAAAACAGGATAGTCAAACAATTCACAATTTCTAAAGAAAAGGTCGACAATGGCAGCTTCCATATTTTCTCACTGTAGGTTACCTTGAAGGTGGCATACATAAGCATACAATCCTTGAAGTTTGTTTCCATAATGGTCTTACTAGAGAGGTTTGGACGGCTCCATAAACAGTTCCAGAAGAAGTGTCTTAACTTATTTAGGAGGATTGAGAGAGTAATTAAAACTCTCTCAAAAAAGATGCAGACTTTGTGGGCATAGCATAAGGCTGTAATTATAAAAAATGTATCTTTATTACAAAAATTATTAAAATTACATATGAACAAACATATGTGTTTATTCATATGTCATTTTAATAATTTTTGTAATAAATATAATTACCGCCCACAAAGTCTACCTCTTTTTTGAGAGAGTTTTAATTACTCTCTCAATCCTTCGATATATCTATTGGATGTTGGCATAGTGGGGGGCCTCCTTTTCTATGTCTTAACTTAAGAATACCAAGAGACCATCACATTACAATGACACAGGAAATTATAACCTGATAATAAAAAATAAAAAAAAGTGCTGTAAAATTCCCGCTATGGTCATTCATTTCAGGTTTGCAAGTAAAACATGCAGACACTCGACCTCTGTGTATTACAATGCCCAACTAATTTCAATGGGTACCTTAAAGCTAAACTCTAGGCAGAAAAAAATTAAAATCACAAATAAGTCCAGATTCACACTATAACCCACAAGTGAATCGCATAGAAACAGTACAGCATTCCTGTGCAATTCACATGCGATTCAGAGCGGTGCAATTTGAGCCCATTCATTTTTAAAGGGCTCAAATCGCACCGCACCAAAGAAGTATAGGCACCTTTTTTGGAGTTGCACCGCAATTGCATCACATTGTTGTTTTGTACCATGCAATTCGGTGCAGGCAAACCGAGCTGCATTTGCGATCCTTTTAGAGTGTCGTTAACTTTGTATTGAGACCCGCAGCAGATCGCAAACACAGTGCAATTGCAATGTGGTGTGGGACACGCCGCATATGTGTGCTTAATACAGCTCTGTATGCATTAATACATCATTGTGTTGCTAAAAGTAATTATTGTAATTTGACTTGGTATCAGCCTCTTGTGATCACCATGCAGCAGCGCTTAGGAGGGGGGAGGGATCTAGCATGTTGAGAGCAGAGAGATGAGCTAATCAGGCTGCTGCTTCTCCTTTCACAGTTTAGGGGAGGAACGAGACTGGTAAACAAAAGTGCAGAAGAGAAAAGCCAGGTCTTCTGCCATACCAGACAGGGGTTTACTCTGTGGCAGAGCTGTGTAAATCTCAAGATTAGATGGGCATAAATGCAAATAATTTGGCAGGTAAAACAGGTCCCATACATGTATTTCATCTGTGAAATAAATTTTTGGTTTGCTTTAAACAGATTGCTTGTTTTTTTGATTTGCTTGAAATTTTAGTTTGGTTCATCCAGGTTCCATGAGCCATTAAAGGATTAGTTCACTTTTACTAAAAAACTGTTTATGAAGAGAAGGGGCATCTGTACATAGATACTGTGCAGCTGTGACTAAAGTTAAATAAAGACCTTGTTATAGGTGTAGGCCATTTACATCATTCATGAAGCCTTACTAGAATACTCCCAGGACGTCACCAGGATGTTCATTTCAGGAGCCTCAAACGCTAAGCTCAGATCTACTCTTCAAGGAAGAGAAAGAACATGTGAGGGGGTCTAAATCCGAGAAAGAGCTCACTGCTGTGATGGTGGAGGTGAGCAGTAACAACTAGGCCTCACTTAGAAACATCCTAGTAATATCCTTTTAGTAGTTCGGTCAGGCTTCATGAAGTACATAAATGGCCCACAAATACCAGTCTATGTAGGGTCTACAGCAGTCATTCCCAACTAGGCTTCCTATAAAAATTGTTAGAGCTGTGGAAGACTGATCCCCCATGGTTTACATTATGTGGCCAACATCCCTTGGTGGAGTCAGTGGCATGCCACAATGATCTTTTTAGATGTCTTTAAGGGTGGCAGTTTTTGCACTGAGCACCATAGTAAAGAAGGCACTACTCTTCCTCTGATCACAGATTAAAATTTTCTGATATGTATTTTGTGATCATAACTGATTGTTTTAAATTTGGAGCATTAGTGTTAAAAGAGAACCACCATACTTAGGCAAGCGATATATATATATATATGATATATATATATATATATATATATATATATATATATATATATATATATATATATATATATGTATATGTATGTATAACTTATTGATAGTGTTAACATACCATAAGCGCTATTTTAAGGATACCTTTAATGTGAAAAGGTTGAGAAAAGTCTAGCGAATGCAGTCCTACCCCAACTAGCATACATTATTACTAATTCCTTCAGTGACGACTTTAACGCAATTATAAAAAAAAAAACACCATGAATATATTAAGAAAATGCCTTTTACTTGCATCTTCTCTACGTTTCAAAGCCCCCGTTTTACAGATCAAACAGTGTGGGGACCTGTAACATTAAATTAATCCTGATAGTAAAAATCCCGACAATGTTTGGGTATCAGAAACAAGTCAGGTACACCGTGAAAACAGCTTCTTACAAATATTATAACAAGTCCTCAGCTGCATGGAACCTTCATCTCCCATAAGAAAAAATAAATAAATAAAAAATCTAAATGGTATGTACATTTACAAGCGATCCTTATCCTGGAAGTAGTTTTGGACTACCAGTTTTTAAACAGGTATAGTTGTAATAAACTCACATGCTAAAAAACTATCATTATAATGCCACATGTAAAGCTTTTATGACCATCTATGTTGTTTTCTCTCTCTTTACTACATCACAGTATCTTTTTTATTTTTTTTAATTCCTACCAACACAGTGGCTCCTATTACTGGCATCATCTCTAAGCAGCCACCACTGAATGAGTGCTCCAGCTGAATTGTTTCCACACACACACACACACACACACACACAACACACACACACACACGCAGATGCTAAATAGGACCTTTGAACAACCCAACTCCTATGCTTCACAATTTAAATTAAGTTTTAATTTATAAAAAAAAAAAAAAAAGTGTCATAATTTGAACCAGTCAAGTCCAAGCAGACCTTTTAACTGGGTCTTTACGTCAGGGTGCAGGATACACTTCCCAATCACAAGAGCATTGGGATTGGCTGTCAGGCATAACATGATCCCATCCCTGCCAGCTCCCAATCACAACCAGAAACGGTGAGCTGTCTGACAGTTGGGTCACTGTGCTGGGAGCGCACCGTGGTCGATATGGACATATTTGTGTGGCTTGTGGGCGATAAAGCTCACCCTCCTTGCTGCACATCTGGGTTATGTTGTCCGCAAGAGGTTTTTTAAAAAAAAGAAAAAACCCATGTGTCTCTTTTTTGGTCCTCTGCTGCAGTAATATGACAGACACAGATGATGTTTTTGACTTAATGGTACATAATGCAGTTCATGAAATGAATTTAGGTTTTTCTATAATCATAACTTAAAACTAAAATGTTATTTCTTTGGGAATGAATCTGTTAAGAAAAACAGTTTGGAGTGGACATACTGTAATCTTTAGCCCCTTCCCACCCAGCATATTGTAAAATGATGGCTGGGCGGGAGCAATGTTGTTCTGGGTTGACGTCCTCCTAAAATCTGGCTGTTCTGTCAACCGTCGTGTCCACCAGACACAACCAACGACAAATCATTGTACCGTGAGTAAAAAAAAATAACCGGTCAGTATTTTGCACTGGTACACGTATGAGCACAAATATTAATGATTTTTTTCCTAGGAATGTATTGTGTGCGAACATGCATATATGCACGAATACACGCAAAAAAAATTGCCTGAAATTACTTACAAAAAAGCAGATGCTCAATCATAAGTAAGAGGCCTAAATCTCTAATATCAGTAGTTCTAATCCTTTCCCGTGCTACTCAAAACTAGAAAATACGGTTGTTTTTTGTTTGACATAAACTTTCAAGTTCTTTTCTTTAAACAGCACCAAGGACGTTACTTACCAGCAATGAAGTGTGTCCCATGTGCTGGTGGCTGTTTTATAGGCTGGCTCACACCAGAATGCGGTAAGGGGAAGGTGCTGCTTTTGTGATCTGCATGAGGGTGCCATTGTATTGGTAACGGCACCCCAAACACAGATCGCAACTGTAGAGGCTTTGCGGGCACCAAATCGTTTTTTCGCAAATCACAAGCACTACTTTTTCCATGATGTAGTCCATTTTGCAGTCTAGTCAAATGAATGGGCTGTCTAAACGCACTACCAGACGCATTGCACAAGAATCCATGTGATCCTGGTGTGAAATGGCCCTTACAACAGAAATCTTCCATCCTCTGCCGCTAAAGCAGTAAAAGTTAGTATCAGCGGCTGTGCCCGTGACAGGCACTCATCAAAAGGGCCATATATGCCCACCCTTTCCACCCCATGCTCTATTTAGAACACCTGTACTATAGGCTTCCAAAATGCCAATCGTTCCGCGACTGGACAAAAGGTGGACAAATAAAAGGTCCCTTCCTCCAAGCACAGAACACACTACATTCTGGGAACCTCCAAGTACAGCTTTAAAGTGTCTCTAAAAGGCAAAAAGGTTTATTTTTTGCTTTAATGCATTTCCCCCCAGCCCTCCCTTAAACATTCACCCAAGCCTGATCTCCATCCAGTGCTGTGCCAGTCTGCAGCTGCTCTTCTCCCCTCTTTTGCTTATCGCAGGAGCCATTGCCTCCTGCTGCTGTCAATCAAATCCAGTGAGCAGGAAGCGGGGGACAGGGCTGAGCCATGCTATGTGTGTCTATAGATGCACACAGCCAGTCTGTGCAGATAGAGAAGAGCATAATTGGAGAACGGCGGCGTTCTGCACTGTGTCAAGTTGTATCACCACAGAATAAACGTAAGATCGGTATTGCTTGTTCATTTTTGCACACAGAAAGCTACTGATCTAATCAAAAATCAGAACAGCCTTTTTAGGAATATGTGACCCTATCCCACACTTCTGAGACACTGTGGTGGCAGTCCTGATTTAAATTGTTTTGAGCCAAAGCTTGGGAATGAAGTACCCCCAATATTTAAAAAAGGAAAGAACAGATTGTCAAAAAGTTCCTTTAACATTTTAAGTTATTGATTACAGCTTAATTCCAGGCAGAAATAAGTATCTCTGTGTTCAATATTACCTACATTATTATTTGTTAAATGAAAACAGTGTAAGCACCAGAATTTGATTTGGTATTAGTCTCTTGCAGTCCATGTGCAGCAGAGCTCATACTTGCAATGGTAGCACAGCACAAGTTGCCAAGCAGTTGTACTACAGTGCTCATGAGCCAACAAGGAGCAAGCTGATAGGAAGAGAAGAAGTCTCCTGCTTCATCTGCCCAGTCAGGGGGTGGGAGAGGAGCAAGACCTGTAGGTGTTATGTAAGTGCAGCAAAGAAAAATCAGGTCTTAAAGCTGTGTGGCAGGGCTGTTTAAATCTCAGGACTGGATGGACAAAAAGAGAACCCAATTGGCAGGCAATATATAATATAGATACCATATATGCATTTCATGTGTGTATTTCTCAGTCTGCCTGGAATTTAGTTTCATGTGATCAAAGAAGATTAATCAAAAGTACCAAAAAAGCTTACATGTGATTTTAGCAAAGATTGCCATAGCGTGTTTGGAGCATAGTAAATATGGTGCAGCACAAAGTGACATACAAGATAGCTCGCCTGGAGCATTGCTATTTAGTGAAAGGTTAATCATCACTCAATAAAAGATATGAAAAAAAGAAGCAATCATCAACAAAAAGACATAATTGACATCATGTTTTACTTCAAATCAGTTAAAAGAACGGTACAAGTAGTGTCAAAAAGGCACAATAAAAACAGCACAGGATTTATAATACAGAGGAGCCACATAATGCCGGCCCTCACTAGGCGGTTTCGGGATGAGAGGGTCATGCCTGCCTCTTGGCTCAGCTTGTACTTACAGTGTTAAAGCTACTGAGGCTGCTGGAATCGTCTCCCACTTTGCAGGCAGTGAACGGGTCAGATTCCACCTGTTTGGGGAAGCTGAGATTGAACTGCTGAAAGGGATCTCCATGCTTGAACAAGTCCTCTGGCCTTGAGGGAGGCCGCTGGCCTGAAAACAGGAACACCACACAAATTCTTAACATTACAGCTTATTGGTAACCAAGTCTTAAACTAAAAATATAAATATCTAACACCTGGACAAATACCAAATGTTTCTAAGGTGCATAACAAAAAAAAACGCTGCGAGGGAACAACTATGGCTTAAAATATATATTTTTATATTTGGGAATAAAATGCATATATTCTAACATACACCTACAGGTGGCAGTGTTGTCTACATGTCTCTGAGGAAACTTTACATAAAATAACCTTTGCAAGAGCAAGATCCACGCAGGCTCTCCTCTTCCATCAGGCCTACACAACTAACACCGAAAACAAAAGTAATTATTGGGCAACTTTAAGCTGACCACAGAGGTATCGAAATGTGGCCAGTTAAGCAGGAACCAGCCGAATTTTGATCCATCTATGGGCAGGCTGGTTGTACTGAAGTCGATCTATTGATTGACTTGAGTACAACCAGCCCTTTGGTGTTTTTTTTTCACTCGATCGATTTGGCAGCTATAGCCTCCAACCGCAAACGTATTCTGCAGGTGGGGAAGACTCCCAGCTGGCAGAACACAACAGCGCCACTAGAGGGATTCCCCCATTAACACTGACTATGTTGATGGGGGAATTCAACACTTTTCTTTCCTTCAACCAGCATTATCCTGCTGCAAGAGGTCACTTCCATCAGGGAATGCCATTTCCATGAAGTCACTAACAATGTTTAGGTAGGTAGTACGTGTCAAGTTGACCACCCCTGAAGCTTCAGGAATGTGTGCAAATATCTGTGTCCAAAACTACCATATTCTTTTGATACCTGAAATTTATGCAGATACGTTTACATGATATGTTTACATGATGTGTCCACTACTATTTTTGTATGTTCTTGTTGATATGTATATTTAATAAAACCCTTTGTACAAAAATAAAATAAAAAATAATCAAGGTTACTCACTTAAAGCGGTAGTAAAGCCGCTGAACTTTTTTTTTTTTTTTTTTTTAACACCTGTAAAGGAAAAGGCATAATGAGCTAGTATGCACCGCATACTAGCTCATTATGAAATACTTACCTTAGAACGAAGCGTCGGTAACTCACCTGGTCCACGCCGAGGTCGCTGACATGTTGCCTCGGCGTGTCTTCCGGGTATCGCGACTCCAGCGCTGTGAGTGGCTGGAGCCGCGATGTCGTCACTCCCGCGCATGCGCACGGGAGACTTCTTCCCGGCAGGGTTCGGATTCTGCCGGCCCTTCAGCCGAGAATCCCCCGTGCGCATGCGCCGCTGCAGTCAGGGGCGCATTGCACGGGGAATATCTCCTAAACCGTACAGGTTTAGGAGATATTTTTTTACCTACAGGTAAGCCTTATTATAGGCTTACCTGTAGGAAAAAGTTATATTTTTGACTTTACTTCCACTTTAAGCTATCAGTGGTCATAAAGTTACGGCTAACTGGTGTATGTATATATGAAATGCTGACCATTACAGGATATTGAAAGATCTTTTGAAGACCTAAAGTGGTTCTAAAACCTAAAGGTTTTTTTTAACCTAATGCAGGCTTTGCATTAAGTTAAAAAAAAACTTCTGTGCAACAACATCCCCCCTGCCCCTCTTATACTTACCTGAGCCCATTCACAATCCAGCGATGTGCAAGAGAGCTGAGGTTCTGTTCGGAATGGGACCCAGCTAAGCACAATATCAGAGTGGCCATCTGCCTAGGTGCCCATTAGAACAATGCTGGCAGTCATGTGTAGGGTGTGGGTCATGTACCTGGAGGAGGAGGGCATGGCCGAGTGGGAGTTCCAGTCTTCGGTGGCAGTGCAGGAGGGGTCTCTGTCTGTAGAGATTCAGATTCAAAAGGGCTCTTGTTGTTTAGTGTCTCTTTTTCTTTAAAGGGTAAGGTGCCATCGGCAGAGTCTGAGTCACTGTTCTGCTTAAAAACAAAAAAAAGTCCAAAGCATGGTTAAAGTGCACATATAGTCCTAAAGAAACAATATGCTATGAAGGATATAGAAAAAAAATGAAAATCCCCAATCTGGGAACCTGGGGAAAAAAAGAACTTAAGTAATGGAGCAGGCGTGCAAACTCCTCCCTGCCTCCCACAATGCAGTGTTTTGTGCCTGGGAGGCCAGTTGCCAGGCTTGAACATGTTATGCCAATCCTATGCAAACACACCTATGACAGGTGGTCAGCATTCACATAGGAATTTCAGTGGTCTTTAACCACTTCAGCTCCAGAAGGTTTTACCCCCTTCCTGACCAGGACATTTTTGCGAGTTGTTTTAACTGACAATTGCGCAGTCGTGCAACACTGTACCCAAATAAAATTGATGTCCTTTTTTCCCCACAAATATAGCTTTCTTTTGGTGGTATTTGATCACCTATGTGGTTTTTACTTCTGGAGCTATAAACAAAAAAACACAATTTCGGGGAAAAAAAAAAAAGTTTTTTTCACTTTCTGCTATAAAACACATCCAAAAATTAAAACAAACAAAAAAAAAAACGAATTTCTTCATCAGTTTAAGTCAATATGTATTCTGCTACATGTTTTTGGGGAAAAAAAAAATTCCAATGTGCGGATCATTTTTCCTACAGCAGGAGCGAGGCTCCAGCGGCGGCGCGTGCCCTCCAGAGCGGATGAAAGAAATCACGTACAGGTACGCGGTTTTGCACTCAAGGGCCGCCCTGCTACAATACATGTACGTGGGGCGGTCCCTTAAGCTGTTAAAACTTATAAGAAACAGGCATTTTATTGTGCCTTTCATCCAGTGTCACTGTATTTTTTCTTTAATACAGGTTCACTTTACATAAGTTATGAGTACAGAAATTATGCTAGTATTATGCTATATTATCTTTTCACTCCGATAATTTTTTATACGTTATATTGCCGAAATTTTGTGGACACCCAACCATCACACCTACAAGAGCTTGTTGGACATTCCATCCCAAAACCATGGGCATTACTATTTAGAAGCCCCCCACCCTTTGTGCTATAAGTGTCTTTATTCTTCTGGGAAGGCTCTCCACAAGATTTGGGGGTATGCCTGTGGACCATTCAGCCATAAATTAATTTGTGATGTCAGATATGGATGATGGATGAGAAGCCGTGGCTCTCAGTTGCATTTCAAATCAGCCGAAAGGTGTTCAGTAGGGTTTAAGTCAGGGTTCAGTACATGTCACTCGAGTTCCTCCACCCCAAACTTATTGAACCATTTCTTTATAGAGCGTACAAAGTGGCAGGTTTATGCTGGAACAGAAAAGGGCCTTCTTCAAACTGTTGCCATAATGTTGGAAGTGCACAAATGTCCAAAATATATTTGTATTCTGTGCATCTGCATTTACAATTTTCTCTATGTCCCCATGCCAAGTCCCAGACTGTTAATTCTGCCAGGGAAGTCCACCTAATACAGCTTGCTGTTATGGTAGGTTAATAACGCTGCACTGCTCCTGTAAATAGAGCAGAGTTGCCACTCTCAAGTAGACTGTGCCTGCTTGCAATACAGTAAGATGAAAAAAGTGTTGCAGGGTGCATGGCTATCAGCATTGTCACATGCCTGTAGTTTGCCAATCTGCACCTGGCTACAGCCAGTCCTGTCCACTGCCTACTAGACTGATTGCAGTACCTCTGTTGCTGAACCATCCACTGTGAGCTGCGGTGTTTAAGAACTGGGAATATGAGACACACAATTGAAGGAGCAATTGGCTCAGTCGGAGAAGGTAAAAGGAAATCTTTTAAAGCAGAACTATACTCCCCTTGAATCCAGCGACACGGCGTCCTGGGGCTCCCTGCTGAGATCTTCAGGCAGCTAGCTTCCAGGTCTCGAACACTAGCCGCTGTCACTGGCTGGGCTGAGATGACGTTACTCCTGAGCATCTGCGGGAGTTTCATCAGCTTCAACATTGCCGAATTCGTACAAACAGATGCGCATGTGCAACTTACTGTACAGGGGGCGGATAGGCAGGTTAGTAGGCAGATATACTTCGGCAGGGGAGCAGCTCTGTGCAAGATCATGTACCTAGTAAGGGATCTGACACTCCCGGTCTGGGCGCACACACCTCAGGCAGCCTGCTCCCGCTGTGGTTGGTCAGCAGATCTGGGGAACCCGATGTCAGCAGGGACCCGCCGATTGTTCCGGAGGTCAACAGAATGGCGGTCTGCCTTCGTAAACAAGGCAGATCATCGTTCTTTGAGAAGGGAAGACAGAGATCTTGTGTTTCTGCTAAGCAGGAACACCCATCTTCGTCTTTCCACAGTAAATGCACCACCATACAGTTAGAAAACACTCCCAGGGAAAACTGTAAACTCGTTTCCTGCCATAATCATTAGTACAGACGGTGCATTTTTTTTTAGCACTGATCACTGTATTAGTGTCACTGGTCCCCAAATAGTGTCACATAGTGTCAGATTTGTCCGCTGCAATGTTGCAGTCCTGCTAAAAAAATAAATAAATTAATAAAAACCGCTAATCGCCGCCATTACTAGTAAAAAAAAAAAAAAATGTAATTACATAAATCTATCCCATAGTTTGTAGGCGCTATAACCAATATACGCTTAACCACTTACCGACCGCTCACTGTATATATAAATTTTTTTGAAGAGGGATATCTCGGTAACGGCAGCAGCTGCTGCCACAACCGAGGTATCCCTCTTCACAGTGAGCAGTCCCCTTTCCGATATTGGTGGTCATTGCGGCGGATGCGCCGCAAGATCACCGTTATCGGTGGCGGGAGAGGTGCCCCCCCCTCCTGCCGCTCTCCCGTGCCTTCCGCCGCTTAACGGAACCGTCGGCAGCGGCGGAGGCGATTGGGTCCTTTCCCTGCCTGTGCATAGAGATGAGTGAAGCTAAGATGGCCCCCACTCATCTCTATACCATAGGAGGGCGGAAGCAACGTCAAAAACGTCACTTCCGTCCATACGTCTTAAAGGGGAATTTACAAATGTCATTTTTTTTAAATGAAATTTTTTTAGTTTTTTTTCATTAAAGTCCAAATATGAGATCTGAGGACTTTTTGACCCCAGATCTCATATTTAAGAGGACCTGTCATGCTTTTTTCTATTACAAGGGATGTTTACATTCCTTGTAATGGAATAAAAGTGATCAATTATTTTTTTTTTTTTTAAACGGTGTAAAAAATAATACAATTAAGTAAAATAAATAAGAAAAAAACTAAAAAATTTTTTTAAAACACCCCGTCCCGACGAGCTCGCGCGCAGAAGCGAACGCATACGTGAGCAGCGCCCGCATATGAAAACGGTAGTCAAACCACACATGTGATGTATCGCCGCGATCGGTAGACCGAGAGCAATAATTCTAGCCATAGACCTCCTCTGTAACTCAAAAAATGTCGCTTATGGAGATTCTTGAGGGTAAAAGTTTGACGCCATTCCACGAGCGGCCGCAATTTTGAAGCGTGACATGTTGGGTATCAATTTACTCGGCGGAACATTATCTTTCACAATCCAAAAAAAAATTGGGCTAATTTTACTGTTGTCTTATTTTTTTATTCAAAAAAGTGACTTTTTTTCCAAAAAAAAGTGCGCTTGTAGGACCGCTGCGCAAATACGGTGTGAAAAAAAGTATTGCAATGACTGCCATGTTATTCTCTAGGGTGTTAGAAAAAAAACAATATATAATGTTTGGGGGTTCCAAGTCATTTTTCTAGCAAAAAAAAAACTGTTTTAAACATGTAAACACCTAAAATCCAAAACGAGGCTGGTCTGGAAGTGGTTAATGGAATTTTTCGTTACCAAAAATATGTAGCAGAATACATACTGGCCTAAATTAATTAATAAATTCGATTTTTTACATATTTTTATAGGATAGGTTTATAGCAGAAAAAAAAAAAATTTTTTTACCCCAAAATTGTCTGTCTTTTTTTGTTTATAGCACAAATTATAAAAACTGCAGAGGTGATCAAATACCACCAAAAGAAAGCTCCATTTGTGGTAAATTAACACAGAGCCACATCGCAAAAAATGGCCTGGTCATGAAGGGGTGTAAACCTTCTGGAGCTGAAGTGGTTAATGCAGAAGAGACAAAGCATGTCTCTTCTACATTAAAAATTCTGCCAGTTTAACTACTTTTAGTTTGTAGCACAGAGTTCCACTTGAAGTTTACGAGGTTTGTGGTTTAGGTAGTAACCTGATTTTGTAAATATTAAGACTGTTATAGTGGAACCTTAGTATTAATTTAACAGAAACCCTAACTGCAAACACATGAACTCAATAAGCTGAGGAGATGCCCACATACATTTGACCATATAGTAAATAAAAAAAAAAAAATTATATATATTATACAGACACACACACACACACACAAACACATAACAGACTTTTCCAGCTACCTTAGAAAGTGTGCTGAAGTCAGCAAATCCGCTGCCAAAAGACTCATTTCCAAAGAATGAGGCAAACGGGTCATCAATCCCTAGAAAAGCAGATAGAGGAGGTTGGATAACGTGATGCTAATAAACACAAATACAACCTACAACATTATGAGACAATTGGTAATAATGACCTTCAAATATCACTTACCAGACTGACTGGCTGCTTGGACAAAAGTTCCTCCAGGAGCAAATGGATCATTGCTATTCAAATCCTCCACCTGGAATAAAAAAAAAAAAAAAAAAAAAAAAGACATTGACTGAAAAAAAATTATATAAAAACAGTCTTTTGATAGAGGATGTAACAACATGGAGGATTATCTGCCACCCACCACAGTCCCTTAGTAAACAGTAGGGACCTCTATTCCACTTGTATTAATTGGTATAATGTGAAGGCAACCAGTGAGGTAGGGGGTATAAAATGTCTAAACGTAAGAAAAGACCAACTATAACTATTCCTAAAAATTCTCTCCAGTCTGTTCATGTGATCCTGCAGCTCTGTGTAAGTCGCATTATTGGAATGGAGTGGATTAAAAAAGGTAAGTACACAGATCTGTTTTTTAATATAGGTTAGGTAGGATAAGTAGGAGGAAGAGGGGAGGGGCTACATTTTTCAGAATAGTTAGGCCCCTTTCACACTGGGCTGGTTCAGGCATCGGCATTAAAGCGGCGATATTATTAGCGCCGCTTTACCGTCATTTTAGCTGCATCGTTTTATTAAAAATATAAAAGTACTCAAGCACTGGTTGGATCAAAAAAACGATTAAATACAATCTAAAGGCTGCAACCAATGTGGGTGATCACTCACTGTGCAGATAAATAATGAATAACAATTAGTGAATACAAATTAGTGCGCAAATAAATAAATTGCAGTGCTGATCTAAAAACAACAGTGGTAGAATAATACTATTGGTTCCGTTCTGAATAAATGCAGTGCTATGTGCCAAACAATATACAAATTAATGCATACAGTGAAAATCCATAAAGTGGTAATGTGCAATCCAACACCTCTATGCCAATATTATGGCTGATTTAAAACAAATAAATTGTCATGTGTTCAATAAGATTGCCTTGTGCTCAAAAAAATGTGGAATGAATAAAATTGTATTTATTCATTCCACATTTTTTTGAGCACAAGGCAATCTTATTGAACACATGACAACCAATAGTCGTTTTATTAAAACTGCCCCGCTAGCGGCCGAAAAGGGTTAAAACCGCCCACAAAGCGCCGCTGCAGCGATGCTTTGCCGGCAGTATATCCGCGCTGCCCCATTGATTTCAATGGGTAGGAGCGGTGAATACACCGCTCCAAAGATGCTGCTAGCAGGACTTTTTTACCATCCTGCTAGCGCACCGCTCCAGTGTGAAAGCCCTCCGGCTTTCACACTGGAGTGAAAGGAGCCGCCTTTTTTAGGTGCTATACAGGCACTATTTTTAGCGCTGTAGCGCCTGAAAAACACCTCAGTGTGAAAAAGGCCTTATAGTTTAGCTTTTCCTCCACTCGACAATTCATTCTTTTAAAGGGTCAAGTTTAACCTCTTCATTCATTAGATTAGCACAGTAAGAGGCAGTGGCGTCGGGAGTGGGGGGGGGGGGGGGGCTGGAGCCCCAAGTAATGGGTCAGGTAGGTCAGTGTGGGTCTGGGTCAATGTATGTCAGTGTCAGGTAGGTCAGTGTAATGGTCAGGTAGGTCAGTTTTTAGTGGTCAGCATTGATAGGCACTGGCAAGCCAGGCAGCAACTAGCAGGTGAGCTTACAGTAAAGAACCCTCTACACAACACAGTTTATTCATTTTGTTGCCCTTCTCTGTAGCTGCTCCATTTCCAGCACATCCTTCCAGAGGACTGGTGCCCAGAACTGGACAGCATACTCCAGGTGCGTCCGGACCAGAGTCTTGTAGAGTGGAAGAATTATCGCTTTATCTCTTGAGTTAATCCCCTTTTTAATGCATGCCAATATTCTGTTTGCAGCAGCTTGGCATTGCATGCCATTGCTGAGCCTATCATCTACTAGGACCCCCAGGTCCTTTTCCATCCCTGATTCCCCCCAGAGGTTCTCCCCCAGTGAGTTGATTGTATCCATATTTTTACCACCCAAATGCATTATTTTATATTTTTCCACATTAAACCTCATTTGCCATGTAGTTGCCATCCCCATTAATTTGTTCAGATCTACTTGCAAGGTTTTCACATCCTACAGAGAAGTTAGTGCCCTGCTTAGCTTAGTATCGTCCGCAAATAGAGATTGAGCTGCTCACCCCATCTTCCAGGTCGTTTATGAACAAATTAAATAGGATTGGTCCCAGGACACTTCCCACCCCTGACCATTCCGAGTATTTCCCATTTATCACCACCCTCTGAACTCGCCCTTGTACCCCGTTTTCAATCCATGTACTCACCCTATGGTCCATGCCAATGGACCTTACATTGTACAGTAAACATTTATGGGGAAATGTATCAAATGCTTTTGCAAAATCCAAATACACCACATCTACGGGCCTTCCTTTATCTAGATGGCAGCTCACCGCCTCATAGAAGGTTAATAGATTGGTTGGCAAGAACGATTCTTCATGAATCCATGCCGATTACTGCTAATGATAGTTTTCATTGCTAAAATCTTGTATATAGTCCCTTATCATCCTCTTCAAGAGCTTGCATAATATTGATGTTAGGCTAACTGGTCTAATTCCCAGGCATGTATTTTGTCCCTTTTTTTAAATATTGGTGCTACATTGGCTTTTCTCCAATCAGCTGGTACCATTTCAGTCAGTAGACTGTCAGTAAAAATTAGGAACAATAGTCTGGCAATTACTTGACTGAATTCCCTAAGGACCCTCAGGTGCAAGCCATCTGGTCCCGGGCATTTATTAATGTTAAGTTTTTTAAGTCTATTTCTAATTCTGTCCTCTGTTAGCCATGAGGGTGCTTCTTACTGTGACGTGTCATGAGGATAAACACTGCAGTTTGGATTACTGAAGCCCCCCGATTCCCTCGTGAAGACTGAGAAGAATAAATTCAATACCTTCGCCATCTCATCATCCTTTGTAACCAGATTCCATTCCTCATTCTTTATGGGGCCATGTCCTCCCCCTCTTACTGTTTATATACTTATATTTTGCTCTCCTCCGCTATGTGTCTTTCATGTTCCATCTTAGCTGCCCTAATTGCACCCTTACATTACTTGTTACATTCTTTGCAAAGTTTGAATGCTGATTATGATTCCTCAGCCTTGTATTTTTTGAAGGCCTTCTCCTTTGCTTTTATATGCATTTTTATAAGCTCTCTTGTTTTGGGATACATTTGATTCTACTACTCTACTCGCTCTAGTGAGTTGTTTGTATTGCACTGTTGTTGTAAAGATTCTTGTGTAATTTAAGAGCTGTAAAGCTCATATCAGCTTAAAATTTGCACCGATAACTGGAAGATTACGATTTTGTGGTCAAAAGTCTGGTATGTCTTAAGCTGCGAGCATCATAGAATTGGCTGTATTACTTATCAAGACCACAAGCATCTGGGTCTGCTCTGTAAACTAAAGGTGGCCTTAGAACAGGGATCCTCAAACTACGGCCCTCCAGCTGTTGCGGAACTACGCATCCCATGAGGCATTGTAAAACTCTGACATTCACAGACATGACTGGGCTTGATGGGAGTTGTAGTTTCTGAACAACTGGAGGGCCATAGTTTGAAGACCCATGCCTTAGAAGGATCACAATTTGGCCTGTTCGGCAGAGCCCAGCCAAATCTCCAAATCTCCATTCATGTGTGGCCACCGCAGTTGGATGGAATTCAATCTACCGACTGTCAGAATACAATAGTGCCAGGGAGAGGATTTCCCCATCCACATTGAATAGGTGAATGGAGTAATTGTTTCAGTTTCTTTTGTTCAGCCCACTGGCCCAATGGAAAAAACGGAACCATGCAAGGCCAGCTTAATGGGTGGCAAGGTTAGGCACTTACGTAGGACAGTGCATACACAAGGTGGGTACCAGCAGAGAGCGGCAGAGCTCAACAGCTGCTAGAAGCTTAGATCAAATAATGTACAGATCGCTAACAAATATGATATCTAAGGCGGGCCCATACACAGAGCAAATTTCTTTCCTGCAACCCTTGAAATCTGCTTGATTCCCCCATCAACACAGACAGTGTTGATGTGGAAATCCCTCCTGCGGGGTCATTGTCCCTGCTGCTATAGCTGTTAGGGATAACAAGGGTCTTCTCCTGGCGGGGACTGCTCACCCCATGCTGGGAGAAGACAGTGATTATCGCTAGCGGCTATAGCAGCCATTTGCGATAATCGCAAGCGAATCTGGCAGGCTGGTTGTACCCAAGTTGATCGATCAACTTGTTACATTCAGTCTGTCCATTAATGGTTCGAATCTCTGCAATTTCCTGCTGAACCAGCCAAGATTCGAACCGTGTATGGCCGGCCTAAGGGTGTCAAATGTTTAAAGAAAGGGGTATTATAAAACATCTAAAGACCCTTATCAACTAAAGTAGCACATGTGCAGGATTGAACTTCTAATACCCTTGGCACCTACAGTCACATTCAGTTCAGTGTCACCTCACAGTAATAGTGATAACAGCTCGCTGCTGTAGTGGAACAACACTGCTGCATGTGACATTTCAGAATACATTTAAGTACATGCTGGAGCCATTGGGCTGACTTCTTGTAAAATGTGATCTTGTTGCTGTTTTATCATCATGTTTATCTCATGTTGTTTACCGTTTCAATTTTCTACTTGAAAATGCCAATAAATATATTTTCAACACTAAGTACATGCTGGATATGTTCTAAAATGCCTGGCCTCTTGCACTAAGCATTTTCCCAATCTCTGCTGTGCTGAGCTAGTGAAAAAAAGCTTCACCAATGCCACATACATGGGCAGATAGGATGTCAAGTGTGCCTACAGCAAATTGCAACAACAGTTCATACAAGTACTGAAATGCATGAAGAGTAACGATAAGCTGCAACTTCTAGGAAGGATGAGTGATGTTTTTTTGAGTTTGGTATGTGGAAATAAACAAAAGCAAATAAAATTTACGAATGGCAGAGCCCCGGGCAGATGATGAAATGCACAGCTAATATACAGAAATGCTTTATTTGGTGACTATTTATTTATCTTTATGCTTCAGCTTTGCAGCTTCCTGTTTCACTATCCTGCCCAATAAATTTGAATGCTGTTCTTGGGGTTTTCTCTTTAACCATTTTATACCACAGCCACTTTTTCAGGTTTTGCACACAATAAAATGCACATTTTAGGCCTAGGAAGTCATTAAAACCCTCAAACATATTTTCTGAAAGCAGAGACCCTGGAGAATAAAATAATGGTAGTTGCAATTGTTTTTGTCACATGCCTTGTTGTTATCTGCTTTAGCCTTCCAATGCCACTTACTGCGATAGCCAGCCGTAGAGGGGGGCGGTGGACACGTTTTTGTTATCACATGAAATTCATGCATTTTTATCAGTAAAAAATACGCTAAAGTTAGTTTTAGTACACACAATATATTACATAAGTTCTTTGTAAAATATAAAAAATGAGTTTGTGTCAAATAAATAGATACCAAGCATGTCAAGCCTTAAAGCTGCATGCGTCCATGAAAAGGTGACAAACTTCAGCGGACCCTTGATGTCTCCCCTGCCCTACACTGAAGCTACTGAAGCACAGATCATTCCCCCAGCAGGCTGCAGAGGCAATTAGGCAGCTCTAGGCTAGGTTCACACTAGTCAATGGTCTGAAATGCGTTCTGATCACATTCTGAATGCACGTGTTTTTTATTTTTCTGCTGAACAGCGGTGTATAATATGGCCAATGTGCTTCAGGCCCCAGACTCAAACGGCCAAACAATGCCTGTTAACTCGCAACGTTGTGTTAAATTTGCTGGAGCTGCATTATATAATATCTCAGCTGCTGCATGTGAACAGCCTGATCTGGCTGTTGGTAAGGCCTTTAGGTATACGGCTCAGTGGAGGGGCCTATAACCAGCTAAACAAATTTAAAGTAATTGTAAAGTCTCTTTTTTTTTTTTTTTCTTTTAAACATGTTTTACTTACCTCCTCGGTGCAGTTGGTTTTGCACAGAGCAGCCTGGATCCTCCTCTAATCGGGTCCCTCTTTGCTGCTCCTGGCCCCTCCCTTACATCGAGTGCCCCCCAGTCAGCAGCTTCCTATGGGGGCACTGGAGCCAGGTCACAGCTCCGTGTGTCCATTCAGACAAGGAGCCCCGACCTATTCCCGTTCTCTCTCCCCTGATTGGCTGACTGACTTTGATTGCCAATGGCACTGCTGCTGTGTCTCAGCCATTTAGGAGGAGTGTCCGGGATGGCTTAGACATTCGTGGACGTCGCTGGAGTTGGGGCTCAGGTAAGTAATTAGGGGGGTGCTGGGGAGGCTGCTACACACACACAGAAGTTTTTTTTATCTTAAAGCATAAAGAAAAAAACCTTCTGCCTTTACAACCTCTTTAAACACACTCCCGCCTGCTATAACAGCAAGGAGTGTGTTTAAAATTCTGTTCAGCTAGCCACCATTTAGAAATGCTGCTGGTAGACAAGTGGTTAAACAAAATCCAAGTAAACGTTTTAAGCCTATATTAAACACATATTTCAGCACGTACCACGGCAACGCTATTTCCTGATGCTGCAGCTGAGAAAGGATCCGCTTTTGATGACATGAAAGGATCCTCATGTAAGGATGTGAAAGGATCAGCTTTAGATGATGAGAAGGGATCTGTTTTTGAGGACAGAAAAGGATCTACTTTATCTTCTTTTGTGGTTGGGAAAGGATCTGCTTTGGAGGATGGGAAAGGATCTGCTTTGGAGGATGGGAATGGATCGGTTGTAGACTGCTTGAAGAACACATCAGCGGCAAAAGGGTCAGAATCTTTAAAAGGATCTCCACCAAAAGGATCTGTAAATAAAGTGGTAACAAATTATGATGGATCTTTAGTGATCATGCAGTAACAGAAGGTTTCCCATAAATAGTAATAACATTGCACATGTAACAGCTGTCAGGCTAAGGAATAAAGCACAAAACAGCCAAGTTTAGGTTGAAGCCTTCAATATGCTGTGCCACGGAAACAAAACTTTCCACTGTGTATACAACTCAAGACTACTGCTGCTGCCTTATTCTAAATCAAAAAAACATTTCACAAGCCAAATTAAAAACAGCGGATTCCCAAATAGAGGAGGCGCTGTGACCAAAAAAGACTCAAGAAAAAAATATATAAATGTAAAAATGTGCAATAAATACTACACCGCGTGTCAACACACGTGAAACAAAATATCCAAAAACAAAAATCCTCAAGGTTCATGTTTATCTTCTTAGAGTATAACTAAAGTCAAAGCTTTTTTTTATTTTAGTTTTGGAAAGAGGGGAGAGGAATTAGAACACCTGTCAGTTTTTACTGCTGTTTTTGCCCCTGTTAGGGAGATTCACCCTCTCTAGTTCTCCCGTTTACTATTATCATTAAAAGTGAAAGTAAAAGAAAATCCCAAGTTTTAGATTGTCCCCAGAAAGGTAATACATGGGAAATCTTCCAATGGGGACACTAGTGGTTACTGGTGGCCCCAAGGAATTCCGTCAATTTCCTCTCACTTCCCGTTTTGGCTATAGAACAGAAAGTGAAATCTCAAAAAACGCAAAAATCACAGGGGTTACAACCCTTCCTTACTCTATCAAAAAGTTTTGCCTATAGCTCTACTTTAACGTATCCACCTAGTGAATATTCAAACCACCATGTGACTAACGTTAAAGACTGCTCCCCTTTGACTGTACTAAGGGAATCTATTAATCTCAATATATCTCTATATATCTATCTATATATATATATATATTTATATATTAAATATTTTCTTTTGGGTTTATTACAGCCTATAGGTGCAAGCCAGCCACAAACGTTGAAATCTGGGTTTTGTTTTATTGTTAGATTGAAACAACAACAAAAAAAAAAAAAGTTTGATTAGGTCAGAAATTCAGAGCTGTCCTATCTATAGTACTCACTTCCTGTCAGAGTGCTAGTTGAGTAAGGCCCCTTACACACTGGGGCGGGAGCGGCGTCTGCGGTAAAGCAGCGCTATATTTAGCGCTGCTTTACCGTCCTGCTAGCGCACCGCTCCAGTGTGAAAGCCCTCCGGCTTTCACACTGGAGTGAATGGGGCCGGATTTTTTCAGGCGCTGTACAGGCGCTATTTTTAGCGCTGTACCGCCTGAAAACGCCCCAGTGTGAAAGGGGCCTAATAAGCCCTCCTAGCACCCGTTTTAGGACTACAGAATAAACAGGCTAGCCATACACATGTAGCTTTCACTCCTTCAGCCCCGTAGAGCAGAACAAGAGACATCAAATAAAGTGTATGTTACCCCAACATCTCATATTTCTGATAAGTGTCTATGTTACCATGTACTTGTACTAAAAAGTATCCTGTTCTCTTTGTATAAAACACCCGGTGACCCTGTCAGTCCCTCTGCTTTTTAAAACTGACTACGCTAGGCATAGAAGCACATCCAGTTTTCTGGCTGCAAGCCCAGCCTGTCTGTTCTCTAATGTCCTGCTCTTCTGTTCTTCCTGCCCCCCCCCCCCCATGCAGTCTCCACCCCCATCTCTCCAAGCCCCTTATTCAGGTTGGGAACAGAGGTCATGTCATCACTCAAAAAAATGATTTATAATTTGTTCGCCCTAAATTCTTAAGTTAAGGGTTCACACATACTTTAATTCCCCCATCCTCGCTAAACCGCGCTGAATATCCCCTGCCGCTACTGTATTCAAGCAGCCACAGTACCCACAGCTTCGTGAGTACCCTGAAACAGTGACTGCATCTAAGAGGAGTTGGGGGGTATGAGTAGTTTGGCAAGAGAAACCGGCAAGGCTGGCAACACTCAGGTCACAAAAGAGCTTTGTGTTCTCAGGACACAACAGCTGGAGCCAAATCAGCAGGTATTCTTCTGTACTTCCAGGGTCTTTAAATAAAGACATGGTGGAAAGGTGTACGTATTGCAAAGATGTGCTGCATATCTTTTTTTTCTCCTACTTTGCCTTGACGTACACTTTAAGCCAATTTGAATTTATTTTAGATGTACATATATTTTGTTATTCTATAGTGTATTCAAAGTGTGGCTCCTTACAATTAAAAAAATCTAGATCTCTGTTTTGTAAAAAGTAAGGTATTGTTTTAAAAAAGCGTTGCTCAGCTGTAGATCTACTATAGAGAAAGAAATAAGAATTAAATAATGCATATTATTACACACAACTTACCTATTTTACCAAAAGGATCATCTTTAAATGGATCACCTTGAAATGAAAGGACGAAAAGGCATGAACAAAAATAAAATAATCAACCACAAAATACATAAACAACCATTCCCAATGCACAATAAGTAAACAGTAAGCGATTGTACTGGTGCACAGTGCACTACTGAGAGCTCACGAGTTAAGGATAACTATACTTCTATATTATCATCATTTACATTATCCCTTTAATGTGTTATACTCTCCATGCTCCTGCGAGATACACGAGGAGTTGCATAATTGCCGCAGCACACTCTCTGGCTAGTGCCTCACATGTTCTGCGTATGTAGAAAGAAGATACCATTTACTCCAATAGAAAGGCCATTTATCCATAGGACACATAAAAGATGGCCTCTCCATAAGAATGAATGGGATTTTTCCACATATCACAGGTTTTCAATTTCATTTCTATGGGTATGAGATACTCTGGATAAACCACTGATGGTCACAATGAGTACATCTTACCCATAGGAATGAATGAGGAAGCAAATTGCGTGCACACAGAGAGGACCTGGCAGGGATTTTTTTGCTAGAAAGGCAGCATGGTACTGAGAAGGGCCACAAAGAGAAGATTGCGGGATCAAGGAACAAAGTACCGTATGTTATTTATCCAGCTGGGCAACACACGGGGGGGTAGGGGAGTCAGCTTAAAAAATAAACTTACTGCCCACAAAAGGATCACTCTGGAAGAAGTCAAGTCCCGACTCTGGCACAGACTGTGCAGGGGGTGCACTTTGTTTTGTCTCAAAAGGATCTAACTGAAACGCAACCTCCTGCATCCAAAAAAAAATAACATAACTAAATCTCTGTTCACGCATTGTTTAATGCTATAGTTTTCACATCATGTGAAAAGATTTTGACATGCTGACAGTATAGCTGCCTTTTTGTAGAAACATTAATTGTGTGTCATCCAGAAAAGGAGGGAAGGGGAGAATACAGATGGAAGAGATGGTAAAGAAATGGGAAAGGGGAGGAGGAAAGAGGAGAGAAGGGAAGCGAAAAGTAAAACATTAGAGAAGGGAAAAAAACATGAGGGAAGTACTCCATTAGTAAAGAGGAGAGGAGAAGAAGAGAGGAGAAGAAGAGAGGAGAAGGGGAAAAGAGAAGGGGAAAAGAGAAGGGGAAAAGAGAAGGGGAAAAGAGAAGGGGAAAAGAGAAGGGGAAAAGAGAAGGGGAAAAGAGAAGGGGAAAAGAGAAGGGGAAAAGAGAAGAGGAAAAAGAGGGGAAAGGAGAAGGGGAAAGGAGAAGGGGAAAGGAGAAGAGGAAAGAGAAGAGGAAAGGAGGAGAAGAGGAAAGGAGGAGAAGAGGAAAGGAGGAGAAGAGGAAAGGAGGAGAGGAAAGGAGGAGAAGAGGAAAGGAGGAGAAGAGGAAAGGAGAAGAAAGGAGAAGAGGAAAGGAGAAGAGCAGAGAAGGGGGGGGGGGAAAGAGAGGAGAAATTGAGGAGCAAAGACAAGTGTTAAGAAGACAGGCAGAAAAAGGTATTTACAGGTGCAGTATTACCTTGTCAGTAGTAACAGGCACATTATTGTGTTCATCTTTGTCCTCTGCATCACTCCCTGAGGTATGAGCAATATCAGGACTGCTCCTTACCTAAAAAAGAAAAAAAAGGGGAAAGCAGTTTGAATTTTGTTTGCAAAACTGATAACATATTCAATGTTTATAGGTTGATACATATACACATATATATATATATATATATATATATATATATATATATATATATCGTTTTCCAAAAGAAACAATGTATTATAAATACATGCAAAGAATAAACAGGCCTGTAAATGAGTGCAACAAGTGAGCAGACACCACACATTCCATATACCAGGGAAGTGATTCCGAGATACTGAAACTAAAAGGGTTATGTACTAGTAAACACCACCCTGAGTCCTGTTCAAAAGAGACTGATGCAGCACTATCCGTTGACCCTCTGAGGCCCATTTCACAAGATGGGTCTGATCAGGTAAGCAGACATGGACCTGTCATCTGCCTGCTCAGCAGGGGATTGGTGGATCTCCTGCTTATCTAAACGGAGCCTGCCCCGTGTGAAAGGGGCCTTAAACCCTGAAACTCGGTGCAAGAAATCTGTACTCAATGTAAATGTATGTAGGACCTTAAAACATAGTAGTGGTTTGTCTTACTTTCAGTGCCATTGATGTACTAAATACTTACTGAGGAGCTTTGGTTCTGATCTTCTGCCTGAGCAAGGGTCTCATACTCTGTGTTTTCATGAAGATTGGCAGGCTCGCTGCTACTATTACTTAGACTTGAGTGATCTCCAGTACCATTGACCATGACTAGATCTAAATGAGAGCGCCAGCTGAGCTGAATCTGATCATTTATGTGATTCTCAGCAGTCTTAAAATGTTGTAGCTTTGCCTATTAAAAAAAAAAGAAAAAAAAAAACAACTACATTAAATGAGTTCCGATACAAAAATGATCATATAATCTAGTTAAAATTATTAAAGATGCACTTTAAGGAGATATTTAAAAAACAAAACAAACGCTGGTTAAACATAAAAACAGAACTTTAGCCTTATGGTTAAATACACTAAATACAGTGGAACTTTAGTCAGAAGTCCTGATAGATGACTTCATGTTGGCCCCTTTTGCAGGTATAGCTATGTAAAACATTAAAAATAAATGCCTATATTGTTTTAAATCCAGTAATACACCGCATCATCCTACTCTGCACAGCCTCAGTGGCCTGTATTTTCGGAACAGATACAAAAGAGGTAAACTTGTAAGGATAGTGTCTTATCTTCTTTCCCCCGATATTGTCTACTTTCTCCCTAGGTAGCTAAAGTTGGCCATACATAGATTTAAATTCGGCTGGTTCACCAAGAATCACCTGAATTTTGATCCATGTATGGGCACGCTGATTGAACACAAGTTGATCTATCGATTGACTTGGGTACAACCAGCTTGTTGGAATATTTTCTGTCCATCAGCACCGCTAGCTGATCAGAACATTCTGATGGCAGGGAAGTCTCCTCGATGGCAGAATACAATAGCTCAGTGGGAAGGATTCCCTCATCCACATCAAATGTGTGGATGGGGGGAATCATGTCATTGTCATTTGCTCAACCAGCGGTCATACAGAAGAATATATGGCCAGCTTAAGGCAGCCCTAATGTCCCGTACACACGAGCCGATTTTTCATCAGAAAAATCTTGGATGGTTTTTCCGACGGAATTCCGCTCAAGCTTGGCTTGCATACACACGGTCACACAAAAGTTTGCTGAATTTTTGACAATCAAGAACGCGGTGACGTACAACACTACGACGAGCCGAGAAAATTAAGTTTAATGCTTCCGAGCATGCGTCAAATTGTTTCCAAGCATGCGCAGGAATTTTGTGCGTCGGAATTTCAGAAAACGTTTTTCGACCAAAAAATTGAGAACATGCTCTCAATCTTTTGCTGGCGGAAATTCGGCCAGCAAAAGTCCGAAGGAGCATACACATGATCGCATTTTCCAACCAAAAGCTCTAATCGGTCTTTTGCTGAGCGAAATTTCCGATCCTGTGTATGTGGCAGAGAAGTCTTTTTTATTTTATTTTTTGCAACCAGCGGGTTGCACAAAAAAATTTAATAAAAAGACTCAATTTTGCCATCCACACATTTGATGTGGATAGGGGAATCCCTCCCACTGAGCTATTGTATTCTGACAGCAGGGAGAAGCTATCAAAATACACTGATCAGTGCTGCCGGCTATAGCTGGTGATGCTGATCTAGTGGAGAAAATCCGACAGGCTGGTTTTACAGACGTCGATCAATAGATCAACTTCTGTACAAACAGCCTGCCCATACATGCATGGATGGATGGAATTTACAGCACACACTTTTTGGTAGCATAATTATTAATGTAGAATATATGCTAAAGAACATTTGTTATCAAACTGTTATGGGTTCCACTTATCAAACTGTTATAAATTCCACTTTGAATTAAGGGTTTTAGATTTTATTGAGCCAGTCCTGAGATTTACACAGCTGGTGAACTCACTATTCTCTACTGGATTTAAGAAATACAGCCTAATCACCTCCCTGCTCCCAAGCTGTAAATGGGTGATGATTAAGCAGCAGCAGACTGATGAGGTCATCCTCTCCCCTTCTGTCTTTATTTTTCTTTCTTTTCTTTCAGTACATGTGCATTTAGCAGAGTCTGATTAGCTAAGCGTACAGACCCTTCCTCTCCAGAGTGCACTGTACATGGGTTTATAGAAGCCTAATAGGAACATAGTTGGTGAGGCTGAAAAAAGACACAAGTCCAACTTGTGTGTATGCTTTTATGTCAATAGTACATTCTATACCCCTGTATGTTGTAGTCGTTTAGGTGCCCATCTAATAGTTTTTTTAAATGATCAATGCTCCCCGCTGAAACCACCACTTGTGGGAGAGAATTCCAAATTTTTACCGCTCTTACAGGTAAGAACCCTCTATGCAGTTTAACCACTTCAATACAGGGCACTTATACACCCTTCCTGCCCAGACCAATTTTCAGTGCTCTCGCACTTTGTATGCCAATGACTCAGTCATGCGACACGGTACGCAAACAAAATTTTCTTTATTTTTTTTTTACACAAATAGAGTTTTTTTTTGGTGGTATTTAATCACCACTGGGTTTTCTAGTTTTTGCGACATAAGTGAAAAAAGAGCGAAAATTTAGAAAAAAAAAAAAAACGCTTTTAGTTTCTATAACATTTTGCAAATAAGTATTTTTTGTTCATAATTTTGGACCAACATTTGTACTGCTACTAGGGCTGAAACAACTAATCGAATAATCGACAATTAATCGATTATGAAATTAATCGATTACTATTTTCATAATCGATTAATCGCCCAGTAACATAATGGGGTTAAAACGAAACTAAAATGAGCCCTTTATAGTACAAAAAGAGCAAATAATCGCTACTGTAAATATTACTTTCACAGTTATACAGTAAAAAAAATTAAACCCTTACAGTAGCGATTATCTGCTTTTTTGTACTATAAAGGGCTCACTTTCGTTTTTTTTAACCCCCATTATGTTACTAACCGTCTTAGACCTGGTTCACATCTATGTGTTTTTTGGTGCTTTTTGCTGAAACGTACTACAGTTCATTTACATGGCTTTCTATGGGACACGTTCACATCTATGCTTTTTTCAGCCGCTGCGTATTTGGAAAGGTCAGGGACTTTAACGCAAAACTGTATTTTTTTGGTTCAATATACTTCAATGGAGAATCTGCAGAAAAGCATGCAATACGTTTTTGCAGCAATTTGTGTTTTTTAATCTGCCCAACAACAAATTGGCCAAAAAACAGTATGTCTCTTCTAATAGTATATACAGTATATCTCCTCTAATAGTGTATACAGTATATTTCTTCTGTCTGTTATTCTCAGAGTGGATTTGATATTTTGCTACCTAACCATATAGTTGGTGGTTTATATTTATCACTGCATAGAGATATTTAGTAAATTGCCTTTTTTTTTTTAAACTTTACATATTAACTAAATTATACACCACACTTTTTTTTTTAAGGTTATTAACCCATTAATCGAAACAATAAATCGGCCAACTAATCCATTATGAAAATAATCGTTAGTTGCAGCCCTAACTGCTACATATCTTTGGTAAAAATAACACAAATAAGTGTATATTATTTGGTCTGTGTGAAAGCTATGGTGCAAATTGAAAAATTGATCACACCTGAAGCACTGAGGGCCTATTTCATTTCTTGAGGCCATGAAATGTCAGTAAAGTACAAATACCCCCCAAATTACCCCTTTTCGAAAAGTAGACAGTCCAAGGTATTTAGTAAGAGGCAAAGTGAGTCTTTTGAGGTTGTAATTTTTTTTCCCACAATTCTTGGGAAAATTGAGAAAATATTATAAATTACATTTTTTCCACACAAAATTGTCATAACAACAAAGTTATTTCTCACACTTTTGAAGGTCCTGGAGCACCAAGACAATGGAATTGCCCACAAAATGGCCCCATTTTGGAAAGCAAACAACCCAAAGTATATTCTATGGAGGCATGAGTCTTTTGAACGGTTCATTTTTTTCCACAAGTCTTCGGAAAAGGTGGAAAGAAAATGAAAACGTATTGAGGTTGTCAATTTAGATATTTCTAACACAAAGCATGTACACAGCAAAAATTACACCCCAAAATACATTCTGCTACTCCTCCTGAGTATGGCAATACCACATGAAGCTAAGGGGAAAATAATACTGGGAGTATGTTATAGGCTCCATAACCTGAGGGAGGAGGGGGAGATGGACCCCCTATCACAATTCAGATTAGCAGCAAGGATGGGAAGTGTTATCATAATGGGGGATTTTAATTATCCAGACATAGACTGGGCAGAGGGAACCACGCATTCATCTAAGGCTCGCCATTTCCTAAATGCCTTGCAGGACAATTTCACGGTTCAGATGGTAAACGCACCAACTAGAAACTAGAAACAAGGGCTCTACTGATTACCAACAATACAGACCTGATCACGGATGTGGAAATATGGGCCAATTTAGGAAAAAGCGATCACAGGTCAATTGGCTTCAGTATAAATCACACAAATAGGAAACACAGTGGGAACACAAAGACACTAAATTTCAAAAGGGTCAACTTCCCTTAACTACGAACCTTGCTAGAAGATATACATTGGGATACAATCTTAGAAACAAAGAACACGGAGGAGACATGGGTTTGCTTTAAGAGCATATTAAATAAGGGCATTGGCCAGTGCATCCCATTGGGAAATAAATTTAAAAGCGCAAACAAAAGTTCTGGGTGGTTTAACGCCATGGTAAAAATGCATATAAAAGCAAAGGAGAAGGCCTTCAAAAAAAACAGGGCTGAGGGATCATCATCAGCATTCAGACTTTACAAAGAATGCAACAAGATATGTAAGGGTGCAATTAGGGAGGCTAAGAGGAACATGAAACACAAATAGCGGAGAAGAGCAAAAAAAATCCCAAGAAATTCTTTAAGTATATAAACAGTAAAAAAGGGAGGACAGACTATATTGGCCCCATAAAGAATGAGGAAGGACATCTGGTTACAAAAGGATGGGGAGATGGCGAAGGTATTGAATTTATTCTTCTCCTCAGTCTTCACAAGGGAATCGGGGGGCTTCAGTAACCAAAAACTGCAGTGTTTGTCCTCATGACACATCACAGGAAGCACCTCCATGGCTAACAGAGGACAGAATTAGAAATAGACTTGGAAAACTTAACATTAATAAATCACTGGGACCAGATGCCTTGCACCTGAGGGTACTTGGGGAACTCAGTCAAGTAATTGCCAGACCATTGTTTCTAATTTTTACTGACTGGAATGGTACCAGCTGATTGGAGAAAAGCCAATGAAGCACCTATATTTAAAAAAAGGGCCAAAATAAATCCCTGGGAATTATCTAACATTTAGCCTAACATCAATAGTATGCCAGCGGATGATGAGGGACTAACTACAAGATTTTAGTAATGAAACCGGTATCATTAGCAGTAATCAGCATGGAGTCATGAAGAATTGTTCTTGCCAAACCAATCTATGAACCTTCTATGAGGAGGTGAGCTGCCATCTAGATAAAGGAAGGTCCGTAGACGTGGTATATCTGGATTTTGCAAAAGCATTTGACACAGTTCCCCATAAACCTTTACTGTACAAAGTAAGGTTCGTTGGCATGGAGGTGAGTACGTGGATTGAAAAATGGCTACAAGGGTGAGTTCAGCGGGGAAATGGGGAAACACTCAGAATGGTCAGGGGTGGGAAGTAGGGTCCCCCAGGGTTCTGTGCTGGGACCAATCCTGTTTAATTTGTTAATAATCAACCTGGAGGATGGGTTAAACAGTTCAATCTCTGTATTTGCGGACGACACTAAGCTAAGTAGGGCAATAACTTCTTGCAAGGTTTCCACTTCCTATGGATAATATCTGAACAAATTAATGGGGTGGGGCAGTACATGGCAAATGAGGTTTAATGTAGAAAAGTGGCAAAAATATGAATGCAATCTACTCACTAGGGGGTGAACCTCTGGGGGAATCTAGGATGGAAAAGGACCTGGGGTCCTAGTAGAAGATAGGCTCAGCAATGGCATGGAATGCCAAGCTGCTGCTAACAAAGCAAACAGAATATTGGCATGCATTAAAAAAGGGGATTAACTCCAGAGATAAAGCGATAATTCTCCCACTCTACAAGACTTTGGTCCGGCCGCACCTGAAGTATGCTGTCCAGTTCTGGGCACCAGTCCTCAGGAAGGATGTACTGGAAATGGAGCGAGTACAAAGAAGGGCAACAAAGCTAATAAAGGGTCTGGAGGACGTTAGTTATGAAGAAAGGTTGCGAGCACTGAACTTATTCTCTCTGGAGAAGAGACGCTTGAGAGGGGATAAGATTTCAATTTACAAAATACCATACAGATGACCCCACAATAGGGATAAAACTTTTTTGCGGAAGGGAGTTTAATAAGACACGTGGCCACTCATTAAAATTAGAAGAAAAGAGGTTTAACCTTAAACTACGTAGAGGGTTCTTTACTGTAAGAGCCGCAAGGATGTGGAATTCCCTTCCACAGGCGGTGGTTTTAGCAGGGGGAATCGATAGTTTCAAAAACTATTAGATAATCACCTGAACGACCGCAACATACAGGGATATACAAAGTAATACTGACATATAATCACACAAATAGGTTGGACTTGATAGACTTGTCCTTTTTCAACCTCACTTACTATGTAATATGTGTGAGACTTTTACACAGCCTGGCCACAGAGAGAAGTCCAACATTGAAGCCTTCAGGCGTTCTAGGAGCATAAATTACACATATAATTTCATTCCTTTCTATCACACTTTTGAAGGTCCTGGACAGTGGAATTATCCACAAAAGTACCCCATTTTGGAAAGAAACATCCCAAGGTATATTATTATGAGGCATGGGCTGCAGATAGGTAATCAGGTACTCTTATGGGCTGGTGGCAGGTCCACTTTATTACTGGGGGGGGGGGTAATCAGTGTGATTGGGGTGCACTGTAAGTGGTAACAAGCTATTACCACAATCTCCTCCTCGCACACGATCGTTTTGTGAGGAGGATAACCCGGTAACAGCTCGTTACAGCGGTTTGTTGATATTCTGTGACCGGCTGTGATTGGACACAGCTGGTCACTGAGGCTGCAATTTGGATTTACTTAAGTCAACCTACCACTAATGCCCTCAATACTACCCTCTGAAATGTGTTCCATGCTGGCCATCTCTACATCTGGACTCCCCCCCCCCCCCCCCAACTGTCGCCTAGTTTAAAAGCCCCTCTAACTTTTTTGCCACCTTCTCTCCCAGCCGAGCTGCACTCTCCACATTTAGGTCCCTGCTAAAGAGCCAGTAACCGCCTGACAAGTCGACCCAGTTCTCCAGGAACCGGAACCACTCCTTTCTACACCAGCTGCTCAGCCACTTGTTACCATCCCTAATCTCCCGCTGCCTTTCTGGTGTGGCTCGAGGTACCCTTAGCATTTCCGAGAATACTACCTTAGAGGCCCTATTCCTCAATTTAGCTCCCAAGTCCCTAAAATCGTCATTTTGTCATTGGTGTCAGTGGGTCTTTGCCAGCCCCTTTCAGTAATCTGTCCACCAGATCCGTGATGTGCCGGAACCCGAGCACTCGGTAAACAACATACAGTTTGGAGCTTCAGGTCTTTATGACAGATTGCCCTCTCTGTCCTTCAAATAATTGAGTCCCCTACCACCACAATCTGTCTTTCCTTCCCCTCAGCCTTACCCCCGCCCTCACTGGAGTTTTTCCCCTGGCAGCAAGGGGCGTCACTGCCAGGGGAACAGATTCATGCAAATACACTGGTTGCATTTAAAAGAATTTTTTATTTTTAATAAAATTGTGTTTTTTTATATTGGAATCCAGTGTTAAATACATTTTTTTTCCATAAAAACTGTTTCTGAATCTGTATTGATATCAACCTCTACTAATCCTCTGTATGGTGGCACTCAGTGATGACCATGTCTTTGTATAATGCTGTCAGTCAGAAAGTGAACAGGCTTACAGTAAGGGAAGTGCACAGAGATAACCTCAGCTGTATGCTGCTGCTCCCTCATCTTCAAATCACAAACTTGGGCGGGTCTTGCCTAGACTGTATTGTTTGGACCTCTGTCTGCAGAGGTCCAAGAGCTGCCTAAAGCCTGGTACATCCTGTTTTTTTTTCGATCAGCCCAGCGGGCTGAACGAAAAAAAAACAAACGTAAGAGCTCAGGAGGAGCTGCTGTACTATAAGGGCTTCTGTTATAATAGGAACCTTGAACTCAAGATAGAGCTTTCCTGTGTTAAGCTGTGCAGGGATGTCAATTGCTGGATCAGGAGAGTAAAGCCTCGTACACACCCCTAGTGGGTTGAAAAAAACTGACAGCTCAGGTTGAAGCCGCTGTACTAACAATCAAATATTAGTACAGCAATCACCCCCACCAAGCTATTGTGTTCTGACTGTTGCGTACCCCCCACCAGAACACACCGGTCAGTGCTCTCAGCCATTGGTGCCGATCAGCAGACCTTCTTTAGGACCGGCTTTTGGCCGGTTTCTATTGAAACTCAACTCGTGTGTGGCCCTTAAAGCAGGGTATACACAGACCAAAAATTGTTTGGTTTAGCCGATATCAGCCGACCTTCGGTCTATGTGTACTGCTGTCTGTTCAACAGAAGACTTCTGGCAAACAGTCCTGCTGGAAAAGCAGCATTCAATAAGCGCTTGCAGCCCATAGCTGCAGTGCTGATCTGTGTGTTCTGCCATATACCCAGTTTAAGTTTTCTCACAAAAAAGTGTCTGGGTCACAAGAACAGTTAAAAGAAATTAAAAAATCTTATGGTAGCTAAAGCGGTTTATGTATACTGAACAATATGCTTTAGCTGCTTGCCAGAAGTTCAGCAAAAAATACATTTTTGTTGAAACGATGTATGCATTTCCTTTAAAGGATCTGAGGATGGTGCTGAGGCGTTTATTATGGAGCTTTCACACTTAACTTGTTCTGGAAGGATAGTTTTATAAAATATTAGCAGATACTCCATACTGCACACATCCCTAACACCCCAGGATAGGGATACTTATTTTCAGCAAAGTCAAATGAGATTTGAAAAGTAAAAAAAAAAAAAAAAGCTAAAATAAAGATAATTTTTCTGGTGTTAAAGCTTTGTGAATTAAGCCTACAATATCAGTTGAGGTGCTCTTGATCCCCAACCAAATTCACAATGCTCTTCAGAGGTCATCTGCCTGCTCCCAAACATTTATGCTGGGCCTGTCTGTAAAGATTTATAGCTCAGAAAATAAAGTATGTTGTTTCGTTTTTACAGTAAATAAGGAAAGTAAAACTTACTAATTGCAGCTCTTCCTGACATTCCAGCAGCTGTTTCTCCAATGGCAGGAGTTGTTCCTTTCCCCGTGCCAGGTTCTCCTCAAGCTGCACAGTCTCCTCCTGCAGTTGGATCAGCTCCTCTTTCGCTTTGATGACTTCCTCCTCATAGCTGGTGATCTGTCTCTCCTGACTTGATGCCTCGTTTTGTAAAGCAGAGACCTTGGCAAATAGAAGGGGGTTCAAGAATAAGGAGATGCTGAATAAACTTTAAGGCCTGGTTCAAACTATTGCGAGTATCGCAGTTTTACCGCCCCGGCAACCACCAGCAGTCAAAACACGCTGTTTAAAAACACACGTGGCTGCCATTCATTCTTAATGGCACCCCTACACATCTCAAACTGCAGAGCTTTTGTAGGTGCAAAAACTGCAGGGAAATTGCATGGTGTAAAAGTTGCACTTCAAAAATGGTGCATGTACCTTTTTTTTTTTTGCAGGAAACACAAGCACAGCAGCCCATTGAAATGAATGGGCAGCCATGCTCACGCAAGCGCAGAACGCAAACCTAAAATAGTGTGAACCAGGCCTAAAACATATATACAGTCTGTGATGGGGATCCAAGGGATACAGAAATAACAGGACAAGGATCCAAGAGGCAGTACAGGGATAGAGACTGGATTGAAAAGTAAATATTAGCAAGTGTTTGCAGCCATCACAAGGTTTCTCTTCTTGGCTTCTAGCAATCTTGTTATGTTAGGCACTTTTCTTGGTGGGTCAGGTTGACTTTAAAGTAGTATCACTTCCATTTAGAATAATTTAGAATAATTTGTTCTGTTCGCAAACTGACAAAGTGCATAGAGCACAAAGTACAGCTGTGAGGTTGGACAGGGTACCCCCCTCTCTTCACGGCTCACGACAACACAGCTAGCAAGGAGATGACTTTTCTGACAGATGACACTCTTCTCCGTCTTCAAGCACTTGCCTGGAATATTTTAGGCGATAGGACCCCCCTCCCCTGCATTCCTCCTGAGATGCTTATTTTGGGCAAAGTGCTTGAAGACAGAGAAAAGTGCCATCTCTCAAAGTAGCCATCTTCTTGCTAGCTGCATTGTCGGGCGGCCATAGAGGGAGGGGGTTGCCTGTCCAACTGCCCAGCTAATATTAGACAGCACTTAGGAAGATAGGATAAAGTACTACGTATTAAGTCCACTGGGAAACAGATCACATTGATGAAAATGAAAGTGAGACTTGTTTATCAAGTCTCTAAGTGAATCAACAAATGGCAGAAATAAGCAACACTGAAAATAATTTTTACCATGCCCCCAAAAAGGTTACCGGAGCTTTTATCCAAAATAACCTTACCTGTCGTGCCTCCTCTTCACATTGCAGTCTCAGTTCCTGTAGCTCCCTCTCCAGTTTTGCTTTCTGCTCATCCAGACCTGCCAGCACCTCCTCTACCTCCAGCTTCTGGGCTTGTAGCTGCTTCAAATTAGCACTCTCTTTCTCCACCTCATCCTGAAGATCCTAAAGAACACAACAGACAAGTCCATAAGAGACAAGTGGGTAATAAAGAAGCCTATTACAGGGGGTCCTCTAGTTACAAACATCCGACTTACAAACAGAGAGAGACAACAGGAAGTGAGAGGAAATCTGCCCCATAGGAAGGGAAATTCACTCCTGAAAGAGTTATTATGGGAAAAAGGTACCTCCACTGAAGCTTCATCACCAATCCTTGTTTCCACAACAACCCAAAATTTTCAAAATCCAATTGTCGTTGGGACAGAAAGTGAGGTGAAATCTTCTGAACAGGGGCACAGACAGCAAAACAAACGTTGCAGGGGTTTTAACCCTTCCCTATGCTATCCAAAAAGCTTAAAAATCGTTTTTTTTAGCTGGAGCTACACTTAAAAAATGTACCTGTTCCAATTTACAGATTCAACTTAACAAACCTACAGACCCTATCTTATTTGTAACCCGGGGACCCGCCTGTATAGTGTTTCACTTAAGACATTTCTTTTTTTTGTTGATAGAGTGGAGGGGGATTAGAACTCCCCATTAAAAAGATTCACCATCTCTATTTATCTTGTTTACCTTTATCATTAAGAGTAAAAAATAAACCAAAATCCCAAATTTTGGGATGACGGGAATTAATAGAAAAACTTCCAATGAGGACACTAGTTCTGGTGACACCCTGGGATTCCCTCATTTTGGGGGGGATTTCCTCTCACTTTCTGTTTTGGCTATGGGACAGGAAGTGAAGGGAAATCTCCACAATAGGACACAAATGCTGCTGCTTAGGTGTTCCCTTGCTGTTCTCCTTCTCTAACACATCCACCAGGGTAACACAGTTGAAATAATGTAAAACATACCTATTCTAAAATGTTATCTTACAGTTAAAGTGGTAGTAAAACACCAGCTTTTTTTTTTTTTAACCTGCAAGGCAATGTCAGAATGTTCTAGTATGCATTGCATACTAGCACATTATGTGAAACTTGCCTTAGAACGAAGCCCTCCATTGGCAAGCTGTCACCTCTGAAGGCGATTCCATCTTCACCCGGTCTTCCTTCCAGGTTCGCAGACTCTGGCAGTGTGAGTGTCCGGAGCCGCGATGACGTCACTCCTGCGCATGTGTGCGGGAGCCGCCGTTTATGGCACAAGACTTTGAAGAACAGATTTACTAGCAAAGACCACCAGGTAGCCATCGCATCTAAGAATTGGTAAGCAATATAATAAATTACTACTTTTAGGTTTAAAGTATAAGTTTACCTTTGGGAACACCAGTTCTTAGGGTGGAACATGTAACATGTAACATGTTCTCAAAGCCCCCCCCCCCCCCATCCTCCTTGTGACAGCAGTATGTGGAGAAGTTCCCTGTACTAGCTGTCACTTTTTGAAGTTAGCTCCGCCCACACGGCCATGTCATTCATTCACACAGCTCTACATTTTCCACCTGTTTTTAGGATTTAACATGCAACATGTTCCCACTGCTGCAGCCGCTCCCTGTGTGACAGTACAGCTGTGTCATTCATTTACAAAGCTCTGTATATGAATAAAGTCCCGACATCCTTTGGAGCTGTCGGCTTGTAGTTCGCAATGAACTACCACGGTGCTGTTGAGCGCTGTGGTAGTTAATTGAGTCTTCCTGCCAGTGTGAAACTGCATTGCAGTACGATATACAAGGCAGAAAGCTCACACTGACAGTCTGCAGGAGACCTGCATGGCATCAACAATCTAATGATCGTGGGTGCAATGCTTCCCACATTTTTTTTTACTTGCAAAGCAAATGTGCATTTTTTAAATTTTTTTTTTAGGGAGCGATGTGAATGGACATATGTACTTGGACACGGATTAAAAAAAAATAAAAAATAATAGGTCAGTAAAACTTTAGAAAAATTAATGACAGAGAGCCCATTATTTCATTACAGGCGAGATCCATCCAAAGCATTTAACTTTGGATAGAGTGGGGAAGTGGTGTGGTGTCACTTGGTGAGATTCTCCCTAGTTTCTTGTCCTAGTGTTAAAAAATGGAAAATCTTTCAATAGACAATATTTTTAGTAGAGTTGAGAGGGTTAATACCTTTGTCAGCTTATTATTGCTGCTCCATTGACAACTGTTCACCCTCATTTCCTGTATGTGTGTAACAAACAGGAAGTAAGGAAAATCTGCTGCAATAGAATCACAGACAGCAATAAAAAAAAAAACTAAGTTCTAACACTTGCCTGCTTTATCCAAACCCAAATATGATTGGAGCTGTTGTCATTCTATGTAGTATTTCCATTGCATGTATAATAAAAAGTGCAGGCAAATGCATGTGACATCACAGGGTTGCTTAATAAAAACGGCCTAGGAGGAACACAGGTGGGATTCAGCAGCCTTGTGCTCATTGCTCCAGGACATCCTGACATTATATAAATAAAATAAAAAATATACTGTAATCAAGCCATTAGTTTCTAAATGCTACAATTGAGCATTTTAATCCACTTATTCATGTATTTCCTTTTCAAATTAGTCTTCTGATGTCTATAAATTAAATATATAATAAATAATTTGATGAAAAGGAAATTATATTCTTGCAGAAAATATTTTATGAAAAATATTTTATATAATAATCTCATAAAAAGGAAATTGTATTCTTGCAGAAATATAAAATGACTATATTGCATTATGTTAGCGCACAGTGCTCTTGCAGAAGGGTAATCGTGGTAACAGCACATTTTCAACCAACAGTGAGCATTCTTCTCGGTCATGATCCCTGTGATGGGGAAGAGTGCCTGTCAGTTAGGGAATATTAGCCCTGCACACACTGACTTGGACTCTATGTAAGGAATTGTGTATTCGCCATTTGTCCAGGTCTGCTCTCCTCCCTAGTCACATAAAAAGGAATGCAAAAGCATTGATGCAGCTTAGAGGGAGGTCAAAAGTATCTCTGAACACCTAAGAGATGCAGAAGCAATTTGAATGCAACCAGAATGCACCTAAAAGCATGCTGCATTTGCCCATCTATTAGTGCAGGTTCACACTGGGGCAACATGACTTACAGAGCGACTTAGCAAGGCAACTTGGAAGCAACTTCAACGCAACTTCAACGTGACTGAGTTATTTACAACACAACTTCAAGTCGCCCCCAGGCCAGGCGACTTTGGCTGTGGCCAATCGCAGAATAATCAGCTCTCTGGGAGGGTGGGGTTTGCCTGAGTAAACAAATTTATTTTCCTGTAAAGTCGCTTCAATATAGATGGAGATCCGACTTGGAGGCGACTTCCATTGAATTCTATGGGTACAAGTCACCTAGAAGTCGCCTTGAAGTAGTACAGGAACCTTTTCTGAAGTTCGGAGAGACTTCAGTAGTATACATTAAGATGGCTCTCATTGATTATAATGTAATTCCTAATGTCAAGCGACTTGGGGCGACTTGAGGTCTGACAAGTCGGATCTCAAGTCGCGATAGTGTGAACCGAGCCTTAGACTTGGGCTTGCCATACACATTACAATCTGACCATACAAATCTATGCAATATAAGGACCTACCTAAACTATACAACAAATGTATATGTAATTAGGAAAGCCGTTGCATTATATACTTGTTGGTGGAGCTAAAGAAGATTGTACAATCAGACTGTAATGTCTGAGTTTTAAAGACATGGCCCAAGCTCCCAACCAGCGCTGAAGTTTGGCACTGACCAGCAACCAAAGCAATGCTAGTTTAGACAACAAACCATCCATTGCAGTGGCCAACTCATTTAGGCAATGTCGTTCTCCAGCTGCGGATGGGAGCCTTGTCTGTACCAGATATCCTAAAAGGTTCTTCCTCAATCCTTTAAATGTAAAATTCCAAAGAGGAAAACAAGGTGACTATGACCTTTACTGGCCAAAAATGCTCTTTTCACTTTCTTAGTAAGGATCCTTTCACACGGGGGTTCTGTATGTCTGTTTTTCCTCCATTCGTTGGCGTTTGAAAAAACGGACATACAGTAGTGCTCATAAGTTTACATATCCTGGCAGAATTTATGATTTCTTAATTACACAAACATTTTTTCACTCATGGTTAGGGTTTGGCTGTAGCCATTAAGACCCCTTTCACACTGGGGCGCTTTGCAGGCGCTACAGCACTAAAAATAGCGCCTGCAAAGCACCCTGAAACAGCTGGTGCGCTTGCAGGATGTTAAAAAAACTGCTGCAAGCAGCATCTTTGGAGCGTTGAAATCAATGGGGCATCGCGACTATACCGCAAGCAAAGCGCCACTGCAGCGACACTTTGCGGGCGGTTTTAACCCTTTTTCGGCCGCTAGCGAGGCTTAAAACTGCCCCGCTTGCGGCCGAATAGCACCGCTAAAACAATGGTAAACCGGTGCCAATAATAGCGCTGTTTTATCGCCGGCACCCGCACCGCCCAGTGTGAAAGGGGCCCAATTGTCAATCAACTGTGTTTACTCCTTTTAAATCATAATCACAACAGAAACTACCCAAATGACCCTGATGAAAAGTTTACATACCCTGGTGATTTTGGCCCCATAACATGCACACAAGTTGACACAAAAGGGTTTGAATGGCTATTAAAAAGGTAACCATCCTCACCTGTGATCTGTTTGCTTGTAATTAGTGTGTGTGTGTGTATAAAAGATCAATGAGTTTCTGGACTCCTGACAGACCCTTGCATCTTTCATCCAGTGCTGCACTGATGTTTCTGTATTGGAGTCATGGAGAAAGCAAAAGGATTGTCAAAAGATCTGCGGGAAAAGGTAGTTGAACTGTATAATACAGGAAACGGATATAAAAAGATATCCAAGCAATTGATAGAGTTCAAACTCTAATCAAGAAGTAGAAAATAAGGGTTTCGGTTGAAACCAAACCACGGTCAGGTAGACCAACTAAAATTTCAGCCACAACTGCCAGGAAAATTGTTGGGATGCAAAAGAAAAACCCACAAATAACTTCAGGTGAAATACAGGACTCTCTGAAAACATGTGGTGTGGCTGTTTCAAGATGCACAATAAGGAGGCACTTGAAGAAAGATGGGCTGCATGGTCGAGTTGCCAGAAGAAAGCCATTACAAAGAAAATGCCACAAAGTATCCCATCCACAATACGCTAAACAGCACAGAGACAAGCCTCAAACCTTCTGGCACAAAGTCATTTGAATTGATGAGACCAAAATTTAGCTTTTTGGCCACAACCGTAAACACTATATTTGGAGAGGAGTCAACAAGGCCTATGATGAAAGGTAAACCATTCCTACTGTGAAACACGGAGGTGGATTGCTGATGTTTTGGGCATGTGTGAGCTACATAGGGACAGGAAATGTGGTCAAAATTGATGGCAAGATGAATGCAGTATGTTATCAAAAAATACTGGAGGAACATTTGCATTCATCAGCCAGGAAGCTGGGCATGGGACGTACTTGGACATTCCAACATGATCCAAAACACAAGGCCAAGTCGACCTGTCACTGGCTACAGCAGAATAAAGTGAAGGTTCTGGAGTGGTCATCTCAGTCTCGTGACCTCAATATCATTGAGCCACTCTGGGGAGATCTCAAAACGTGCAGTTCATGCAAGACAGCCCAAGAATTTACAGGAACTGGAGGCTTTTGCCAAGAGGAATGGGCAGCTTTACCATCTGAGAAGATAAAGAACCTCATCCAAAAATACCACAAAAGACTTCAAGCGGTCATTGATGTTAAAGGGGACAATACACGGTATTAAGAACTGGGGTATGTAAACTTTTGATCAGGGTCATTTGGGTAGTTTCTGTTATCACTATGATTTAAAAAGAGTAAACACTGTTGATTGATAATAAATGGCTTCAGCCAAACACTAACCATGAGTGAAAGAAAAGTTTGTGTTATCATTCATATTCTCTGAAAAAAGGCCAAGAAATCATAAATTCTGCCAGGGTATGTAAACTTATGAACACTGTACATGTATGTCCACAATGCAATCATTAGAATGCAAAAAGTGATTTATACAAATAGTATGTATACATGCAAAACCGTGTATAAACGTGTATTAGTGAATGGCTTCACTTTATACATGTGCACAAATGTCTCAGAAAAAATTATTAATATATTTCCGATTGCTCAATTCCAAATAATATTCGTGACTTTTCACCCAAAGTGACAACAAATTGCGTTCACCAGATGGAAGGGAGTCGAATACAGGGAGAGACACAGGACACAGCTGTGGGCTATCCCCCCCCCCCCTGCTCTTTGCGCCACTGTACAGGAGAGTGGTGTGTGTCACAGCAAGCCGTCCGCTCCGCTCCCCACTGGACAGAGCGGACGACCAGTCAAAGGGAGGCAGAATGGAGGATCATGGGACATATAGTCCCAAAGACTGGCGGCTTAAGGGAAACTCAGATGGAGCAAACTACAGCACCCATAATGCAATAGAGGAAATCCGGACAGCCGCATTCCAGTGAAAAATGTCTTTATTGAATAAAATCAGCTATGACTAAGCAACAGTAGGGGTGTGAAACGCGTCAGCCGATTTATCCATTGTCCTTGATTGCTATATGGGCTGATTTTATTCAATAAAGACATTTTTCACTGGAGTGCAGCTGTCCGGATTTCCTCTATTGCATGTGCTCTACATACAGAGCCAGCACCCAGGCTGTGCAGAGGTGAGGTCTTGGTATTTCTACCTGGAGCGGTATATCTCTCTCTGCAGCCCCCAGGATGTCGGAGTGGAGGAGAGGTGAGAAGCTCAGGAAAAAAAGTCAGGGAAGAGTGTGTGAGGGACAATAAGGCTGGAGTGTAAAGGAGCGGAGAGGGAGAACCATGCTGCAGTATGTGACCTAGAGTGCTACAAGGAAAGAGGGAGTCACATTGCCCTGCGCCACTAGAGGAAGTAGAGTGCTACAAGGAGAGAGAGAGAGGAGGCTGAAGTGTAGTGAGGGAACGCCAGCAGGGAAAGGGACCAAGCCCCTTTGCTGTGCCAGAGTTTGCACCTGAACCAGGAGAGACAGACCCACTGCCGGGATACCATCTTTGCCGTGGTGTCTGCCAGAGTCGCCTCAGGTAACCCGAGTAAAAGGATGTCGATCCGAGGGACAACTACTGCTGTATCACTGGGTCTGGTAAGAGGGCCTTGCGCTCATTATTTGTTATCACTGCTATAGACTGAGCCATTAGGCACTGCCTGACCCGCTATCCTATAGCCTTAATACTGCCTGTAGCCTTTACTGATGGCCGCCACGAGCTCCAATGGTTTAGCTGGTGAAGATTCAGGACTAGACTGCCCCTAACCTTAGCTATCCCGAAACCTTGGCTCTTTGCTAGTTAAAAGGGGTACCGTACCTCTGTCTATTCGTTTGAGTGCGCAAAAACCTAGTGTAGAATTATAAGTACCCTTGTTACATTTAAAGTTTGTATGCACACTGCTGTGTGTGTTAAATTCGGTTTAACTGTTACTTATGTTAATCCATATCAATAGATTAAGCGTATTCACCACTAAACAGGTGTATGTGTATTTATTGGCATATCCCACAGCCAGGCGAAAGATATTTCTGACTTGTGTTGTTAATTGGGCTTGCAGTAGTTTTATTCAACCAGGTGTACCAGAGGGGTCGAGATTGTTCTTGGAGTCGAGGGGCAGAACAGAAAACCCAAAATTACCAAGCGGCTCCTTCAGGGCTGGCACGACACATATATCTTAAAGCGGAGTTTCACTCAAAAGTCAGTCTCCTCCCCACCTCTGGTGCCACATTTTGCACCTTTTAGGGGGAGGTCCGGCCCCCTCCTCCTTCCTCCGCCGACGGGCCAATTAGAAAGCGCAGCACGCTTTGCGCATGCGCAGTAGGGAACCAGCTGTGAAGCCAAAAGGCTTCACTGCCGGGTCCCCTTACCAGGAATGCCAGCGGCTGCACCCGACAGCCAATTTGAAGATTGGCTGGGGGTGTTGACACTGCGGGCTCCCTAGACAGGCAAGTGTCCATAAATTAAAAGTCAGCAGCTGCATTATTTGTAGTTGCTGACTTTACATTTTTCGTGGGGGGACTGGACCTCCTCTTTAACAAAAAAGTCAGCAATGGCAGCTCTGACTGGTTCCTTTTAAGCCTTTCAAGACCTACACCAGTGGTCTCCAAACTGCAGCCGGGGGGGGGGGCATATGTGGCCCTTTTGCTTGCCTCTATCTGGTCCTTGGGACACTCTTCCTCCCATGTACACCATTGATGGGGCACAGTTCCTCCTGCTAAAACCAATGATGGGGCAGTGTATACTCCCACAGACATTTTCTACTCACACTGGCTATTGGTCCAGTCAGAAAGCCCCCAAGCACCCCTATGAAGTGAAACAGATGGCAACTGTTGTAAGAGTATGTGAAGGCAGCAATGAGCCTGGGTGAAACATCAAGACATTTTTTTTTTTACTATTACAGCAGTTTCCCCATAATGACATTCCAGCATGAAGCATGACACAGCCCAGGCAGCTCAAGACCTACAGGCATAGCTCTATGTAATTTGGCACTGCAGCATATATTGTAACATATAATGAATATTCATATGTCACAGTGTAGCTCAGTGACTACAGAAAATATCTGGGACAATAACATGCTGTAGGTGGAAGATTATTTTACATCTGCATAAAATTCCAAGATGTATAGGGAGATGAATGGGGGTCAGAGACATAAGGTATGAATGCATGAGCGTTAATGTGGCAAGATGAAGGTATAAAAGATAGGCCATTCTTCCCAGACTGAGCAGAGGCAGGTGGCGGAGTAGTGATGGAAGCTGAGCAGTATGACAGATATAGGTCAGATGAAGGTTAAGGAACCAGCAGCACATAACAGGCAAAACAAAATTAACAGTATAGAGGAACAACACTGAGTGAGTGCATGAGTGCTGAGCAATTCACTGAATCATGACAGAAAGAAATGACATTTAAGAATGTGGAGAAAGGAGGCCATAAACATCAACAGTCATGTGGAAAATGTATTTATAAAAATGATTCAATGTATTTTGACCAGCAGCCCAACTGTTTGTTTTTGTATAAGAACAAAAAACAGGATAAAGGAACTGCATGAACAAACACGGAAAGAAAAAATAAATACCATTTTTACCAAAAAAGGATATTTCAGGATAGTCTAGGTGGGTTACTTAAAAGTGTATTTGTATTTAAAATCAGTGGAAAACCCAAAAGCAATCATTATCATTGCATTTCTTAGGGCTTTTTTACACTGGCGGGGGGACCTCTCCCCTGATCCCCGCTAAGAAGGCGGATGACAGGTCTGTCTCTGCTCCGCTGATGCAGAGCGGACACAGCCCCCTTTCTTCTGTGGATGTTAACCCCTCGTTACCCATTGCAATCTCAATTGGTTAGAGGCATAAATACAAGAATTGTAGAGTAAATTACAAATGCGATTACATCATCACAAAATCGCTTGTGTTTTTTTTTGCGATTTTGTGGTATTGTAATCGCATTTGAAATTTACCACATCAACATCCACAGGCTTGAGATAATTTTTCACCTGTTTTTGCCCTCCCATTGGCTTTAAATAATGCTTGTTGCCGACCCCGCTGTGACTTTGACAAAGCGCATGCTTGCAAAACATGTAAGTCCCGGCTACAGCACAGCTTGCGTTCCACAAGCTGACCACAGACGGCCCTTCCCCTGTCTCCGGAGCAGCACTGACATCACTCCAGGCGCGTTGGTTACTCTTGGCTCTGCTCGGCTCCTCCGGTTCCCCTCAGTTGTGGTGTCACCACCGAGTGGTCTGACCCGCTGAGCCCTGCGATTTGGTCACATCCAGGCACTCTCATACCTTCCCAGTCCAGACATACAAGCCCTCTATACTTCTAGCGGCTTTGTCCATCTTGGACCTGACTATATCACCATCTTCTACAGCCTCTGGGCTCCTTGGGACCGGATTTCCATCCTTTTTAACATGGGCACTGGCAACCCCCCCCCCCCCCCCCCCCCCCATGATGTCTGTTCACCCCATTTCCTCATCTCAGGTCACCTGTGGTAACATTGAATAACTGTTATCTGTCCATTACATCATTGTTTTTATACCCGTTTCCCAGCTGATTTTTAGACTCTATGATGGAACAAACATTGTTGGATCATCATTCCATGGTTACAAGTGCCTATTTTTATAGAGTTAAAAATTGGTGTATACTAAAGCGCTGATATATAATTTAAAAGCCCCAAATCTAATAGAATAAAATAAGATTACTAAATGAAATGCTGCTACCATTGAAAGTGTTCCCACACTTGGAAATAGGTGAAAGATATACAGATAGTGTATAAATAGTGCGCAATTCAACCATAATTATGTGAGCATAGATCTTTAAAAATAATTATTGCCACAATGTCAATTATGGTCAATAGTGCACAAGTGATAAAAAAATTTATGACTACATTTTGGATCTTACTCAGAGAGCTGCTTATAGTTCTTTTTGCTTTAAGATGCATGTAACCCTCAAAAAGTAACAAGAGACATTCTATTCATGAAGGTAAAAAAACCTTCTGTGTGCAGCAGCCCCTCCTGAACGATTCTTTTTTTCTTTTGTAATCGACTTTTCAACCTCTCCTGAATGATTTAACTTGACAGAAAGTGACCCACATTTAAAGCGTCCGTTTTGCTGCGTTTACATGCTGCGTTTAGCGGCATTTGCGTTTAAAGAAGAAAAGCGAAAAATGCCTTAAAAACGAAATGCGGCTAAACGTGAGTTACCACGTTTAGAAGCATTTGGCGCTTGAAATGCCTCTAAACTCAGCTTCTGAACCCATTTTTTGCGTTCCAAAAAAAGCCTCCAAACGCAACTGCCTAGGAACGACTGTAAACGATCCTGTGTACATGTACTGATAAGATAACAGAGGAGAGTTCAGGAGCAGTTGAAAAAAATACCCAACTGCTCCTAAACGTCCGTTTAGCAGCAGCAGTGTACATGAGGCCTAATACCTACCTGAGCCCATCTCAATCCAGCAATGTGCACAAGAGCAGCAGTTCTCCTGGGTCTCTTCCTCCTCATCGTCAGACAGCAGCGGGAGCAATTGTCCCCCGCTACTGTCGATCGCAGCCAGTGAGCCAATAGGGGGAAAGAGCGGGGCGGGGCTGAGCCCCCATAGCAAGCTTCTTGCTATAGGAGCACTCTGCAAGAGGGAAAGCCCAGGAAAGGCAGCGAGGGACCCAAAAAGAAGAGGACCGGGGCTGCTCTGTGCAAAACCAGGACCATAAATCGCCAACAGCTAACAAACAAAATTCCTTTCTTCACGACCTAACACTCCCTAAACTTTCAGATGAGCATAGGGACATCATGGATGGTCCGTTCACCACGGATGAAGTTCTAGGGGTAATAAAATCTTTGAGACTTGGCTCGGCACCAGGCCCAGATGGCTTTTCCAGCGGCTATTATAAAAAATAAGACAACAATTACCGCCCCATCTCTCTCATCAATAATGACATCAAGATCATGACCAAAATATTAGCGAATAGAATGTCGGAATTGATAAGACAACCATGGGCGTGGTTGAGTAGTTTAGCAAGAGACAAGCAGGGCTGACACCACTCTGTATGTTGTTGCTGGTGTGATTTCACCACAGGCTTTCACAGGGTTTACTGGTAGACTAAATGGACACATACTTCCTTTAGTTCTAGAAAAAGTCTCACTTCCATTTTTATTACTGTGTCCTGTGTCTCCAGGGGACAAAGGTACATGTAGTCCTTTCTCCCATCTTCATATGTGCTCTCCAAGGCTAGCTGTGAGTTTGGACAAACCCCCCCTCCTCCCTCTACAGCCGACCGACAGCATAGCTACCAAGATGATGGCACTTGCCTGCTTACCTGGAACATTTCAGCATTAATAGCTGTGTTGCCAAACAGCTGTGGAGGGAGGAGGGATGTCCTGTTCAACCTCACATCTAGCACTTGGACACTACATGTGAAGACGGGACAAAGTAATATGTGAACAGAACTCATAAAAAAAAAAAGGAGGTGAGACTTTAAGGATTCTCCAGCTATATAATATTTTGAATACGGAAACTGAGGAAGGTTGACACTACAATTGATTTTGTAATGGGCCTGTCAGCTAAGCAGAACTGCAAATTATAGTGGAAACAAATCACCACTGTAGTCTCTCAAAGGCATGAGTTTAAGTTTCTGACTCTGAAGTCCCCCCAACTCCCTTTAATAAAAAAAGTGTGCCATATAACCTTTCCCCACAGGTCTTCGGGCTGGTTCGATGACATCACAGGTCCTACCTCTTCCTTTCCGCCAGTAGTGCAGGGAGATCTTTTCTACTGCACTGAATGGCACACACCTAATGACATGTCAGTGCCATAATACTCTGAAGTCCAGTCTTCATGACGACAATGCCCCAGAGGATGGGTGCAATACAGCCTGCGCTCAGAAGATGTGAGCTGTATGACACTAGCTGTCATTTAACCCTCAAGACTGAGGAATATCTAGTGACAGAAAGAAATTACTGAGAGAAAACTATGGACTGAATTGAAGCAAAAACCTTTTCTAATTTTTATTATAACTGGGTTATTAATAATAATAATTAAAAAAAAGTTAGTCTTTTTTTAAATTTAACTGTAGGACCCAGTTTGGGATCTAGTTGCAAAGACTGCACAATCTAAATTGAACAATAAAGGATCACTAAAGATAAATTCTTTTTCTTTTTTTAAATAACAAACATGTTATACTTACCTCCACTGTGCAGGTCGTTTTGCACAGAGTGGCCCCAAACCTGTTCTTCTGGGGTCCCTCGGCGGCTGTCTCGCCCCCGCCCCCCTGCCCGCAAGGACTCAACACCTTCATGCGAGCTCCCTCGCATGGTGTGGAGTGCGCGCTCCTGTGATACAGCCGGTGTCTTGTCGAATGCTGTCCCCCGTCTGATAGTGTCCGCCCTGTACTGCGCTTGCGCAGTACAGAGGACAAGGAGAGGTCGAAAGTCTACGAAGATGGACGCCTGCACACTGCGAGTCCAGGTTCAAGCCCCACCATCCAAGTAGACATAGAGTTAGAATAAAAATTTGCAGAGCGAAGCGAGGCCGCGCCCAAAGCATGGCGAGCGAAGAGAGCCAGCGAGGGGCCCTGTTACTAAGTTCTGTTTTACATCATCTACCGTATGTCCACTTGCATGGTGGGCCTTGAACCTGGCCTCAGGGCAGAAGGTACTACTATTTTCGGAGACTTTCAGCGTCTGCTTGACCTCCGTACTGCGCAATCGCTGCGCCTGTGCAGTACAGGGCGGACACTATCCGATGGGGAGATAGTTCTCGGCAGAACACTGGCGGCCATAGCCGCTCACTGCATCACTCGGCCCCACCCCCGGCACGCCGCGTTATTGGATGTGTATGACAGCAGCGCGAGCCAATGGCTGCAATGCTTTTAATCTATCCACTGTAACCAATCAACGGCCAGGCTGAGCAGCAAAGAGGATGTCGGGGGCGAGCACGGGACTTTCGAGGGGTCAGGGGCTGGTATTGTCGGATGTTTTTTCACCTTAATGAATTAGGGTGAAAAAACGTTTACCTTTACAACCCCTTTAAGTCTTTTCTCATAGGAGCCAGTTAGCAATTCAACATTATTGTACCCAAAAAGTTATAGTTCCTTCACCCATACCTGAATCATTGCTAGGGCAGCTGAACATTCTCATGGCCTAAATCATCAAAATTGCTATTAAGTGTAATAATCCATGAGGATTTTAGGCTATAACCTGCAGAAGGAGATCACCAAGCCACTTCTAAAGACAACTGCAGAGAAAATACTTATCAGTTTGCAATGGGTAGGAAACTCAGGACCAAAAGGACACAAGTAGAACTATAGGCAAAAAAATGTTTTCATTTTGGATAGAGCAAAAGAGATTGATCACCCCTCAGATTGTTTTTCATCATCTGTGCCCCATTGCAGAGATTTCCTTTCACTTCCTGTCCCATAGCTAAACAGAACATGAGAGGAAATCCCTGCAAATTAACTGAAACCCTTCCCCTTGGGGCAACTTTTGGTAACAAGGTTAGCAAAACCTGATTTCCATTATTGACTGCTGTAGGTTCCAGTACAGTGCTGTTCGATGCACCATTTACTAAAATAGATATAAGCCCTAACTGAATGACATTTAGGGCTCCATTTATAAAACAGTGGCATAGCCTTACCGAAGAAATACTACTGCTTTGATATAAAAAAATACATACAGAACATTTATTAAGCACAGCGGGGTACTTTAAAAAAGTGTATTGTGCTTTGAAATTTCAAAGCAAGAGAGTGCTATTGACATGAAAGAATAAATAGAAGCCCATTCACACTATTGCGATGTATAGTACATATGGGCGTTATCCAGGGCATAAACGTGCGTTGAGTGAAGGCAGCTTATTAGCACAATTTCTGGCAATACACTCCACCTGAATGCATTTGAGCTGTGCTGCATTGCACAGAGCCATTCAAAATGTGGTTCTGCAATGCAATACTGTGAATGGGCCCTCAAAGTCATGTGACCAGTCTCTCCTCCAATCAGAGTTCTCTCTGCAACGTAAAGCAGAACAAATTCCATGGGGAACTGCAGTCTCCACACCGCAGCCTGTATTTTATAAAGGAAGTGTAAAGTGCAGGCAGCAGTGTAAAGTAACATTGTGGTGTCTAACAAAGAGCGCTATATGCTCTGGTATTAATTGGCCCCTTAGTTTGCTAATTCATTGTGTATAAACAACCACAAAACATTAAAATAAACAGTAAAAAAAAAAAAATATACAGTTTCAGACGTTTTTAAGCCTGTGTTGCTGCAGCCATTCCCTGCATACATGCACTTGCTTAAGCAACTGCTGCTTATTATTTCTCAGGGCGAGTTACCCTATAGTTTTAACGGTGGACCTTCACAATATGCTCCAAAGAAGAAAAATCATCCAAGAGGTGCTGGGACTTTGATGCGAGTTATACAGTGTAGTGAGGGGGAGAAAAAACATTTGAAGAGCTCACTGGATCGGGTTAGGCTGATGACAACAGATAATGCTACCCTCCAGTGGGTACCCCAGAAAGTTACAAGAAAAAAACATGCAGAAATGGGAGGAGCACCCGACCAAAAAATAAAGGAGTCCAAGTTAATTTGTTATTATGTACTAAAAAACACTGCCAACGTGTTTCAGGGGTGAGAGAGTGTCCCCCTTCACCAGGGCTTCAGTTAAAATTAAAAACCTTGAATGGACTCAAAATAGAGCTTTCTTGTGTGAATCTCTGCAGGGAAGCTAAATTCTGGAACAGGAGAGTAAAGCTAAGTACACATGGACTGAATATCGGTCGGTATCCTCCAGTTCAACAGCAACTGGCCGACATCCGGTCAGTGTGTACAGTTGTCCTTCCAACAGAAGCCATCCTAATGATCAGTTTTGTCAAAGGGACATGCTGGAAAACCAGCATCCGATCAGCACTGGCAGCCAATAGCTGCCAACACTGATCAATGTGTTCTATCGGGGAAACAATCCCCCCTCTCAGAATACAAAGGCACAGCAGGTACTATCGCTGCACTAACATCGCTTAGTCAGTACGGCGACTCCACAGGTTTTTTTTTCGTTGATCCCGCTGGGTTGAACAACATAAAACTTTACATGTGTATCCAGACTTACTGGCCAGCAGTATCTGTGTGAGCAATCAACATAAGTCCTATCTTGATTGCTCACACGGATTCTGATGGCTAGTAAGGATGAGCGCCGGCGTGTTCGCACAACCCCATGTGCAGAGCCCGCCAGGAAGTCGGCACTGCGCTAATCACAGGCAGTGAGACATTTCCGGATGCGCTGCTGCAGAGATAGGGAAATGTCTCACTGCATGTGATTAGCGCAGCGCAGTGCCGCCTTGCTGGTGGGCTCTGCACGTGGGGTGTGCGAACACGACGGAGCTCATCCTTACTGGCTAGTAAAACCTAGTATACACTACTCGTTCAATCCATTGGCTGAGAGTGCTGACCGGAAGATCCTTCGACAGAAGCTGGCCGAAAGGCCGCCTTTCATACACACGGCTCAATGTCTGCCAGTTTCTATTGAACTGGCTGATGTCGCCCAACATTCGGCCCGTGTATACTGGTCTTTACTCTGCTGATCCAACACTTAGCTTCCCTGCACAGGTTCATACAGGAAAGCTCTATTTTGAGTTTAAGTTTTCTATTTTAACTGAAGGCTTCAAGAAGAGGGAGTCTCTCTTGTTTTAGGACAAAATAATAAATATCGGACTCTTATCCTTTGGTCTGGCACTCCATTACAATATTCATCAGCACAGATGCTTGTAGTGTTCATTGGGAGATAAAAGTTTCCTTTGGTTGATGAAGGGACAGGTTGACAATGCAGGAGAAAAACTGGGAGACATGGAGAGGGCGTGATCGCCCTATAACAGGAAGTGCCTGCACAAGGATCGCCAATTATTATTTTAATGCAAAATTAACAATGACTTTGAAATTACTTTAACATGTTAAAAGCTTATGAGATTTTAGTGACTGTGTGTACATATATTTTAAGAGGTCTGCCCAGACAAAACTGATTTCCAGATTTTTGGTATAGTGTGCATTACCCATCTTGTACCCTCATCCCGGTCTCACTGCTGGAGCGCCTACCTCTGTTCCCACTACTTTTCAGTATCGGTTTTCCTGTTGCACCAGTGGAAATCTTGCCTCTCCTGCTGCAACAAGGAGTTTAACTCTTCTCTTTTCTACAGGCAGAGGAGGTCAGACACGCTACCAAGGCAGAGAGATTCCCATGTTGTCTCCAGTGGCCAAAAAAAGTCACTTTTTCTTTTGTGGAAGAAGCAGTCTCATATCTTCTGCTGCAATAGAGATGGTTTTACTACTACTGGCGCAGCAGAATGCCTCATTCTTCCTGCTGTGTTACCCTACAGATGACTAGAAATGTAATGTCAATAGGGAGCATGAGACCTCCTCATAATTGCTGTAGACCAATTAAGATGACTTAAAAACTCAATCTAAGATCTTACTGGAATATGCCTGGGGGAAAAAAAGAATCAGTTTACAATTCAACTCATTAGCCCAGTGATTCTCAACTCCTGTCCTCGGGACCCACTAACAGGCCAGGTTTGCAGGATAACTGAAATACATCACAGGTGATATCATTTGCTGCACAGTGCTTGCAGTATTCTAGTCTGCATCACCCCAAGGTAATACATAAAATCTGGCCTGTTAGTAGGTCCTGAGGACAGGAGTTGAGAACCACTGCACTAGCCTTTACCAAAAAACAAATCATCTTCAATACAATGAGAGATCCTTTAACCACTGCTCCCTGTGTTTGGACATATACCTCCACTACATTCCTACAGTGTACATTCCTATGATAACAGCAGCAGACAGCTGCGGATGTCACATGCAAGCAACACTTTGCCTTACCTGAACCTCGTTGGTCCTCTTCTTCACCGTTTCCTCCTTCTCATTCAGTTCTTGCTCCACGTTCGTCTTCTCCCTAGAAGACCAGCAAACCATACAGGAATATCTGAAGACATCAGTCACGGCAGGCATACTAATCCAGCCACCCAGGCCGGAGTCCCACTTTAAATACATTGCTTATTTTTATAACAAGCCGTTAGAAAGCCTGGAGAGACACCGGCCTAGGTAGCACTAAAACCAGCACCTCATTGTGGGAGAACGGCCAGGGTAAAATGGGAAAAGCTGGAGGAGGAGAGTGAGAAATCAATGAAAGTCTGTGATGATCTCACTGTTGCTAGGGAGGAATGGGCTAATGCACTGTGCTGAGGAGTCAGGTGGGAGGGGAGGCAGCGGACAGCAAGCTGTGCACTTAACTCTGCACAAGCCTGGCTGTCAGCTCAGCACACATAGCATCAGACAGGTGGAGCTTAAATCAGACCGGAAACACAGTGATGCTCATTGATTTGCAGGATTATGAAAAATAAAAGAATTAAACGTGTTGGCAGGTATTGAATGGAGCATTTGAATTACTCCACACCGTAGACGATGAACCTCCCTGCTGTGACTTGATAAAATCTCCCCAGTGTTTATCACAATGGTGAATTGGGCTTTCACGCTACAATTGTATCTGACCAACAATAAATATTCTATGTGCTGTTATTAATTCTAAACAGGAACATGTACACAATGTATGGCAGCTACAAGCCGAGCACATTATTTTACTGTTAATAGATTATGGCAATTCAAGAACACTGTGTTAAAGTAAAAAATAATGAGGGAGGAAAAATTGCACTACTAATATCAAACAGCTGCCAGCATCAGCAATAAGACTAATTAAATATAAAGAACAAGGGGGATGCACCGCTAAAAATATATAAGTGTACCCCAGATGGATGTCTGGGGATTGTATACAGACTATAAAGTGCTAAATGCATAAGTAATCAAGGGATATACTGGAAGTGAAACAACAATTTTGTGAAACATTCAAAATACCATAACAGAGTGCTATGTGTCGTGCTAAATGCATATACATTCAAGGAGTAATCCTGGTAATGAAATAAAACATTCTGAATTGTGTAACAACCCAGACAAGATATGCTGACCTAAAACAGCCAGAGAAATTTCACATATAATGTGAAAAAAAATTTAAAATCAGAAGTGAGTGGCAACATAAAAGTCACTTGAATATAATAATAATAATAATAATAATGATAATAATAATGAGTTCAAAAGGTCATGTTCAATCCCTTAAACATGATCGCAGGGTGTTTGAAATTCATGGGATGTAATAATAAAGCTGAATCCAGCAGAGTGATATTTGCACACGACACCCAGGAATGTGCCTCCAACACCAGGGGAAGGGGATGGGTACTCTTACCCTAAGCTGTGGACACACACACCAGCGGTGGTGGGTCAAACAGGTATGGACGGCAGTCAGGAACTTGATCTCCGACCCAAACTCTTACGAATGGACTGGCATGCACATACACCGGCATCCATCAAGCCAAAGGTGACATGAAAACCTGGACTTCAATGGCAGTGTTCCTGGTATATGTAATACTCCTTACATCCGGGAAGCAGCATGGATCAGATGAAAAAAAGGCGGCCTCCACATAGTGCAGATAAATCAAACATTTAAAAAAGGAATAATATAAAAAAAAAGTACAAACATCGTTTCCGATGTGTACAAGTGGTGATCACAAAACAGATAAAAATAAGCATGCCGTGCAGAGTTAAGCAGGCTATGTACTTACTTGGGTACATAGCCTGCTTAATTCTGCACACCGCGCTCATTTTTATCTGTTTTGTGATCACCACTTATACACATCGGAAGCAACGTTTGTCATTTTTTTACTTCAATAAATTTTGAAATGTTGGATTTATCTGCACTATGTGGAGGCCTTCTTTTTTTTCATATGACCCATGCTGCTTCCAGATGTAAGGAGTACTACATATACCAGGAACACTGCCATTGAAGTCCAGGTTTTAATGTCACCTTTGGCTTGATAGACGCAGGTGTATGCGCATGCCAGTCCATTCGTAGGAGTTCGTAGGAGTTCGGGTCAGAGATCGAGTTCCTGACTGCCGTCCATGCCTTTTTGACCCACTTCCACAGGCGTGTGTGTCCACAGCTTAGGGTAAGAGTACCCATCCCTTTCCCCTGGTGTTGGAGGCACATTCCTGAGTGTCGTGTGCAAATATCACTCTGCTGGATTCAGCTTTATTATTATATCCCATGAATTTCAAACACCCTGCAATCATGTTTAAGGGATTAAACATGACATTTTGAACTCTATTATATTCAAGTGACTTTTATGTTGCCACTCACTTCTGATTTTAAAAGTTTTTTCACATAAGTAATTATAAGTAATTATATGTGAAATTTCTTTGGCCGTTTTAGGTCAGCATATCTTGTCTGGGTTGTTACACCATTCGGAATGTTTTATTTCATTACCAGGATTACTCCTTGAATGTGTTATAGTATTTTGAATGTTTCACAATATTATTGTTTTTAACAAGAAAACAATATTATTGTTTGACTTCTAGTATATCCCTTGATTATATATGCATTTAGCACTTTATAGTCTGTATATAATCCCCGGACATCCATCTGGGGTACACATATTTTTAGCCCTGCATCCCCCTTGTTCTTTATACTGTGTAAAAGTAGTCATAGGCATCGACCAATTAGACATCAGCAACAACACACTTGTGACGACATCTTGGCTATTACACTTTGCCTTAAAGCGTATCTTATACCCATATTTTGTTTCTAGTTTTGGATATAGCAGGGAATAATGGCTATTGTGACCATACACGGATCCACTCAGAATACCAACAATGAAATCAATCTGTTTTACGCAAAATTGATCAATGACACAATATGTGTCTTATCCATAATTCATGGATTGGACCATATTGTCTTATTCTATGAAGAATAGTTTGATCTGTGTATGGTCACCACTGAGAGATGGCCCCTCATTTCCCGTTCTGCTAACACAGATTTATCAGACAGGAAATGAGGGTGACTCACCAACAGCAAACATAGATATACGACAGGTTCTAAACTTTTCAAATTCCATCCTCAACTAGAAAAAAAAATCATTCTTAGTAAAGCAATACACAAAGTATTTCATTGAGATTTCTAAAGTGACCAAAATTTCACGACGACTGTTTTTTGCTGTTTTGGTGTTGGTGCTGTTTTAAATGAAACTATAGTTTTCTAATTTCCTAAAACCAAGAATGATTTTTATTATTTTAACTTGGCTACAGTGGCACAGAGAGGATTTATGTCAGCTCCGATTGACATCACTGCGAGCGTCACAAAAACAGCCGAAGCCTACACAGTCCTGACAAATTTTGCCAAAATACTGCCAAGGGCGACACGTCATCTAATTCTAATCATTAGCTGTTTGGCTGGCAGTAAACCCCTAGAGAAATACATAGATCTTTTAACCATTCTCTTTGTAAAAACAACTTCATTTCTATGAATACGTTATCAATGTTCATTGACCCACACATAGCCTCTTTAAAGCACAACTACAGTCAAATTATACAAAAATGAATAGCCCATGTACATTCAGCCTGCCCATACACGGTTCAAATCGGCAGGCCATAGATGATATCATTTGCTTTCCTGCTATCATGGGGGAATCCCTCCCACTGAGCTAATGTTTTCTTCCAGTGGGGGATGGGGCGGGGGGGCACGGGGAGCCTCCCCGGCCGACAGAACACAACGATTATTGCCAGTGGCTATAGTCGCTAGCAATAATCATATCACAAAAGTCCAACATGCTGGTCGTACCCAAATCGATCGACTTGGGTAAAATCAGCCTGCTCATACAATGTTCTGCAGGGACCACGATTCAACCGTTTATGGCCAGCATAAGTCTGATGGCCTGCATCATTCAACCTAATTCCTCTGAACCCAAGTTGTCCTGGACTCAGCCTGTGACTGGACAGTGAAAATAAAAGCAGCACAGTGATGAGCTAATTTCTCAGGTTTCTCGTGAATTAATTGCCAGGCGTTAATGCTGCAGTTTTAAATTAGATTACAGTATTTACATTTCCTAAAAATGTTTCCACAACTTGATGGGCCTCTTGTATTGCTTCTTTCGTTTCCACTCTGAGAGCTGCTCTACAGGGATGGCAAGAGGCTCATACCAAGTTAAGAACTTTGGTTACCCGATAAGTTTGCCCCAACCCCTCCTACTCTATCATGTTTGATTACCTTGAGGATGCACTGATGTGCCAAAGGCCTCTGCCAGGTCTTCTGGACCCGGTAGAGACCTGCAGCATATATGCGCACGCGCACACATACACACACACACACACACACACACACACACACACACACACACACACACACACTTCCTGCGCATGTGCACATAACTGTGGGTATCTGGGACCTTGATACCTGCAGCATCTGTGCACATGCACAGGAAACCCCCATGCATGTGCACAAGCTTCTGCTGGGTCCCAAAGATCAGCAGCACATGTTGAATTGCAAGAGTGCACCCATCAGCAAGACTGCCTCCTGGGAGGTCCTCGGCACTGTGAACCGCTACATAATTCACATGCTTTAGTGCTGTGGCACCAAAAAGATCAGAAACCTTTTAAAAAATAAGGAATTTTTCAAATGTGGGAGAGGGACGGGGGAAAAGACAGAAGGAAAGAAATTATTTCATTGGGCGATGGTCTACTTTACATTCAAGTATGTACAATACTTGCATTGCTTACATGGTGGTACAAACAACAACACTGTGCAGGTGCATTGTGGAAGTGAGTTGGATGCCATTTAAAATGACACAGCAGTAGGTGTTTGGGAATTCCTCTCCTACATCATAAGCTGGGGTTCCAAGACCACCAGATTGGGGAATGATGCAATGCATTTGGGGGGGGGGGGATGGTGAACTACACCAATAAGTGATTTACGAACTGAATTACTGAGCAGTTAGGCTGGCCATACATTATACAATTGTCTTATAACATTTTCCTTTAGATTTACCAAAACCATATAATATGAGGTCAAACCTAAACACTTTGAATGTGTATGCAGTCAGGCAGGCCCTTACACTACATAGTTGAAGGTAAATCTAAAGAAAATTGAACAAGAAAATTGTATAGTGTATGGCCTTTCTGAAGGCATCTCAAGGCTTAAAATACATCTATAGCTTGAAGCCTTTTTATTTAGTGTTGGATAAAAAGGGGGAAGATTGAAAACCCACGTTATATACTTGTGTGGTCTGAGATTTCCCCTGTCCTGGAGACATAACAGGAAGTGGAAGGAAAACTATTCAAAGCAAGGTGAATTTCATCTTTGACAGGTGTACCCATAGGAAGAATTCACTGCTTCAGGCACAGCTGTAAAATGTTGCATTTCCCTCACTTTCTGCCCCGGCGACAATCTCCCCAGCAAGGCCAGAAACAATAAAAAAAAACCTGACACTCCCCTTCCCCCAGACCGACAATTCTGCTATCTGTTTTGCCCCTGTTCTCATTCATCCAGAGAGGAGGCAATCTAATACAGGAGGTGTGATACTGGCCAGATCACCAGGTGAAAACAGAGGGGGGGGGGGGGGGGAGACAATGAATGCAGCCACCACAACTAAGGATCGGTAAGTTGCAATATATTACATTTTTGGTTTTGGGTTAAATACCGCTTTAAACAAAGTTGTGTAGAAATACACTATTTTCATTTTGACTGCAGTGTACTTTAATGAGGAATGCTGCAGAGATAAAAAGAAAACCAGGGCTTGACTTTCAGCTGAGAGTCGGGTCAAATCTTTCTGTGGAATGACAGAGTAATGAATAGATGTAAACTGTCACAAATCAAATGATGAAAGGATAACATCCTGCTGTTCAAATACTTCTCTCCAGAGGTCACTCCAATAGTTCCATGGGATTAAATAATATTTATTTACCATTAAAAGGCATACTGTACATACACATCAGTCGCTGTCCTAAATAGATTACACTCAAAGGTATCTATCTCACATGCATGTATACACACACACTAATACAAGGGCCAATCAACCTACCAGCATAACATGCTAAATCCATGCAGATAGTGTTCTAACTGGGATTTGGACTGAAGAAGCAAGCTCATATTTCCTCCCCCACGTGCCTCTTCCCCTGACATCTATATCAAGATCAATGGCACAACCATCCACCCTTCCCCAAATGCCAGGGTGCTAGGTGTTACCCTGGACTCTGAACTCTTCTTTCAGCCCCACATCCAATCACTTTCCAAAGTTTGCTGCCTCAACCTCCGCAACATCTCCAAAATACGCCCCTTCCTAACCAATGACACCACAAAGCTCCCGATTCACTCCCTGGTCATCTCTCTCGACTACTGCAACTCCCTCCTCATTGGCTTACCTTTAACTGCTTCAGATCTGCACTAGAGCCAAATGATGGCTACAGCGCAGATCTGCTTTGCCGGGAGTACGTCTATTGATGTCCTCCCCTTTGCAGGCTCGCCACGCCCCCTGAAGAGTCTGAATGAGACTCGGGTGATCACAGATCCGAGTAAGGGGCTGATCCCAGCCCCTTACCACGTGATCAGCTGTCAGCCAATGACAGCTGATCACTTGATGTAAACAGAAGATCATTTTTTTTTGTTCTCCCACTGACAGCCTGAGGAGAAAAAAAGCCGATCACCAGCTTCTGTTTGAAGGGACATCTGTCCCGAAGAAGAAGAGCCTCATATGTGCTTACCAGTACCGCCTGCCAGTGCTACCTGCCAGTGCCATGAGTCAGTGCCACTTATCAGTGCCCACAAGTGCCACCTATCAATGCCCACCAGTGGTGCCAATCAGTGTCTCATCAGTGCCACCTAGCAGTGCTGCCTATCGTTGTCACCTACCAGTGCCCATCAGTGCCCCCTCATCAGTGCAGCCTATCAGTGCAGCCCATCAGTGCAGCCCATCAGTGCAGCCCATCAGTGCAGCCCATCAGTGCAGCCCATCAGTGCAGCCCATCAGTGCAGCCCATCAGTGCAGCCCATCAGTGCAGCCCATCAGTGCAGCCCATCAGTGCCCATCAGTGCAGCCCATCAGTGCAGTGCCCATCAGTGCAGCCCATCAGTGCAGCCCATCAGTGCAGCCTATCAGTGCCCATAAGTGCAGCCCATCAGTGCCATCAGTGCAGCCCATCAGTGCAGCCCATAAGTGCAGCCTATCAGTGCCCATAAGTGCAGCCTATCAGTGCCCATAAGTGCAGCCTATCAGTGCCCATAAGTGCAGCCTCATCAGCATGCATCAATGAAGGAAAAAAATGACCTGTTTGCAAAATTTATTAACAAAATATAAAACAGTTTTGTATTTTTTTTTTTTTTTTTAAATCAGTCTTTAACAAAAAATAAAAAACCCAGGAGGTGATCAAATACCACCAAAAGAAAGCTCTATTTGTGGGGAAAAACATTATAAAAAATTCATTTGGGTACAGTGTTGTATGACCGCGCAATTGTCATTCAAAGAGTGACAGCGCTAAAAGCTAAAAATTAGTCGGGGCAGGAGGGGGGTTTTAAGGTGCCCAGTAAGCAAGTGGTTAAATAGGTTATCTCCCCTTCAGTCCATCATGAATGCTACTGTCGGACTCATCTACCTTACAAACTAATCAGCTTCTTTCATTTTCTTCATCATCTCATCCCCCACAGTTACTACCTTTTGTATCACTTGACCCTCCCTCCTAGATTGTAAGCTCCAAATGAGTAGGGCCCTCCGATTCCTCCTGTATTGAAATGTATTGTAACTGTACTGTCTGCCCTAACATTGTAAAGTGCTGTACAAACTGTTGGCACTATATAAATCCTGTACAATAAAATAAAAGACGCCTGTGCTGCAACCAGAAATGGTAACCACTAAGCCACTGTGCTAAGAAGGGAATCCTTGTAGATATACTATAAAACAGAAAGAGAATGGACATTATATATGATATGTGACTATGGGTTGCTGAAAGGATTCAACAGCTTGTCACTCTCAGTATCCAATGGATCCAGCAGGTCTCTTCTTTTAAATTATATGCAAGTTTGCCAAGCACTTTTGTGCGTATAATAAAAAAATTTATAACAAAATTATATTAAAGATATCAGACTATGCCGATGCAATTTCCATATTATTTTTTTTAGAGAAATGTAGTTATGAATGCAAATATTTTTTTCCAATAAAACAATACTGGCTCGTTTTATAACAGTCATCCAAATGATGAATTAAATATGCCCAACATAACAGGCCCTTTAAAAAACACGAGTTACATTGATCCCCAAACCAAAGGGAACTATGTACAGAAACAAGGCCGAGGCTATTTGAGATCATAAGATCTCATAATCAAAATATAAAGCAGCAATAATGTATTCTTGTTATATGCAATGGTCTATTGCACAGAGAGAACTGCAGCAAAAGCTTTGGAAATTTAATACATCTGCAAATTCATGGGACTTCCATCAAGCCAATTATACCAGAAATAGAAACCCAGACATAGAAAGGCACAATCTCTACTAAGCTGTAACAGCACCTGCAATTCAATTGAAACACAATTCTGCAACTACAGCAATGTACATCTCAAAATGGACAGCATTAAAGAGATGAACCTCCACACAAAAACAGTATTTATTACTTGCCATATGGATATACAGGATCATGACCTATGCATTGTGTATAAAGGGATATGTTCAAATTATGCTTGTTGACATGGGGGAACTGTAGACCACTGTGATTCTACAGAAACGAATGACAGTTGTGCCTACAAATTTAGATAAAGCAAGAACTTAAAAAAAAAAAAAAAAAAAAGGCATTTCATTGGTTAAATGGACACTTAAAGATAATAAAAAGGTCTACAAAGGCAAACAATTAAAAAAGAAATATATATTTTCTTTTAATATCTAACTGTACTGCCTTGGGCCATATATACTAGGGCAAACAACTAAAAAAGAAATATATATTTTCTTTTAATATCTAACTGTACTGCCTTGGGCCATATATACTAGGGCAAACAACGTAAAATTACAAATGTATTTCTATGCCTGGGATTAGCGCTGCACCGATACCAGTATCGATGCTAAGCAATTGCACTAGTACTCGTGCAAATGCTCCGATACTAAAACGGATACCTTCGTCCAAGTTGACAATGCTGCAGTGGAATTCCACCTGTTTAAGTGATTTAGGCGAGCATTCACAGCGCGATTTCTGTTCGTCAGGTGCAATTCTAATGCAAACTTTAAGAAATCAGAGCTGTGCCCAAGTCGGTTGTTAAAGATGCATCCTTAACAACCGATGATTCATCGGCTGTTAGCGGGATTTCCCGCTGACATCTGAAATGTAAACAAAAAAATGCCAGCAATTAAAAATTCAGAAGAAAAACAGTGCGGGGTCTACTGGGAGGGATTACGATTTAAGGTGGTCTCAACCTCAAAATCTTGGGTTTTATTGTCCCACATTATGATCGTAGGGGTGATTGTATGGATGACCACCTCCCAGTGTTCACAATGATTTCTTTGTTTTATATCCATGTGTTATATGTTATGTAAATAGGTTATTCCTGTGCACTTCTGTTAGTGGTCAAATGCTCATCTGTGAGCTTAGAGAAGACCTACCCAATTTCCAAGATGTTCTGCTGTTTTGTTTCCATCACTTATGTACCATTTTCTTATTGTCTATACAGAGCTTGCAAGGATTGTTCGCTGCTCTGCACAGTGCTCTTATATTCCAAGTATTTTTTTTTTTTAATTTTATTTAAAGGATTAAAACAGAAAAAATGTGTGGCGTTCCCCCCTCCAATCCATACCAAACCCTTTAGGTCTGGTATGGATTTTAAGGGAAACCCCATGCCAAAATCCCTACCAGACTCTTGTCAGAGGATGGAGCCTGTCAATCCAGGAAAAGGGGGGGGGGACTAAAAGGACAGTTGATGTCCTGGTGGCCCTGCTCCTCAACAACCGGCTTGGGCACAGCTGTGATTTGTAAAAGTTGCATTGGAATTGCACTTGACAAACAGAAATCACACTGTGAATTCACACCTAAATCGCAGGGGGCAGATAAGCTGGGCAATATGTATAAGAAATAAATGTATCCAAAATAGGTATGAGTAATTGGTATCGGCGAGAAAAACTATTCTCGTATTCAGTCTTAAAAAAAAATGGTTTATGTTGTACATTGGAAAAGAATATCTAATAAAAATTGGCAATTGTATAGTTGCTTGTAGTATTAAATATCTGTGCATGGCTGTATAAGGGTTTATGCCACTGCTTGTGTAAACCTCCATCTTTCTTCATCCAGGGTTGTACATCCATGTACAGTTGTGCTCATAAGTTTACATACCCTGGCAGCATTTATGATTTCCTGGCCATTTTTCAGAAAATATGAATGATAAAACACAAAAACGTTTCTTTCACGCATTGGTTAGTGTTCGGCTAAAGACATTTATTATCAATCAACTGTGTTTACTCTTTTTAAAATCATAATGGCAACAAAAACTACCCAAATGACCCTGATCAAAGACAACAGTAAAGTTAGCCCAATTTTTTTTCATATTGTGAAAGATAATGTTACGCTGAGTAAGTTAATACCCAAAAGTCATGCTTCATAATTGTGCCTGCTCGTGGTATGGCGACCAACTTTTACCCTTAAAAATCTCCATAGGCGAAATTTAAAAATTCTACAGGTTGCATGTTTTGAGTTACAGAGGCGATCTAGGGATATAATTATTGCTCTCGCTCTACCGATCACATCGATACCTCACATGTGTGGTTTGAACACTGTTTTCATTTGTGGGCGCTGCTCACGTATGCGCTCGCTTCTGCGCGCCATCTCGGCGGGATGGGGCGTGTTTAAAAAAAAAAAAATGTTATCTTTTATTTTGACACTGTTCTTTTAAAAAAAAAAATTGTGTCACTTATTTTTTTAACAAGGAATTTGAACATTCCTTGTAAAAGAAAAAAAGCATGACAGGACCTCTTAAAATAGGAGATCTGGGGTCAAAAAGACCTCAGATCTCATATTTACACTAACATGCAATTAAAAAAAAAAATTAAATATAATTTGAAAAAAAAAAAAAAATATGTCCCTTTAAGAGCTATAGGCGGAAGTAATATGGAGACAGGTCCTGATCGCCCCTCCGCTGCTGCCAGCGGCCCTTGTAAGCGGTGGAGGGCACAGGAGCGCGGTTATGGTAGCTAGCTGCTGCCATAACAAAAATATCCCTCTTCCAAATACAGATGTATAACGACGTTGGGCAGTCCTCAAGTGGTTAATGCCGTGAATTGTCCCCTTTAGCATCAAAGACAGCTTGAAGTCTTTTGTGGTATTTGTAGACGAGGCTCTTTGTCTTCTCAGATGGTAAAGCTGCCCATTCCTCTTGGCAAAAAGCCTCCAGTTCCTGTACATTCTTGGGTTGTCTTGCATGAACTGCACGTTTGAGATCTCCCCAGAGTGGCTCAATGATATTGAGGTCAGGAGACTGAGATGGCCACTCCAGAACCTTCACTTTATTCTGCTGTAGCCAATGACAGGTCAACTTGGCCTTGTGTTTTGGATCATTGTCATGTTGGAATGTTAAAGTACGTCCCATGCGCAGCTTCCTGGCTGATGAATGCAAATGTTCCTCCAGTATTTTTTGATAACATGCTGCATTCATCTTGCCATCAATTTTGACCAAACTTCCTGTGCCTTGGTAGCTCACACATCCCCAAAACATCAGCGATCCACCTCTGTGTTTCACAGTAGGAATAGTGTACCTTTCATCATAGGCCTCATTGACTCCTCTCCAAATGTAGCGTTTATGGTTGTGGCCAAAAAACTTAATTTTGGTCTCATCACTCCAAATGACGGTGCCAGAAGTTTTGAGGCTCGTCTCTGTGCTGTTTGGCGTATTGCAAGCAGGATACTTTGTGGCATTTGCTTCGTAATGGCTTTCGTCTGGCGACTCAACCATGCAGCCCATCTTTCTGCAAGTGCCTCCGTATTGTGCATCTTGAAACCGCCACATTACATGTTTTCAGAGTCCTGTATTTCACCTGAAGTTATTTGTGGGGTTTTCTTTGCATCCCGAACAATTTTCCTGGCAATTGTGGCTGAAATTTTAGTTGGTCTACCTGACCGTGGTTTGATTTTAACAGAACCCCTAATTTTCCACTTCTTGATTACAGTTTGAACAATGTTGAGTGGCATTCAATTCCTTTGATATCTATTTATATCCCTTTCCTGTTTTATACAGTTCAACTACCTTTTCCTGCAGAGCCTTTATTTTGCTTTCCCCATGACTCAGAATCCATAAACGTCAGTGCAGCACCGAATGAAAGATGCAAGGGTCTGTCAGGAGTCCAGAAACTCATTGACCTTGTATACACACACTAATTACAAGAAAACAGATCACAGGTGAGGATGGTTACCTTTAATAGCCATTTAAACCCTTTGTGTGCATGTTATCAGGCCAAAATCACCAGCTATGTACACCTTTGATCTGGGTAGTTTCTGTTGCCATTATGATTTAAAAAGAGTAAACACAGTTAATTGATAATAAATGGATTCAGCCAAACACTAACCATGAGTGCAAAAATGTTTTTGTGTTATTCATATTCTCTGAAAAATGGCCAAGAAATCAAATTCTTCCAGGGTATCTAAACTTATGAGCACAACTGTGCAAAGGTTTACTCAAGCGGCTGTTTAAACGCATATGCAGCCATTCATTACTCTGGGCGGCAGTACGCAGCACCCTTTTATTTTGGGTGCAGAGATGCTCCCACAAGCTACATTTCTACAATATAAACTTTTTTTTAAAAAAGACAGCTATTGCATGACTGGACAAATTTAAAGGGATTAACAGGCACTCTGGGAATCCCTTAGTTATACTTCCATTTTAATAGGGTAGGATTTACCATATAAGAGGAAGTATGAACTCCTTAGAAGGATCCCAGGATTTTACCTGATCTTGAATCCAAATTTAAAATGTTATTTGCAGTCCAACCTACTGGGGATATTAGAGATTGCTAAGAAAGCACAAAACATAATTCTGAGGAAACCGTTTGATTTTTTTTGGTCTAACTTCTGCCAAAAGCTGCAAAGACCGTGGAAAGAGAGGATGCCTCTGTGATATTAGAGGAAGAAGTGCTTAAATAACCTTTAAGGATGTAAATTTTTCAAGAAAAAAAAAAGTAATTGTTATTTTTAAGCACAGTCTGCAAGCCAAAAGCACTCTACAAAAAACAAAGACGCAATGGGTTTCACTAACAAGAATCGAGGGAACTGAAAGAAATTCAGAGCACAGATGATACAAGTACGATCTTTGTGTGCTCTTGGTAAAGTCCCTTTCTCTGCATTCATTGGAGGAGCTCTGCTTTAGATCAACTACTGGGGATAGTGCAACCTGCAGGAGAACACCACTAGGTACCATTAAAAAAACAACTTACATTCCAGGGGCTGCCCTTGCCAGTATTCAAATCCCTTCAACGTGTGGAGCAAGCCAAGTTACCGCCATAGCATCTTGGAGTTAGAACATAGAATATTTCTCCTGAAATCCCAGTTCCTTTGGTTTTACTTTAAAGTGGTTGTAAAAGGCAGAGGTTTTTATTTTTTATTTTTTTATCTTGATTTATTCCATGCATTAAGATAAAAAGCCTTCTGTGTGCAGCAGCCCCCCTAATACTTACATGGGCCACATCTTGATCCTGCGATGTTGCACGAGAGACTCGGCTGTCCGGACTCTCCCTTCTCATTGGGAGACAACAGTAAACCGCATTTGGCTCCCGCTGCTGTCAAAGTCAGTGAGCCAATAAAGAGTGAGAGGGGGCAGGGCCAGGCCGCAGGTTCGGGTGGCCCCATAGCAAACTGCTTGTTGTGGGGGCACTCATCAGGAGGGAGGGACCAGGAGCACCGAAGAGGGACCCGAGAAAAGGAGGATCTGGGCTGCACCACTGCACAGAGCAGACAAGTATGACCCTGTACCCAGAAGTGATGACACTGCTGTAGCTGTGTTCCTGTGTGTGCTGAATTTCATCCCGACGACCCTGAATGTGCCGAATTTACCCATCTTTAAGTATGACACATTTGTTATTTTAAACAAGAAAAAGAAAACGAGACTTTAATATCACTTTAAGCAAATCACTGGCTGGATGACAGGCCGGATAATACAGATCCTGGCAGTCTCCTAAGCTTTAGGCATCAAGTACATGCATATCTTTGTTTTTTGAGGGTTTGGCTGCGACAACCCTGGCTAGATAAGCCTGTTAGGCTTCACTACTGGGGAAACATACGGCTGGTCAGCCACGGGCTATGCTATCACAGCGTCCCCCCTCAGGCAAGCAGTACCCTGGTTGTGATGGGTGGCATCCTGCTCCTCCTCCTCCCACCATACTCTCATGATCCCAGACTGGGTAGTAGACAAACAAAAGGAAGTGAGAGGAAATCTTTCTAAAGTAAGAAGATGTCCCCTCTCAGGCATTTGCCACTGAGGGTCACCATTGTTAGATTTACCATCACCTCCTGTTTCTGTTAAAAATATTGGCTTCCCCATAACTCCCTTTGACTATGGTCACCAGGAATAATAAAGAATGTAAATCAGCTCAGTGGGGACAAAGAGCATTAAAAAATTTTTGAATTCTTCCACAAAGATTTGGCTACATACTATATATACTTTAAGCCTTTAATTGCCAGAGTCATACAGACAAAACATTCAAGTCTACATCACATATAACCCCATCTCTGCACACTCACCCATGAAAGTCTGAAGAGCGATGGAATGGAGTTTTTAGGCAGTCGCGCACAGCGCGTAGCATTTTAATTGATCATTACTCACGCTCCATTGTCATTTGAGAGAATGACGCTTAAATAATGTAAAAACAGATAAAGACTGAGGTAATGTAGGCTATGAACTGCAGACATGAAACAAAATGCTGGAAGGCAGTTTCTTTAAAGGTTCATAATCCTTAAGAGACCTGGTCCCAGGGCTGGGTACGAACCACAGCAAAAATGTTGCAGACTAATGGTAGGAGATCAAAGGTTTAACGAATCCTGGGATCCCAGAAATGTCCATCATCAGAAGGTCAGGAAGATGCTTTTGTCAATATTTCTCGGGAGTTAAGGATACTGGCAACATAGAAGTACAGCTCCAAAGCAGTTAATGACTGCATCGCACCCAGGGGATGTGTGACAGAAGTCACAAGTGTCTAGTAAGCATGGAATCCCATAGCAATTGTTAGATTAACACTAAGAACAGAACAGGTTTACTGCTTACCAACCCTGCATTGTATGAGACAACATTGTAAAGAACAGCAGTATTGAGGTTTTACCAAAATAACAATGATCGAAAGTTGATGGCATCCTAATGAAGGAAGACATGTATCATACAAGAACGGTCTGTATTTATTCATGGGCCAGATCCAAGCATTAATTTGTCAACCCTTATAACCAGTTACTGGAATTACTTGAATCTAACCAACAAAATGGTAAATTGTATGTCTAAACAAACAATAAAACATATGAAGTACAATCTGTCCAATACATGCATAACTCTCCATGGTTATTCTTTTTAACTCCTTCCTGCCAGGAATATGCATATATAGTATATGTGGCAGAATGGTGGTGGGCTTTAACACCATGCTGTCACATATACAAGTACAGCGACCATCACTGTTCTGTGCTGGAAGCACACTCAATCGCACACCCCCAGCACTGTGATCTAGCTGTCACCAACAGCTCCCAGTCACTGTTTACAATTGGGAACCGATGGGATGGGCTCCTGATCATGTGACTATGGTCACTGACAGTCACAGTGATTGGGAAGCGCAGGAAAAACCTTCAGCATTAAGATGTCCTTAAAGGCCTGGTTCCCAAGTTAACAAGGGGTTAAAAGCTATGCAAGATGGCAGCCGTTTGCCTAAAATCCAGTGAGTGCCTAACTACCTGCAGTGAGCTTAAAATGCTGCCTCTGCTTCACTGAAATCTTAAGAATTGTTATCAGCCTACTGAGCCTTAGAACTCGATTTCTTTGCCAGCAAAACAATTCTGCTACCTTGACTCACAATCTATGTGTAGATAAAAAGGCTCTTGGGTGATGTAGTTCTGAGGGTGTACCTACACAGGAACTAAGCTTTCAGTAGTACCTTGCAAGATTATCCAAGCCTGGCGATGTCATAGAAAAATAAAAGCAGTTTCTTGCTGCAGGAGCAAGGTAAAAAAAATGATAATATTAGGACATGCTTTAGAGTTAGGTTCGGGGTTAAGTTAGGGGTCAAGTTTGCACAAAGTACTTAATGGGATCTTTAATCTTAAAAAGAAAAAAAAAACGAAAAGTTAGCAGCTACAAATACTGTAACTGCTGACTTTTAGCCAAGGTTCACATTGCTGCAGGTTAGAAATCGTGCAAGTTCAGCTGAGCTCGCACGATTTCAATCCGGCAATGCAGTCAGACTTTGGGGGGTGATTGGACAGACATCTGTGCGGGTTCCTGCACAGATGTCCATTGAAAAATCACACCCGAAGTTGCCAAATGCAGTGTAGGAACTACTTTTGGGAATCAGTGCGGCATCGCACCGATTCAGACAGTGTTATTGCCAGCAATAGCCACCAATTTGGCATGTGATTTGACATGCCAAATCAGACCAATGTGAACCTAGGCTTAAAAAAAGGACACTTACCTGTCCAAGGTTTCAGCACCCGGGCAGGTTCTTCGCCAGTCTATGGGTCCCCACAGCATGTTTACTAAGGGAAGCCGTCTGATTCTCCAATGTGCATGTGTGAGAATATTCGCCCCGATCGCCTAGGCGGTATGAACGGAAAAGGGAGCAAGTACCTGATAAAACTAGGTAGCCGCTCCCCCTCAAAAAAAAAAAAAAAAAAGGAAGTTCTGCTTTAATTAATAACTGACTAGACATTGTGTACAATGGGATGGGTCTTATCTGTAGTTTCTCGTGCTAGCATTTCAGAATGGGGCTGGTAGCTTTAAACAAACGGGAGTAGTTTTCTTAGGTTCAGTTTGCATGCATTCTATTATATAGGAAACCAAAGGCCTATAAGAGACAAAGGGGCTATAGAAGCAAATCAGCAACTTTCTTCACTCCTAAATTAACACAGCTTGGCAACTGATTTTTTTTGTGTGTGTGAAATAAGCCTGTTCTAGGGAATGCACTGATTACAACAATATTCTTCCCACCGGCAAGCATGGGGAGTATTTAAAATAGATTTCCATTATCTCTACAAAAGACTCGTCTCCTTTGTTTCTGCATAAGAAAAAAAAACAAAGCACAGATGGGTGACGAAATGCTAATGTGTATCTGTGCTGAAAATCATTAAAAAGAAAAAAAAATTGACAGGAAAGAATCTCTGCAACCCTAAAAATAAACCTCCATAAGTAAACGCGTCAGGAGAGAGAACAGGGGCTGCTATTGCTGACCCTCTTCTGAAATGCTTGCCTCTATTTCAGATCCATTGGTTTCAATATTTGTTAAGGTCCTGACTTGGAACAAGTACACCATTAAAATCAGTGTAAAGATAGAGACTGTACTTGTTCTAGGTCAGTGAAAAAGTGTTAAAATTAACCGCTTTGCGACCGCCGGCCGTCAAATGACGGCCAGGCGGCGCAGCTCTCGTTCCGGGAGGGCGTCATATGACGTCCTCCCCTTCTGTGCACTGCAGGGAGCGCGCGCGCGCTCTCGCCGTGTCACTGGGCACCCGATGCGCGTGCCCATCGGCCGCGATGTCCGCTGGGCACCCGCGATTGCCCGGTAACACAGCAGGACCGTTGATCTGTGTGTGTAAACACACAGATCAACGGTCCTGTCAGAGGAGAGGAGCCGATGGTGTGTTCTCTGTACAGAGAAACACAGATCGGTCTGCTCCCCTTGTGAGTCCCCTCCCCCCACAGTAAGAAACACTCTTAGGGAACATAATTAACCCCTCCCCGCCCCTAGTGGTTAACCACTTCACTGCCAGTGTCATTTATACATGAATCAATGCATTTAAATAGCATTGATTGCTGTATAAATGACAATGGTGCCAAAAATGTGTAAAAAATGTCCGATGTGTCCGCCATAATGTCGCAGTCACAATAAAAATCGCTGATCGCCGCCATTACTAGTAAAAAAAAAAAATATTAATAAAAATGCTATAAAACTATCCCCTATTTTGTAAACGCTATAACTTTTGCGCAAACTAATCAATGATCGCTAATTGCGATTTTTTTTTTACCAAAAATATGTAGAAGAATACGTATCGGCCGAAACTGAGGAAAAAAAAATGTTTTTTTATATATTTTTTGGGGATATTTAGTATAGCAAAAAGCAAAAAATATTGTTTTTTTTTTAATTTGTCGCTCTTCTTTTGTTTATTGCGCAAAAAAGAAAAACCGCAGAGGTGATCAAATACCACCAAAAGAAAGCTCTATTTGTGGGGAAAAAAATGATAACAATTTCATTTGGGTACAGTGTTGTATGACTGCGCAATTGTCATTCAAAGTGCGTCAGCGCTGAAAGCTGAAAAATGGCTTGGTCAGGAAGGGGGTGAAAATGCACTGTAGTGAGGTGGTTAAAGGATGTCATTGTTCATGCTATGGTTTCCACTGGCAGCTGTCACCTAAGGAGCAGAATCTAAATACCAGTTAGTCTTCCCCAGAGCTTCTTCGGACCCCAATTTTCTTTGCTGTAAACTGGAACCAGATCACAGCCCCCGGGATCACCCTACCATGGGATTTTTGCAATGGTGTAGAGAGAGTTCACAAGATGGTAGAAATGGCAGGTAAATGTTAAAGCACTTTTGCTCTCCGGTAGCTGGCGATAAGACACAGCACCATCCACTTCAACGGCTGGTGCTAACATACCCTTCTGGTCAGGGGACACTCCCAACATCATTATAGGAAACTCTGAATGTCCTGGAGGTAGTGGAGGTCTTGAAAAACCAGGTAGGAATCCCATGGGGAATCCTGAAAGAGCCGGCAGGGATCCCGCGGGGAATCCTGAAAGAGCCGGCAGGGATCCCGCGGGGAATCCTAAAAGAGCCGGCAGGGATCCCGCGGGGAATCCTGAAAGAGCCGGCAGGGAATCCTGAAAGAGCCGGCAGGGATCTCGCAGGGAATCCTGAAACCGCCAGCAGGGATCCCATGGGGAATGCTGGAAAAGCTGGCAGGGATCCCACAGGGAATCCTGGAAGACCAGGCAGGGATCCCACAGGGAATCCTGGAAGACCAGGCAGGGATCCCACAGGGAATCCTGGAAGACCAGGCAGGGATCCCACAGGGAATCCTGGAAGACCAGGCAGGGATCCCACAGGGAATCCTGGAAGACCAGGCAGGGATCCCACAGGGAATCCTGGAAGACCAGGCAGGGATCCCACAGGGAATCCTGGAAGACCAGGCAGGGATCCCACCAAATAATGTAAAAGAAGACCTTTCCTTCTGAACATACCAATTTCTTGGCTGAGCATCCTCAATACTTACTGGTGTTAATGACCAGAAATTAATATGCAGATCAGGAATTCCGAGTTCACAAATGACTTAAAAGTAATAATAAAGAATTTTTTTTTAAACAAAACATATTTACCTGCTCCGAGCAGTGGTTTTGCACAGAGCAGCCCCGATCCTCCTCTTCTCGGGTCCCCCGCCAGTGCTCCTGACCCTACCCTGCCCAGTGCTCCCATAGCAAGCCGCTTGCTACGGGGGAACTCAAGCAAACTCGATCCCGAGCCGCTGCTCTATGTATCCATTCACACATGGAGCGTGGCTCGGCCCTGCCCCTGCTCTCTCCTCATGGGCTTACTGGCTGCGATTGATAGCTGGTGTCTCAGCCAATGAGGAGGAAGAGACCCAGGAGAGCCGTTGTTTTTGTGCACATCCCTGGATCGAAAAGGGGCTCAGGTAAGTGTTGAGGGGGACTGGGAGGGCTGCTACCTTTACAACCACTTTAACTGGCTGAATACTTGTTCTTTTTTTAATTATTTAATGGCTAGCATCAGATAGCAATGATATAGTACATGGACTGCATACAGTTGCACAGTGTACATTTCAGGTCAGTGCAAGACAGTAAACAACAGAATCCGACAAAAAACATAGAAGAGAAAACAGTGGTTATACGAAAACAAAACTGCATCAATCAAAAAGACACAACATGCTGGTGTATCTTACATCAAGCAAAATAAGCCTACGTAAGCTGGCAGATCGAGTTGGGAGAGGTTCCACTAGTGATCACGGAGCAAAGTGCTGAGCGAAATTCGGTGCATAAAAAGTGTTTTACAACGACAAAATAAAAGTATACAGAAACCATGTGTATCCACATTAGCCTGGATTTGTGCGTGCCAAGAGATGATTTTTTTAAACAAGGATTATGCAGGTAAAGAAATTAACAAGAAAGAAAGGAAAAAAAAAAAAAAAAGGAGGGGGGGTGGGGGTACTTGGTTGAGTCACCACTGGTGGAGCAAGTCAGTACAATTACCCCACAAGTAGCCCATCATGAGGTTGGAATGAGACAGTTCATACATACTGAGGGTATTCAGAGAAACGAAAGAGGTCCCAGTAGAACCATCTGGTCTTATGTTCCTCAGTCTGGTCTCTAATGGCCGAATTCATGGCAACCGTCGGGGCAGCTTGTTGTTTCCACATGCTAGGGATACAAGCGCAAGCCGCGTTTAACAAGTGTTTGAGTGCGACTAGTAGCGCTTCCTGGAACGGGGAGTAAGATTAAGCTAAACTGTTGCAGAATCATTAGGTAGGGAGATGTCTGTAAATTTGTGAATTAGTTGAAGCACTGGTTGCCAGAATGTATGCAAAACAGGACATTCCCAAAAAAATGTGCAAGAGATTGCCCGCACATGTATCAAACCTCCAACAGCGATCACTTTGTTGGGGAAATAACTTGGTGAGAACTGATGGGGTCCTATAGCAGCGGGTCACTATTTTGTAAGTGGTTTCCTGGTATCTGCTACATAGGGAAGTAGTGTGCAAAAAAAAAAAAGAGAGAATGCACTCTTTTTGAGGATCAGAGAAAGTGACTCATAAGTCCATATACCATTTAACAAGGAAGGAATGTTCAGTCTGTACCCATAGTTCTATGAGAGATTTTTAGGAGGTGGATGGTGATCTCCGAATAGTGCTCTCTCCAAGACACATCTCCCCAAAAGGATGTAGCTTCCTTAGGAATAACGTGGGGTTAGACAGCGAATGCAAAAAATTAGATAGCTGAAGAGCTCTCCAATGGTTCAAAGGATTGGATGAGCTAGAAAGCAAGGCTGATAGCCAACCTGGTGGATGCAGAAAGTGTCTGTGTCCACAAGGGTAGGTCCAATTAGTGAATGAGCAGCAAGATAGGAGACACATTGTTTTCCAGCCCAAGGTAAACCTGCAAGTGGTGCTGTTGCTGCCTCTTGTTCAAGCGTAACCCACAATTTTTGGGTCTTGTGCCTCCACCAGTCTACCACCCTCGTCATATGGACCACCGTCCGTTATAGTATAAGGCTGGATCAGGGAAACCCAAACCACCTTTAAGTTTGGGCCTAAGTAACATATTCCTACCAATATGTGGATGTTTGCAATGCCATATAAACTTGATAAACCGTGTACACACAAAGTGGAAGAAAGCCTGGGGTATTCTGATTGGTAATGCCTGTAACAAGTACAGTAGCCTAGGCATTGCGTTTATTTTCAATATTTCATAACGGCCGAACCAGGATATGGCTTGAATACTTGTTCTAGTGATGTTGACAGGCAACTAGCATTCTCAGAAAGATGTCAATGACTGTCCCCTGTGCTAAATATTTCCCTTTTAGTAAATCTTTTCTTTTTTTTTTTTTTATTCCAAGGAAGAATTGTATTTCTATATTATTGTTTATTTTTTGCACAAATCATGGAACACTAACTTTCTAAAGACACCGCCATGCACTTCTAAGAAAGAGAAATCCCTGTAGTACACTGTAACCAGGGAGATAAACCATTAAGTCTCTGTGCTGAGAGCAGTCATAGTCAACAATCTGGTTTCATTACAATAATATAGCTGAGGATATGAATCAATTGTAGCCAGGAATTGGTTTTCTGGCAGCGACAAAAAATACGGTATATAGATCTGCTGTCAGAAAATGTAGTGAACACTGGTTGACACACCAAGAGCCATTACAGGTTTTTCCTCCAGAACTTGCAGTATCCTTTGTAGTCCTCCCCTGCCATAATGGGCAGCTGCGTCTGAGCTTCACAGGCCTGGGGTAGGCAAAGAATATTAACCCTTTCAAGTCTGGGGGCTATCTATACCTTTGTGACCAAAACTTATCCTAAGTAAATTTACCTACATATTCTTTGTTGGACAGATGTGGCTTTCTGTTGGCAGAATGGTGAAGTCAGTGATATATACAGTATATACAGTATGCACTCACTGGCCACTTAATTAGGTTGGTAAAGCAAATTGCTTAGCAGCCAACCACATGGCAGCAACTCAATGCATTTAGTTATCTAGAAGTGGTGAAGAAGACTTGCTTAAGTTCAAACTGAGTATCAGAATGGGAAAGAAAGGGGATTTAAGTGACTTTAAACATGAGATGGTTGTTGGTGCCAGACTGGCTGGTTTAAGTATTTCTAAAACTGCTGATCTACTGGGATTTTTACACACAACCATCTCTCGGGTTTACAGAGAATGGTCCGAAAAAGAGAAAATATAAAGTGATCGGCAGTTGTGTGGACAAAAATGCCCTGTTGATGTCAGAGGAGAATGAGCATAATAAAATCGGAGAATAAATCTTTTTGGCTGGCATAGGCTTTTGCTGTAATGTGCAAATTTGCCCACACTGGCACATTTAACTCCCAAAAACACTCCTCCAGGGATGCAACATCTGCAATCGCCCTCATTGATATATTGCTGCTACTTCCATCTGAAGTCTTTAGCCATCTTAATTGGCTGGCCCAGGATGACGCAACATTCACACAGTTGCACAGGAGATACTTCAACCCAGCAGGCACGGAATGCTGAGATTGGACAATGAGCTTCGAATGCATGGCTCATTGTACAACATGAAGAAAATTGCTGGCAGGCAGAAAATGTGATTTTATTATAGAAGAAACATACAGCATCTCTTCTGCAAAAAAAAAAAAAAAAAATAGCAGTTCTGCTTTCATACCATTGTTTCACAGATTAGCCTATTAAGAGGAAATCTATACCAAAGCATTGTTTATTTCTACATTACATACTTAGGTTGAAAAATGTCCATGGAGGAAAAAAAAATAAAAAACTTTTAAAATGATGGTCCAATTTACTCTGATAGGGGATCAGGAAGGAATTTTCTATCCTAAGGCAATGGGATACTTCAATGATTCAATTTAAATAGTTTTATTTTACTTTAACAAAAAAGGACAAAAAGGACATTTGAGGTCAGTTAAAAAATATGTAAACCCTAACTATGAACTTCTCTTATTTGCTCCCTTTTGGTCTGATAAACGTACCATTAAACGTGTTTTGTTATATCTGCTCAATAAGTGCAAACAAAAAAATTACTGATCCTGCCATAAATCCAGTGCTGCCTTGTGTACTCTGCAATATTATCTAAAGCAGTGTCATCAGCCCCACCCTGTCTTCTGAGCTACAGAACCCCCCTCCCTTTTACATTAACGAGTGTGTTAGGAGAGTGGGGGTATCCTGTAGATCTTGTACACTTTCTGTCCTAAGGCAACAACACTGCTCCCCAATGCATGGAGAAAAATAAAGGATATAGTATAGGAAATGTGCTACTGGCAGGATTACCAGCTGAAAGCAAACCTGACATAAATGCAGCAACCACATCTGAGCAATGGTAAGCAGAAATATTTAAAATCTTTTTTCTTGGGTTCAGATACACCTTTAACCTTTTGGCTGCTAGAACCGTTTTCGTGTATTTTGCACATGTTTAAAAAATATTTTTAGGTCTGACGATACCACGAAACCCCCAAACATTATATATTTTCCGAAAGCAGATGCAATTAGCGGACCTCCAGCTGTTGCAAAACTACAAGTCCCATCATGCCTCTGCCTCTGGGTGTCATGCTTGTGGCTGTCAGAGTCTTGCTATGCCTCATGGGACTTGTAGTTCTGCAACAGCTGGAGGTCCGCTAATTGCATATCCCTGCCCTAGAGAATAAAACAATTTTTTATGTCACACGATATTATCGCAAAGGTGTATCACGATTGACATTTTCATGCGCAAGCACCCCCGACACATGCGTTTACGTTTGTACATGTAACTATGTAACATGCGTATATGTGGGGGTGGGGGGCCTCAAACATTTTTGGGGGAGGATTTTATGTGCTTGGGTGCAACTTTTTTTACTTAAGTTTTTCCTCCATCACATAGGGGTCAAAAAGTGAACTATGTGATGATTTTTAGGTGACAGGTTATCTTTATGAGACATGCAGGGTCTAAGGAGACCGGTACGATGTATGGAGCTGGCAGCAAAAGGGTTATAAGTTTGAGATCAGGTTGTGCTTTGCTTCTTCCATACAAGTGAGCGTACAACAATCAGCCATAACTTTATGATCACCCACCTAATAGTAAGTAGGTCCCCCATTTGCCACCAAGCATGGACTACACTAGACCTCTGAAGGTATACTGTGGTATCTGGCACCAAGCTGTCAGTAGCAGATCCTTTAAGTCCTGTAAGTTGCAAGGTGGGGCCTCCATGGATCAGACTTGTTTTTCCAGGACATCCTACAGATGCTCAATTGGAAGGAAATATGAAGAGTTTGGAGGTCAAGTCAACACCTCAAAATTTGTGGTGGTCCTCAAACCATTTTTGCAGTGTAGCAGGGTGCATTATCCTATTGTAAAAGGCCACGGCCATCAAGGAATACCATTTCCATGAAGGGGTGTACTTGGTCAACAACAATGTTTAGGTAGGTGGTATGTGTCAAAGTAACATCCACATGTATGGCAGGAGCCAAGGTTTCCCAGCAGAACATTGCCCAAAATATGCCTCCGCTGGCTTGCCTTCTTTCCAGCCATCCTTCCTTCTCGGAAGCCAAAATACTGCAGCTCTAAGTTGAGCATAACTTAGCTACAAATAGCTCTGTTCCATATAAAAAATTATATATATATATATATATATATATATATATATATATATATATATATATATATATATATATATATATATATTGCTTGCACTCACCTTTGCAATTCAACAATTTCATTATTTAAGGAGTCCAATTCTTTGATGGCGGAGAAATCTGCAACAGGACTAGGAGCTGAAGGGATCTATAGGAAAAGAACATTGTATTATAAAAAGAAAAGTATAATATATAATTTAAACCGTTTTATTTTTTTTACCAAACTGTATAAATAAGATCACTTTAATGTTAATGTGTTAATGCTTAAATAAAAACGTACTTGCATGCATAGTTTATATACATGTACTTATTCCATACATAGGTTGTACTACCTACTGGTGTCCTGCGGATTTTATAATCTTGCTGCCAGTCCACCTGACTGAAAATATATAGTTTACATTTTTTAATGATGAGAAATACCCACTAGGCACATGGAAATTGGGAACCATGTGAACTTTGCCCAGGCTTTAGGACACATGAGGAACATTTGAAGAAATAGTTATCACTGGCCAGAAAGATTTTTCATATCAAAGTAATGAAGTAATTTAGTAATGCTGACACACGTCCTTTTGTCTTTAGGCAAAATGTAGCTTTTACGGTTAGGTCAAATTAAACTTTGCAAAGGTCCAGTACAGGAACACATTTGTTATCTGTGTTTAATAAACATAATTTTTCTATGTGGATGCGACAGAAAAAAAAACTGTTGGAAAATGTCTGCATTTATCTGATTAAAATTGGCACCGCATGCAGATGAATAGTTTCTCACAGAAGTGGTTTGCTTCCACTCATTACGGAGATCTGATAAAGCACAAAAGATCTGATTTGAAATGTAATTTAAATAAACATGAGTTGATATCAGAAAAAAACTGTTGCAGGAACCCAGGAGGTGAAAATTTCTGGCAGCAGCCTCCAAAATCTTCTCGTGGTTGCCGAGGCTGTTTTGACAGGTGAAGCGCTGCCGCTGACACTTCCAAGTAGAGTCAGAAACTGCTGTAAGCTCCACCCCCAAGCACTCCTTTTGGTCCATCATTGTGAAGGGCAGGCCCACTGACCACTATATATTTGATGGAGGTAAGAAGAGGTGAGCCGCCTTTGTCACCAACAGGAAGTCCTGAAGCTTTGCCTGTCAGAATTGTCTGGGATTCAGAAGGGTATGGGAGGCAACTGCAGGTATGTCGAGCCCTTTTAGGAGTCTGGACTTTAAAAATACTGCAGTTTTCTTTTTTCCCCCATGATAGGTCCTTTTCAAGAAAGGACCTATCATAAGGAAACTGTAATATTATATATATATATATATATATATATATATATATATATATATATATATATATATATATATATATATATATATATATATATATATATACCGTATTTATCGGCGTATAACACGCACTTTTTCCCCCTAAAAATCGGGGGAAAGTCATGGGTGCGTGTTATACGCCGATACCCCAAAAAAAAAAAAGACAAAAAATGGTTGCGGCGCCGAAAAATGGCGACCGCGGCCGAAAAAGGCCGAAGCGCGGCCGAAAAAGACCGAAGCCGGCTGTTCAGCTCCGCTCGTAGTCCCGCCTCCCTGCGCTCGCTCCCGAAACAGCAGGGAGGCAGGACTCCAAGTGGAGCCGAACAGGGCTCGGTCGTTTTCGGCCGCCCGTCGGCCTTTTTCGGCCGCGCATGCGCGGTTTGTCTCGCGGCGGGAAATTTAAACGTCGGCAAGACTGCAAATGACGCTGGCAAACTGCAAATGACACCTGGCAAGCTACAAATGACTCTGGCAAGCTGCAGATGACACTGGGCAAGCTACAAATGACGCTGGGCAGGTTGCAAATGACGCTGGGCAGGTTGCAAATGACGCTGGGCAAGGCTGCAAATGACGCTGGGCAAGCTGCAAATGACGCTGGGCAAGCTGCAAATGACGCTGGGCAAGCTGCAAATGACGCTGGGCAAGCTGCAAATGACGCTGGGCAAGCTGCAAATGACGCTGGGCAGGCTGCAAATGACGCTGGGCAAGCTGCAAATGACGCTGGGAAGGCTGCAAATGACGCTTAAATGTAAGTTTTTTTTTTCCCTAAACTTCCCTTCTAAAACCTTTTTTCCTTAAAATTCCCTCCTAAACTTGGGGTGCGTGTTATACGCCGATGCGGGTTATACGCCGATAAATACGGTATATAATCTCATACACACACACATACACACACACAGCAAGTCAAATAAGTATCGAACACGTCACCATTTTGCTAGGTAAATATATTCCTAAAGGCACTATTGACAAAGAATTTTCCCCACATGTCGGTAACAACCCATGCAATCCATACATACAAAGAAACCAAAACAAACAAATAAGTTTAGAAATGAAGTTATGCGTAATAAAATGGAATGACACAGGGAAAAAGTATTAAACACGCAAACTGAAATTTATTAAATACTTGGTAAAAAAATCCTTTGTTGGCAATGATAGCTTCAGGTTCCGTGGGCCTCTTCTATAAACTCTGATATTTATTTTTTCCATAGATTTTCTATTGGATTCAAGTCAGGTGATTGGCTGGGCCATTCTAGCAGATGATTTTCTTGCTGAACTGTCCACCCTCGTTTCATCTTCATCATCCTGGTAGATGGCAGCAGATTTTTTATCAAGAATGTCTTGGTACATTTTTTACATTCATCCTTCCTTCAATGATATGAACTTTTCCAGTACCATATGCTGAAAAACAGCCCCACACCATGATGTTCCCACCTCCAAATTTCACTCTTGGTATGGGGGGTGTTTTTAGGGTGATGAGCAGTGCCATTTGACCTCCAAACATGGTGTGTAATATGGCATCCAAAAAGTTCAAATTTGGTCTCATGTGACCAGACTATATCCTCCCAGTATTTCACAGGATTGTCTAAATGTTGTGCAGCAAACTTTAAACAAGCTTTAACATGCTCTTTCTTCAGCAATGGAGTCTTGTGTGGTGAGCGTGTATACAGGCCATAGTGGTTGGGTACATTCAGAAGTTTAGAAATCCTTCTGTAACCAATGCCATCAGTAAGTTTTGCAACAATAAGGTTGCAAAGGTCTTTTAAAGCTTTGCTTTTACCCATCATGAGATGTTTCCTGCCTTACACCTTGGTAATGAGACACGTTTTTATAGGCCATCAGTTGAGACTGAATCAGCTGATATTAATTTGCACTGACAAGGGGCAGGATTGCTTTCTAATTATGGATAGATTTCAGCTTATGTCTTGGCTTTTTTCCTGTGTCATTCCATGTTATTACACATAACTTAATTTCTGAACTTAATTGTTTTGGTTTCTTTGTATGTATGGATTGCATGGGCTGTTACCAACATGTGGTGAAAATTTCATGCCAATAGCACCTTTAGAATTTATTATATATATAAACTACATGCCTGCCTTTGTCTGGCTTCAGTATTTTCTGAGTGGCTGACCTGGAATAATCTCGCAGTCCGTGAACAGAGGTGAGCAGGCCGGCATAAAAGATGAATAGCTTTTTCAGAGAGGGAGATCATCAACCCATACATTTCTTTCATAAGTTTCTTTTTAACGGCTCATATACAATACTGCACATCATATAATATCAATATATGGTAAACCAGCAATTGTATAGGAACCTGGCACTGCTACAGACTATGTGGGTTGGAGTCTTTTATCCTTTCTTCCATTAATCTCTCCTGCGATAACCCAGCGCTACCCATTAGAGCCACTTCAGAATACAGAACAGTGTGGGTGTATCTTGGGTGAGTAGAGGATCTTTCAGGGAGTCCTAAAGAATAATGTATATCTGATATCCAGAGAGCTTTTGTGCAAGTGGCTTTCCCTCTATACACCGACCACAGGGTTCGCTTGTTACCTCTGCCATTCATAAAACCTATTGTATTTTGTTTCCATGAATACAAGATGTTCTTTGGTTGGATGATGTGGAGAGGAGAGATGGTGATGCAACAATCTTCACCTGTTCCAATCAAAGAAGGCCTTGTATTCATTGAAAAATTCTCTGAATGGCAGAGGTGCCCCCATGGTCAAGTGTGCAGAGGAGAAGCCACTCACACAGCACCCGGAAGATCACAGCTCTCACTGTATGTAGCTCAGGCTAGTACAGTGATTTACAGCATCCTGAGCAGCACTCGGGATATAGGATAATCATACTTACATAAAGCAAAGCCGGACTAATGTAAGTTTGCAAAAAAATATAACTTTTGGAGTCCATCTTTAAAGCTTGGAACACGCCAACAGCTTTTTTTTTTTTTTCATTCAACATAGCGGGTTGGACTACTTTGTTGCTTGTAGAACTAATGGGGGCCCTGGGTAATGACTGGTTGAGAGGTATAAAGGTATTGTGAGGAAAAGGTATGAAAGAGAAGGCCACTGACACACTGGCCCGGACTCGAGTTATATCACCACATGACGATAAGAAAAGTGTTAGGGATGTTTGATATGCTACTAACATATATGTGAAAAACTGAAGTGCATCATAATAATTTTGTTATGCTTATTACTTTGCAATAAAAACTTTCTTTTGAAAGGAGAGAGGAAGGGCCGTAGCAACGAGGGGCTTAGCACGGCGTTGGCGTCCTCCAACGCCCATCGCTGGGAATGTGTGTTTTAAAGGCACCATTTTTGCTGTTTCAAATGGCGGAGGGACACAAGAGCGAAGGTATATATGAGGTTTGGTGACACAGCAAAATCCTTTTCTTTGAAGTACATCACGGGACACTGAGTACTGAGGTACTCCCACCAGTGGGAGGGGTTATATAGGGAGTGCACTTTTTAATTTAGGGCATGCCAGTGTCCATCACCTGAAGGTGGCCTATAACCCACATAGTAACTACTATGGCTGTGCGTCCCGTGATGTACTTCAAAGAAAAGGAATTTACAGGTAAGCGGTTATAAAAATCCTATTATTATGTCATGATTTCACCTAAATAAAAATACATCTGACAACATTTTTATTTGTTAAAACAAAATAAAAACTGCGCTATAACTAATAATCAATAAATTAGGCTGCTGCTCAAGGTGGGATACACACACAAAGACACATGTAAAGAAAAAAAGCTGCGCCAAAAAAGAAGAAACATACACTAATAACTATTGTGGTTTAAACAGTACAAGATGCCCCACAAGGTATTGTCCTTAACGATGAGAACTTGTACTGTCCTCAGAAACACTAATGTCCCCTTAGGTTGACAGTCTCTGGTAGCACAATGTCCTAGAGATAGAGATAGGGGGAACTGTTCCCCAATGTCCAGGTGGAGACATGAAGGAATAATAGTGGAGGAGATGATCCTGATGTTCAAAGGTAAACAGAAAAGGCACCCGGTGACTTGGAAATGGCGATAATGTTGAACACAGTGACCGACACCCTTATAAAATGGCTGCTTACCAAAGAGCAGAGGTAAGAAGGCTCTGCTAATATGCTAGACGACCAAAGGCTGCGATTCCTCCTGTTTCTTTGAGGCAACAATCGATACTCCAAATGGCATGGGTATAGGGGACCACTTGCTCACATGGAGTCCATATGGGAAGTAGAGGAAAAAAGGGAGCCCATAGCGTGAATCCGATAAAACAATTTATTAAAGCAAAGTAAGAAGCACTTACATTTATCCAAATGTTAAAGGTGCATATAAAAAGTGCCGGCCGGCAATTGTAGGAGCCCGTCCTCCTCTCAGTCGTATGGTGGCGTCACTGCGTGCCCTCCCATTGGCAGTGACGCCACCATACGACTCCTACAGAAACAGGAGGAATCGCAGCCTTTGGTCGTCTAGCATATTAGCAGAGCCTTCTTACCTCTGCTCTTTGGTAAGCAGCCATTTTATAAGGGTGTCGGGCACTGTGTTCAACATTATCGCCATTTCCAAGTCACCGGGTGCCTTTTCTGTTTACCTTTGAACATCAGGATCATCTCCTCCACTATTATTCCTTCATGTCTCCACCTGGACATTGGGGAACAGTTCGCCTTTGTCCCTATCTCTATCTCTAGGACATTGAGCTACCAGAGACTGTCAACCTAAGGGGACATTAGTGTTTCTGAGGACAGTACAAGTTCTCATCGTTAAGGACAATACCTTGTGGGGCATCTTGTACTGTTTAAACCACAATAGTTATTAGTGTATGTTTCTTCTTTTTTGGCGCAGCTTTTTTTCTTTACATTTTTATTTGTTAAGATGTATATATTTATTTTTCTTGCGTTTAAAGTGCACAGCTATTGTGTTCTGACAGGGGTACCCCCCTGGGCTGAGAGCGCTGGTTGGAAGCTGATCAGAAGAACTTTTTCGGTTATGCCCCTTCGACAGAAGACAGACATTCGGCCAGTTTGTCAGGCCGGCTGCCATACGGGCCGAAAGATGGCCATGTTCTATTGAACCACCCGATATTCGGCTTGTGTGTACGGCCCTTAAGGTTTAATTGCAATTGATCTGACTTCTTTGCCAGCTTTAAAATAGTCTTAAAGCACGCCCCAACCAAAAATTATTCTGCAGCAAAATGCTTCACATCCCTCAATGCAGCTTTCATAAATGACAATTGCTAGCCAAATGTGAGATTCATCAATTTACATCACCTACCTCCCTGTACATTCTTTACATAGAAGTAGCTGGAGACTGATATCAGAAGGGACAGAGCACCCCCTGGTGGCGATGGGTACATTCCAACCAGCAGAACAGAATTGTCTTGTTTATTACTCATTTAAACAAAACAAAAAAAATCTGTGAAAAATGGCAGAGAAGTGCGAGTGTTTTTTTTTGGTTATATCTTACCCTTAATATTTTCTGCATTTGACTTATTTGTACCACCTGTCCTTTGTTTAGAGAGGATATATAGATTGTAACAAATACACTATTTAGCTACTAGTGATTATTTTGCATATTAAAACTCCGTTCACACCTGAGCGATCCGGATTGGGGTCGCCGTAATTCTGCCCGCGAATCCAGAATCGCGGCAAAACGCGGAACACGTTTGCGATGCCATTATTTTAAAAAATGCGGTGAGATTTTGCTGCAATTGTCGAACAAAATGCACTACAATTGTGCCAAAAATCTAAACTGCAAACACTTCTGGCTCTGTGCCAAGATTTGGTACATGCTCTTCTTTAGAGTGAAGAGGAGGCCCATTCAAATGAATGGTGCCGCTCCAAAAACGTTCCACTAAAAAAAAAAAAAAAAAAATTGCTCAGGTATGAATGGAGCCTTAGAGGAACTACAGTGTTTTTAATATTGCCAGTATAGGTACATGGGGGAGCCATACTAGTAGTGCTACAATGTTTATACCTTACTGTTGCCTTTATCACACTAAAACAACGCATTGATGACTAAGAGTATAATCAAGTTTTTGGGGTTTTACTTGGGGGGGTTCTTCGTTTTTGATAAAGAGGGATTAGCTGTCTATGGCGGCTATTGGGGAGATTCTTCCCCTCCATTTGTCCTTTTTATCATTGAAAGTGGGGGTGAAAGAAAATCCCAAATCCCGGGTCATCACCAGGATAGGAAAAGGAGGAAATTTTCCAATAGGAACACTAGTTTTTGGCTAAAGGTCAGGAAGTGAAGGGAATTCTTCACAATGGGACACAGATGGCAAAAAGCCCTCTCTTACGCCATCCAAAAAATAAATAAAAATTCTAATTTAATATAAAAGAGCAACACTGTTCCCAGCAGCCAGAGACCATTTTCGTCATATGTTAGGTCACACAAAAAAGAGCTCAAGATTAGTGTTTTAGCATTTATGGCAAAAAAAAATATTTTACTCAAAATAAAAGGAATTTCTGATTGCTTTAGTCCTTCACAGCTTAACCTGTATGGTTGTACGTACTAAAAATAATACGTGAGTTTGTAATGTTGTCACGTGATATGTAGTGTTGCTTATTATTGTCAAAGTGAAAAGCAGTGAATAGAAACCAATAAAATTTATTCAGGACTCCAGAGACATGATGGAATGTAGTTGCTACAGCCAGAAAAACTGTAAAAAAAAAGAAAAAGTACACAATGTCCCATGTATAAACTTTTTGCTGATGTTGATCATTGCAGATGTTTGTAAAGGCATGAAAACATTTCTGCTGCACAAAGAGAACTGGTGGTCTGTCTAATTTACCTGCCAGAAATTACTAAATTGCTAGCAGAGGTCTTAACATTTTGGCCACACAGCACATTCCACAGCCAGAACTCTCATGCTGGTGTATTTTGGCATATGAAGGGATGGTGTGTGGCATAGATAGAGGATCCCAGGGCTGGCAAGCTGAACATGTTTTACAGTGCCTTGAAACAGTAGTCATACACCTTGACATTTTCCACAGTTTGTTGTGTTAGAACCAAAAACATAAATGTATTTTATTGCGATTTTACGCTATAGACCAACACAAAGTGGCACATAATTGTGAAGTGGAGGGAAAATGATAAATGGTTTTCAAAAACTTTTTACAAATAAATATGTGAAAAAGTATTTGTATTCACCCCCCGGAGTCAATACTTTATAGAACCACCTTTAACCGTAATTACAGCTGCAAGTCTTTTTGGGGATGTCTCTACCAGCTTTGCACATCTAGAGAGTGACATTTTTTAGTCCATTCTTTTTTTTGCCAAATATCTCAAGCTCTGTCAGATTGGATGGAGAGTGCCTGAACAGCAATTTTCAAGTCTTGCCACAGATTCTCAATTGGATTCAGGTCTGGACTTTGACTGGGCCATTCTAAAACATGAATATGCTTTGATTTAAACCAGGGCTCTCAAACTCAAATTGCCTGAGGGCCACATGACAAGTTTTCATATCCCATGGGGGCCGCATGCAAACTTGCAAAACTTCAAAAACAATAAAACTATACCAGCAATAATATACTATACACAGCACCGGTGTCAGCAGACCCATTATTAACCCCCAGCACTGATGTCAGAAAACGCATTATTAACCCAGCATTACCCCCCCCCCCACACTGCATAAATACCCTCCACACTGCATAAATACCCCCCCCCCCCACACACACAAATTTCTACCCCAGTCACCACACTAAGGACTAGCCTCAGTGTGATGGCTCACTCACCTCTCCTCAAGTCAGCTCCTGGCTTCAACACAGGGCACCTAGAAAAGGACACAATCACCTGCCCTGAGGTGGCAGCAGGACCCTAGATCTGGAGCCCTCATCGATCTCCAGTGCCTAGGTGGGCGGGGCGATGGACAGGGCGATGAGCGGAGCCTTCCTCTGCTCCTTCCTCCACTCTGTTCTCTCTCTGGGCTGCAGCAGCGTGCAGTAGAGGAGGACACAGGAGGAGGATACGGAGACAAAGCTCTTCGGCACCTCCCCCTCTGACGTGCAAAGCCGTCCAGGATCGGCCCTGCCTGCGGGCCATTTATAACCAGTCTGTGGGCCACAAATGGCCCGCGGGCCGGTACTTTGAGACCACTGATCTAAACCATTCCATTGTAGCTCTGACTGCATGTTTAGGGTTGTTGTCCTGCTGGAAGGTGAACCTCAGCCCCAGTCTTTTGCAGACTAACAGGTTTTCATCTAAGATTCCCTGTATTTGGCTCCATCCATCTTCCAATCAACTGACCAGCTTCCCTGTCGAAGGAAAGCATCCCCACAACATGATGCTGCCACCACCATGTTTTCACTGTGGGGATGGTGTGTTCAGGGTGATGTGCAGTGTTATTTTTTTGCACAACAAAGAACATGGCTTCTCGCAAAAAGCAAATGATACTTCTTATGGCTTCCTTTCAACAATGGCTTTCTTATTGCCACGCTTCCATAAAGGCCATGAGCCTCTTGGCTCTTTCTCCGATTAATACTCTTAACTTCTCCGCAACTTTATCCCTGACCTTTCTGGTGTGTTCCTTGGTCTTTGCGATGCTTTTTGTTCACAAAGGTTCTCTAACAAACCTCTGAGGGCTTCACAGAACAGCTGTATTTATACTGAGATTAAATATCACACAGGGGGACTCTAGATTCCACTAGATTTTAGTAAAGGGTATCAGAGTAAAGGGGGCTGAATACAAATGCACTCCACACGTTTCAGATATTTGTAAAAAAATATAAAAAACATTTATTTCCTTCCACTTCACAATTATGTGCCACTTTGTGTTGGTCTATCACATAAATCCCAATAAAATACATTTATGTTTCTAGTTGCAACATGACAAAATGTGGAAAATTTCAATAGGTATACTTTTGCAAGGCAGTGCGTGTGCAGTGGGGGGTGATGTGGGGGGTTCCATAAATAGGTTTTAACCAAAACTTTTTTTTTGATTTTGGATAGAGTAAGGAAGGGTTAGTTGGCTGTTTTTTTTATTGCCCACCATGTAAACCATCATGAATTGGTGGCAAACCATAAGCTAAGAGTCCAACAAAATATTAATAGTTCGCAATTTAACCAAAAAAGACAGCCAACACATTTTGGGGGCAAGAACACTCTACCTCCCTTCATTGGGGTTTGGATAGAAGGAATGAAGACTTGAAAGGTCTCAAAACTGAACCACAGGGATCTGTACGAAGAATCTATATTCACCTGGTAAATCCTTTTGAACCTATAGACATACACAGTGGTCAGCGGTAGTAACACTTTGGAGTAGTAGGTAGGCAGTAACACTTTGCTCTGCAGCAAGCGTAAATGCACCAACATTGCAGTGTTCGACCAAAAGTGCTACATGCACCTTTAGTGCATTAGGCAGACCATTTACATAAAAAGGCTGCATTCATGTCTATGTGTTAACATGCTGCAATGGTATAAATGGGTGCTAAAAGTGGGTTTCCTCTTACATTCTGTTGCATCCACAATATAATTTCCCACAACAGACAACAAACCTGAAGGGAGGTTTAAACTAAGATAGTGGAGGTTGAGGATCTACAGTTGTGGTGTCTGGCAGGGGTTGGATCACAAGAATAACTGCTCAGAATTGCAAAGCATTTGGAAATGAAAACAGATCCCACCTTTATACATGTCCCAGGAGCCTCAAATATAAGTGTCCACAACTCACAGACCACATATTAGCTACATGATGACATTCTTGAACCAGAACAGGAATATTGCTTTGTTGCATAAATGCTTTAAGGCCCCTTTCACACATGCGGACCGTGTAACGGGATGATACATCCGCATCAGTTTTTTTGGAATGGATCAAAGCCCTATTTTTGTTCCGTAAAGGAAAAAAAGGAAAAAAAACAGGACAGATGAAAATTAACTGTAAATGGACAAAAGGTCCAGCGTCAAAACAACCAGGGACTCATCTCTGCTGTCAGAGAGGATTCCTGCTGACAACACAGACTGAATTCGGGGGGGTACAACAAACAAGGGAGGGGGGTGAAGTGAGTGCAGAGATGAGCAGTGTGTACATACAGGCTATGTCACTTGCCAGCCCTGAATGTAATCGCCGGGTCTTTATTTACTTTATTGCACTGGAGAAGGAGCTGTCATTCGGCCCGGCTGCTGAAGTAGAGAAAGGGGTGGGGTCCCCTGGTGAAGAGGACGGTCAATAAAATTTAGGCATCCTATAGTGAAATTGTATACATGTCAACACAACAAAGTCTCACTATTATTTTTAATAAAAAAAATAAAATAAAAGTAACTACTCTTGCCATATTTACAACTAACCACTTTGGATCGGGCCCATCCTTTTCTAAGATTAATTGTGACTATGTTAGAAGCACTGACTGCAGTTCTCAGGAAAACCTGCAAGACTAATGCTGCGCACACACGATCGGACAATTCGCCAGTGTGTGGACTCCGGAGGACTTTTTCTTCCCAAAAGTCCGGCGGACTTAGAAAGAAGACTTGACTCAAAATTGTCCGCCGAACCCGGCAGTCCGGCGGACGAACCCGGCAGTCCGGCGGACAATCCGGCCGTCTGTGTGCTAGTCCGCCGGACTTTCCAAATGAATGGACTTGCCCACACACGGAGTAAAGTCCGTTCATTTTGAACGTGACTTCAGGTACGACGGGACTAGCAAAGGAATCAATGTCGCCGCCTCCATCGGCGAGATTGACACCTCGTGAGCCTCGTCGCCTGGTATGGGTTTTAAGGGTAACCCCTACGCCGAAAAAAAAAAACGGCGTGGGGGTCCCCCCAAAGTCCATACCAGACCCTTATCCAAGCACGCAGCCCAGCCGGTCAGGAAAGGGGGTGGGGACGAGCCAACATTTCCGATAAACTTCTGTCGAGCGGGAATAGTCATAGATGAATCGAAATTTGACTGGTCCCTGCTGAGCCGGACCAATTTAAATTCCTCTATAGCCAGTTTAAGTTCAGAGAGAAACAAAAAGGAGAGTTTTGTGGTTAAATAAAAGGAAACCACAGAAATCCTGTGAAGTTTGCTCTTAGACACCTTTCACACTGAGGCATTTTTCAGGCGCTATAGTGTTAAAAATAGTACCTGCAAACTGCCCTAAAACAGCTGCTCCATTCACTCCAGTGTGAAAGCGCCAATGCAAGCCATAGTCTGCATTTGCCCTTTAAAGGCTTATAATGGCTAACAAGTTCATTTTTGTTTAGGTGAAATGCTTCATATCAGAGAGTTCCTGTTTCAATGGCACTGTCCAATATAAAAGCACAAAGATGAAGCAACACCAGACATATTTCTACCAAAGCCAGCGGTTATCTAAGGGCAGGTGCATCCAGCTTCACCAATTCCCAAAACTCATATATGGGGGTTATTTACTAAAGGCAAATCCACTTTGTACTACAAGTGCAAAGTGCACTTGAAACTGCACTGAACGTACACTTCGAAGTGCAGTCGCTGTAGATCCGAGGGGGGCATGCAAGGGAAATTAAAAACAGCATTTTAGCTTGCACATGATTGGATAATAAAATCAGCAGAGCTTCTCCTCATTTCAGATCTACCCCTCAGATTTACAATGACTGCACTTTCAGTGCAATTTCAAGTAGTGCAAAGTGGATTTGCCTTTCGTAAATAAAACCCCATTGTATAACCTGGTTCATTCTGGACTAAGAATGGATATTGTGGGTACAATTCAAGCAATACATGTGTTACAAGAAACATAAAAGGGTCAGAGGTATGCAGAAAGACAGGACTTACGGTATTAGTCAAAGTTGGACGAAAAGACCACTCACTATATGTGCTGAATTGTTATTTTATTTTTTGCCAAATACATTTCTGTTTCCTACTCTGCATGCAGAGATGAGTCTTGCATGGAATACCCACTTGCAGGGTACCTGAATAGAATGTCTGCACTTTGGTAAAGTCATAACTACTTGAGTGCCTTTCACAGGTATTATCACAGTTGTCCGTTTAACAAAACATTTTAAAAATCATTTTTCTATGAACCCATAATCTATACACTGGAGAGGATAGGACATGTACATAGTTGCAAAAGTCATTACCATATTACAAGCGGGTTTGAAATGTATTAGCTGGAAGAATAAACAGCAAAAGCCATAACATAAGCAGTTTAACATGCAGCAGTCACACCGCATTCATGCAAGCTATTACACTCTTTGCTCTGCACTGAAAGACAACTAATTATTGTATTATTTAACTTTAAGTTAGGAACCAATATCTAAAAGTCCAAAGAGGAAAGCAAGTAAGGTAAGGGGTTCCTGCTCCCCTTAAGTCATTCAATGCCCAGTATAAAATATACTGAATGGGGAAAAAAAAAAAAAAACAACTACAAAAGCAGTTTACTTGATGTCACTAGTCCCAACAAAGAATACCTGAAATTCTATGTAAATCCTAACATGGGATGGACACCTACTGTACAAAGAAAGCTGGCTAATTATTCACACATAATCAGTACATTATCCCACCCCAAAAATATGCTCTGGGTGGAGGTATTCTCAAGATCTCCAATATATGGCTCAAATTTGAAAGAGAGAGAAAAAAATATAAATTTCCCCCATCCCTGCTAACAGTGTGGATGATGGAATCTATTGTATTGTGAAGCAGCCCCGGGCACATGCTGGTACTGGCAAACAGAGACTGCATCTCACAGGATGCAGTAGCTGTTGGGACGCTAATTTTTAAGTTGATTTTTAAACTAACCTTTTAGCCAAGCAAGGTGGTACTTGCAGAGCCCCACATAGCTCAAATTTTAGGTTGATTCAGCAGGCATTAAGTGCACAAATGTTTGTGATTTGCCTAAATTATTCGATAAGTGCAAAAAACATCTGTTGGTCCCGCCAGAAATCCGGTGCTGTCCTGTGTTCTCTGCAGTGATATCTTAAACAGCCTTTTTAGCCCTGCCTGTTCCATGCCTAAACTACAGAACACCTGCCACCTGTTATAGAGGAGGAGATGCTGCTCCTCCACACACATAAAACAGCAAATCAGAATGGTCCCCCTAAGACACGAAGTGTGTTGCTGGCAGGATCACCAAATGAAAATAAAATAAAAAGATCCTAATGCAGCTACCACATCTAAGGATTGGTAAACTACAGTATATGGATGTTTATTAGATTTAGATACGCTTTACCATACTATTGCTGCAAGAGGACATAAGGGACATTCCCAGACATAATTCTCAGTCACAAACACAAAAGGATACAAGCATGGTGATTATAAAGGGCCAGTCCAACCAACTCTAAATTAAAAATGTAAGGTTGGGGCTCCAGACACCAGATTTCTGCATCTGATTTCCTAGCCAATTTCAAGTGGGGTGTCCTGGACATTTCATTATTTTTAGGTCTATAAAGCTAGGTAAACATGAGTCTGACAAAAGAGTGTAAGAGATGGTCTAACCTTGCAAAGCCAGAAGAGGAGAGGCGAGAGTTAGGAATATTAGAGCGAGGCTGAAAGCAGATTGAGGCAGATGGAAATAAACAGTCCAGCAAGCTAGAATAAAGCAAAGAAGCAAAACGAGGATAGTTGGTTAGTGCAAAGAGCAAACGAGCCTTCAAAAGAACCAATTCACTGCATTGAAAAGGAGAAGTTCAGTCAAGACAAAAAATAAAATCAGTGAACTCACATTAAACCAGGTTATATCCGATTAGAGTTTTTAAAGCAAACCTCAAAAGTCCCTGTACTGAGGACTACAACTGCAGCACTTGCAGTGCCTAGCTGCTATATACACTATACTACCAAAAGTATTGGGACACCTGCCTTTTTCACGCACATGAACTTTAATGGCATCCCAGTCTTAGTCTGTAGGGTTCAATATTGAGTCGTCCACCCTTTGCAGCTATAACAGCTTCAACTCTTCTGGGAAGGCTGTCCACAAGGTTTAGTAGTGCGTTTATGGGAATGTTTGATCATTCTTCCAGAAGCACATTTGTGGAGTCAGGCACTGACGTGGACAAGAAGGCCCGGCTTGCATTCTCCGTCCTAATTCATCTTAAAAGGTGTTCTATCAGGTTGAGTTCAGTCAAGTTCCTGCATGCCAGACTCGCTCATCCAGGTCTTTATGGACCTTGCTTTGTACATTGGTCCAAGTAATTTGGTGGAGGGGGATTATGGTGTGGGGGTTGTTTTTCAGAGTTGGGCTTGGCCCCTTAGTTGCAGTGAAGGGAACTCTTAAGGCGTCAGCATACCAAGACATTTTGGACAATTCCATGCTCCCAACTTTATGGGAACAGTTTGGAGATAGCCCCTTCCTGTTCTAACCTGAATGCGCACCAGTGCACCAAGCAAGGTCCATAAAGACATGGATGAGCGAGTCTTGGGTGAAGGAATTTGATTGGCCTGCACAGAGTCCTGACCTCAACCCGATAAAACACCTTTTGGATGAATTAGAGCAGAGACTGTGAACCAGGCCCTCTCCTCTACATCAGTGTCTTACCTTACAAATGCGCTTCTGGAAGAATGGTCAAACATTCCCATAGACACACTCCAAATCCTTGTGGACAGCCTTCCCAGAAGAGTTGAAGCTGTTATAGCTGCAAAGGGTGGGCCAACTCAATATTGAACCCTACGGACTAAGACAGGGATGGCATTAAAGTTCATGTGTGTGTAAAGGCAGGTATCCCAATACTTTTGGTAATATAGTGCATCTTGAGCTTAGATAACACAATGTGCAATAGCTTGCATGGACAGATAGCAACCAACCAGATGCCTTGTTTTTATTTTCCAAGTTCAAAAAAATATTAAACTCAATGGGTAACTTAGGGTAATTTCTCCACTTTGTGGAACAATTATTTCTCCAATATGTCCCAAAAATGTCTGAATTGTAGGGCTTCGATGGTTATAGTAGGACAAATTTGGTTCCATACTGTGTCAATCATTACAGACATAAGTATCAGTTCATAAGATATGCCAAATTTCATGCATCGCCTGGAGTTCTCCAAATTTACTCTCCAAACTAAGGGCACGACTTGCAAGCATTCCAAAATTACATGAGGGCCAAAACTCCATGCAAAGGAATGTGAAGTTTGGAGTATATGGCTGGGACATGCATAGGCTGCTGTGTTATCTGGTACAGTTATTGCAACATTTGTGTTTAGGTCCTGAGTTCAATTCCCACCAGGAACTCATTTCCATAACATTTGTAAATTCTCACCCTGCCTGTCTGGGCTTCTATCATGTGACCCCTTCCAATCGCAGTCCTGTGCACTTACTTACTGGAAGGCAGTCCCTCCACAGCTACAAGGAATGACACTCAGTTGGGTCAGGGCAACAATTCCTAGTAGATTACCAGTGACACCAAAAGAAATGCAATCACCACCACTTTTTTTGGGTGTTGCTGGGCAGGGTAATAGAAGGGACATGATGGATTTACACATAATATTTGGCCAAAAGGTTTCAGGCTCCTGACCATGACATCTATAGGAGCTTGTCTGAAAAACAACAGCTACACACTGATGATCTTATCTCTTCAGAAAAACTTTATTTTTGTGCACCTCTATGATTAAGCCTGTTCTTTGTACACGTCTGGAACAATAAAGCATTTTTTTTGCAGTTGAGTTTGTATGTGAATGTGGACAAGTTTCATCCCACCTGCACTCAAAGCGGAAGTAAACCCATCCAATTACCAGTTTCAAAAAACAGTTTCATTTCCGGCACGTGCCAGAAATGTAACACTTCCATTGGTTGTGCTCTCAACCAAACTGTCAAACCATCCAATGGCTGGTGTCATAACGAATCACATGTGCAGCATCATGGCAGTTGTAGACTAAACAGAGGCAAAGATGGCAGCTTCCTTGGCTGAAAACGATAGGGGAGTTTACTTACACTTTAAGTTTCCTGACACTGGCATAGGAAGAAGCTTGAGAGCGGTGACCCTGTACTAGCCAATTTGAGCGTGTGAGACATCATACCAAAATCATATCGAGTGACAACCCACTTAGCAAGTTTAACAAACTCCACTTTTCTGGGAAGACTTTCCACAAGATTTTGAGAGTGTATCTGTAGATATGTGTGCCCATTAGACCAAAAGAGTATTTTGTGAGGTCAGGTACGGATATTGGAAGAGAGGTTTTAGTTCTACTCATCCAGAAGGTGCTCAATAGGGTTGAGATCAGAGCCCTATGCAGGCCAGACCATTAAATTCCTCTGCACCAAGTTCATCAAACCATATCTTTATTGACCTGGCTTTGTACTAAGGAACATAGTCACACTGGAACAGAAAGGGCCTTCCCCAAACTGTTACTACAAGATTATAAGCACACAATTTTCTAAAATGTATTTGTATGTTGTAATATTATCAGTACTCTTCAGTATAACAATGTGCACATACTTTTGGCCCTGTACTTAGGTGTTGCTAGGCAGTCTTCCTAATCTGCCTCTTCCGCTGCGCTTCCTCCTCTTCAGCGAGCAGCCCCGTTGCCTTCTGGGACATGTGTGTGTCCCAGAAAACAACAGGGCCAATCACAAAGCACCGCTTTGGACGGATCGGCCGACATCGCAGGCTCACTGGACAGGTAAGTGTCCTTATTAAAAGTCAGCAGCTACAGTGTTTGTAGTTGCTGACTTTTAAAAAAAAAAAAAAAACACATCGCGGCCGGAACGCCGCTTTAAGGGGTTATACGGGGATGATGCCATTTTTTTTTTTTTTTTTTTTTTAGAGTGGACGGTCGGCTCTTTAGGGATGCGGCTAAAAGCCGCTCAGCTGTTATCCCGAAGGAGCAGGAGGGGACACCCCCCCTCCCGCCCCACCAGGAGACCCGAGCCATGATCCGGTGCGTCTGTCGGCCATAGTGAGACTGAAACAAAGCCAGAAACGGCTTTGTTACAGTCTCCTATGTAAAACAAGGAAGCAACATCACGTCCAGTTTACTTGGCTGTCAATAGCGCCGATTTAAAAAAAAAATTACAGGATTCAGGATCGCCGTTTTTGGCGATCTGAATACTTGTACGTGCAAAGGAGGGATTTGTAAAAAAATAAAAAATGAATAAGGAAAAAATAAATAAATTTGAAAGCGCCCCCGTCCCGCGAGCTCACGCAGCAATGAAACCGCAAGCATAAGTCACGCCTGCATATGTAAACAGTATTCAAATGACACATGTGAGGTATAGCCGTTATCGTTCGAGCGAGAGCAATAATTCTAGCAAAAGACCTCATCTGTAACTGTAACCTGGTAACCGTTCATTTTTTTTTAAAGCAACGCCTATGGAGATTTTTTAGGTACCGTAGTTTGTCGCCATTCTACGAGTGTGCGCAATTTCAAAGCATGACATGTTTGGGGTATCTTATTTACTTGGCGTCAATACGCGCAAATACCAAATACCGAAATAAAATATTGCAACAATCACCATTTTATTCTCTAGGGCCTCTGCTAAAAAAATATATATAAATGTTTGGGGGTTCTAAGTAATTTTCTAGCAAAAAATACGTATTTTAACTTGTAAGCAACAAATGTCAAAAATTGGCTTAGACATGAAAGGGTTAAGTGTTAAAACACTTTCCAAGAAAAAATATTCACAGCAAAAGAGGGAAGTAGGATGTTAATATACTTTGTGTATTCTGTTACACAGCAAGCATCCTTATCCAAAGCATAACAAAGTTAAAACAGTTAAAAAAAAAAATGCAGTGAGCCTGTTATTGAATGCAAACTCCCTCTTGACTTACACAGAGAGGACCTGGAGAAAAGGAATAATGTACATTCCATACCGGGAAACGATCAGCTCTCTAAGGCAATTTGAAGTATAAATTAGAAGACATTTTATTTTGTTGTTTATATGAAAAAAAACAAGGGTATAGATACAAAATCTCACTAATTACAAATACTTCTTAACAATGCACGCTAGAAACCAGCAAAGTTGACTTTTCAGTACCACGTAATGCCTGTTTATAATATGTCTGGGCCTTCCCCTCCTATATATATCGCTGGCTGATATAATTTCCAAAATGTACCTGTTAAGAAAAAAGTCAGACTAAATACTTGCCTTAGTGCTGTTCTCCACATTATAGGGTGTGATATTACCTTCCTTTCAGGAAAATTCCTGGGAGAACGATAAGTACTCCAAATCTCACGAGTAGATATTTGTTTATTAGTTTACTCATTTACTAGTTTATTGCAAGACTGTCTTGTGAAATGTCGACTGCGGTCTTCCCCAGGATCTCACTGGAGGGAGTGTAAAGTTTCCCTCACTTAGGCCTGATTCACACCTATGCATTTTTAGTGCTTTTTGCAGATTTGCACTACAGTCCATTTAACATGGTTTCCTATGGAAAACTTTCTGTAATGCAAATCTGCAAAATGCAAAAAGCACTATAAATGCATAGGTGTGAATCCAGCCTTAGGGCTGAATGCAGAAAACAGAGCAAGGAAAATATAAAATTTAACTTTTTTCTTTACAGGTACATTTTAGAAACACTGTTGGCCAGTGACCATTACAAAGGGAGGGGGGCCTGAACATTATTGGTGGACCTTGCATTTTACTGTAAGGTATGCTTTAACAAGGCTAAAGAATGTGAAATATAGCATTTAACAAATAACTTCTCTTGTCCCATTTAGCACATTTATTGGTACTTTTAAATTGAGCAGTTGTCATTATTTTTACTGTGGCTGGTGTGGTTACATGCAAACTGAATCAAGGGCTAGCTTCTTATCTCTGGTAAAGTCCAGCGGTGACATAGCCCGAACCCCTACCCAAGTTTTTAACTGTGCCCAGCTGGCTATACAAAGGCCTAGACATGGCACCAGGCTTTTAGATGAGACAAGATGCATTAAATAACTGGGGAACGCAACTTGCAAAAAATGGCCTTATGAGAATATCAGTGATATCTCATTATGAGTTTCAGATACCAGAGACCCAATTTCCACTAGAATCTCAGTTAACACAATATGGCATATGATCACCATAGGTAATCATAAAACTGAATGGCTATGGCCAACGTTGTCTTTCATACAAAAAATGTAAAAAATAATTATATATACACACTATCTCTATATCTATCTATCTATATATAGTACATGTCTATCAACAGCACCTTAGGGTAGGCCATAGATGATGTGTATTTCTTTCCTGCAATCATGGGTTGCAGGAAATTAAATTGCTCGATTGCCTCGAATGTGCGCTCCTGGCGGAGAGCCGTCCCTGCTGGGAGAACACAGTGATTACTGCTAGTGGCTTTAGCTGCTGGCAATAATCGCATTCTAGAAATCCAACATGCTGGTTTGTACTCAAGCTGATCAATAGATTGACTTGGGTACAATCAGCCTGCCCATACATGGATCATATCATGGCCACTCCCTGCTGAACCAGCCGAGATTTACACAATCTATGGCAGGTTTTAAGGACTTTGCCTGGCCATGCAGGTGTGCATTTTATTGTCTAGCATGCTGATTAAACCATTAATACACCGATTAATTGATTATTTAGCAGGATTTTACAGTAGATATCAACAGTATGGTTGTGCATGGAGGTAAAACATGTGGCTCTACTGACCCTTAACTTTTCAGGCAAGACAACAAAATTTTCAGCCATGTAAAGAGCATTCATTACATATTACTCTCATGTGCATAAAGATTTGACACAACAACTGTACTAACTGCAAGTTCAACATTTGCTTGTGAAAACTATAACACATACAGAATGCTGTATATTTAATGCATTCCACATGCAGCTGTAGAGAATAGCAGGCACCTGTAAATGGATCCCTTTGCTAATGATCAAGACATTAAACAGTCCCCACAATCAGTGATGCATCCATTAGGGGCGCTCGGGCACCATCCCCTCTCTCGAGCCACCCCCTCTGTGCACTATGGCCGCTGCAGACACTCCCTATTCAGGTGTCCGGACCCTTGTCGGGCACCGTGCGTCTGAATTATGGGGGGGGGGTGGTAGTTTCTGAAGCACCTGATTAGGTCATAGGATCTAATAAGCGTAAAAAAAAAGGTGACCTGTGAGCGTAATCCATTGCACTCGCAGTGCACCCAGGTGTGTTAGCAAAGCAAATGAATATTTGCTTTGCTAACACAGAACCGCCTCTCAGCCAATCAGGAGGCCCGGATGTAATACTGGGCACCTGATTGGCTGAGGGCACAGGCGCTCCCATTGGTGCCAAGGTGTGTCGGAGGACACACAGAAGCCATTGCTGTGCTACCGTCCCACAGCTTGCCGCCTGTCCCACCACCACGATGGGGTAAGTGTCGGGCAGACGGTGGATGGGGGGCACAAAGGATGCATATGATGGTCTAAGTTGGCTGCATATGACGGGCACAAGTGGCTGCATATGACGGGCACAAGTGGCTGCATATGACGGGCACAAGTGGCTGCATATGACGGGCACAAGTGGCTGCATATGACGGGCACAAGTGGCTGCATATGACGGGCACTGGCTGCAATTTAGGTTTTTGTTTCAGTATTTTTCAGTTCGTTTGAAGCCTGCAGTTACATCTGTTTTTGGAACAGCTCTGAACATTAGTGCTACAATGTAGAGTGATAGTGGACATAACAAACAAGAGAATTTCTATGAGACTTACCTTAGGTGTGGCAGCTCTTTCAGATGGTGGGATCATTTCAGAGGTGAGGACTTGAGGAGGATCAGTACCTTTCAGCAGTTTCAAGTTGATAAAATGAAAGGCCAATGCAAACTGTTCTTTGGTAAGTTTTCCACAATCTTTTGTATCACACAAAGACCTGTAATAGAACAATAAAAAAAAAAATTCACTTTCAATCAATAACCAAAACAAGACACTATAACCATACAGACTATGGTCAAAGCAATCAAAAAGCCCTCACTCTTAATACTGCAGAGAACAGTAATGCCTTCTTAAAGAAAAAGTTCACCTTTCTAAAAAAAATAATAATAATTGAGTACTGTCTATTTGGCAGGTAAAGAAAATGTGCCTTTACAGTAAAACCTTGGATTGCGATCATAATTTGTTCCGGAAACATGCTTGTAATCCAAAGCACTTGTATATTAAAGCGAATTTCCCCATAAGAAATAATGGAAACTCAAATGATTCGTTCCACAACCATTTATTCATACGTCCTTCAGTTTATAGTCCATATAAAAAGATTATAGCAATGTGACCTGGTTGTGTAACCATAAAAGGCGAGGCTTGAAGGGATGACATCAATGGCAGTGCAGAGGGTGGTCTATGCGGACAATTTTACTCTGGATACCTACTTAGATGTGCCTGTTTTAATCATCAACCTTGTGACTTGCTAAATGTTGTACCTTCATTAAACGTAACCATATTGCTACACTTAGGAGGCGCTTCTCTTCTCTTTTATACTCAGTTGTGACATGACGCTACTTGTATATCAAGACATCGCTTGTATATCAAGTCAAAATTTATTTCAAATGTTTTGCTCGTCTTGCAAAACACTCTCAAACCAAGGTTTTACTGTATTATTATTATTTTTTTAGGAGCCTGTAAAGCATTGCACCCATGATCTACAGATTGCAGGTGCAATCCAAGGGCTCCTGCAGACTGTCTGTGTAGCTGTCTGCCTGTAGCTCATACAGGCAGGCAGTTACTAAGTGACAGGAAGCATCAATGAAATACCTGACACTCTCATCAGCGTCCTGATAGTTTATTGAGATCTACAAGCTGTCAGTCGCAAAGGCTGCCTGTACATGTAGTTCATTCACAGAACTCTTTGTGACAGTGAGTGCAGGGAGAAGATACTCGGGCCCTCTGTCACAATTAGAAGGGGGATCGGGGAGAGGCTGCAGGGAGCAGGAACACGTTGCATGTTCCACCCTAAAAATGGGTGGAACATGTAAAATGTTCCTAAAGGTAAACTTTTCCTTTAAAGCAAAAGTATTCCCATTCAGAAAGCAAAAAAATAAAAAGGACGGTACTATAGTAACAAAACGAAAATAAATAATTTATTAGCCTGATTTTCACGGAATTCCAATTACTTGCCATCACTGAACTTTCATAAGCCTGTAATTAAAACGTTTACCAGATTACCATCTTCAGAACAAGCAAAACCCCATCTGTTCCCATTTATAGTATGTGTGTTTGCATTTTGATCCTGCAGTATCAGGATGATGGGAGGAAGGGCATCCATTGCAGGAGGAAGCAGTGTGATCTCACAGAGAACTACACAGGGTCATTGAAGTGGTCAAAATGTTCACATAGAGCAGGCACAAATGTTGGTTCCCCTGCAGAGCAAATGCCACACAAAGAGAGAATCAAGTGTGACGTTTGGAGAGGAATGCACGGTAGCGCTGATGATAATTTAAAAAAAAAAAAAACGACAAAAAGGACAAAAGTTAACAAGTGCCAACAAGCCAATTTAAAGCTGCTCAGAGCGGAGCTTTAAAAAATATTGCAAGGAGATGTATCTAAGTTGCAGAGTTTTACTTGCTTAGGGTCTGGTAAAAACAAACACATGCATTGCAGTCACTTTCTGAGTGTTTAGGACAGCAAATAACTTTCCGGTCTTAGGGAACCCCTGTTAAGAGTGACTATAGCAACAACTCATGATACATTAGGGTGATGGTCAATGGGGCAAATGCACCTTATTCTTATGGACATTGGGAAGAATTACCCCCTTGAAGATAATTGAAAATATCAATGGAGTCAGTGGGAACTTAAAGTGGGGTGCCCCTTAAAAAAAAAAATGTTTTAAAGTCAGCAGCTACAAATACCGCAGCTGCTGACTTTTAATAATCGGACACTTACCTGGCCCAGGGTCCAGCGATGTGGGGGAACGAAGCCCCACCCCCCCCCTCATTCCCCGCTCCGCTCGCGGTGCCGGCATTCTTACTATGGGCACCCGGCTGTGGCTTCACAGCCGGGCACCCACTGTGCATGCGCAAGCGGCGCCGCATGCTGTTATACACCGCACAGTCATCTGGGACCTGTCACGTGTCCCAGATGACTGACTGCGCCGAGGGGAAGTGATGTCACCAGCCCGGGCACAGAAGGAGGCAGACTATGAGGGATCCCCTAGCAACAGGCATTTAGAGGTAAGTCACATTTTTTTTTTTCCCCAATTATTTTTTTTTTTTAATATTTTTAGGAATTTTCAGCTATTTTTTATTTTTTGGGGGAAACACCACTTTAACTGAGAGGCAGAGATTGCTCATTGGTCAATGAACCCCTAGCAACCTATGGAGGAACCCAGGTTGAAAAAAACTAGTTTAATAGGTGGGTCTGCCTCAGGGCCGGATTAACATAGGGGCTATTGGAGCTGCAGCTCCAGGCCCCTTTCTCAAGATAGGCCCATTTGCCCCCCAATAAAAAAAAAAAAAAAAAATTAAAAAAAAAAAAAGATCGACTTTGAGGGTTGTAGCTCAACGATCAGGAGTCACAGAGACCCCACATTTGGGGAGTATGTAGCTAAAGACCTACTCCAGCACTGGTTAAAATATGGGGCTGCTATCATCTATGGTTCTGGAGATATGGGGCTGCTTGCACAGTCGATCAGAAGCTACATACAGAGCGGCCAGTATAAATACAAGCTGGCACACTCTACCGAAGACAGAGGATGAACTCACAGTGCTTATAATAATTATTTGTATATTACTTATGATAATTAACCCCTTGCTACCCAGGCCAATTCTGACACTTCTCTCCTACATGTAAAAATCATAATTTTTTGATAGAAAATTACTCAGAAGCCTCAAGCATTATATATGTTGTTTTAGCAGACACCCTATGGAATAAAATGGTAGGGTCATTCATAAAAAAAAAAACACTAAAGTTAGCACGATTTTTTTTGCGTACTAAGCAATGCTTTAATTTTTTTACAGGTTACATGTTTAGAGTTACAGAGGAGGTCTAAGGCTAGAATTATTGTTCGCACTCTAACGATCGTGGCATATGTAACCTGTGTGTATCTGGATCTGATACTAACCAGTGCCTACCCAGCCACTGACTAGTATCTCTCCCCAGCCTGTACCCACACACCCTCTCACCTGCTGACCTGTGAATGGGGGAATCACTCCTGCAGTGGTATTGTGTTCTGCCAGTGAATACGATGATCAGTGTTGCTAACTATAGCTGGCAGCACTGATTGTTTTGGGGAAAACCTGGCAGGCTGGTTGTACTCAAGTCGGTTAATAGGTTGACTTGTGTAAAACCAGGTAGCCAATACATAGATCGACTATGGCTGGTCTCTGCTTAATTGGTGCAATTCCAATCCATGTATGGCCCGCTTAACCACTACACAGTCCCTAAACAGCCTTCCACAAACCTTTAAATTTTTCCTTCCCAGATTCCTTCATCCTCCTCTCCTATACATAGTGCCCACTGTCATACTATCCACACTTCTGTCCTGTACATACTGCTCACTGTCATACCCTCCACACTTCTCTCCTATACATAGCGCCCGCTGTCATATCCTACACACTCCTCTCCTGTACATAGTGCCCGCTGTCATACACTTCTCTCCTGTACATAGTGCCCACTGTCGTACCCTCCACACTCCTCTCCTGTACATACTGCTCACTGTCATACCCTCCACACTCCTCTCCTATACATAGTGCCCACCATCATACCCTCCACACTCCTCTCCTGTACATAGTGCCTTCTGTCATACCCTCCACACTCCTCTCATGTACATAGTGCCCACTGTTAGTCCCTCCACATTCCTCTCCCTCACCTGCACATACTTCCCACTTTTATACCATCCATTCTCCTCCCCTATGCCTCTTAACCACAAAAACAGTTCTTTAAAATTGCCCCATTATTAGTACTTATTTAATTTTGTAATTACTATTGTGATGTATAGAGGAGCATAGGGGATGTCAGCTACTCTAAATATAGCACTTGTACAAAAGTGTCCCTGAAAATATTTTTGAAATGTTGGCAACTATGCGGGTCAGTAGAGGGCCCCATGAGAGGCTCCTGGGTTCCAATGATATTAAAGCGGCAGTAAACTTTTCTAACGTTACTATTTTTTAGAGGCCCTGAGGTAGGTTATGCTATAATGTACAAGTATGCACAGCATATTAACACATTAGGGTACACTTAAATTGTCAGACTGAGCCCTCCAGTGCTGTGATCAATCCGGCCCGGGCGCTTCCATCGTTTTCCTTCCGGGTTCTGTGCCTTCGGTCACTTGCCTTGGCCGGGCTGTGTTGATGTCATTCCCACACATGCTCATGTGCATTCTCTCTCTCTCTCTCTCTCTCTCTCTCTCTCTCTCTCTCTCTCTCTCTCTCTCTCTCTCTCTCTCTCTCTCTCTCTCTCTCTCTCTCTCTCTCTCTCTCTCTCTCTCTCTCTCTCTCTCTCTCTCTCTCTCTCTCTCTCTCTCTCTCTCTCTCTCTCTCATTTAATTTGTTATAACAAAAAATTGTTTGCATTTTTATTTATTAATCTATTGTTTATAAAAGGCCCCACCAAAATCCTCAGCACCAGGCCCATGATGTTCTTAATCTGGCCCTGGTCTGCCTGCTATAAAACACAAGATAAGTCCCAGTAATTATAGCAGATAGTAGAAAAAATCTGCTATGAAGTGTGGTGTGCCAATTACATCAGCAGGAAATTACATTTCAGTTTTTTTCTTCTGTAAACAAACAGTATATAGAATACACAAATATAAGGGGTATGGTCTGTCTTTTTTTTTGTTCCAAGAGTTTAAAGTTTATGTATCAATAAAATGTATTAATTTTTATGAAATTGTGGCGAGTGCCTAAAAAGTCCATGTGTCTAAAACACTCTTCTAGCAGAATGCCCATGATGTTGTATGTTTACAAAGCAACATCTGACTTTTTGCCAGTTTTACAAAACCATAGTGGGTTGGAGATTGCAACTGTGTGGGCATTTTTAATGACATTACAAAATTGATTGTGTAGCAGCTTTACAAATGCAATTTTAAAGAAAGTTGGAATATCACTTTAGGGAAACTCAGCACAGGATACATATCACCAGTAGATATTTCTAATGCGCTACTGCAGCATCAAGCTGGAGCTGCGATTTATAAACAAACCCCTCTGAGCTGAGGGAAAACTTCTCACTATTGATAGAATGAGTTAACCACAGGATTTAATTATTCATATTGTAGTTTTTAATTCTCCAGAAGGAAGACATTGCCTAAACAGGACTACATACACTCACCAGACACTTTATTAGGTACACCTGTTCAATTGCTTGGTATTACCAATTGCTAATCAGTCAATCACATGGGAGAAACTCAATGCATTTAGGCATCTAGACGTTGTTCAGAGTATCAGAATGGGAAAGAAAGGGGATCTTAGTCACTTTGAACGTGGCATGGTTGTTGGTGCCAGACGACCTGGTCTGGGTATTTCAAAAACTGCTGATCTACTGGGATTTTCACGCACAACCATCTCTCGGGTTTACAGAAAATGGTCCGAAAAAGAGGAACTATCCAGTGAGCTGGCAGACGTGTGGATGAAAATGCCTTGTTGATGTCAGAGGCGAATAGGCAGACAGACATGGGCAACAGTAACCTTAAATAACCACTTGTTACAACCAACGTATGCAGAATACCACCTCTGAATGCACAACACATCGAACCTTAATGCAGATGGGCTAAAGCAGCAGAAGATCACAACGGGTGCCACTCCTGTCAGCTGAGGACAAGAAACCGAGGCTACAATTCACACAGGCTAGGGGATTCAGACTGGTGGTGGTGTAATGGTGAGAGAGATATTTTCTTGGCACACTTTGGGCCCCTTAATACCAATTAAGCCTTGTTTAAATGCCACGGCCTACCTGAGTATTGTTGCTGACCATGTCCACCCCTTTATGACTACAGTGTCCCCATCTTCTGATGGCTCCTTCCAGCAGTATAATGCTCCATGTCACAAAGCTCAAATCATCTCACCACTGGTTTCTTGAACATGACAATGAGGTCACTGTACTCCAATGGCCTCCACAGTCACCAGATCTCAATCCAATAGAGCACCTTGGGATGTGGTGAAACAGGAGATTCTCATCATGGATGTGCAGCCGACAAATCTGCAGCAACTGCATGATGCCATCATGTCACTATGGACCAAAATTTATGGGGAATGTTTCCAACACCTTGTTGAATCTATGCCACAAAGAATTAAGGCAGTTCTGGGCAAAAAGAGGTCCAACCCGCTACTAGTAAGGTGTACCAAATAAAGTGTCCGGCGAGCGTATATTTCTATTGAATATGCTTATCTACGACTGATCTTTTTATATACTGTATGGCAGCTACCCTGCTGTGCTTACCAGATGTGGGCAAGAAGTCCTGAGGGCAACCCAGTCTTAAGGAAGATCTCTCTGACCTCCAGACCGGACACCAGGCCATCCTGGTCTTTGTCAAGTTTCATGAAAATATCTTCGTATTTTGTTTTCTCTATAGGTGACACAACCCACTGTAAATAAAAATAAAGACAGTCAGAGGCAATGTTTTACACAACTCTATCCTAAGAAACAATGCCAATTTTCTTTTTTAGAGCAGAAAATGAATCAGACTTCATGTTAACTTTCGGAATACCATAAATCAACAAGACCGGTCATGAGAAATACAACCTCAGCTACATATAGTATGTAGCACTGTCAGCAGTAAGATGGGAAGTTCCCTTCTCACATCCGGGCTGAGCGCTGCTCATGCATTCACAGGGAGCTTTGTATTCTATGTATTCTATGAATGAGTCAGGACATCATCCCGTCACTTCTCAGCCTCAGGCAATCAGAAGAAAGCTTTGTCTTCATTCAGAGAACATAAAGCTGCTTATGAATGGTTGAGCAGCGCTCAGCCCACCTCTGTTTTGTTACCGGTGTGAAGAGAGAAGCTCCCATCCCACTGCCAGAACACAGCGCTGTATACTGTATGTAGCTGAGGCAGCATACAGTTTATACAAAGAGCCCAGCAGGTACACCTGTTCATGTAGAAGATAGTTTATTTGGGCCAGCTTGGCTCAAACGAACTAGTCAAAGTGAAAGGTGAAGATCAGCTTTAAAGTCAAAACTCCAGGCAACTGGTTAAAGGCAATTTCCATGTTTCCTGTCACTTTAAATAGTTTGTTTGGACCAAGTGCTGCACAGGCTCTAAGCATTGTATGAACTGCATATAGTCTCAACCATATACAGTACACAGTACTGAGTTCTGGCTGTGAAACCTACTTCCCGTCTCACACCCAGAACAAAATAAGAGTCGGTCTGACCGGTGCTCAGCCATTTATAGGCAGCTTTGTATTCTGTAAATGAATACAAAGCTTCCTCTGATTGAGTGAGGCAGAGAGGCAGGCTGATGACATCACAATTTCCAACTCGGCCAATTAGAGGAAACTCAGACCAACTCTCTTTTTGTTCTAGGTGTGTGACAAGAAGTCTTGAACCCCGCACCATGTAAGCTACATACAGTGATTGGAGCCAGTGCAGCACTTAGAGAAGGAAATAGTTTGTTAGGCCCAGCTTGGTCTAAATGAACTATTTAAAGCGGTTGTTAAGTCTCCAATTTTTTACCTCAATGCATATTTTTTTTTTTTTTTTTATATCTTGTTAGAAAATTTTAAAACAGGTAATTTTCCTCCGTTAATTGATGTACGCCGATGAGGCGGCACTGATGGGCACCGATGGGTGGCAGTGATGGACACTGATAGGCAGCACTGCTAGGTGACACTGATTGGCATCACTGGTGCGCATTGATAGGTGGCACTTGTGGGCATTGATAGTTTGACATTCATAGGCATTGATAGGTGGCACTGGCAGGGGGGAGTAGTGGACACAGATGAGGCATAATTGCTCTTCCTCTTCGGGACCGATGTCCCTTGCAGATAAGCCGTTGATCTGCTTTTTTTTCCTCCTCACGCTGTCAGAGTGAGGAGAAAAAAAAAAACGATTACCAAGCTTTTGTATACATCATGTGATCAGGTGTCATTGGCTGACCGCTGATCACATGGTAAGGGACCAGCCCCTTACGGTGATCGGTGATCACCCAAATCTGTCTAGACTGTCTAAGATCTCTGCTCTTCTCCCTCTCCGCTCACTGGAGCGCTGGTCTGCAGAGGGGCGGGGCGCCGGGCTGCAGAGGGGCGGGGCGCCGGGCTGCAGAGGGGCGGGGCGCCGGGCTGCAGAGGGGCGGGGCGCCGGGCTGCAGAGGGGCGGGGCGCCGGGCTGCAGAGGGGCGGGGCGCCGGGCTGCAGAGGGGCGGGGCGCCGGGCTGCAGAGGGGCGGGGCGCCGGGCTGCAGAGGGGCGGGGCGCCGGGCTGCAGAGGGGTGGGGCGCCGGGCTGCAGAGGGGCGGGGCGCCTGTCTCAGGCCCTCAGCGGCACGCTGAGAGGCTGAGCGGGGTGTCAGTCCAGGCACCTGGCAGATCCAGACTCCCATTGTCGGGATGATGCAGTGCCTGGACTGACATTGGCGATGTCAACAGAGAGCGGACTTCAGTCCGCTCTCTGCTGAAAACGGGTGCAAAACGCATTGCACTCCTGTGATCCATAGAAGTACAGCCAGTCCAGCTTTGGATATAATTCTCCTTTAACTGCGATTTACTACCACTTTAAAAGGAAATTTACGTTATGCGACTTGTTTATTACATAGTAACTGGATTTGGGACCTCTTTTTTCTGTCATATGTACTTTGGTTGTACAGCAGAGCTCAGAAAGGAGTAGGGAAAAGTAGTACATGGAGTGTATTAGGTGTGTTGCAGTGCAAGAAGCACGCTCATGAGAGGATAGAACAGAGTGACGGGGGGACGGGTAACCTGTTTGCCTGTATTTAAACTTTAAATAGTTAAACATGACAAATCCTATCTACACTAAATCTATAATCATTGGAGAAAAACTCCATTACACCTTTCTCCTTTTACAGTTATTCTTATTACTGAAGTACATGTACACTTCAAGAAGGTCATTCTCCCCTGGTCAGTACTTTCATGCCTCAAGTTTCAATCACATGACCAATGCTGTGAAACTGGTCACACGGTCTCAGCCTAAGGGAGTGATATGGAAACTGAATCATTCAGCCGCTAAAACACAAACACTCCCTTCTGCAAAGATTTTTACGGCACTGGTTATGCGACAAGCACTGAGGCACAGAAACATTCTAAGGACTCCAGTTAAAAGACACGCATTCCTAATGGCCCGTACACACGATCCGAAAAATTACTGCTTTTGAGGCGATTGTACGATAATCGGATCGTTAGTACACAGCTTTTGAGAGCAGTTCACCATAGTTCATCAGATATTATCTGATCGGAGATGCACGAAAATTATTCTCGTACGATACCAGATTGTACGATTTCTGTTTAATCCGTACAGTTGTCGCCCGAAAATACAATATAAATACTACAACACAAGACATCACTTCCAATTTTTTATTCTGTCGTACGAGAATTTTTGCAACTTTAGTAAACTCTTCACGTTAGATATGCGACTAGAATGCAAAAAAAAAAAAAACGGACGATCTGTAGTCCGGTTTTCGGATCATGTGTACGGAGCATAAGCGATCCAAACCTTTATTACTGATATCAAAGTTGTGATAAATGTATTAATTCAGGAATTTTCTGCAGCCATTTCAGAAAGCAAATAAATTCATATTAGACATATCTATGTAGAGAATGTCAAATTCTCTTGCTTAGCAGCTTGTATGCTCTTACCTGTGTACCAGGCGCTTTAGTGGGGAGGATTCCTACAGGTGGCAGCGAATGTCGTGGCTCTTTAGATGGTGGAATCGGCAGTGGTGGTATGATTGGCAAGGATGAGGCAGGACCAGAGGATTTCCTCTTGGAGGGTGGCACCAATGCAGGAGGTAATATCATAGGAACTGGCTCCTTCTCCAGAGCAGAGTACACTAAAAACATTGCCTGCACAAACAAATCAGACATGATGATGTTAGCAGCTGATTTTCATATTTCTATTTTACCATGCAGTGGTGCTCAATCTGTGGCCCTCTGGCTGCTGCAGAACTACAAGTCTCATAATGCCTCTGCATGAACTTTATAAGTCAGCAATTAAATCAGAACTCCCAATCTGCACTCAATTTCCAGAATAAGGCTGCAAAGGCTACTGAAGCCATTGTACCAGCATAAGATTCAGCCAGCTGGCATTTTCTGAAGAGGAGGTCAGCCACAGCAGATTGTCCTTTTCTATAAGCACGGTTTTCCTTTAATCTCAATACAGGGATGGCACACATACACTCACCGGACACTTTATTAGGTAAACCTGTTCAATTGTTTGGTGACACAAATTGCTAATCAACCAATCACATGGCAGCAACTCAATGCATTTAGGCATCTAGACATGGTGAAGACAACTTGCTGTTCAAATGAATTGGTGTATCGCTTGCACAAAGGTGAATATGATGTCCAAAATAAAAAATTTAAATTTAGAAATAAAAATATAATTTAGAAATCTAATGTATGGGTTTCAGCAGCCTAATGGTTGTTACCATATATAATTTGATACAAAATGTTGATCCTGCACTACCCTTTTCAATAGCGTGTGCAAAATTAATTCAAGTGCTACTGTGTTTTCAATATCTTAGTGACAAGTAATAATGTAAACAATAAAATTCCAGTGACACTTTAACCACAAGAATAAAGTTCCGTAGTTCTCTATATAAATCTCAATCTCTGAGTGTATACACAACGTTCATAGGTGTACCAACTAAAAATCTATAATTCAAAAACAAGCATGCTCCCAGTGAAAGCTGCAATTAATCATGATATCCAGAAGTGCTACTATTAAAGTGCTCTGTGTGCATTCAGCTTTCAAGTTCCACTATCCCACACTGTGGAGGATCCCCCACCGGGGTGCTCACTCACCAGCAGATATGGACCCCCTGAGCTTATGATGAGGTGGGTCTATCAGGCTTGTTTACACTGTTGATTTCTCTGGTATTTCGGTATTACACAGGAAATGGAATGACAGGAACAAACATAGCGTGATATTGTTTAATAAAATCACATGAATAAAACTTCAAAAATGTCCACTCACATGTGCAGTTTCCGGGCACTAGGACTAATCTGCCAATATCGATAGGATGGCCGCTGCTCCGTAATCCTCTGGAGCCAGCATGCGTTCCACTAGGCAGAAGTACTGGAGTACATGACTGAACTGGGGGCAGGCAGTTCACTCACGTAGCCCAGTACTTATGCCTAGTGGAACATACGCTGGCTCCAGAGGACGGTGGAGCAGTGGCGGCCATATCACTATTGTTGGCAGATTATTCCTAGAGCCAGTACACCTATGGAAGTTGTATATACACGTGGAGATTTCGATTCATATAGAGCACTACGTCACTTTATTATTGTGGTTTCACTGGGATTTTATTGTTTACATTATTACTTGTCAATAAGATATTGGAAACACAGTAGCACTTGAATTAATTTTGCACACACTATTGAAAAGGGTAGCAAAGGATCAACCGTTTGTATGAAGTTCTAATTAAGCATCAGAATGGGGAAGAAAGGGGATTTCAGTGACTTTGAACGTGGCATGGTTGTTGGTGCCAGACGGGCTGGTCAGAGTATCTCAAAAACTGCTGATCTACTGGCATAAATATCCAGCGAGTAGCAGTTGTGTGGACGAAAATGCATTGTTGATGTCAGAGGAGAATGGGCAGACTGGTTCGAGATAGTAGGCGACAGTAACTTAAATAACCACTCGTTACAACCAAGGTATGCAGAATGCAATCTCTGAACACACAACACATCGAGTCTTTAATGCAGATGCACTACAGCAGCAGAAGACCACACTGGGTGCCACTCAGCTAAGAACAGGAAATAGGCTACAATTCGCACAGGCTCACCAAAAATGAATAGACTTGCATCATGGAAGTGCAGCCGACAAATGTGCATCAACTGTGTGATGCGATCATGTCACTATGGACCAAAATCTCTGAGGAATGTTTCCAACACCTTGTTGAATCTATGCCATGAAGAATTAAAGCCGATCTGAAGGCAAAAGGGGGGTTCAACCCGGTACTAGCAAGGCCTAACGAAGTGGCAGGTGAGTGTATGTAACAGGCATGCATACACTTTATGGTGGGTGTGGAGAATGACCAACCCATTAACAAACAAAATACTCACAACTGCAAACTCATCTCGGTCTAAAAGTCCATCGTGTTCAATGTCACTTAACTCCCAGACCTTAAAAAAAAAAAAAAAAAAAGGAAGTGATTTAGTAGTTAGAAAAGAAAATTACAGAATAAGAAGTAATACAAGCACTAGCCAGGCAGTAGGAAGGGTAAACCCTTGACGCTCACACCTACCCTTCCAAGCACTTCCACAGGCAGTTTGGAATTGAGCAGCACAGGTTTGACCTTGTCCCCCGACAGGAATCCATTTGAAGGGTTTAAACTGTCAAATATTGCATCATATTTTGCCTTTTCATCTGCCTGTAAAGCAATCAAGAAGTAAAATAATTCATATTTCATTAAGAAGAAAAAATTTGACAAACTTTTTTGAAAAACACATGCACAGTGGAGTTACACTGTCCCCGACAGCTGTCTGCATTCTGAGCATCTAACAGACATCAGGAATGAGCTGGGGTGTACACTGCATTGCACATATCCCACTGGCAGTGTACACTATTAAAAATAAAAATGTTAGGAGATGGGAAAGATGAGACATGCAAAGACTCATGGCTATTTTTTAACTTCTAAAGGGTACTCAACTCCCCCCTCCATGTTTGCCCCCCAGTTAATAGAAGCAGATAACCACCGCTCTAGGGCTTTCCTTCTCAGCGAATGCTCCTGCTCCTGCTCCTGTGTGAGAGCCCCAGGTGCTGGCTAACAGCCCCCCAGTTACCTGTAGTGCTGATCAAAGCACCTACACACCCGCACAGTAAAGTCAACATTGTCCCACTGAGATTCACTGTTCTGGCTGCCTCCCCCAGGGGTAGGCAGCAAGGTTCAATGACATACCAGACCCGCCCCCCAGCAACTTTGTGTGCCAATTCTGCAGCATCCTGGAAGATGTAATGTAAAATATCCCAGGAGGCTGCAGGACCATGTACAGGACATTCTGGCCTAGACTGAAATGGCAGGGGGGCTAAAACGAAAAAAAAAAAAACTAAAAGCGACAAAAGAATACATTTTGGTTGGCCCACAATTCTGCTTCAGTGGGAGTGTTAAAGCAGGACTTTAGTTCTGCTTAAAACGGTCAGTTTAATTTCTACATGTATATATAAAAAAAAAGTTTATGGTTTAAATGCTCTAAGATAAATTACCGTAAAAAAAAAAAAAAAATAGCTTTCAACTCCAAATTACTTTTTTTTTTTTTACAGTAAACCAAAGAAAGCTTTATTGAAAGTATTATAGAAACATAACAGCAGTAACTTAGGCAACAAAGTTCGGTACATTGCAACTGTGACTAGGTACATACAAGCAGGGTACATCACATCGAGAGTGGAGGTCGTTACATGACAACATATTGAAAATTCAGGTGTATTTTCTGGGTAGGTTGTATAGAATGAACTTGAGAACATTCGTGGGTAGATCCATGTCCCCAGTATTCCCCCTATCCCACTCCAGAGGTAGTGAATAATTTCTGTCGTTAGACTGGTAGCAGATTCTGACATTACTTTCACACTGATACTGCATCGCATGTGTCTGCGTCATTCAGCCAGGCATCCCAGATTTTTCCATATTTGGCTGCACATCCCCTATGGACATATATCTCTTTCTTATAGGGGAGGACTGTGTTTACCGCGGATATCCACTCCTGTAGAGTTGGTGGTATGGCCTGTAGCCATTTCCTAGCAATGAGTAGCCTCGCCGTGAATAACGATTCCTGAAGGAAAATTTTATGGAACTTATCTGAATCAGGGTCAGGGAAAATGCCTAATAGGCATTGTTTGGGGCATAGAGTTAAGGGTGAACCCATCTTGTCGTGAATGAATCTTACAATATGGGTCCAATAGGCCTGTATTATCGGACACTCCCATATTAAGTGGAAAAAAGTGCTGTGCGGGCTCTGGCACCTGGGAACTCCAAATTACTTTTAAAACATTCCATGAGTGAGGTATTGTAATTTGTAATACAGCATAACATTCATGTAAATCTCTCAAGCAATAAAGAGTAATCATCCACATAACTAGTGATATTAAACACTGATGCAAGACTGTTAACACTCACCTTGACAATCCATGGCAGGTCTGAAGAGATGGGGGCAGCCACCAACGAAGGGCTTGCAGTGTCATGCTAAGGAAGAACACACAATTTTGTTTAACTCAGCTGATCAGTGGGCACTCTAAAAAAAAAATGTATTTCCATTCCAGTAAAGGGACCATACTTGCAAAAATGATGGATACTATACCAGGAACACTAAAGTGATAAGAAATTGGGTGCAAAACACCTGTATACATATATGAAAAACCAAAACCTATACCTATACAATTATATCTGCAAATATACCATAGGTGAAGTGTCAAACCAGTCCAACATAAGGCAGGATTCACACCTATGCAGTTTTAGTGCTTTTTGCATTTTGCAGGTTTGCACTACAGTCCATTTAACATGGTTTCCTATGGAACACGTTCTGTAGTGCAAATCTGCAAAATGCAAAAAGCACTAAAAAAGGCATAGGTGTGAATCCAGCCTAAATGACTATATTAATAAAACTAAGTGTTAATTCAATTCTTCTGTGTAAATTATATCTCCAACACCGTACCTTCCTAGAGTGCAGTGTGCTTGAATCTAGCAAAGAGCAAAAAGTGCTTCACCCGAAGTGTCATATAAATCTGCTCACCAGATAGCTCTGGCCACTAAGTGACCTCCAGGCATATGATAGAGACAAAAACTTTCCAATTAAGTAAAATTCTTCAAAACCACATTGACTCCAATCGACTGTTTCCAGTTTCAATCAAACCTTCATTCAATTATAGATGGTAAATGGTAGTTCCTCAAAGTGCTACATTCTGAAGTGTAAATCCAACGCTCCTTGTCAATAGATCTGTGAAAATTGGCTCCCCCATAAACGAGCCATAGAGAGGCAATATAGTGTAATACTGTCTTTATTAAAAAAAGCACTTGCATGCTTGTATGGGTACAGCAGATAGCAGCACAGCTGGGGGATGAGGCAGCAGCCGGTCCGTCACTCGGTATGTGAAACAGGAAGCGCATTTTCAATGCAGGCGCACGTCATCAGGAAAAATCAGGCACCTGACTGCGAAATGCATTGAAAACGAGGCTTGATACAGGAGTTTTCACTTCCATTCCCAGCGGAGATGCACGCCCTGCTTCCTGTTTCACATACCGAGTGACGGACCGGCTGCTGCCCCATCCCCCAGCTGTGCTGCCACCTGCTGTACCTATACAAGCATGTAAGTGCTTTTTTAATAAAGACAGTATTACACTATATTGCCTCTCTATGGCTCGTTTATGGGGAAGCCAATTTTCACAGATCTATTGACAAGGAGCGTTGGATTTACACTTCAGAATGTAACACTTTGAGGAACTACCATTTACCATCTATAATTGAATGAAGGTTTGATTGAAACTGGAAACAGTCAATTGGAGTCATATGTGGTTTAGAAGAATTGTACTTAATTGGAAAGTTTTTGTCTCTATCATATGCCTGGAGGTCACTTAGTGGCCAGAGATATCTGGTGAGCAGATTTATATGACACTTCGGGTGAAGCACTTTTTGCTCTTTGCAAGATTCAAGCACACTGCACTCTAGGAAGGTACGGTGTTGGAGATAGAATTTACACTTACCGGTAGTTTTATTCATATGGTCATTTATGTTGGACTGGTTTGACACTTCACCTATGGTATATTTGCAGATAGAATTGTTGCACCCATATAGGTTTTGGTTTTTCATATATGTATACAGGTATTTTGCGCCCAAATTTCTTATCACTTTATGCTTTATTTGTTTTTTCAAATTTTTTGGTGCAGCATCAAATTATTGTTTGCCATCCATTTTTCTGGTGCCTGGTCTAATTTTTTTTTACATAGCAGGAACACTAATCAATTCTGTCCTACCTAGCTCAATGTCGCCATCAATGTCAAAAAAAAAGTTAAAAAATCTGCCAATGAACTACACTGTTGTGGTGAAACAAAGAAGCAACTGACTGCAAAATCTTGCAGACTGTATATAGGTTCTGTAAGGAGCATTGTCGCAAATGGAAACCCATGCAACACCTCTCTTCTCAATGTAAGGGGAGATCAGCATTGTCATTCTCTACATCTCTCTCTGTAATCTTATACTAAAACCCTGAAAGGTCTACTGCGACAGACTCACATGGGACAGAGGCTTTTGGAGGGGACTGAATGCTAACCTCTTGCCTACCGACCATGGGTCCTGGCACTCGAGAGAGCTACAAGCGTTTAGGAAGATATTCTGTTATGTAATGCAAAAGGACATTATTAAAAAGAGGCCATGATGGTCTCTGCAAGCTTGGGACTCAGTGGGCATATGTATGTGAAAGGAATGCTGATTAATGAGATTTGGAAAGCCCGGGTGTTTCACCCAATAGTTTATTGTGCTCATTAACACACCTTTGTCTCCTAGCAAACTATTGGGGGATGCGTTTATACCTATGTGTATTGTAAGTTGTGAGTGAGGAAAAGGCAAGTCTACCCTGAAAGATATCTCCGAGTCGCCTAGTCTGGGTAAATGATTAGATAACTAGCTCATGTTAATTAGGTTTCTGGTTACAGTTTGTATTGTCAGCCTGCTGTATATACTTGTGTGTCATCTCAAAAAAATCAGTTCATGTTCAGCGACCAAACGAGTACTGCCTTGTTTGTTGTTGGGCGCGGTTGGAATATCTGATATCTATATTCAGACTGGGAGGAAGTGTGGAACGTTTCGTCACATCTTCTCTACCAGATATTCTACTAAAAAATTAAAGATGGTCTACAGTGTCAGGCAGTGTTTACCATCAATGTTCTATCAGTGTGCAGGTGAGACTACAACTCCATAGAAATTAGTTTGACAGCAGTATTGGGTGTTGGACAGGGAAGGGTGCACCTAAGCAGGTCTGTTAGATTAGCATGCACTGGGCAGAGCAGCCTAACTCTTGTGCCTATTCGGCTATACAATCATATTAGGGGCTTGTGTCAAATGGTTTTATTTGCATCAAGCAGGTTTTGCATTCCCATATAAGTTTATGGGATTGCAAACGCAGATTGAAGCAGGTCAAATGCAGGTCAGGAGGCTGTCAAAAGTGCCAGCAAATAATTTTAGAATGATCTAAAAATTGATGGATAACTTATGCCGCTGACACAAGCCCAATGACACTAGCCCTTAGCCTAGTGCTTGCTGCACCTGTACAACAGGCAATAGGTCACCTCACCATCTGTTTTTGCAATGCATACAGTTCCAGTGCCATCCTAATAACTTGAAAGGGTCGCATTTGGTGGTGGTACTGCCCACTGAATGGTACAGGGGATAATTTTGCCACAGACAGCAAAGCTTCACAGCTGTGATGTACACCCCTATCCGGCTGCCTTTGTAGCTTAAAGGAGAAGTACAGCCGAAGCTCATTTGGCTGTACTTCTGTGGATCACAGGAGTGCCGTTCATTCTGCACTCCTGTGACCCGTTTTCAGCAGACATCGGCTTAAAGCCCGCTATTGGCTGACGTCACAGAGCTGGTCCAGGCTCAGGCAAGATAGCGATAATAAATTAAGGATCCGCCTACATGCTCAGGCCCTCCACCGCCCAGTGCTCCAGTGAGCGCAAGGGGGACAGAGCAGAGAGCGGTGACTGACAGTCACAAGCTCTCTGCTCAGGGAGCTGTGAGAACTGAGCGATCAGCAGTGCTCGATCACTCGGTTCTCAGTGTTGGAGGCGCCAGATGCAGCATCAGACTGATGCTGCATCCACCTAGGTAAGTATGATTCTTAAATAAAACAAAACAAAAAACATACATCTTCCCCCTCAGTCGCAGGGGTAAACAAACCTATAGGCTCACTACACAATTGCTTCTACAGCTGAAATCTAGGCAGATATTAAAGACGCAGATCTATAATGATTACATACATCAATGTGTGTATTTTTTTTAATGAAATCAGTGTAACAGAATTTGACTGTATATGCCTCTTGTACAGCCAAGCTCAGACTGGGGCGGGGGAAAAAGCAGCACAAGGAGCCAATCCGTTCACGTCACAAAGTTGGTGAAATTTCAAGACCCTAGGCACAGAGAAAGTGGGCTAAATAATGATGGTCTTCCACTTTACCTAGAAGGTAATCTAGCAGCAAAGAAGAGGCAATGAAGAGGATAGTTTTGCAGCAAAGTCTGTTCTCCAAATATCTGTTTATTTTACTTCAACTGGCCTTTAATGACTTTGATCTTTACAAGACTACTTATTAAAGAAAAATAAAAAAAAAAAAGCAAAAAAAACTTACAAATCTGGGAGGAGGCACCACCATCTTGACACTGTTGAGTGACACTTCCATGCCATTTTGCGCACAGGCGACCAGCTGCAAGGCTACAAAAAATTCCTTAACAAAATAAAATAATCCGTTAGTTTAATGCTTTCTTAACATTATACAGACGCAAGCACTACAGTCTTACAGTCACATGCGTGACACTCGTAGACTTTTGTTTGAGCTTCCGGGTCTACAAAGGAAGAATTAAAGAGGATCCGGGTAAAGCAATCAAGCACACTGAGCAAAAGGCAGAAATTCCTGACTTTCAGGAATAAAGTGACAAGGTGAAGACAAACAGCCATTCAACAGTAACAAGCCTTTCAAGGTTTTTACAAGTTTATTAGAGATAATGGAAAGAGCGGATAATGGACGAAGCTGATACAGAAGCAAATAAGCCTATAAAAAAAAGGTAGTAGTTGCTTATAGCAGCAATCAAAAGCCCTAGTTTACTGTCCAGTGAAATATTAAACCTGACGGTTTTGCTGGGGGTAACTGGCTGGAGTTGCCACACATCAGATGGTCAGAAGGAAATGGAGAAAACATAATGCACTTAGCATGCAGTGCAGCCCTCACACAGCAAGGGTAAAACACTGGTTTAGGCCTGTTTTACATGGGTTTTGGCACATGTAAGCCTGCTGAAGCCTGGTTTACAGTGACAATCAGCACTCCAATTAAGATCTGTGTATAACAGTGGTGCTCAACCCTCGGATGTGGCCTGTGCACTCAAACCAGGCCACTGGGATCGCAAGTCGGCAAGCCCAGATTGCGATCAATGGGTTGCCGACCAGAGCATCAGAGTACCATGGAGCCTGCAGCCGAGGAAGCAGGCGGCCACAGAGGGCGCAGGAGCTACATGAGCCGATGCTTCCTCTGTAGTGCCCGCTCCTAGGAGTGCTACCAAGTGAACTTCGCCTGGGACTTTTCTAGCAGCCTAGAGAGCGATGCCAGCAGTAGTTGGAAGAGAAAAAGGTCAGTGTAATAAACATCACATACACTGCACTTTGCAATAGGCATATTGGCACTTATAAAGAAGGGTTATTAGGCTGGTTTCATGCTGATCTGCAGGTGAAAAGAAGTGCACCTGTGGCTTTCCTGTGGGTTACTGTCAGACAGACTTCTATAAAAGCTTCAGGTTTTGTGCGCTTTCTGAAAGCGCACCAAAACTCTTGAATGCAAGTCCGTGTAAAACAGACCTTAGGAGGAAATACCTTTTCCCTGACAGGCTTCTTCCACAAAATGCAACCTAACTCCAAAGCCTCTTCTCAAAAGGTGCTCCAACAGGCAGTCACACTTTTTTGTCATCGCGTACAGTGGAGGACCAGCAGTCCAACATGCATGTGAGGACAGCGAGGGCCCACCTACAGCCCTGTGTGTCAGAGAAAAGAGGACAATGCCAGAACCTTACAGAGGGAGAAATATGGTATTTATTATTCCTCTACCTCCTGGGGTTAATGAGCAGGTAACAAATGCAGTGCTGGGGGGGAATGGGGGTACTGCAAAGGTATTTTTTTTTAGCTTAAAATTGTACACTTAGACTAAGTCTTTTGAGCCGCCACAATACCTTATTTCACTCTTTATACTTGACCATCATTGGGTATAACTGCCATATATTGATACATAAAATAATTCAGATGAAAGTGCATATCACCAGATACTTTTTGTTAAATCATGCCAATTCTCAACGGTTTAGCCAATAGCTATGCTGACTATGTCATGGGGACAGATGAAGAGTAACAAACCATTGAAAATTTTACTTTTCCTGAAGGAATCCTGTGCCAGAATCCCTCTAAGGCTGATCACATGACTAAAGGCCTAGGCCTTTAGTCACATGATGGGGGGGGGGGGGGGTTTGAGATCAGACAGATCATTCCAATTCAGCAAAGATCATGCAGAAAAATGCTCTGGCTTTTGGTCACATGACTAGCATTGGAATGAGCCAGAATTAACATTTTCTCTTGAAAAGGTGTTTCAGCGTTTTTATTGCACTTTTTATTTAGCCGTGTGACACTGGTAACAAAGAGAATCTCCCAGCGAGAAGTAGAACAATTAGTATACAAACACTTAAACTGTGCTAAATTCAGAAACTCCCAGCGAGAAGTAGAACAATTAGGCCCCTTTCACACTGGGGCGGTTTGCAGGCGCTATTGCGCTAAAAATAGCGCCTGCAAACCGACCTGAAACAGCCGTTGCTGTGTCTTCAGTGTGAAAGCCTGAGGGCTTTCACACTGGAGCGCTGCGCTTGCAGGACGCTGAAAAATGTCCTGCAAGCCGCATCTTTGGTGCGCTGTAGGAGCGGTGTATTTACCGCTCCTAAAGCGCCCCCTCTCCTGAAAACAATGGGGCAGCACTCCGAACCCGGCCGCAAAGTGCCGCTGGAGCGGCGCTTTGCGGGTGGTATTAACCCTTTTTCAGCTGCTCGCAGGGGGAAAAACCGCCCCGGAAAGCTGCCAAAATGCGCCGCTTTACCGCCAGCGCCTTCGGTGTGAAAATAGCCTTAGTATACAAACACTTAAGCTGTGCTAAATTCAGAAGTTCTGTAAATCTGATTTAGCTTATCTCCTGCAGTCAGAAGCCAGACAGCTCCTTACAAAATGTATACAGATCTGAACATAACAGTACCATATGCTATGGCCCCATGGACACTGCTCCATTTCAGACCGCAGTATTCAGCTGCATAAAATAAAACTAGAAGAACATGCACTTATGGCTATGCGGATGGGTCTTTTTTACACTGTAAATATTAGCACCACTGACTCTACTGACTGCCACTGCTCAGGATGGCATCCAAATACCAATATTGTGTAGCCACTGATTACACATTATTGAGGTATACATGTTCCCTAAACAAGCCATGCAGTGGCAGCACTTACGCAGGATGACCCTGACCTTCAGTCATTCAGAATTGGCTGGAGGTCATTCTGTACATGGGCTGCTGCCACCTGAAAGATATAAACATCCATAGTGTGTAATCAGCAGCAGTGGTGCCACCGGCTACACTTTGTTGATCAATACCTAACGGACAGGGAGCGGCAGCCAATAGAGTCCATATAAACTATAGGTAGTATGCGTGTAAACGTTAGCACAAGCATTAAATGGCCACAAGATACGGCGAAAATGTATTTATTTTAAATATGCTCATGTTCATTAACCCTACATCTTCCAATGCAGGTATGATTCTAATTGGTGGCTGTAAGAAACCTCTTAGTGCCAAAGTTTGTTTTATTTTTTTTACACTTTGCTTTAGGTATTTGAGAGAGAGCAAGGATTCTGTACTGGGTATGTTTGGGAATAACATTCCTTCATTACAAACGGGTGTTCTCAGACACCGACATAGGAGATTGGGGTGGGCTGCACTATAGCGAATCCAGGTTGATAACTGAAGTACTCTGCAAATAAGCTGTGCTTCTGGTATGTAACTCGAGGTTTAATTTGTCATTTCCTAGTCGGTAAATGTTTCACTTAACCTTTGGGTTATAGGTTGACTTGAGTATTTTGTTGAAGTATAATAAATCAAAAAAAAGTTATGCAATCTTGTTGGAAAAATAAGCAAAATGTAAACATTTCCCAGGTTCAAGTTATTTAGCTATTATATGTTACTCTGTGCCTAAATGTGATTTTTCCTTGTAGCTTCATGCACAATTATATTATTTTGTTGCTAGGAAAAGGTTACATTATCGAATATCATCTCAATGGCGTAAAGCGGAGGTCTTCCGAAAAAAAATAAAAAATATTAAAAGCCAGCAGCTACAATTACTGCAGCTGCTGACTTTTAATATATGGACACTTACCTGTCCAGGGAGCCTGCAATGTCGATAGCCTAAGCCAACCTCAGTAAGGGAATCAGGAAGTGAAGCCATGCGGTTTCACTTCCTGGTTCCCTACTGCGCATCAGCGAGTCGCGCTGCGCATCCTCACTGGTCCCTGCTGTCTTCTATCTCCCAGGAAACAGCGGGAGGAGGACAGAGTAGGCGCTGGAAGTGGCGTAGGTCACCGCGAACGCCACGGTGATCTACACCAGGAAGTGGGAGCAAATACCTGTATTAGACAGGTATCTGCTCCCTCCTCCCCCCTGAAAGGTGCCAAATGTGACACCAGAGGGGGGAAGATTCCAAAAAGTAGAAGTTACATTTTTGGGTGGAACTCCACTTTAAGCTGAAGTTTAATCTGTTTGAAATGTAATTTAAACTTTCCTGCACGCCCAACATAATTATTACATTTAAAAAAAATAAGTATTTTAATTATTTAACTTATTTTAGTCTTTAGAGTCTCTGTGCTTCCCTATGCAATACAGGAAGATCATGGCTGGTGGGAGGGGTCAACAGGGTGCTGTACATAGCTTCAGGGGAACATCACTGCAGCCTGCCCCACTGGCTATGCTCCTGGGAGGAGTTATGAAAATATCAAAATGCCTCGACGGTTGGATTTAGTGTGAAGCAGTGGACTTTCCTAATCAGAATGCAGACTGTCCTAGGTAATGCCTGCATGTAATTCTGTGCCTCTATGACTAAAATACAACTAATGAAAGGGTGGACCAGAGACAGTCAGGTTGGGGAGGAAGGTGTTAGATGATGTTAGACATCATCCAATCAGAAAATGAGGCGGTGAACTCTGACTTGCTGCAACCTCTAATGCATATTGTGAAAAGCTCACAGTGTGCATTGAAATCACAATAAGCTGTTTTACTACAGGAGAGGAGCCTGTGCAACTGTGCAAGACTGAGGGGAAGGCCAGAGTTCAGCTTTAGGCCTCATTCACATGGAGTGTTTATCATACGCCTGTGCAGGGCCAACTATACCCGTACGGGGATGTACAGGTATATTGTGCATAGCAGTGCAGGCAGTCCCATTTACGTCAACTGGGATGAAGCAGCTGCACATACACAGCTGCTGCTCCCAATTTGACATCTGCATGGGTGCAGGTGTGTCCTCAATCTCACAGTCTGCCTTTGGGGACATGCACCCTTGCGGATGTCATATTGGAAACATCAGCTGTGTCTGTGCAGCTGCTGTGTCCCAATTGACATCAATGGGACTGCCTGCACTGAGATGCGCATAACACCTGTGCATCCCAGCACAGGTAAAAAACGTCCTACACGGTCCTACGCTATAGTACATTCCCTGTTCACAAGGCCCCAACGTCATCCAACACACCCTATCAAGTTTTTAAGCGGACGTTGGCGTGTCTCTGAGCAGTCATCAATCTTTACAACATCAATATCTTCCTGTATAACTTGCCAAATTGTTAGACTAGTGCAGCCAAAAGGAATCCAGACAAAGCACTTATTCCATCATGGGAACATAGCCTATTTTTTTATTTTTATTACTTCCACCAAGCAAACTATTAGTGCTGAAAGGAACAAGCCAAACAGACAGATAAACCTATTATTCAAAATTTCTGCACATATACACAGCAGCTGCAGGACAAAAACACATTTATCATTGTGTGTTCATAGAATGGGCTAGAGTTATTTATTTATTTTTCCAGAACAAAAACACACAATCTGCACAGAATACAAACTATCCCTCTGAATTTATAATTGAATGCACTGTTGGGTTAAGATGAAAAAAATGACATTAAAGTATTAAGCAGAACAATGAAATCCGGGGAATTAAAGCAGGAGACAATACAACAGTATATATAAAACAGAAGTAAAGACAGAAAACCAGAAAAGTAAACTGTTAGGTTTGTGTCATGTTTAAAGCCAAAACCATTTGTATTAGTTTTGGATTGACTAGGGAATGTCTTAAACCCTTTTGGGTCTTATTCCCCCCATCTATGAGCTGTTGGGGAGAATTCAATTCACTTTCTGTTCTGCAAACACAATAAGAAGCAGAACATTTCTCCAAAGTAAGAGAAATCCCCTTCTAAACAGTTATCACTACAACAAATGTCCCAACTGAAAGATCATCCCTCTCATCTTATTCTGGTAAAAAACGCAAAATGTATTTTCTCTCATCATCAGTCCCGGTGACAACGTTCACCAGGGGAAAAAGACAATCTTCCTAGCAGGGACACAGACCAGACAATAAAAATGCAACAAATTCTAATCACTCTTGGCATTAGATAAACTCTAAAGTGATTATAAACATGTCATACTTTTATAGCAAGACGCCTGCTATGGGGGCACTCGTGCGGGCTCGATCTCAAGCCACACTGTGTGCATCTATCCACACACACACACACACACACACACACACACACACACACAGTGTGGCAACGCCCCCATGCTCTTTCAAGCTATGATTGACAGCAGCTGGAGCCAATGGCTGCATCCGAGTGCTGTGAGGAGGGGGAGAGAGCAGTGTTGCTGCCCTCAGGCATAATGCTGGAGCCAAATCAGGCTCAGGTAAGTATACAGGGGGGGTCTAGAGGGAAACTGGTCATAGAAGGTTTGTTACCATAATACATAGAATGCATTAAGGTAAAAAAAACCTTCTGCCTTTAGAACCACTTTAACCTCACTTGTTGCAGTATAAGTGACAGTTGTCACTATTGAAAAATTTCCCCTCCCCTTGTTCAGGGAACAGCACTAAAGTGTTGGATTTTGCCATCACTTTCTTTTTCAATGATGATGGTGAACAGAATAAATAGAGGAGTTAATCTACCCAATAGAGAAACGTTTAAATCTTGAAGGAGAGTAACCCTCCCCCATTTTATCCAAAACTGCAAAAAAAAAAATGTACCGTATATATACACAGTATACAGATTTTAAACTTGGGACTGCTTTTGTTGGTGGTCCCCTCAACTAATACAGGCAAGGCCAACCACATGAGTTGGCGACCTAGTGACTACAAGTCCCAGTACACCCGGCCAAACATAGGCTGAACTGCCTGCTGGCTTCAGTAACTGAAAAAAGATCTGGACTTCCCAATTATGAGCTAACAGGAAATCCCCAAACTGGAAACAATCCCTGCCTTCCTCTGCTCAGATTTCCTCTCTCATCATATTTAGATCCAATACATCTGCTATATAGACTGTTCACTATAGCATGTACCTACAGCTGCATGGGGGGTCTCTAACTAATGGACATATTTCACCAAGAATCATACGGTTTGACATTAGTAGTATTTTGAGTATGTACCGGCAGAGCTCATTACCTGCTTGTTTAAGTATCCCTTGCTTTCTGTGTCAGCCAAATCCCAAACCTGTACGGAGATGCAGGACAAAGGGTCAGTTCCAGAGACTACTACATACACACATCCGCAGGAAAAGCACAGATATTCTACAGACATTTACATTTTCCAAGTCAGCAGAAAGTATGCTTTGTCATCAAAATCATTACTGGGAATAGGAAAAAAATAAAATCACACAAAACACCCACACAATTCAGTGAGCAAGTACATTGTTGTTCTTTGTAATTTATACAGAAAAACGATTACAACATTGTCATTCTTATTCCATAAAAAAAAAAAAAAAAAAAGAAGAAGTGAAAGAAAATGCAAGTTACTCAGCCTACCCCCTTTATACAAAAAAAAAAAAAAAAAAAAATCTCATCTCACTAAATGTTTTTTCAAATGTTGCATTAGGAAAGCCTATTCATTTTCAATGGGCTGACAGTGCTTCAAACTCCAGGCAAATATAAAACAAATGAACGTACCTCTGTATTCATTAATTGATCACTAAATGGTGTTTTTTTTTTTTTAATGCAAACAGTGTAAGTACCCGAATTTGATTTAGTATCTGTCTCTCGCAGTTTACTGAAAAGAAGAGCCCAGACAAGGAGAGAGCAAGAGAAGCAGCAAAAGGAGCCAATCGGTTTTAATTCTGTGTTTTGTGTACCAAAAAAAGATGCACCGATAAAAAGGAGAGTGCAAATGACAGATCGATTAGCTCATCATTCTGCTGTTTCTTTACAGTCAAGTCACAAACTGGGGGAAGGATGTGTTACTTTCGGGTCTTCTAGCCTGCAAGACAGGGCTGTGCTGGAGTACAGTGTAGTTTTCAAGATTGGATGGACAAAAATAACAAATTACTTGGCAGATAAAGCTGTCAATATACAGTACTATGCAAAAGTTTTAGGCGGGTGAGAAAATCTGTAAATTAAGAATTCTTTCCGAAAATAAAAAAGTGTTAATAGTTTATTTTTCATCAATTAACAAAAGTAAAAAAGAAGAGAAATCCAAATCAAACCAATATTTAGTGTTAAACCTCTTTGCCTTCAAATCAGCATCAATTCTTCTGGGTACACAGTTTTTGAAGACACACGACAGGTAGGTTATTCCAAACATCTTGGAGAACTAACCACAGATCTTCTGTGGATGTAGGCTGCCTTAAATCCTTCTGTCTCTTCATGTAATCTCAGACAGACTTGATGATGTTGGGATCAGGTCTCTGTAGGGGCCAAACCGTCACTTGCAGGACTCCTTGTTCTTCTTTACACTGAAGATAGTTCTTAAAGCGGTTCTGCACACACTATTTATTTTTTATTTTTTTCTTGCCATGTTAAAATTATTTTTAGTCTTCCAATTAACTCACATTTTTGGTGTCCGTCCGTTATCCGTGTCGGTTTTTCTGAAAATTCTGCACTTTTAAAATTTAAACCAGCAGCAATGTAATTTTGCTTGTGGGCATTTGAAACCCACAAGCATTCACTTCCTTGTTTCCTTTCGTTATGGGAACCAGCATGCCTCACGTTCGCCAAAATTTCGTAGTTTGGCCGGAGGCCCGTAAATCTCGCGAGATTTCGGCCGGAGGTCCGCACTGACTCTTGGGATGAATGACACCACATCCCAGGAGACAGTGCGGCATGACGAGGATGCCCGCAGAGACCCCGCCCACCCCCGAAGAGACAGAGGAAAGACCGGCAGCAATTACAAGGTACGTAAAAAAAAGCGGCCATTTAGTACTCTTTGTCTGATTTGGAAGGCAAAGAGATTTACTAAATAAAGTGTGTGCAGAACCGCTTTAATGACATTGGCTGTATGTTTGGGGTAGTTGTCATGCTGCAGAATAAATTTGGTGCCCATCACACACTTCCCTGATGGTAAGGCATGACGGATAAGTATCTGTCTGCATTTCTCAGCATTGAGGACACCATTGATCCTGACTAAATCTCCAACTGCATTTACAGAAATGCATCTCCAGACTTGCAAGGAACTTCCCCCATGCTTCACTGTTGGCTGCAGTCACTCATTGTAAAGCTCTCCAGCCCATCAGCTCACCAAACTGCCTCCTACTACAGCCAAAGATTTCACATTTTTTCCAGGTCCACAACACCTGCTGCCATTTTTCTGCACCACAGTTCCTATGTTTCTGTGCATAGTTGAGTCGCCTAGCCTGGTTTCCAAATCAGAGGTACAACTTTTTGGCTTCAATTCTTCCATGAAGACCACATCTAGCCAGATTTCTCCGGACAGTGGTTGGATGTAGCTGGGTCACACTGGTTTTCATCCAGTTCTGTGCTGATGGCACTGATGGACATCTTCCGATGTCGAAGGGAAGCATGATGGGTCTTTCATCTGCTGTACTAAGTTTCCTTGGTCAACCACTGCTTCTACGGTCCTCAACATTGCCCGTTTCCTTGTGCTTATTCAAAAGAGCTTGAACAGCACATCTTGAAACCCCAGTCTGCTTTAAATCTTTTGCTTGGGAGAGACCTTGCATAGTAGATCGACATTGTGTCTGGTTGCTGTGCTCAGTCTTGCCATGGAGTATGACCTGTGACATTAAACGGTTTTCCACAACCTCGCCTTAGTAGTATAGTTTGTCTGTTCCTCACCCAGTTTTAAGCCTCCTACACAGCTGTTTGTTTGAGTTAATAACCGTTTCAACCTACATATGAAATTGATGATCATTGGTACCTGCTTGGCTAACTGGTTAATCATACACCTGACTCTAACCCTATAAAAATCCCTGACTTTGTGCAAGTGTACAAAGTGTGCAAGTGTAAGAATTGATGCTGGTTTGAAGCCAAAAGGGTAGTCACACCAAATATTGATTTGATTTAGATTTTTCTTCTGTTCACTAACTTTGCATTGTGTAAAGTGATGAAAATACAATTAAAATATATATTTCTGAAAGGATTCTTACTTTACAGCATTTCTATACACTTGCCTCAAACTTTTGCACAGTACTGCAGATATAGGACACAAGTATTTTAGCTGTTTGCCTGGAGTTGAGTTTAATGTAGCACAGTGGCTTAGTGGTTAGCACGTCTGCACTGGGGTCCTCGTTTCAAATCCAAGGATGCTGCAGCTTTAAATACCAAACAAAGTCCAAAAGGTAGAAAAATGTAATCCTAACTTGTGTGAGCAAACAAAGAAAAAAATGGTGCTGCAGTTAATTTTAGGGGGAAAAAGCAAGACAAAAAGGGTAACTGAAGCAAAACAATCCCATGTTCTCAATATAAAATACAAGATGGCATCAGACAGGAAAAACAGTTATGGAAAACACACCAAGACAATACTGGACTTAGACTGACACCAGGGACAAGCTTAGAGCAACCCAGGGCTGGCCCTACCATATGTCCTGCTGGGTCCATTGGACCCCGGCGGCACTATTTTTTTGCAGCAGTTTTGTGTCATCCAGTGGGGACTAAGTCAAGGGGCGGGGTGACAACTGCCCCCCGGGCCACTCCACTGCCCTATAAAAAGGCTGCCCTGCTGCCTTCAACATTGATACTCATTGTTGCCGGGCGCAAGGGTGCTCGCACACAGTCCAACACTGGCACCTGAGCAGTGAAGAGCTCAGGTGTCTGTCCTGTCGGGCGCGTGGTACCCACAGGAGACAGAGAGCAATGAAAGAACCCTTCTTCACTGGCTCCGCCAGCAGGCAATGTTCAGGCACAGCTTGCGAGGCTTGCATTTCTATTGAGTGGAACTGGAGGAGGGGGTGTGGAAGGCCTCGCGCACGGCCCGCCTTCTTCTGCTCTGGTGCATGCATGCAGGCTAGACACTAAAGACTGTGGGCACTGGGAGAGAGCAACAGAGAGGTAATATGTGACAGGACAAAAAGGGTATCCACCTTTTTTTCTAGTAGTTTTCTGGTCTGCTGGATGGCTAAATGTTGCATAACATGTCATGTTCACAAATTCACTATACTGCCCTAGCTTGCCATTATACTACCCTAGCCCGCCTCTATACAATACCCTAGCCCGCCTCTATATAATACCCTAGCCCGCCTCTATATAATACCCTAGCCCGCCTCTATATAATACCCTAGCCCGCCTCTATATAATACCCTAGCCCGCCTCTATATAATACCCTAGCCCGCCTCTATATAATACCCTAGCCCGCCTCTATATAATACCCTAGCCCGCCTCTATATAATACCCTAGCCCGCCTCTATATAATACCCTAGTATGCCCCTAAACAACAGGTGTCAAACACAAGGCCTGCGGGCCGAATCCAGCCCTCCAGGCCATTTCATGTGGCCCTCATTCCTCTCCTGCAGCTGCAGGAGAGCACCAGCCCTCCTCTGGTCCTCCTCCAGACCCCTACTTTCTGCTTTCAAGCAATGCATCCAGATTCTTCCCAACAGCAGCATAAGGAAAGGGGGTGCACTGTGATGTAAGGGAGAGTAGGGGACTCAACTTCTGATGGTGGGGGCTCTTGACATCTAATGTAAGGGGAGGGGATGCGCTGGATATCTAATCTTACAGATACAACCGCCCCTTTTGAGGACAATCATAATGCTGATGTGGCCCACAATGAAACTGAGTTCGACGCCCCTGCCCTAGCCTGTCCATATACTACTCTAGCCTGTCTATATATTGCCCTAGCCCACCCTTATACTGCCCTAGCCCGCCCCTTGGAATTGAACATAATGGTATGTCATATAATTTTGCATATAGACAAGGTACGGTTACATGTAAATCTGACTTCCTGATACATTTAATTTTAGTTTTAATTATCATGATATAAAATAATGAATGTGGGGGCCTTTTGGTGGGCGTGATTTTTTTTTGGGGGGGGGGGCATTTCATTCTTGGACCAAGGCAGCACAATGTCTTGGCCCAGCCCTGATGTAACCTGTGTTGATGCAAGTTAACAATAGTAAAATAATTTTGGAGATACTGCCCATATCAGCTGATCCACGAGAATGTTTAGGATTTCAAAGAAAATGACAAATAATTGGCTATTGTGTACTATGAATAGGTTAATGCACAGATTTTTATTTATTTTTATCACTTGCCTTGCCTAGAACCAGATCCGGGAGACCAGATTTCTTCAGGAACACAGCAGCATCTCCAGCCAATACCGTCCCAGAGTTGGCGGACTCCAACTGGGAGAAATGTGCATGATGGAGAAGGTAAGTTACTGATCACAGCTAACTTCTACAGAAACTAGGTTAATTGATTAGGTTTTAAATTGCAGTTATTCAACAATAAATAAAGGGGATCTAAAGCAATTTTTTGGTTAAAATTTGTCAGTTTTTTGTTTTGTTTTTCAATAAGTTTATATTAAATATTTTCAGCGACCAAAACAATTGTACATAAAAGGACTGAAGGTCTTGTACAAATACAGTGGAGTGTCATACTGTTACATAACACAGAGGTCATCAACCCTGTCCTCAGGGCCCACTAACAGGCCAGGTTTTATGTATTACCTTGGGGGGAGATGCAGACTAGAATACTGCAATCACTGAGCAGCAAATGATATCACCTGTGATGTATTTCAGTTATCTTGCAAACCTGGCCTGTTAGTGGGCCCTGAGGAGAGGGTTGATGACCACTGACATAACATATTAAATCATTCATTAAAAAGACCATAAGTGAGCAATACAAACATGAAACCTTAAAAGAGAAGTAAAGGATTTTTTTTTCCCAAGCATACTTACCTAGATGGATGCAGCATCTGTCCCGCGACGCCCAACGCTGTATCCTGGCCTAGGCCGACAAGGCCCAGGCCTAGAGCAGCACTTTGCAGGGGGTGCAGCACAGAAAGAGTACCCAGCGGCTTGCTCTACACTGTTAGTGTAGCGCCAGTCTTATGGGTTGGACTGGGCTAAGAGGCAAATTAGTCTAGCGCCCCCATAAAGCGGCCGCACTGCTTCCGGTAAGCAGGCAGCCGGCATTCCGCAACTGTGGGGGGGGGGGGGTGCTGCTTTTAATTTTGACTGTCCTATGATCCTGGACCACAAACCTTCCTCACTGTGCTACAGGGGGTCCCCGGGTTACAAACAAGATAGGGACTGTAGGTTTGTTCTTAAGTTGAATCTGTTTGTAAGTCGGAACAGGTAAATTTTTTAAGTGTAGCTCCAGCCAAAAAATCTATTTTTAAGTTTTTTAGATAACAGAGAAGGGTTATCACCCCTGTAACATTTGTTTTTCTGTCTGTGCCCCTGTTCAGAAGATTTCACCTCACCTTCTGTCCCAATGACAATTGGATTTTGAAAATTTTGGGTTGTTAGGGAAACATGGACTGGTGATAAAGAATCAGTGGAGACACCTTTTTCCCATATTAACACTTACAGGAGTGAATTTCCCTTCCTAGGGGTGGATTTCCTCTCACTTCCTGTTGTCTCCCTCTGTTTGTAAGTAGGAGTCGTTTGTAAGTCGGATGTTTGTAAGTAGGGGACCCCCTGTATATGTTTTCTGCTGCACCATTGGCATGGTTATATCTTCTTAGTCCTCTCCATAAAATTATCAGAAATTTGTGCTTAAAATAGAACTATAGGCAACACTTTTTTTTTTTCCATTTTAGATAGAGTAAGGGAGGGTTATAGCCCCTGTCAGTTTATTTTTTATCATCCCTGTCCCATTGCAGAGATTTCCTTTCACTTCCTGCCCCATAGCCAAACAGGAAGTGAGAGGAAATCTATGCAAATTAAGGGAATCCATTGTGCCCCTCCACCTCTCAGGCCCTCAGAACTAATGTCCTCACTCGAAAAGTTCAGGGCAGGTCTTAAACAGCAAGGAGTGTGTCCTTGACAGGAAGGGGTTTGTTATATTCAAATTAGGGGGTACACAAGTTTAGTCAGGCCTAGGGCATCACAAAACCTAAATACACTACTGCCGGCGCCTCCACACTGAGAACCGAGAGATCGAACACCGCTGAACTCTCGGTTTTCAGAGCTCCATGAGCAGAGAGCTGGTGGACTGTCAGTCACAGCTCTCTGCTCTTCTCCCTCCTTTCGAGCTGTGGAGGGGGCAGAGTGGCCGTCTCAGGTGTCAGTCCAGGCACCTGGTGGATTCAGACTCTGTGGTCGGGATGAGGCGGTGCCTGGACTGCCATTGGTGACGTCAGTTTCAGTCCACTCTCTGCTGAAAACGGGTAACAAGAGTGCAAAACGAATTGCACTCCTGTGATCCATAGAAGTACAACCAAACAAGCTTTGGCTGGACCTCTGCTTTAAGGGCCCATTCATATTATGTATGGCCTGCATTTTTCTAGGGCACATAGAAAACAACGGCTTTCGTTGTGCATAGTGCAGGGAGTAAAAATACACCTGCTGCATTTTTACACAGCGCATTGGACGGCACCTCAGGAGACTTGACTGGACATGGTAGTAAAGCCCTAGCTGAATTGCCCGCTTAGGCTCCCCTGAAACGCGTCAGCCATCTTGTGATATCGGTTTGACCCATTCGACATCAGGTCCTGGTTTGCCGGTGTTCAGAACAGCGAACCTTTTAAATTGTCAAAGCATCATACAAATGCTCGTTTGCGAGTACATATTTTGCTGTTTTTTATGCTTTAATAAAGCTTTACCAGTGGTAATGCACTAGGTTGTGTGCCCTCCTTTGCTTTTACATTGACAGAGCTCTTTCCTGTCTTTCTCCTCGCTATTCAGCAGCTGCCTGTAGTCATCCATTGTCCATCCCTTTATGGCTACTTCCAGCAGGATAATGCACCAGGTCACAAAGCTCAAAATGACCTCAAACTGGTTTCTTGAACATGATGATTAGTTCACTGTTCTCCAATGGCCTCCACAGTCACCAGATCTCAATCCAATAGAGCACCTTTGGGATGTGGTGGAATGGGAGATTCACATGATGGATGTGCAGCCGACATATCTACAGCAACTGTGTGATGCCATCATGTCAATATGTACAAAAATCTCTGAGGAATGTTTCCAACACCTTGTTGAATCTATGCCACAGAGAATTAAGGCAGTTCTTAAGGCAAAAGTGGGTCCAATCCGATACTAGCAAGGTGTACCTAATTAAGGTAGCCGCTGAGTGTAAATAACACATAAGCCAATTAGAAACTAGGACTTGTGTCTAACTGGCTTAGAAACCGATTTCAGTCAATGTACAATAATCAATATATACTTATTCCCATAAAAAGAACACTGACCTGGAGGAAGTATTTCTCATATACCGCATTGTTACTCGGGATCTGGAAAAAAAGAAATTCAAGGTTATTTATTGATTTATTAAGCACAGTTTGCCAGGCAGTACATAATAGAATAGAGCTGGGCGATTTTCTCTAAAAAAATTAAAAAAAAAAAACTTGATTCACGATTTTTTTTTGATGGACTCCGCGCCGGTCCTGAGGAGCTGCGGGCAGGAGTTTTTAGGCGAGGCCGCTGCGTCGGCCTAGTCCGCGACCTCGCCTAAAAACTCCTGCCCGCAGCACTTCAGGACCAGCGCGGTGTCAGCGCCGGTCCTGGTGAAAAAAAAAAAAAAAAAAAAAAAAAAATCGAAAAAAAAATTGATTTGCTGAAATTTGGAATCGATTTGACCTCTCAACTCGATTCAAGATTTAAAATCGATTTTTTTCCCCCAGCCCTATAATAGAATGGTAAATTCAAGGGAAAATGCAGCCATGCAATACTCTATATAGTCAAGTATATTAATATCTCTCTCTCTATATCTATCTATTTCCATCCCACCCTACAGCAGCCATGTGTACTGTTCTGTTAAAGCGGAGTTCCGACCAAAAAAGAAAAAAAGTCAGCAGCTACAAATACTGCAGCTGCCGACTTTTAAAATAAGGACACTTACCTGTCCAGGGCGCCCGCAATGTCCTCACCCAAAGCCGAGCTGTCCCTCAGCTCCCAGTGGAGGCGCCGGCATCTTAAGTAAGGGAATCAGGAAGTGAAGCCCTACTACGCATGCACGAGTCGCACTGCGCGTTCTGACTGGTCCCTGCTGTCTTCTGGGACCTGTGCGTCTCCCAGAAGACAGTGGGGGGGGGGGGGTGACAGAGAATGGGCCGGACATGGCGTAGATTGCCGCGGATACTGCAGCGATCTTTACCAGGAAGTGGGAGTAAATACCTGAATTAGACAGGTATCTGCTCCCCCCTCCCCCCTGAAAGGTGCCAAATGTGACACCGGAAGGGGGGAGGAAACGGATAAGCGGGAGTTCCATTTTTGGGTGGAACTCTGCTTTAAACCCCTAACCTGCGAACTGTAGCCATATATACAAATTCTTTTAACCTCCCTACACCCCAAAGTAGCCATATACAGTTCCTTTACATCCCTCCCTAGCCCACTGCAGCCATATATAGTTTTTTGTTAACACACCCCCACAGCAGCGACTTACATATTTTGTTTAAAGCTCCCAGCATAGCAGTTACATATATTGTCCCTTTGTAATAATCCTAGTATCGTTGGAAGTGGTGTGAGGTTTAAAGCCGAACACCGGGATAAGCAAATACTGTCTAAATACAAGAGCCATGTGTATTCTCACATGAATCTGTGTGTGTGCTTTGTGTATTTCTTTGAGATCTGTGTGGTAATCTGGCATGCAACTTTGCCTCTGTGCAGGAGCGTTCTGTAAGAAAGATCACTCAGTGCTAGTCTCTCTCCTTGTGCAGAGTCACTGGTCTTGTCTCCGCCCCCCTCATGTCGTTTTCGGAAGGCAGCCTGTAGTGGGTGGGGCATGCTGGGCCACTCCCACAGCTCTGCTCTCTGCACATTTTCTGTGCAGCACAGTGTTGATGTCACTGCTACTTTTACAAGGCAATATATGGGTTTCAAAAGGCATTTGGTACACAAAAAGGGATTACTAACCTTTGAGATCATTGAGAAATATATTTAAATCAATATTTTTGTGCCTGGAGTTCATCAATAATAATTACTGCTATAGCCTTACAGCATCTTGGCAAAGCAAAAATAACTTAAAAAAACACTCTCTGACCTCAAATAAAAACATCTTATCACAAGAAACCAGCTATACTATAAGCACTGGGACTCGGCATTCCCTGCACTCCATGCAACAGGAAGTCACATGAGACGAGTAAGCTGGGTTCCCCTTCCTGGCATGGGTCACAATGCGGTCAGTCACCCGGGTGGTGAGAAGGACTGAATGAGGGTCGGGGACTGAATGAGGGTCGGGATCTAAATGATAGGACATCCTGTGTCAGAGGATTTCCACGTCAACCCCATGCCAGGCTAAGTGCAGCATAGCGACGATGAAAAGGAACAATTTAGTTGGTATGAGTAACACACATTTATCATTTTCTGTATTAAAAGGATATCATTTGGATCTTTGGAACTACATCTCATTTGACATACAAGCTACACCTGTGTGCACAGTTTCTGTACTTTATGAACACATCATGCAAACAGTCAGAACAGAAGTGTAATTAGTATTATACAGCAAAGCGATACATTACAGGTCACCGGTACTTAAAGGAATATGGGAGGCAGTTATTGATGACATCCTTCAGACAGCCAGTCACTCGTGTAATATTTCAAGGAATAATAAATAACCAGGGTAAAGAGAAAAAATACATATACCGTAGTTGAAATGTCATACAGTATATTAGAAGAGCCTAGTTAGAAGAGCCTAGTTAGAAGAGCCTAGTTAGAAGAGCCTAGTTAGAAGAGCCTAGTTAGAAGAGCCTAGTTAGAAGAGCCTAGTTAGAAGAGCCTAGTTAGAAGAGCCTAGTTAGAAGAGCCTAGTTAGAAGAGCCTAGTTAGAAGAGCCTAGTTAGAAGAGCCTAGTTAGAAGAGCCTAGTTCCCTTGCTGGCACTAAGATATAAAAGTGGAACTCGCAGAAAACCTTCATCTGGAGAGGAGGCGACTTCTTCAGAAAATCCCAGCAACTGGTGCAATGTCACTACCGACCCACATCCATTTAATGAGTTAGGCAAGATTCACACTGCTGGGATGTAGTTTTGATCCAACTTTTAGTGCGATTATGAAGCGCTACTTGAATGCAACTTTTGAATTTGGTGGAATTGCACCAAAGTAGTACAGGAACCTTTTCCAAAATCACTGCGTGCCGAGTCGCACTAGTGTGAACCAGGCCTTTGGATTCCAAGCTAACGGACTGCAAAGAAGACTATGCAGGGGGGTTGATTTACTAAAACTGGAGTATGCAAAATCAGGTGCAGCTCTGCAAAGAAACCAATTAGCTTCCATTTTTTTCCGTCAAAGCTTAGTGTTACTAAAGGCCAAATTATTCTTTTTTTTATTAAAATAACAAACATGTTATATTTACCTGCTCTGTGCAGTGGTACTGCTCAGAGAGGCCTAGATCATCCTCTTCACAGGTCCCTAGCGGCGATCTTGGCTCCTCCTCCTCTTCTTCGGGACTACCATAGCCAGCCGCTGGCCATGGGGAGAGGTAGTCCCCCCGCGCTCCCGACTTGTGTGTCTATGGAGCTGAACTCCATAGACTTACACATTGGGACTTAGGTCGCCACCCACTTCCTCCTCAATGCATTTGATAATCGAATGTTGTGTTCACGTACGTAAAAAATTTAGTAGCATGCACCTTTTTTTAGTTTTTGCCGTCCTAAAAAGTCTGAGTCGCCTATTGAAAGAATTATACTAAGGATCAGATAATCAGCCGATCGGTCGTTGTATGAAATTTAACTTCCAATTTTCGTATCACGTGTATAGGCCTTAAGGCAGGCCCTAGACAGAGTGAATTTCTTTCCTGCAACCACGTGTTGCAGGAAAGAAATTTGATGATTCCACTATCAACACAGACAGTGTTGATAGGGGAATCGCTCCTGCTGGGCCATTGTCTGCTCCCGTTCTAGCTGCTAGCAATAAACACATGTAAAATCTGGCAGACATCCAGTCTGCCCATACATGGTGAGAATCTCGGCCAGTTCCTGCTGATCTGGCTGAGATTCGAACATTCTATGGCCAACGTAAGCACATTATCAAAACACTAATACTCAACCAATAAAGCAATCATCCTAATGGCCAGAATAAGTTAATATTCTGGCCAATGATATCAAAACGCTTAATGCGTCTAGATACATGTGCAATACGGGGCTTAGGGCAGTTTTTAAATGCTTTTCCTGCCAGGGGTGAAATGCACTCAGAGGATAAATTCACATACCCTGCAAGGCCTTATACTTGCTATTCAAAACAAATGTGATCATTTGGAGGTTGAATGAAAAAGTTTACTCCAAAAAGATTGCTTTTGATCTTTCGAATTGTATGTATAGTAATTTCTATTTGGTTTCATTTGGCTTTGGTTAAAGTAAGAAGGAATAAAAACCTGTCAATTTTTTTACTGGTCTCTTGTAGGCCATACATAGGTTGAATTTCCAAAGAATCTTCTTCTTTCGAAAATCTTATCTAAGAATTTTCGTTTGCATTTCACACCATTAGTGGGCTGCAGCAACAGCCGATTTTCGTGCGACCATCTAATTTGAGTAATTGGACATGTTGAAAATATTTTGAAAAATAACGATTTTCGAATCAATATTGGGAGAATCGTGCGAGAAATGTAATAAAAAAAGAAATGCGCATGTGCAAGAAAATTAAATTCCCAGAAAGAAAAGAAGATTCCCAGCCACAAATTCTTTTCTGTAGCAACACGAGGTGAAATTGAATTGCTTGGTTGGTCAAATTTAAAAATCAATGGTGGCACCATCGTATCACAAAACGCACAAATTTTCTGATTTTCAAAAAAAAAAAAATTCTTTCAAAATTCGACCAGAAATACAAAAGGAATTGAAAGGAAAAGCAGGGGAAAATTTCCTGCGGGGACAGCCGTCACCAGAAGAGATGGGCCTATTTGGAAGAGTCACCTTTTGTTCTGGTGACGAATTATAAAAATGTTGAGTTTTTCATCACTTTCTGTCTTGGTGTTAATGGTTACCATAACAAATACAGAGGATGAGTCTATCTAGCGGGAACAAAGAAAGCAAAGACAACTTAAAGAGGAAGTAAACCCTGATAGGTGTTCCTTCCTCTTTGTTTCCCTGCAAAGGTAAAGCATAAAGGCCAACTATGCATCGCATAGTAGCCCATTATGTGACACTTACCTGCAGGAGAAGCCTGCGACGTCCCCGTCTTCCTCTCTAGTAGAGTGCATCTATTCTTCACCTCTCTTCCTTCCGGGCCACAAACTCCGGCTCTGTGACTGGCCGGAGTCTCCTGATGTCACTCCCGTGCATGCGCGCGGGTAGCCGCCTTTAATGGCATGACCCGAGCTAGAAACGGCACAGCGTGCCCTTTTTCACTGTAAACCGGCGCATGTGCAGACAAAATCACTGTCCTCAAACAACCCCCTTTCAGGACAGCCACCTGAGAGACATTTGGGTGGGTACCCGGCTGTCCTGAAAGACTCCCGGAAAGAACGTTACCGTAAGTAACTTCGTTTTTCCCCTATCGTCTTTCAGGACAGCCACCTGAGAGGATAACCGAGCACTTACCCCTAGGGCGGGACCACAGCTTGTAAGACCTTACGTCCAAAGGTCTGATCTTTAGCTGACCATAAGTCCACTCTATAGTGTCTTACAAAAGTGGCAAAGCTGGACCATGTTGCCGCTTTACAAATCTGTTCCGGCGTCGCTCCAGCTCTCTCTGCCTGTGACGCTGCCATTGCCCTTGTGGAGTGTGCCCTGATTCCTTCTGGGATCTGCATACCCCCTATTTTGTAAGCCTGCTCTATGGCTTCCCTTAACCATCTGGCTATTGTGCTTCTTGAAGCCTTGTGCCCTTGCCTGGCTCCAGTGTATAAAATAAATAAAGACTCCGTCTTTCTGATTGACTTTGTTGCCTCTAAATAATGCAGGATGCATCTCCTGACATCTAAACTATGAAATTTCACTTCCTTCTCCTGAGAAGGATTCGGACAGAATGATGGTAATACAATTTCTTGACCCCTGTGAAATTTTGAGGCCACTTTAGGTAGAAACCCCGGATCCATTTTGAAGACTATACGATCCGGAAAGATCTGGCAAAATGGGGGTCTGATAGATAGGGCTTCCATCTCACAGACCCTTTTTGCTGTAGTAATTGCTACCAAGAAGATTGCTTTAAGTGTCAGCATCTTCAGGCTGCAATCCTTTAATGGTTCAAAGGGATCTGCTGTCAGAGTTTGTAACACCAATGACAGGTCCCACTTGGGAAAGGCTGTGTTTTGTGGCGGCCTTTGTCTGCTCACGGATCTAAAGAGTCTGATTATCCAGGGGTTTGAGGCTAAACTCCTCTCCTGGTAAACTGACAGTGCTGACACTTGACTCTTTAACGTGCTGAGGCTTAGTCCTTTGTCTACACCACTCTGTAGAAACTCTAGGACTGCTACTGAGCTTTGTGTTTTAAAGTTGTTCTCTGTACACCAACGATTAAAACATTTCCATACCTTCTGGTAGATGTTACGTGTCTCAACCTTCCTGCTTTTCAGCAGTGTGTCTATCAGACGGTTTGAGAACCCTTTGGCTCTTAATAGCTGTTCCTCAGATACCAGGCGGCTAGTTTCCACTTTCCCACCTGTGGACAGTGCACTGGGCCCTGGGTTAGCAGATCCTCTTGGATTGGTAGAAACCAAGGCGGCTCTATGGCTAGTTCTTTGAGCATAGAGAACCACGGTCTCCTGGGCCAGTGAGGTGCTATAAGGATTAATGACGTGTCTTCTGTACGAAATTTCCTTATTACTGCGGGTAGTAGTACTGGTGGGGGAAAAGCATAACATCTGCTGAACGCCCACTTCTGCGCCAATGCGTCTACCCCGAGTGCTCCCTCCTCCCTTTTTAGGGAGAAGAAGGCTAGGACTTTCCTGCTTTCTCTGGAAGCAAATAAGTCCACCTGAGGTATTCCCCATTTTTTGGCAATCTGGTTGAATACCTCTTGTTTTAGCACCCATTCTCCTTCTCTTACTTTCTTCCTGCTGAGAAAGTCTGCCACTCTGTTTAAGTCTCCTTTTAGGTGTACTGCTGAAAAGGAGAGTATGTTTTTCTCTCCCCAACTCAGGATCTCTTCTGCTAGGGCCCACAGAACTCCGCTTCTGGTTCCCCCTTGCTTGCTTATGTAAGCTATTACTGACGAGTTGTCTGATCTGATCTGTACATGATGTCCTTTTAATTCCTTCTGGAAGGACTGGAGTGCGAACCACACCGCTTTCAGTTCCTTCCAGTTGGACGATCTTGTCCGTTCTTCCTTCCCCCAAGCACCTTGTGCTAACTGGGAGTCGAGGTGTGCTCCCCACCCTACACCGCTTGCGTCTGTGGTTAGGATTCGGGAGATAGGTAGGATCCATAGCCGTCCTATGTCTAAATTTTCTGTCTTTCTCCACCACCATAAGGACTTTTTTACCTTTGCTGGTATTGATACCTGCAAATCCAGAGACTCCTGCCTGTGATCCCATATCTTTAATAGGAACATTTGCAGTGGTCGGAAATGCAGGTTTGCCCACTGAACTGCTGGGATTGCAGATGTTAGCAACCCTAGTGTTGACATTATTTTTCTTATAGAACAGGGTATACTGGTCTGTATTGCCTTTATTTCTCTTTGAATCTTTGTTATCTTTTCCTCGGGTAGAAAAACTCTTTGCTGAACCGAGTCTATTACATAACCCAGGTATTTTAACTGTTGCGTGGGTTGTAGACTTGATTTTTCCACATTCACCAACCAACCTAGACTCTCTAGGAATACCCGAGTGTACTCGAGGTTTTCTAATAACCTTTCGGGTGTCCTTGCAAACAGAAGAAGGTCGTCTAAATAGGCAATAATGGATATGCCTTTTAGTCGTAGTGGTGCCAAAGCTTCTGCCAGAACCTTGGTAAAGATTCTTGGCGAAGATGATAGGCCAAAGGGCAGAGCCTGAAACTGAAGATGTACAGTTTCTTTTCCTGTTTCTATTGCTAGCCTTAGAAACTTCTGGTGATTTGGGTGTATGGGTATGTGCAGGTATGCATCCTTTAAATCCAGCGACGCCATATAACAGTCTGGAGGCAACAGGGCCTTCACTGAATATATGGAGTCCATCCTGAACCTTTTGTAGGTTATGGATAGATTTAGTGGTTTGAGGTTGAGGATCGGCCTGACCTTTCCTGAGGGTTTCTGTACTCCAAATATATGGGAGTAGAAGCCCTGACCTCTTTCTGCCCCTGGTACCCTGATGATTACACCCTGTTTCTTGAGGTCCTCTATGGATCTCATTAACCCTCTGGCTTTTCCTTGTTGTTTGGCAGCTTGGTGATGTACAGTCTGTTTGGGGGGAATTTTGAGAATTCTAGGGAATACCCGTCTCTTATCGTCCTTAAGATGTATTGACTGGAGGATATTTTTTCCCATTGTGAGATGAAGGCCCCCAGTCTTCCTCCCACTGAGAGGACTTCAGTCCTTATTGCGGGTCTGCTCAGGAGGGCGAAATATTGCTCCTCCTTTGCTATTCCCTCGCTGACCCCAAGGTTTCTTTTGATTAGTTGCCTTGGGTACTGAAAACCGGGACTTGGTGTCCCTCTTTTGCCTCTTTCTATTTTGTGGAGGCTGGGCCCAGGGTGCTTTCCGTTTCAGCGGAAAAGCCTTCTTTTTGTCCGCTGTACGGTCTAACACTTTCTCTAAGCCTGGCCCAAATAACAGGTCTCCCGTAAACGGGATCCCGCATAACTTGGCTTTGGATGCAGCATCCCCTTGCCAAGTCTTTAGCCATAGGGCCCTTCTGGTAGAATTGGCTAGAGCCGAGGATCTGGCTGCCATGCGTACCAGCTCTGCTGATGCATCTGCTATGTATGCAATGCCTTTGAGAAGAGTGGGAAAAGAGGACAAAATCTGCTCCTTCGCAGTACCTTCCTCAATATGTGCCTGTATACGGTTCAGCCAAAACTCTACATTTCTGGCTACCACCGTGACCGCCATGGCTGGCTTTAGGCTTCCCACTGTGGAGTCCCATGACCTCTTTAATAGGGTATCCATTCTTTTGTCCATTGCTTCAGAAAGGACCCCCATATCCTCAAAAGCTAGATCGGTGTGCCTGGAGACTTGTGAGAAGGCAGCGTCTAGTTTTGGGATTTTGTTCCATACTGATGACTCATCATCTGAAAATGGGAACCGTCTCTTTAAGGCTTTAGAGAAGAATGGTTTCCTTTCAGGTTCCTGCCATTCTTTCTTAATTGCCTCTACTAAGACGTCATGAACAGGAAAATTTCTCTTTTCTTGTTCTCCTAAACCCTCATACATCTGATCATGCAGGGATAAAGGCTTCTTTTCCGTCTGTATACCCAGCGTGGTATGAATGGCTCCCAACAGCTGGTCTACCTCTTCTAATGAGAGTTTGTATCTGGAGGGTTTTCTGGAATCCCCTTCCAGTGTTTCACCCTCAGATTCTTGGGAGCCGGACGCTGTGCTGTCAGGCTCGTCCTCTGCCTCCTCTCTAGGAGTAACTGAAGGACCGGCACTAGTGGAGGGTAGTGCCTGTGCTTTTCCTAGTACCGGTAGTACTGGTGGGGGGGCAGTTTGCAGTTGAGGGATCTGGAACCCTTCAAAAAGGGTTTTAAAGGCTACAAAGGTACTTGATAGCTCCTTGACAGATGCCGCTAAATCACTGCCCTGCTCTGTGGAATGTTCTTGCACCAACTTGTGAATACATTCCTTACATAATGCTTTCCCCCAGGAATCTTTTAGTGTGTTTTTACAAGAAGGGCACCTCCTTTTTGAGTTATAAGAGGGCTTGGACTTGTCAGGTTTCTGAAAAGACATAAAGAGAAACCCCACACATATTAATACTGACATAAGCTTCCTGCAGCATGCAGGTGCACAGCGTCTTTCATATGGGCTTACCACACTAGGGGCCCAATGAAAAATAACCCTCTGACACAGGAGGGACCTACCCACCCCCCCCTTGCTGAACCCTTGAGGGGGAGGGGGATGGGTGGTTGATATAGGCCAGGGGAGGTCCTCCCCAGGTTCCCCTTACCTTTACATGGCTGGAGCTGGTCTCTGTCGTAGCAGTCTGGTCTCTACCTTCTGCGTCCGACATGCTTGTGTCACCACCGGAGCTTTAGCTGACACTACAGCATGTGTAGCTCCTCTCCTAGCCCATGCCTGGCCTCCTTTTCATGATTCGCGGCCGGAACCGGAAACCGCGAACCCGGAAGTACACGCCCCTTTTGTCGGATGTGACGTCGCCCGTCACTGACAACGCCGGTCTCCTATACCCAGCGTGTTCCGCGCTGAGAGCGCCACACGCCGCTGGAGGTATGGAACGGCAGGACCTGTACCTGTGCTCCGCACTCGGAGCTGAGAAGGAAACCCCCCTGACCTCCGCTTGCACTCAGGGATGCAGGGGCGGCAGTCTCCCCAGGTTAGTTACCTGGTCTGTTTGTCCAGAAGGAGCCGCTGCTGCTTCGTTTGTGGACATGTATCTTTTGCCTGAGCCCATACCCCCTGGTAATCCTGACTCTTTCTGGCTGGTTCCAAAAAAGGTGTCTCCCCTCCTGGAGGAAACACAAATAACTGAGGAGCAGCAGGGGAGGAGGAAATTTATAGCAAGCTGGCGCAGGTGTTTCCTACAGAGGGGAGGAGCCAAGGTCTCTCAGGTGGCTGTCCTGAAAGACGATAGGGGAAAAATGTATGCATTGGGTCACCTATGTATGAAAACAGCAATTGCATTACATGTTATATGTCATAAAATTTGTAGAATGACTTGAAGACTGCAGTCCACAAATGGTCACCATCAAATTTAACTGAACCGGAGCAGTTCTGCAAAGAAGAGCAGGAAAATATTGCAAAGTCTAGATGTGCAAAGTTAGTAGAGACCCAGTGTTACCAACAGCCTGTATTTATGGGCAGCCCGTAAAAAATGGCTCTTTTTCCCACGCCCATAAATGTTATATTTTAACATGTGTTACAAATGAAAGAATGGCTCAGGGACTGAAGTAGTTACATTAAATCAAAAATAGTTTGGGCTATAGAAGCTCTTTAAAGTGGTTGTACACCCTGTGCTTGAAATATCTCCTAAAACCTCCACGGTTTAGGAGATTTTTTACTAAAAAGTCGAGCGCCGATGACTACGGCGCATGCGCCCTTTAGAAAGGGCACAATGTGCCGTTTCTAATAGGGGTCATGCCGTGACTAGCGGCTACCACACGCATGCGCGGGAGTAATGTCACGCGAGTCTATGCGATGCATAGTAGCCCATTATGCTTTGCAGGTAAATAAAGAGCAAGTAAAACCCACCAGGGTTTACTTCCTCTTTAATCAGTACATTTAGCCATAGAAGGTTTAAACATCAGAATATAAAGAGGAAAAAAAAACTATAAAGAAGGTATATTGTGGATGAAAGAGGGGCAAGGAAGTGGACAAGGCATGCTGGGATTTGCGGTGCTGCAATAGTGAAAGATCTGCTAGTTGCCAACCACTGACCAGGTTACGATTTGCAGTAAGCGCCATCCTTCTTTTGGATCCCTCCAGTAGCACCCAGCCTGCTTTTCCGAAAGTATCCAACCATCTGCCGTTTAATTTTCAGTCATCAACTGGAAAGTGTCTGCTGCTCTTGGATCATCATTCCCAGATCAGCTCCATTTTACTGGAAAAAGCATTACACATAAAAATGTGATTTGAAAGTGTATGACGATCATTTCGCAATTATAACAAATGATATTTCCCACACAGCAAACAGAGTAGGTTTACAGAATGCCATCTGAAAGAAGAACTGTCAAAAGATAACCCAAAGAAACCAACCAGATGAAACATACTGCATTGGAAAATGACAAAGAACAAGTCTGATTGGTTGATGTGACACAACACAGAGCGTTATTACTTCAAACTTAAAGTGGTGTTTCCCCCAAATTTACAAGTTTTAACCTATGTGCAGCAAATTAAATTGTTTTAAGAGAACTCTTCTATGTTTCTAAACACTTTATATAAACTCATACACCTCAGAGCAAATATAGCCTTTGTGCTGCAGACATAATATTATTACTAACTTTATTTTATTCCTGGAGCCAAATGTTTACAACAAAAACAAAGCCAACTTTAAAAATGCAAATAATAGAGAAGCCTGTGAGAGGGAAGGCAGGAGGGGAAGTTATCTCAAGCTCCCATGCGACATTTCCTGTAAAAATCTAAGGAAAATGCTGCCACCAGGAAGCTGGGGAAAGGAGAATGAAGCAGTCAAGGACCAGTGAAGGGTTCTGATGTATCAGCCTTGGGACAGATGAGTTACAATAAATCGCATTCACCAAGAATTACATGTCCGGGTTAAACAAAATTTCCATTTAAAGGCGCATCAAAAGAGAACACGTCTCAATGACAGTGCCGCCTCCACATTATACTTACAGATGTTCCTGTGAGCTCCAAAACAGGAGGAGTTTCTGGTCTCACACACGGAAACATCTGAGGACAATATGACTTTCAGTTTTCATAGCTGCCAAATTTTAGCTAGCAAACAGGGCACACCCGGAATGTGGGCGGTAAATGGAGGAAAGTAGGACAGAGTGAGTAAAAACTCAGGTGGAGAAGGCAATTCACCATTCATGTCAATATTATTGTGAGTCACCCAGTCAGGTGAAGAGTTTCAGGAGCAACGCTCAAAAATAATAGCAGGACAACAGAACTCCTCCCGACTTCTTCCTGGGATATAAAGAAGGGTAAATGTTCTGCTCCAAACTCTATAGATCCACATAACCTGCTTCTAGAGCTTAAGGGCCCATTCACCTGTGTGACTGACTTGCCATGCGACTTTGGACATGACAAGTCGCATCCCATTGTCTCCAATGGTAACCTTTTAGATCGGTGCGATTTAACCACAACCCTTCCTACCCAGGCCAATTTTCAGCTTTCAGCGCTGTCACACTTTGAATGACAATTGCGCGGTCATGCAACACTGTACCCATAAGAAAATGTTATCTTTTCACACAAATAGAGCTTTCTTTTGGTGGTATTTATTCACCACTGGCTTTTTATTAAACAAAAAAAGACCAAAAAAAAAAACAAAAAAAACACACAAGGTTTTTCTTAGTTTCCGTTACAACATTTTGAAAACAGGTAATTTTTCTCCTTCACTGATGAGCACCGATTGGCAGCAATGATCATCAGGACACTGATGATCACTGTAGATGTCCCCTTTCACACTTGCCAATTACCGGCTCTCCTCATGCTGTCACAGCGTGAGGAAAGGAATGCCGATAACCGGCAAGTACATCATGATCAGATGCGATTGGACACAGCTGATCATGTGGTAAAGGGCTGCTGCAATTGGCCCTTTATTCTGATCTGTGTCCGAAGGATACAGTGATCACAGAGTGTGTACCGCAGCAGGCACGGTTCTGGGAGGATGTCAATAGACGCCCTCCCAGGACTGGACGACTGCACTGTAGCTGTCATTCATGTATAGGGCAGTTGACAAGTAGGTAAAGTTGCAGCGATTTTAAAAAGGTGCCTGCACTACTTTGGTGCGACTTGGGTCCAGAGAATGTAAAGTCAGATCAGAGTCGCACTGGAAATTGTGCCACTTTGGAGACGTGCGAATGTGAATGGAGCCTAAGAAGCCAACAGGTTTGCAATTAAAAAATCTCAGTTGCAGCACTTCTTGCACAATTCTTAAACTGATTGTAAAACAACCTGTTCAGTTTAAAATAGAAACGAAAGCCAGCATAAAAGCTGGTAGGGGGGGGGGGGGGGAGAGAAACAGCAGCACACTTATCTGCCCAGTGGGGGCTGGGGTGTCAGGACAAGTCTGATGATTATTGGAGGAGAGCAGGCTGAGTTCCCAGCACAGCTAGAGAACTCACTCTTCTCCAGCCTAGTGTGGTCATTTTTTTTATAGGAAAGCAGAAGGACTGGCAGGAACACGGGATTTCATACAAAGGAAGAAACACACAGGAAGAAATACAAAGATAGCAGGATACTTTTTCATACAAGTACATGGTACAGCAGGCACATATCAGGAATAGGAGATGCTGGGTTTACATACTCTTTAAGGAACTGTTTAAAAAGCTGGGAAAACACGACTGATGCCAAGCGGTGTGATGTGAGCCCATTCAAAATGTATGGAATCATATCACACCGTACTGAAACGCATGTGAACTGAACAGGAATACGGTACTGAAAATGTTATCTTGCATACACCGACTCTTTAGAGCAGACAGAAACCCCACTGACAGGCTTTTTATGACTGAAAAGACTGTATGGTAAATTTTTGCACACTGGGCCGCCCATGCACAGCTCAGTGTACAGCCTTGGCACAATTCTGCACTAGAACGCACCAACTGTTCTGCGGATGCATGGTAGTCAAGTCACGCCAGTCCAGCCAGCCAATCAAGATGGCTGAAGATTCCAAACTCAGAAGACTGAAGATAAAAAAGCCGGTGATGGAGGGGATTGCTTACTAGGTAAATGTGCCATAATGTGCAAATAGGCTGTGCATGTGTACATTATAGCAAAAAGCACCTGAAGCCCAATTTGCTTTATACTTTTATAGTAATACCACTTGTTATGTGTGTATTGTGTCATTTTAAAAACAGTTTTCATATGAATCGCTCTCACAAATAAAAGCAACTATTCATTACAGATACTAAATCAGTGTACATCCAAGAGATGTTGTTCCCCATAGTGACAGTCACAGAGTTTCTATTGTTTGAGTTTATAATAAACAGAAGGATACAAACACATAGAAGCTGCTTTCACAGCTACGTCCGCATGAACATCAAATGAGCCAACATTGGCCACGTCTCTAAGCTCCACACTGCACTATTTTTTTACTTTACCAAGTATCCTCAGAATACAATGAGATACAACACACACACATACACACCCTCACACACACACACACACACACGGAAGGGCGAATCCCTGTGACCTTGGGTGGCTATAGGGACAGGCAAATTTTATGTGTTCTCTTAAAGGGGTTGTAAACCCTCATGGTTTTATCACCTTCATGCATTCTATGCATGAAGGTGAAAAATCTTCTGTAGTGCTGCAGCCCTCTGGCCCCCCCGTCTTACTTACCTGAAGCCTGTCATCCTCTTGCCGGAAACAAGCACACCAGCTCTAGCTGATGTCTCCTGTCCTGATTGGATAGATTGATAGCAGCGCAGCCATTGGCTCCCGCTGCTGTCAATCAAATCCAATGACCCAGTCCTGCATTCTGTGTGAATAGACATAGATGCAGGACTCGGGAGCGTGCCCGTATGGGTGTCCACCTTAGGAGAGCCTTCCCCAACGTGGACACTCGATGTGGGGAGGAGCCACCAGCGCCGCTAAGGGACTCCAGAAGAGGAGGATCGGGGGCCACTCTGTGCAAAACGAACTGCACAGTGGAGGTAAGTATGACATGTTTGTTATTTAAAAAAAGAAAAAAAACGAGGGTTTACAACTTCTTTAAAGAAGTATCACAACACGCATTGCACTTGATAGACCCTTGGCGGCTGCTTCACACACAGGAGCGTGACTACACGTATTTCTCGCAGGTACACCACACCTATTCCCGGTTAGACTACCTATTACTGTCCCACAAAGACCTGTCCAGAATAGTGTCAACGTCCATAGATGTCATATCATTCTCAGACCACGCACCAGTCAACCTGGTATTACAGCTGGGAACGGAGTCCCGATCCCCACCATCTTGGACCCTGAACGAATCTCTGTTTCAGTCAGAGGACACTCGCACGGAGATCCTGACTGCTCTGCGTGAGTATTTCTCCCTTAATAGGGAGTAGGTTGCCAATCCTCTCGTAATGTGGGAGGCCCACAAGGCAGTCATTAGGGGCATGCTGATCCGAATAGGAGCGCGGCTTAAAGGCGTAAGGAACCGCCGCACTGAAGAACTCTTAGCATCGATCCATAAATTAGAAAATAAACACAAGGCGAGTCTAGCCCAGGCCACATTCCAGGACCTTCTTAAGGCCCGAGAAGAACTACATGGTATACTGTTCCACAAAACAAAACAGAAGTTGGCATGGGCACGGCGTACCATGTATGAATTCTCGAATAAACCTGGGACGTTACTGGCAAGGGCTCTACGGGGCCCGCGGACTAAGACGTATATTCCCCACATTCTAACGCCGTCTGGCCGACGGCTGCATGTCTCTTCAGACATCGCTAAGGAATTCCTTTCCTACTACACAGGTCTCTACAATTTAGAGAAGCCACGCGCCATAGACCCATCGGGGGAAGGTCTGTTAACCCCTCGGTCGTACATAACAGCGTCAGGCATGCCATTACTGCCTAGCACTGTACAGGAGGAGATGGAGGAGCCGATTACAATTACGGAGCTGGGTGAGGCTCTGGCCACTTCAAAACCCAAAAAAGCGCCGTGCCCTGACGGCTTAACCCCCGCTTATTATAAAACCTTCTTTGACACTCTAGCGCAAACGCTGGTCTCCGCCCTTAACTCCATCACAGAAGGGAACTCCTTCCCAGAGGACTCCCTAAGAGCCTATGTCTCTCTCATCCCGAAGGAGGGGAAGGACCTCTCGCAATGTGGGAGTTTCCGTCCCATTGCTCTCCTAAACACGGATTTAAAGCTCTTTGCCAGAATCCTTGCAAACAGGCTACTCCCACACATCCCCAATCTCATCCATAGAGATCAAGCAGGCTTTGTCCCGATGAGAGAGCCGCGGGATAACACTATCCGGGTGCTCAATCTGCTTCATGCTGCCAAGACATCCAATCGAGCCCTTCTCCTGCTGTCCACCGACGCAGAGAAGGCGTTCGATCGTGTCGACTGGTCATTTATCCGGGCCACCTTGGAACACATAGGTCTGAAGCCTGCCATGTTGACCTGGATACTGTCCCTATACGCTAACCCAACGGCGTTGATTAAAGTCAACGAGACGAGATCTGACTTCTTCCGCATACGCAATGGCACCCGCCAAGGGTGCCCTCTATCGCCACTAATCTTCATCCTTACATTGGAGCCGCTCCTGTGTCATATCCGGGCAGATGCAGGCATTGTGGGCTACCCCAAACCCTCAGGAAGTCACAAGGTGGCCGCGTTTGCGGATGACCTAATCTTTTTCGTCACAGAACCTCTCACGTCACTCCCCAACTTGCTTCAATCCCTGCAAATTTACGGCACCCTCTCTCTCTTCCAAATTAATCTGACAAAGTCTTCCATCCTAAACATAACAGTAGGCAATGACACAGTACGGCGTTTGAGACAAACCTTCCCTCTGAAATGGGCAAAAGACCGCATTCGGTATCTGGGGGTGGACATCACCTCTGACACCAAGGGCCTATACGAGGCCAATTTCGCACCAATGCTCGACCGTCTTAAGGCTGACCTCTTGCGCTGGCATACACTGACCTTGACGTGGTTCGGGCGTTGCAATGCTCTCAAGATGACCCTACTACCGAAGGTCCTTTATGTAATGCAGGCGTTGCCCATCCGTCTATCCCCAACCTTCTTCAAACGCCTGGAAGCCATGTTTCGGGGCTTTATATGGTCTCACCGTAAGCCACGCTTAAAATTGCAGCTCCTGAGGGCAAAAAGTGACGGTGGGCTTGGCCTTCCAGACATGAAGGCTTACTACAGGGCGGTTCACCTCACCAGGGTAGTGGACTGGCATTGTCATGCCGGGGCGAAACATTGGGTAACCATGGAGGGGGAAGACTCAGAGGGCACGCTCGGGAGCCGACCATGGATCACCGCCCCACTGTCAAAGTCCCTCTGGACTTTTGGAGCGGTATGCAGCTCCGGAATTTCTTGCGCAGCTGCATGCGGAAACCGGGCATCTCCCGCCCACTCACAGAACTGGAGCGCATTTGCTATCGTGGGGAGCCAGAACGCCATTGTCTTTCGCTCATCTACTCTTCCTTAACCCAATCTGTAGGGGGATCTGCATCCCCTTTCTTAACTAAATGGGAAACGGAACTTAACACACACTTTACAGGTGAACAAAGACAAAAGCTACTACACTTCGCCCAGAAGGCGTCCATCGCCACCAGAGTCCAAGAGACATGCTATAAAATTACCACCCGCTGGTACAGGGTACCCACTACCCTACATCGCATGTTCCCACAGGTCTCGGACCTCTGCTGGCGATGCGGAACTGCAGCAGGCACGATGCTACACATATTCTGGTCCTGCCCTAAACTTACCCCTTTTTGGCGAGGAGTGACTGACACAATCAGACACCTGACTAGCGTCTCCCTAGAGGGGAACCCGGCGGCCTGTCTACTCCATATGACGGATCGATCCATTAAAAAGTACAAAAAGTCATTGACCATACAACTTTTGAATGCGGCCAAGGCATGCATCCCACTGTGCTGGAGATCGGAGAACCCACCGGCAAGGCCCCTTTGGTTCGCTAAAGTGAACGAACTGAGAGACATGGAGGACCTTTCGGCCACTCTGTACGATAGGGAGGAGATCTTCCGTGAGACTTGGAGACCCTGGCAGTATTTCATATACACAGAGGAATACCTCCGAGAACTGGCGCACAGTTCTGGACCCCACAGGCAGACTTCCTCACCGCCACCTTCCGGGCAGAGGACACCATCTTCCTCTTAAGATGCGTGCTCCAACAGCCTTCCTCTAGATACTCTGCCGCCTCGCTGGAGGCCCTCTCAAACTCTGCTTTCTCTCTCCTTTCCTCACCCTCCTCTTTCATCTCCTCCCCCGCCCCCTTTCCACCCTTATTCGCTCCCCCCAACCCAATATCTACCCCCCCCGCACCCCCATCCCCACAAGAAGTATTTTACCCTTTCTTTAGTTGCCACCCACACAAGAGTCTATAGGAAGATAGTGAATAAACTTTGGAATTAACGAGACCGGAAGGTCGCTCAGGTGTGGGGCGTATAGATGATCGTGCTACTGTACCCTCAATAAAAAACAAGTAATAGCATACTCAGGCCAGTGTTTGCTTTATCTAACGGATTTACGACTGCACATAAGCCGAGAAGAACATGCAGCAAGCAGCCTATGCAACTCTATACGATGTAATGCTACCTTAGCACTGTATCTTTTTATGCTGTTTCTTAGGAAAGAAGTAGGCCCAGTCGACTTGCTAAATCTTGCCTGACCACTGTCGCATCTTCTAACTGCCTGCCATACCATTTGTATCGTAAACATGTTGGATATGTTAAATGTTCTATTTTTGTTATGCAATTTACTTTGAAATAAAGGAATTAAAAAAAGAAGTATCACAGGAGGTGATTCTTAAAGAATATCTAAACCTAGGAACAAAAATGAAATATATTGCAGTTTATGAGTTCCTAGATGCATTGGCAGCATTACTTTTCATTTTTCATATTTTTCTACCAGTACCACACTTTCTGTTCTAGGGTGGACAACATTTATTCATCTAACTTTACCCATAGCTCACAACTGTCCCTGATTTCGAGGGACTGTCCCTGATTTGAAACAAAGTCCCTCTGTCCCTCTTTCCTCCTCATTTGTCCCTCCCAAAATACCTCTTACCTCCATCCTCAAACTGCTCTCGAAAATATATTATAGGGTCTGCAGATACAGCCAAGACTGCAGCTGCCAACAGCATGCACCACTTCATGGTATGAAAGGAAGATTCTGGATCCCAGATGCCTAAGGAAAAAGGAGATACCCTCTTGTTACCATACAGGTTATATATGAATTAGAACACTGTAAACATGGTAGAAAGACTGATGTAAGAAAATTACTTTTGTAATTATAATTTACATTTCATTCAAACAATACATCCAAAAAGCAATACAGAATATGAAAGGAAACATATTTCTAAGAAATAAACACAAAAAAAATTATTGTTTATGTAGCGTCATAACCCCTGGGGGCGGCTATGTTTTTTTGGGCTTACCGATTACCTCCTCCGCCTTGTAGCTCGTCGTTCTCGTCTAGGGGTTCCCAGGGTTAGTACCCAGTAACTGTGAAGACTGACACTCAAAGTCCTTTTGAGGATTTTTTATTTGCAAAAAAGTTGAACCAAACACAGTCTCTCAGTTGGGAATAGAGGGTAAGGGTATAGAAGCTCAGGCACTTGGAACTTGCTAACACTTGAATAAATGTCTCTTTCTTTAGTTGATCCAGTGAGTAGCCACTCGCAACTGGATAGCTCATTGTTGGATAAACCCCTGTTTGTAGATCTAGCAACCAACAAGTGATTTTTAGTTTAGCAAAGTCTCTGCCACAGACTATGTTAGGAAACTTTAGAATGAACACACCAAAGTCTCTCACAGGAACTTAGTTGCAACTGAAGGTTAGGTTAGGAACTTTTCCTATGGTACCAGTATCTTTCAGCCAATCCGGCGATACCGTAGGAAATGCAGATTCAACTAGTGTCCATACATCTCAGCTTCCAGGCTCTTACCGAGCAGCCAGCCTTGTGCGTGGCCCTCCTTCGAAGAGTCCTCCCCTGGTCGCATGTAGAGTTGCTAAGCCTCTCCAATCCTGAGACGGCACCAGAACACTTCAGAATCCTCCTTCAGTTACTGCGCCTCGGACTAGCCAGTTCCGAGGCTCGGAAACGGATGGATCCCCACCCCAGACCATGAGGGCCTCTGGGGCTGGTCAAGAGAACCAGGACCATGGAGTCAGCAGACACTCCTGGACTGAGACCCCTGACAGGGCTGGTCAGGACCGGAACCAGCCAGGGGCGGACCCGGAACACGTGACTTTAGCACCTTAAGTACCCCACCCCCCGGAATACACAGTGAGGCAAGACGCGCCCACTGATTGGCTCCGGGGAAAGATTGGTACCCAATGCGTACAACCAGACTGCGTTCTCAGGCCTGTCACAGGTGCTCACCTATGACCAGGCAGAACCTTGATACAGCCCATTTATATATATATAAACTGTATATAAACAATAATTTTTTAGCGTTTATTTTTATCTCAGGCATAGGCAACCTTAACCACTTCAGCCCCGACCAATTGGCAGCCAAAGGACCAGGCCTCTTTTTGAGATTCGGCACTGCGTCGATTTAACTGACAATTGCGCGGTCGTGCGACGTGGCTCCTAAACAAAATTGGCGTCCTTTTTTTCCCATAAATAGAGCTTTCTTTTGGTGGTATTTGATCGCCCCTGCGGTTTTTATTTTTTGCGCTATAAACAAAAATAGAGCGTCAATTTTGAAAAAAATGCAACATTTTTTGCTTTTTGCTATAAGAAATATCCCCAAAAAATATATAAAAAAAACATTTTTTTTTCTCAGTTTAGGCCGATGCGTATTCTTCTACATATTTTTGGTAAAAAAAAACGCAATTAGCGATTATTGATTGGTTTGCGCAAAAGTTATAGCGTTTACAAAATAGGGGATAGTTTTATAGCATTTTTATTAATATTTTTTTTTTTTACTAGTAATGGCGGCGATCAGCGATTTTTATTGTGACTGAGACATTATGGCGGACACATCGGACATTTTTGACACATTTTTGGGACCGTTGTCATTTATACAGCAATCAATGCTATTTAAATGCATTGATTCCTGTATAAATGACAGTTGTAGTGAAAGAGTTAACCACTAGGGGGAGGGGAGGGGTTATGAGCTGTGACGTGTGTGTGGTTTTTTTTTTACATTAGGGGGCGGGGCTGACGTCATTGATCGGCTTTCCCGATGACCGGGAACAGCCAATCAATGACAGGCAGAGTAGGAAGCGCGGGGAGAGGTTTGTTTACACATACCTCTCCCCGTTCTTCAGCACCGTGACCCGATCGCGGGACACCAGCGGCGATCGGGTCCGCTGGTCCCGCGGCCGGGGTCACGGAGCTCCCGACTGGGTCGCGAGCGCGCCGCTGGCGGCGCGCGCGTTACCCATGGGCAGGCATTTAAAGGGGACGTACAGGTACGTGCTTTTGCCTGCCCGTGCCATTCTGCTGACGTATATAGTCAGTGGGCGGTCGGGAAGCGGTTAAAGAGGTGGAGATCTACCTGAACAACATGGGAGAAGTCAAAGATCACCAGGTACAGTGTCGCTTCCTCACACCTGATTTAAACTCCTAATTGCCATACTACTGTGTCGCAATCGCCTACATTACGGCAATCATGGGTTTAAATCAGGTTGTGAGGAGGCAACATATTGCCTTTTCACCACCTGTCAAACACGCTCAGATCACTTTTCAGAGAAGCAGCAGTGCCTGCTGTACTTGCGAATGAGCCCTTAATTGCATTCGGCAGCGGCACCCTTAGGGCTCCTTCACCTCTAAAGTTGGAGGATGATAAATCCCTGCGGTAGAGTCTTGGCTTTACTGCCCCCAATCCCTACCCCCTTTAGCAGCTGAGGCAGCAGCCAAAGGTGTACACATGCCGCAGCAGGGATTAAGCCCCCTGTTGCTTTTGGTGGGTGCTACCACCTGACAATCATGAACTATTCAAGTAAATGGGGCCACTCTGCAAGTGCCCACAATGGTATGCTTCTGCAGGGTCCAAGGAGTTAGAGCAGGTGGGGAAAAAGCAACACAAAGCTGCCTGCCTTAACCCCTTGTTTGCTGTACTGCACAAGATTGCAGGGCATTTGCAGAACGGCCTCATTCACTTGAATGGGCCATTCTTGGCAGGTGCTACACCCACTAACCATGACAGGGTACATAACTTCTGCTGTGGCCCCTGGACACTGCCGCTAAAGGGGATGCATTTGAAGAGGAGATGATAAAAATGTGTCTTAACTATGTGGTTTTACCCCCCCCCCCCAACTGCAAATGCAAATGAACCCTTACTGTTCTGAGGACCCTATAAGGCTGCTTTACACTGATGTGTTGTGGTTTACCCACACCTCGGGTGCAGCACTGTGCATCTGCAACTTTCCTGGTCTAGCTGCACTTTGCTATAGACTTTTATTATATCCTGCAGGTGTGGTGCACTTTCTGAAACTGCACTAAAACTCCTGCATTCAGAAAGTGCACCAAACCCACAGGATATAATAGAATACTACGGGAAACTTAGTTCCTCTTAGTTACTCTTAATGCATTCTATGCATTTGGATAAAAAGCCTTCTGTGTGCAGCAGTCTCCCTTAGCCCCCTAATACTTACCTGAGCCCCATCTCAATCCAGCAATGTTGTAGGAGTGTCACGGCTGTCCAGGACTCCCCTCCTCATTTGCTGAGACAGCAGTGTGGCGCCATTGGCTCCCGCTGCTGTCAATCAAAGTCAATCAGCCAATGCGGAGAGAAAGGGGGTGGAGCCGGGCCACGGCTCCATGTCTGATTGGAAGCTGTGGTTCGGCTTGGGTGCAACTGTTTTATCAGATTAGGCGACCCATCAGATATTGTAACGGAATTGACGTTCCGTCACAGCCATCTTGGTACACCCCACACTCGCCGCAGTAAGGAGAAGGCGGCAAGCGGACATAATTGTATACTCACCGGAGTCTTACATTTCAGACTTTTTATGCAATCAGTATTTAGCAATCCATCTGACTGTTTTGATATTGAATTATAAAAGCAGCAGTGTTCTGTCAGGTTAGCAAACCTGTGAGATCAGCAGGCTTGCAGCTGCTTTTACAATTCAACATCAAAACAGCCAGACAGATTTCTAAATATTGTTTTTCTCAATATAAGCTAAGTTTACTGGTAAAAATAACTGAAATGCAAGACTCCGGTGGGAGTACAAATATGTCCGCTTGCTGTATCCTTACTGCTGCCGAGTGCGGAGTCTACCAAGATGGCCATGACGTAACGTCACTTCGGTTACAAAATCTAAAGGGGTCGCCTAATATGACGAAACACCCTCATAGCAAGCAGCTTGCTGTGGGGGCACTTAACAGGAGGGAGGGGCCAGGAGCACAGAAGAGGCACCCAAGAAGAGGAGGATCGGGTGCAAATCCACTACACAGAGCAGGAGAGTATAACATGTTTGTTCATTTTAATAAAAAAAAAAAGAAACTTTAGTATCACTTTAAAGAGGGATTACACCTAAAAAAAAAAATATTAAAAGCCAGCAGCTGCAGACTTTTAATAAATGGACACTTACCTGTCCAAGGGGCCCGCGATGTCGGCAGCCGAAGCCGAGCAATCCCTCGGTTCTCGGCTGCTGCCACCGCCATTCTCATTGAGGGAATCAGGAAGTGAAGCGTTGCGGCTTCACTTCCCGGTTCCCTAGTGCGCATGCGCGAGTCGCACTACGCGTCGTAAGTGGTACCCGCTATCTCCTGGGACCTGTGTGTTCCCCAGGAGACAGCGGGGGTGACGCGAAGGGGCGTGACTCCCGCGTGAGTCTATTCCCGGAAGTGGGTGCAGGTACCTGTATTATACAGGTATCTGCACCCCCATCCCCCCTGAAAGGTGCCAACTGTGAGAGGGGGAGGGTTCCGATGAGCGGAAGTTCCACTTTAGTGTGGAACTCCGCTTTAAGGTTTCAATGGATGGAGAATTTTAAAGTCTGAAAAGTATGTTGTCAAAATCACCTATATGTAGAAATATACCACAAAACTGATGTCTGTGTCTGGTGAAAGCTCTCCTGGGGATCACAGGAGTGCAGTTCCCTTTGCACTCCTGTGACCCGTCTTCAGCAGAGAGCGGGCTGAAGTCCGCTCTCTGCTGACATCACAGAAGTCAGGATCTGCCAGGTGCCTGTACCGACACCCGGCTTACCCTCTCAGTGAGTTGCTGAGAGGCCGAGCAGGCCACTCCGCCCCCTCCACAGCTCAGCGCTCCAGTGAGCGAGGAGGGAGAAGAGCAGAGAGCTGTGACTGACAGTCTGCAGCTCTCTGCTCGGGGAGCTCTGAGAACCGAGTGATCGGTGTTGTTCGATCGCTCGGCTCTCAGTGTAGAGGCAGCGGGGGACAGATGCTGCATCCACCTAGGTAAGTATGAGTACCGTATTTATCGGCGTATAACATGCACCGGCGTATAACACGCACCCCAAGTTTAGGAGGGCATTTTAAGGAAAAAAAGTTTTAGGAGGGAAGTTTAGGGAAAAAAAAAAAAAAAACTTACATTTAAGCGTCATTTGCAGCTTGCCCAGCGTCATTTGCAGCCTTGCCCAGTGTCATTGCAGCTTGCCCAGTGTCATTGCAGCTTGCCCAGTGTCATTGTAGCTTGCCCAGCGTCATTTGCAGCCTTGCCCAGCGTCATTTGCAGCCTTGCCCAGCGTCATTTGCAGCCTTGCCCAGTGTCATTGTAGCTTGCCCAGCGTCATTGCAGCCTTGCCCAGTGTCATTGCAGCCTTGCCCAGCGTCTTTTGCAGCCCTGCCCAGTGTCATTGTAGCCTGCCAGCGTCATTTTCAGTCTTGTCCGCCGAGACGCTCTGTCGCGTGCGCCGCCGAAGAAGACCGAAGCGTGGCCGAAAAAGACCGAAGCGCCCCCGGAAAAAGCTGAGCCGACTGTTCGGCTCCGCTCGCGGTCCCGCCTCCCTGCTGTTTCTGGAGCGAGCGCAGGGAGGCGGGACTACGAGCAGAACCGAACAGTCGGCTCAGTCTTTTCCGGCCCCACTTCCTTTTTTTTCAGCCGCGATTCAGTCTTTTTCGGCAGCGCTTGCTATTTTCTGGCAGCGCTTGCCATTTTTGTCACTTTTTTGGGGGGTATCGGCGTATAACACGCACCCACGACTTTCCCCCGATTTTAAGGGGGAAAAAGTGCATGTTATACGCCGATAAATACGGTAAGTATGAGTTACAGAACAGACTTCCCTTTTAATACATCATTTAAAAAAGGAAACAATCTGCTTAAAAAATACTGACGTGTTGATTAACTATATGTCAAGAGAGATTGATGTGATAGCTTTACTTTAATAAGAGTAACAGGTGGTACTGAATTGCTTGGTAAGCAGAATGAAAATATGTTATTATATAATTGACAATGCCATCCAGTGGTGACATCATAATGAGATTGTGATAAGTGTGTGCTGCTTACCTTTCTCTAGTAGTAATGAGTAAGGATATAGTAATTATAGAAACAATGATATGCAGTATATGGAAAGAGCAAAAGCTGAGCTCTGCCTCTACTTATAATCATGCAGGAATGTGCTCTGATCTCTGTTAAAACTGTACCTGTAAAGCTGTGGAACAATTGAATCTAAACAATTTCCATAATGTATTCTGTAAAATAGATATATTTTGTGTATACTTATTGCCTGCCTCCACCAAACATATTGAAAGATGAAGTTTTGATATGTCAATTTTTACATATGTGCCATAACTCTGGGATCCCTGTGGAAGCTGGAACCCACATTGTGCAATCAGAGAACACTTTGCTATCACTGAGAAAATGCAAAACATTCTCTAAATGGCATCGGTGCTGAGTGAGCGATCTCCTGTGTTCATAAACGGACAACCGCTCAGTGGTGCCTACTGCAGTGATTTCCAGCTTCCAGCGGGATCCCATAGGTATGGCACATGCATACTTACATTGGACCAAGCTGGAGTAATGTAACTGTGAAAAACTTGCCATACCTGGTGTAGCGGTACCAGTGGTGTAGCGTGGGTTGTCAGCACCCGGGGGAAGGCAAGTAATTTGCACCCCCTATCCTGCGGACTTTTAGCACTCCCGAGTCCACTACTGTCCTGCCTACAATCTTCCTATACTGACACTACATATACAGCGCCCCTCTCCCCCCCCCCCCCCCCCAGTCTGTGTCCATCCATTCCTCACCTTCTTCTTCATGTCCTGCATCGGTCCGGACTCCGGAGGATAGGAGGAGGAGGAGAAGACCTCTGCGGCTCACACTTTCCAGTGCTTGTCTCCCCCGCGCTCCGGCCGCCATGTTCAGTGTTTCCAGGTGCACTGTGATTGGGCATATGGGAGTCATGTGCGGAGGCGGGACTTCAGGAGCAACCGTGATCGCGGACAGGCCAGCCCCACGGCGCACATGACCCCCATACGCCCAATTACAGGGCGCCGGACACTGAGCATGGCGGCCGGAGTGCGGGGGACACAGGAAATTCAAATTAGGTGGAGGCAGCCAGTAGTGACACTACTGGCATGAAATGTCGCCCCCCTAAATGTCGACCCCGGGGGCCACGGCACCCCCGCACCCCCCACGCTACGCCACTGAGCTGTACCTCCCGTAGGAGCCGTACTAGCTTTCCTACATGCGGCTACTGAGCCCAGTAACTCATCTTCAGGCCCTGCCAGCCCTCCTGGCTGCAGCTGCCCTTCTCCGGTGCCCATGACACCACAGTCCACTCTGCTGGTTCTGCACCCATCCCAGACTGCATCCTCCCAGTCCTCTCAGGCGTGCCTCCCCAGTCCTCTCAGGCCTGCACATGTCACTTACCAGCCCTCCTGGCTGCGACCAGTTGTTCCTCTCCCTGGAGACTTGCCCGGCAGTGCTCTCTCCTGCTGTCCTCTCTTGCTCCTCCTGTGCCTCCTGTCCAGGACACCCCTTAGGTTTGTATGACAGTGTTGCCAACCTACCAGATTGAAATTTACTGACACAACACCCAAAATTTACTGGCACAGCCAACTTTTTACTGGCATTTCCAAAAGTTACAAAATTACAGTTTTACGTGTAAATTTCAGTATTTAGGCTACAAACAAGTACAAAATGTAATGTGATTTAAGGTAGATATTAACCACTTTAGATATTAACCACTTGACCACTGGCCACTTAAACCCCCTTCCTAACCAGACCAATTTTCAGCTTTCGGTGCTCTCACACTTTGAATGACAATTACTCAGTCATGCAAAACTGTACCCAAATTAATTTTGCGTCCTTTTTTTCACACAAATAGAGCTTTCTTTTGGTGGTATTTAATCACCGCTGGGTTTTTTAATTTTTGCGCTATAAATCAAAATATACTGAAAATTCGGTAAAAAAAATAAATAAAAATTCTTTGTTTCTATTAAAATTTATTGCAGAGTATTGGCGAGTATTGGCGAGTATTGGTAGAGTATTGGCGAGTATTGGCGAGTATTGGCGAGTATTGGCAGAGTATTGCAGTGTTGCAGTGTTGCACAGTGGTGGCAGAGCATTGCACAGTGGTTGCAGAGCATTGCAGTGGTGGCAAAGCGTTGCACAGTGGTTGCAGAGCGTTGCACAGTGGTTGCAGAGCATTGCACAGTGGTTGCAGAGCGTTGCACAGTGGGGGCAGAGCATTGCACAGTGGTTGCAGAGCATTGCACAGTGGGGACAGAGTATTGCACAGTGGTTGCAGAGCATTGCACAGTGGTTGCAGAGTATTGCACAGTGGTGGCAGAGCATTGCACAGTGGTGGCAGAGCATTGCACAGTGGGGGCAGAGTATTGCACAGTGGGGGCAGAGCATTGCACAGTGGTTGCAGAGTATTGCACAGTGGGGGCAGAGCATTGCACAGTGGTGGCAGTGTATCTGTCACTGACCAGCGCTGTGGGCACTACACATCCAGCCCACAGCGCTGGTCCCATCTCTCCCCCTGCGCGCTTCTCCCCTCTCACTGTACCGATCGGTACAGAGAGGGGAGGGAGGAACCGGCGTCATGACGTGACGCCGGTTTGTGTACATGTGATCGCTCCGTCATTTGACGGAGCAATCAAGTGGTAAACGGCCGCTATCAGCGGCCGTTTACCGTGATCCATCCCGAGGACCCGGCGGTCACGAATGTTCCCGAGTGCGCGCCCCAGTCCGTAGGACGTCCACCCAGGATAAGCCGACCGCGCTGTAGCCGTCTTTCGACTATAGCGCGGTCGGCATGTGGTTAAGGCAATAAACACATTTCCTATTTTATTTTCGATATAGTAAGTAAGTAGCTCAGGGACAGAACTCAGGAGGGCAAGAAATTAGAATGGGCAGGCACACATACATGAAATTGACTCCCATGGTGACACTGACAGCCTTGTTCAGCAGCACAGATGATGATAATGACACCTCACTGACATGTCCCCTCCTGAGTCACAGTCACAGTCTCTCTCCATGTCAGGTGGTTCCTTCAGTTCACTCCAGTCCAAACAGCACTGACAGTCCCACTTCGGGCTTGCCTTGCTTCTGTCCCCAGACCCACAAACGAGGCTCCGCTTGGCTCCATTACATCATGACATCATATGAAACACTCAGGCACTGCCTCTGCCAGGCCTGCCTCCTGCTGGTGCCACCTGAACAAACTGCAGCAATCACAGCCATATTTTTTTACTGGCAACCTTTTTCTGTCACTGGCAGGAGAAAAAGTGCAGTTTTCTACTGGCTGCCAGTAAAAATACTGACAGTTGGCAACACTGAGTTACATTATAAATCTAGTGTAATTTTCCGCTTAGTGGTGCCTACTTCTGTGATTAACAGCTTCCCCTGGGATCCCAAAGTTATGACACATACATACTTACATTGGTAGATAATACCCCAAGAGCCAATCCTAAGGACCCTCAGTGGTACATGTACTGATGATATAGAACGTGTGGGTCTTTGTACCTATTAGCGCGTTGTGATTTCTTATTACTGAACTGGGCAACACAATGGTTAGCAAATATACCTTGAGCACTTGGGTTCCTGGTTTGAATCTCAGCCAAGACACTATCTGTATGGAGTTTGAATGGGTTTCTTTCCACATTCTGAAGACAAAGACAAATTGGCTATGCACATGTGTTATCACATTTTACATGCCGGATCGAAGCACAAGAAATTGGGTAGAGTTTAAAGCAAAATCTGGTGACCTTTCTAGCAAAAAAATGCTAAGAAAATTCTATGAAAACGGCTGTCCATTGTATTAGACATTACTAAACATTACTTAGTAGACTTGTGCACAACGTAAAATGTAGTTTAGTTCCAGTTCGTTGTTTTTGTAAAATACATAATTTTGTTCTGTTATATTCATTTTCGGATAATTTGTTATTTCTGTAGAGCAGTGATTCTCAACCAGGGTTCCGTGGAACATTAGGGTTCCTCCAAAGGTTGCTAGGGGTTCCTTCAGCATTGGGTAATTTCTGCCTCAGATAAGTTCCCACTGACACCATTGATCTTTTTAGCTATCTGTAAGGAGGTAATTCTTCCCAATGACCACAAGTGTAAGGACCATTCTTCCCACTGACCATCATACTATTGTATCATGAGTTGTAGATTTCTAATTTTAAGCAGGGGTTCCCCGAGACCGGAGAACTATTTGAAGGGTTCCACTGGGTTGAAAAGGTTGAGAAAGGCTGCTGTAGAGTGTCGATATTCGTTATACTGAATCACGAATCATTTCGAATTCATTCGTTATATGCGCTATAATTTTGTTCGTATTCGTTGAAATTCGATATTTATGTATGTATATATATATTCGTGATAATGATTCGTAGTTTGGAAAGTCATTTGTTTATTGAATCTTTTAACACACAATGACACAATGACAATATCTCTTCTCCTCTGCTCAAATACAATACAACACCCTTCTCAGGAATGTACTTTGTCAGAAATCCAACCTCCAGCACAAAATTAATCAGCTGATTGGACTGTAAGATTTACTTTGTGTTGACCTTTTGTTTCATTAGATCTTTAACGAATTACCGAATCATATCGAATTCATTCGTTATATCCGCTATAATTTCTTTTGTATTAGTTGAAATCCGTTATTTTTTTATTCGGACATTCAGATGCATCCAAATTTGGATGCATCTGAATGTCCGAATAAAAAAATAACGAATTTCAACTAATACAAAAGAAATTATAGCGGATATAACGAATGAATTCAATATGATTCGGTAAGATGCCAAATTTCGATTTGTTACGAAACGAATTGCACAAGCCTATTACTTAGTATGAACTGCAATTGTATAGAACTAGATAACATACGGTATGTAATTCTCATAGGCACATATTTTACAGAAAATATCTTGGTACATACAGTATAAAAGTATAGGTTCCTTACACTTATGAAAATAATTCCAGAGTTTATTGGCACTCACACTGTTTCACAAAGACCCATCCAGCCCTTTACTTCTTTCCTAGCTAGTGAGCAGGTGATAGAGTAGACTATAGTTTTATAATTATACTTTACGATAAAGAGGATCCCCAGATACATTATAAGGTCTGCTGCTACAAAGGGGATTGCTTTACAATGAAAAACACACATACTGTACATACTCAAAAACAATACATACAATATACACTGAGTAAAATATGGATGCAATTAAATAAACACCACCAGAATATGCAGATACAATCCTTAGTGAATCAGAAATGTAACATTCATATATTATAAATGTTGTAAAACGAATAAATCTCCATCTATAACCTATTACAATGAATATCTGGCATACCTGTAGAAACGTATCAGGAGGAATCGAGAAAGCAACAGGTACCCAGGCAGGTGATGTACTGGACCCATGTGGCTTCATCTGTAAATAGATTCTACGCCTCAAACTAATTCTCAAACAGATGGCTTGCTGCTATTGGTCGGTGAAGACCCAAGGCAACCAATCACAGCAAACCACATGCATGCAAGAAAAGATGAGAAAGTGTCTCAGAAGGGCATCCCTCAGCTGAGCTCTAAGGAAATGTAGTAATAACCTAATAAATGATCTAATATTTACAAGTATTATAGATAAGAGGTTGATATACTCTGCATAGAAACCAATCAGCTTCCATGTTCTATTGTCAATGCTTAATTGAACAAGTTGAAGTTAGAAGCTGATTGGCTTCCATGCATCGCTGCACCAGATTTTGCATTGTCTCCGGTTTTAGTAAATCAACCCCTAAATGTCAACCATAAAAAATGTGTGGCCCTTCACTATTTAGCCCCATACACACGATAGGATTTTCCGATGGATTCTGTCCTATCGGACAATGTTGTCGGAAAATCCGGCCGTGTGTAGGCACCATCGGACAGTTTCCATCAGATTGTCTGACGGACAAAGTCCTATCTCCTGCTGGATAGATTTTCTGACAACAAAGTCCGATCACACCAAATCCGATCGTGTGTAGCGAATTCCGACCGGACAAAGTGCTACGCATGCTCAGATCACATTACAAAACCAAAGCTATTGGCTACTAGCCTCTACGTAGTCCCGTCGTAGGCAACAAACGTCACCACGCTCAGAATTATCGGATTTTCCGACAACTTTGTCCGACCGTGTGTATGCAACACCAACATCAGACAAAGTACGACGGACATGGTCTGACAGACCTGGTCCTCGGATAATACGCGCGTGTGTATGGGGCTTTGGAGTGGATACAGTTACACCATGTCCTTATAAATACCTAGGGAGATATATTGGATCTTGTATTTCATCACAGGCTTGGAGGAGGGGTGATGATTCACATACATAATATATATATACTGTGTATGTACTGTATATGTATATCTTTCCCTGCAAAGAGCTGTCATTTAAATTATTTGGTTTTATTTTTAAATCTATTAGCAGGTCTGACAGCCTTTCTATGTTTATGAATCAACTTATACAGTATCATGCAAAGATACAATTCACTGCAAACCCATTTAATTTAGGGCTGTTACTGACTAAAATTTTCGTGCTCGATTAATCTATTTTTTTCTTTAATCAATTAATCGACTAATTTTGATTAATTATAACGCACACACAGATCCAACTACTTTTAGCTGATCTCCTTGCATTGCAACTCTGCATTAGTCAGTGGTAAATGTGGTATACACTATATACAATCACCCGACACTAGTTAGTTTACACAATCCATGACTTAACTTCACAGTTCACACAAATACGTTTTAAATTCAAACTGTAGCACAGACGTAAGTCATTTTTTTTCCACAGTAGCGTGACAATCCCTCCACCTCCGGTCTAACTAATCACTCTCACCTTATGGCATGGACCCCTGTGCAAACAAGTGGTCATGCAAGCCGGTATCAAAAGGGTTAACAGGGACCATAAACTTCTCTCACGTCTCCTTAGATCTCAGCAAGGACGCCAAGTCATGGGTAGAAAGAAAAGATCTAAGTGCTCACCGCTTAGGTATAAGATATAATTTTTGTGTTCAAACACAAACTACTCACATAAAGATGATAAAAACACAGCATGTAAAGCCGACAATCGTGTTAGTTCTGTAGGGCAGCAGCGGGTGACGTCATGCGTAGCTCCTCCCCCGTACGCGTTACGTTCAATCAGAACTTCAACGTCACTGGACTCCTCCCCCTTTCCTTCATTAGCAGACGGAGGCACTTGGGGAAGGTGGGAGGAGTCTGGTGATGTTGATGTCCGTGACGTCACCGGATCGCCGACGGAACTCCCTGAAGACCCGGAAATGCCGGCGGAGAGGTGAGTACTGATCAAAAGAATTTTAATCGATCAAAAAAATTTTGATCGATCAAAAAAATTTACGATTAATCGAGGAATTAATCTTTAATTTTCACAGCCCTAATTTAATTATATAGCAACCAATAGCATAATCAACATATAAACCAAGCTTCTTCTATTAAAGTTCACACTAGGCAAAAAAAATAAAAAATCATCCTTGCAGTGCCCCCCCCCCTCCCCTGCAGCTTCCGCTCACCCTTTCTCCCCTACGTTCTGGCTTTTGGACTGTACCTCAGCATCCTCATGTCCAATACAGGGCTATGGGACCTGCATTGTACTTGATAACCTTTTAGAGGACCTGCGACTGCTGGAGCACAGGGGAGAAGGGGCTGTGGTTTAGCAGCATGTGGGGAGCCCACAGGATTGAGGGATCAGGTAAGCAAAATAGTTTTTTCCCGGCACCCTAGACCTAAATGAGCATTTAACCGCTTCAGCCCCGGAGGAATTTACCCCCTTCCTGACCAGAGCACTTTTTGCGATTCGGCACTGCGTCGCTTTAACTGACAATTGCGCGCTTGTGCGACGTGGCTCCCAAACCAAATTGACGTCCTTTTTTTTTCCCACAAATAGAGCTTTCTTTTAATGGTATTTGATCACTCCTGCAGTTTTTATTTTTTGCGCTATAAACAAAAAAAGAGCGACAATTTTGAAAAAAACTAATTTTTTAAAAATTTTTGCTATAATAAATATCCCCCAAAAATATATAAAAAAAACATTTTTTTTCCTCAGTTTAGGCCGATACGTATTCTTGTACATATTTTTGGTTAGAAAGATCGCAATAAGTGATTATTGATCGGTTTGCGCAAAAGTTATAGCGTTTACAAAATAGGGGATAGTTTTATGGCATTTTTATTAATATTTTTTTTTAAATGGCGGCGATCAGCGATTTTTATCTTGACTGCGACATTATGGCGGACACATCGGACATTTTTGACGCTGGGACTATTGCCATTTATACAGCAATCAGTGCTATACAAATGCACTGATTCCTGTGTAAATGACGCTGGCAGTGAAGGGGTTAACCACTAGGTGGCAGTGTAGGGGTTAAGTGTGTCCTAGGGGCGTGTTTCTAACTGTGGGGGACGTGGCTGTGTGTGACATGTCACTGATCTCTGCTCGGATCACAGGGAGCAGAGATCAGTGACACTGTCACTAGGCAGAACGGGGAGATGCTTGTTTACATTAGCATCTCCCCGTTCTTCCTCCCCGTGAGGCGATCGCGGGTATCCCCACTGTGATCGAGTCCGCGGGACCCGCGACCCGACTGACGCAGCTTTCCGCCGGCGAGGCGTGCAAGCCCACTGGCCGCCTCTGAAAGGGCAACGTACAGGTATGTGATTCTGCCTGTACGAACCATTCTGCCTCAGTATATCTGCGTGAGGCAGTCGGCAAGCGGTTAACACTTGCAGTGCATAGGGCAGCCCCACAGTACAGGAGGATTTTTGTTCCCCCCAGAGTTTAGCATTAAGTCTAGTGGGGTAGAGGAATAAGCTGTAATATTTACCTTACTCCTTGTAGCGGCATGAAAGCTCTATGCAAATGGTCTCCCGAAGTCTCTTCTCCTTAGCTCTGCGGCTGGTGGTTGTGTGCTAACGTCATCTAGAACAGTGCAGAACCAATAGTCCTGCATTGTACATGAGGGGGTGTGGTTCTGTTTTTAACTCGGAGCATTGGAAAAAAGATGAGACTGTGAAAGCCTACCAAAGTAAAAAATAAGGTAAGTATTACAGTTTATTCCTCTACACCTAGATTTAAAGTCCTTCTAAAGGCTCAAGTTTTTTTTTACCTTCATGTATTCTATGAAACCTTCTCTGTGCAGCAGCCCCTCTAAAACTTACCTAAACCTGATCTTCCTCTAGCGATGTGCATAAGACCCTCGGCTCTCTGGGGAGGATCCTTCCTCAATGGCTAAGACAGCAGCGGGAGCCATTGGCACAGTCAATCACAGACAGTGAGCCAATGAGGAGAGAGAGGGAGTAGGGCCGAGGCACAGCTCTGTGTGTGAATAGACACGCAGAACAGCAACTCAGGAGTAAACCTGCCTATGTGCCCCCAGAGCAAGGTGCTTACTCTGGGGGCACTTGACAGGAGGGAGGGGCCAGGAGCGCCGATGGGAGACCCGAAAAGAGGAGAATCAGTGTTGCTCTGTGCAAAAGTGCAGCACAGAGCAGGTAAGTACAATATGTTTGTTTTTTTAATGTAAAAAAAAAAAAATATATATATATATATATATATATATATATATATATATATATATATATCAAAAGCTTTAATATAACTCTATAACAAGCATTTAACCCATGCAGTGTTTGTTTATACAGTGCCTTTAAAAAATATTCATACCCCTTGAAATTTTCCACATTTTGTCATGTTACAACCAAAAATGTAAATGTATTTTATTGGGATTTTATGTGATAGACCAACACAAAGTGGCACATAATTGTGAAGTGAAAGGAAAATGATAAATGGCTTTCAACATTTTTTACAAATATCTGAAAAGTGTGGCGTACATTTGTATTCAGCCCCCGTTACTCTGATACCCCTAACTACAATATAGTGGAACCAATTGCCACAATATAGTGGAACCAAAAAGTACACCTGTGTGTAATTAAATCTCAGTATAAATACAGCTGTTCTGTGAAGCCCTCAGAGATTTGTTAGCGAATCTTAGTGAACAAACAGCATCATGAAGGCAAAAAAAAACCACACCAGACAGGTCAAGGATAAAGTTGTGGAGAAGTTTAAAGCAGGGTTAGGTTATAAAACAATATCCCAAGCTTTGAACTTCTCACGGAGCACTGTTAAATTTATAATCTGAAAATGGAAAGAGTATGGCACAACTGCAAACCTACCAAGACATGGCCGTCCACCTAAACTGACAGGCCAGGCAAGGAGAGCATTAATCAGAGAAGCAGCCAAGAGGCCGATGGTAACTCTGGAGGAGCTGCAGAGATCCATATCTCAGATGGGAGAATCTGTCTACAGGACAACTATTAGTCGTGCACTCCACAAATCTGGCCTTTATGGAAGAGTGGCAAGAAGAAAGTCCATTTGTTGTTTGCGAGAAGCCACACAGCAAACATGTAGAAGAAGGTACTCTGGTCAGATGAAACCAAAATTTTACTTTTTAGTCTAAAAGCAAAACGCTATGTGTGGTGGAAAACTAACACTGCACATCACCCTGACCACACCATCTCCACCGAGAAACATGGCGGTAGCAACTTCATGTTGTAGGGATGCTTTTCTTCAGCAGGGACAAGGAAACTGGTCATAGTTGATGGGAAGATGGATGGAGCCAAATACAGGGCAATCTTAGAAGAAAAGCTGTTAGAGTCTGCAAAAGACTTGAGATTGGGGCGAAAGTTCACCACTTTTCAAAGCCGGGCATGCACTGCGTGTGTTAGAATGGCCCAGTCAAAGTCCATACGTAAATCCAATTGAGAATCTGTGGCAAGACTTGAAAATTGCTGTTCACAGACGCTCTCCATCCAATCTGACAGAGCTTGAGCTATTTTTAAAAGAAGAATGGGCAAAAATGTCACTCTCTAGATGTGCAAATCTGGTAGAGACATCCCCAAAAAGACTTGCAGCTGTAATTGCCACGAGCATCGGCACCCCCGCAATGTAGCGGGCGCACGCCTGCTATCCTGCTTAAAGGAGCCGACGAACAGCTACGACGGTTTGCGGGATCGTGCCGACCTGCCGCATGGCGGCAGCTGGTCGGCAAGTGGTTAAAGATCACCTTTGCTTTTCAATCTGCAGCCGCTGTAATTTTCTGTAAAATGCAATATGTCTGTGCAATGCGAGTTCAGCCATACAGTTGTATGGATGAACTCGCATTAGATTTGCAGAAAAATAAAGTGCAGGGACTTTTTTTCCCCCGCACTGAAATCGGATTGCATGGGTGTTTTCACCTATGTGATCCGATTCCTGTGCGAGTTCACAGTTCGCACTGCGATCTGTGAACCATTCTGGGGGTGTCATTAACAATGTATTGACACCCGCAGCGGTTCGCAGAGGGCAGTGTGAACTGCCTGCGGGAGAGATTTGATGCGGGAACCGGCGCTGTAATCATGCTGGTTTCCGCATCGCACAAGTGTGAACCTAGGCTAAAGACTTGTACACATGGTTTTGTTTTGCATTTTTCTCCATATTAAAAATGAAGAGGTTACAAAAATTTACGAAAAATCTCATACAACAGATTAAAAATTCGGAATTGATGTAATGTGTTGTATTGTATTTTTATTGTATTTTTGGACGAAAACTGTACTGATAAAACAAAAATCGTACGATCAGGTATTTTTGTGTTTGTCCCTTCGGATAATTTCAGATGAACTGTTGTGATCAGCTCTCAGATTATCGTACGATCGATTCGAAAGCAATATTTTTTCTCCGATTTTCTGATCGTGTGTACTGGGTTTTAGAAACAGTGAACAGGCAGGCTTTTATTGCAGAAGAGATATGCAAGAGACAAGCTCAGCTTATTGGCGGCCTCTTGTGCATGCGCAGGAGTGACATCATCTTACACCAGCCAGTGAAGACGGACGAAGACCGGATCCCAGCAGAAGATGCTGGTGCTGGCGAGGGGTGGGGACCATTGAGGTAAGTTTAGCTCCTCTTTAAGAAGCCATTAATAGGCCGGCTCCCACTGACAGGAAGGGGTTCACTTGTCACCCGTGCTTCTATTGAATCTGCATTGCTTTATTTCTTAAAAGCAGACTCCAGAGATTTGGGATACAGGAAGACAAGTATAGTTCTTCTGTTATACTGATTTATTTTGTTGCTCCTAAGTCCATCGCTTTCTGTCAGGACAGGATGTGATATGAAATCTCCCCACACACACAGGGCTCATTTCACTAAAGAATATCTCATGAGATAATTGAATCAGGTGACCCATTTTCTCCAATTATGTCATGAGATGCTGAAAATGTCAATTCACTATCGCCTCATGAGCTATTTACCTCACAAACCAAAAACATGAGGTAAATAACTCCTAAAGAGGTGTTAAAGTCAATTCACTAAGGCTGCTTTCACACTGGGGTGGTGCGGGGCGGCGACGGTAAAGCAGCGCTATATTTAGCGCTGCTTTACCATCGTTTTACCCGCGGTATGCGGCCGCTAGCGGGGTGGTTTTAACCCCCGCTAGCGGCTGCAAAAGGGTTAAAAACCTCTGCAAAGCGCCGCTGCAGCGGCGGTTTGCGGGCGGTATCCCCGCGGTTTCCCATTGATTTCAATGGGAAGGAGCAGTATAGGAGCGGTAAATACACCGCTCCTTCACCGCTCCAAAGATGCTGCTAGCAGGACTTTTTTTACCGTCCTGCTAGCGCACCGCTCCAGTGTGAAAGCCCACCGGCTTTCACACTGGAGTGAATGGGGCCGGTTTTTTCAGGCGGTGTACAGGCGCTATTTTTAGCGCTGTACCGCCTGAAAACCGCCCCAGTGTGAAAGCAGCCTAAGGAAATAAACTTTTGAGTTAATTCAAGTGGAAGTAAACCCATTGATTTAACAATTTAAAAAAACAGTTCTATTTCTGGCACATGTCAGGATTGTAACTGTCTCCCATCCAGCATGGTTGTGCTCTCATCCAAACTATCAAACCATCCAATGGCTAAACGTCAAAACTGATCACATGTGCAGCATCATGACAGTTGAAGATTAAAAAGAGGCCAAGATGGCAGCTTCCTTGGCTGAAAACTATAGAATGGTTTACTTGCACTTTTAGGCCCCTTTCACACTGGGGCGGGAGCCGCGGTGACGGTAAAGCGTTGTTTTAGCCACAGTATTCGGCCGCTCGCGGGGCAGTTTTACACCCCGCGAGCGGCCGAAAAAGGGTTAAAATCCCCCGCAAAGAGCCGCCGTAGCGGTGTCCCATTGAAATCAATGGGTAGGAGCGGTATAGGAGCGGTGAATACAACGCTTCTATACCGCTCCAAAGATGCTGCTAGCAGGACTTTTCTTACCGTCCTGCTAGCGCACCGCTCCAGTGTGAAAGCCCGCCGGCTTTCACACTGGAGTGAATGGGGCCGGTTTTTTCAGGCGGTGTACAGGCGCTATTTTTAGCACTGTACCACCTGAAAACCGCCCCAGTGTGAAAGGGGCCTAAGTAGTGGCCCAGGCATGAGGTATTTAAAGGCATAGTCCACCTTTACCACAAAGCTGCCTATGCAGATGCAGGGCGTCTGTAGATAAAAAAAAACAAACAGCTCTGACTAAAGTTGGATAAAGCCTTTGCTATAGGTGTAGGCCTTTTATATACCTTATCGAGCCTGTCATGAATACTCCCAGGACATTGCTAAGTACTCCCAGGACGTTGCTAAGTAAGGCCTAGTCATCCTCCACCATTACAGGAGTGAGCTCTCAAATGCTGAGTTCAGGGCTACTGCGTTAGTGGAGAGAACGCGTTTTTGAGGGGGTTTGAATCAGAGAAAGAACTTACTTTTGTGATGGTGGAGGTGAGCAGTGACTACTAGGCCTCACTTAGCAACGTCCTGGGAGTCAGGCTTTGGAAGGTATGTAAATGGCCTACATCTATACTATAGCAAAGGTATTCTTCATCTTTAGTCAGAGCTACACAGTTTGTTTTAATATAAAAACAGACCCTTACCTGCATAGGCAGATTTTTTGTAAAGGTGAACTATCCTTTTAAGGAATGTAAAAATATAATTGACAATTTGGAGGAGTCACTACCTTTTTGGATCAGTTTCTCAACGGTAATGAATAGAAACCTAAATATGGAAAAACAGAATCATCGGGGGTGATATACTTAGACCTAAGCACCGACCATTAGCACTAAAATGCTGCTCCTTTTATCGGCGCTTTAATGCTGTTTAAGCGGCTCATTTGCGCCTCTTTTCGGGGGGGGGGGGGGGGGGGGGGGGGGGGGGGGGTTAAAAACACATGTGTTGCAGGGCTGCCAAAGCGCTTTTCAGGCGCTTTGGAAGTGCAGCCCATTAATTTCAATGGGCAGGGCGTTTTAGAAGCGCTGTATACAACGCTCCCAAACACGTCCCGCAAGCGTACCGCCCCAGTGTGAAAAGATACACTGAAATGAATGGAGGCGGTTTTCAGGGGTCTTAAAGCAGAGCTCCACCCAAAAGGGGAAGCTCCGCTTATTTGTCTCCACTACCACATTTGGCACCTTTCGGGAGGAGAGGATACGGGTACCTGGTTTTGAACAGTTACCTGCTCCCATTTCTGGGTGAGTTCGCCGTGGTGAAGTGAGCCAGAAGTTCGGTCCCTCTCTCCTTCCCCCGCCGCCGGGCCATTCATAAAGCACTGCACGATTTGCGTATGCGCAGTAGGGAACCGGCTGTGAAGCCGCAAGGCTTTACTGCCAGTTTTCTTAGCTGAGATGGCTCCCCTCCAAAAGGTACCACATGTGGGAGGGGGGAGGAGGCAGATATGAGGAGCTCCCACTTTTGGGTGGAATTCTGCTTTAACCACTTCAATACCAGACACTTAGACACCTTCCCGCCCAAGCCAATTTTCAGCTTTCAGCGATGTCGCAATTTGAATGACAATTGCGCGGTCATGCTACACTGTACCCAAACAAATTTTTTATCATTTTGTTCCAACAAATAGAGCTTTCTTTTGGTGGTATTTGATCACCTCTGCGATTTTTATTTTTTGCGCAACAAACAAAAAAAGACCGAAAATTTTGCAAAAAAACAAGTTTTTCTTTGTCACTGTTAATTTTTTTTGTAAATAAGTGCGTTTTCTTCTTCAATGACGGGCACTGATAAGGCGGCACTAATGGGCACTGATAAGGCGGCACTGATGGGCACCGATGAGGTGGCACCAATTAGGGGGCACCGATGAGGTGGCACTGATGATGGGCACTGATAGGCGGCACTGATGGGCACTGATAGGTGGCACTGATGGGCATTGATAGGTGGCACTGGTATGCGGCACTGATGGGCACTCAGGTGGCACTGATGGGCACTCATAGGCGGCACTGACGGGTACTTATGGGTGGCACTGATGCACACATATAGGTGGCACTGATAGGTGGCATGGATGGGCACTGATAGGTGGCATGCATGGGCACTGATAGGTGGCATGGATGGGCACTGATAGGTGGGCATGGGTGGGCACGGATGGGCACTGATAGGTGGCACTGATGGACGCTGATGAGTGGCACTGATAACACTTATGGGTGGCATTGCTGGGAATCCTTTTTTTTTTACTTTTTTTTTTTTATTAATATGATGTGCCAAACAGTGCCCATCTGTGGGCACTGATTGGCATATTTTTGATTTTTTTTTTAACATGTGGATGGCCATGGGGGATGTACCTGGCCATCCACATGCTGGGGGCTTCCCTGGTGGTCCTGGGGGCTTCCCTGGTGGTCTAGTGTGGGCATCTGAGGGGGGGCTGCGCTGATAAACAATCAGCGCATACCCCCCCTGTCAGGAGAGCCGCCGATCGGCTCCCCTCTACTCGCGTCTGTCAGACGCGAGTGAGGAAAAGCCGATCAACGGCTCTTCCTGTGTACATCGTGATCAGCCGTGATTGGACACGGCTGATCACGTGGTAAAGAGCCTCCGCCGGAGGCTCTTTACCGAGATCAGTGTAGCGGTGTGTCAGACTGACACACCGCTCCACCGATCGCCGCGATGCGCGCCCCCACGGGCGCGCGGCGGCTGTTATCCTGAAGGACGTCATATGACGCCCAGTCAGGATAACGAAGCCACTTCCCGGACGTCAATTTACTATTGACCGGGCGGGAAGTGGTTAAAGTATAACTAAAGGCAACACTTTTTTTTTTGTTTTGGATAAAGTGGAGATGGATTAGACCCCCTGTCAGTTCTTATTGCTGTCTGTGCCCCCGTTAGGGGGATTCATCCTCTCTATTTGTCCTGTTTACCGTTATCATTGAAGGTGAAAGAAAATCACAAATTTTGGATTGTCCCCAGAAAAGTAATAGAGAATCTTCCAATGGGGGCAAATCTCCCAATGACAAAGTTGTTTTTTTTTATTGGTGGAAAAAGAGGGATTTATATATTGCGTGTGATTTTTAAAACTATTTTCATTCAATATTTGACATTTAGAAAGATATTTTGTATTTACTTAATATAACTTAGTTGTTTTTGATACACCTTCCTGTGAAAGCAGCTTTTCTGTGATTGGTATTCTAGTCACATTTTTTATTTTGTATTAACTAGTTGCCACCCGCCCGCCGTCAAATGATGGCAGGGTGGTGCAGCTCTCGTTCTGGGACGCCGTCATATGACGGCGTCCCAGAACGGCCGCTCTCCTACACCAACGGGGGCACGCAGCGCGGCGATCGCGGCCTCGCCATGTTGCTAGGACAAGGCGACCCCCAATCTTTGTAAAGAGCCACGTCCGTGGCTCTTTAACCATGTGATCGGCTGTGTCCAATCATAGTCGGTCACATGTAAACACGGAGATGCCGGTAATCGTTACTCCTCGCCTCACACTGACAGAGTGTGTGGCGAGGAGAGCCGATCAGCAGCATCTCCACGCAGGGGGACATCTACACATGTAATCAGGGCACTGATCATCAGTGCCCTGATTACAATATAGTACCAACAGTGTCACCAATCAGTGCCCACCAGTGGCAGAAATCAGTGCCCACCACTGCCCACAAATGCCACCAATCAGTGCCCATTAGTGATGCCAGTCAGTGCTGGCTATCAGTGCTGCCCATCACTGCTGTCGATCAATGCCCATCAGTGCCACCCATCAATAACGCTTATCCGTTCTGCCTCAGTGCCGCCTATCAGTGCCTACCAGTGCAGATTATTAGTGAACATTAGTGCCACCTAACAGTGCCCATCAGTGCCGCCTATCAGTGCTCATCAGTGCCACCTAATAGTACCCATAAGTGTGGCATATTAGTGCCTCCTCATCAGTGCCACCTAATCAGTGCCCATAAGTGCCACCTCATCAATGCCCACCAGTTCAGCCTGTCAGTGCCGCCTCATCAGCGCACATCAGTGAAGGAGAAAAATTACTTAGTTACAAAATTTACTGACAGAAACTAAGTAAACAACATTTTTTTTTCAAAATTTTTGGTCTTATCTTTTTTTTTGGTAAAAAATAAAAAACCCAGCAGTGATTAAATACCACCAAAAGAAAGCTCTATTTGAAAATTATAAAAAAATTGTTTGGGTACAGCGTAGCACGACCACGCAATTGTCATTCAAAGTGTGACATATGGTTTAAACCATTTTACCTCTTTATTAGCACTATATCACGTCATGAGATAAAATACCACATGGTTTCATGAATAAAATACCTCACATTTTGATGAAATAACTCATGCTTCATTTTAGTAGTATTTTTTTGTGAATTTCAAAAAAAGTTATTTGTGAATTGAGCCAACAGACAACACATCTGACATGTTTTATTGATGTCTGTGCCTTACTGCTCCAGTGTCATCACATTTCTTATACAGGTGTCACAGGAACAGGAAGTGAAGGTAAATCTCCCTAGTGGAGTCACAAACAGAAATACAAACCCAACAGAAACCAGAACTCTTTCCAAAAACAAACACAAACTAGAGTTGTGTTTTTAACCACTTTGCGCCCACGCTATAGCCGAAAGACAGCTACAGAGTCATGGCCGACTCTCCCTCCTCACACAGAGACCGCGTATGAGGAGGGAGAGCTTTCTGCTGCAGCATGAGTAAAAAAAAATCACACAACACAGTGCCCACAGTGCCATCTGTGCCCAGTGCCACCCATCAATGCCAACTGTCCCCAGTGCCACCCACCAGCGCCCTCTGTCCCCAGTGCCACCTGCACCCAGTACCATCTGTTATTAGTGTCACGTGTCATCAGTGCCATCTGTCATCAGTGCCACCTGTCAGTGTCACGTGCCATCTGTTATCAGTGTCACGTGTCATCAGTGCCACCTGTCATCAGTGTCACGTGTCATCATTGCCACGTATTAGTGCCATCTGTCATCAGTGCCACATATTAGTGCTACCTGTCATCTGTGCCACTTGTCATCAGTGCCACATATTAGTGCCATCTATCATCAGTGTCACCAGTGCCATGTATTAGTGCCATCTGTCATCAGTGCCACATCAGTGTCATGTACCATCAGCAGTGTTGGTCATCTTACTTTAAAAAAGTAATTAGTTAAGTTACAAATTACTTATCCCAAAAAGTAATTGCGTTAGTAACTCAGTTACTACATTGGAAAAGTAATTAGTTACGCAGCAAAGTAACTGACTTTTTTTTAAAATATTCTATACGTGTAACTAAGGGGCAGGACACCGGAATTACACTACTGCCATCTAGTGGCGGTAGATGTAATTGGGGTAACTAAGCCAAAGTAATGGGAACTGAGTTACCATGAGGGTAAAAGTAATCAGTTAGATTACTCGTTACCCTCTAAAGTAACTGCGTTAGGTAACTCAGTTCATTTTAACTCAGTTACTTACATCACTGACCATCAGAGCCACATATCAGTGCCATCTGTCATCAGTGCCACGTGTCATTGTCCTGGTGCTCCAGGGCCTTCAAAAGTGTAATAGGTAGTCAACAAGTTAGATGTGTAATTTATGCTCCTAGAACACGTGATTGTCCCCCCTTCATGTTGGGCCTCTCTAAGTGGCCAGGCTGTGTAAAAGTCCCACACATGTGGTATCGTAATACTCAGGAGGAGTAGCAGAATTTATTTTGGGGTGTCATTTGTGGTATACACATGCCATGTGAGAGAAAAAACCTATTACAATGACAATTTTGTGAAAAAAAAAACAATCTTAATTTTGCAAAGAATTGTGGGAAAAAATGACATCAAAAACCTCACCATGCCTCTTACTAAATACCTTGGAATATCTACTTTCACAAAAAGGGTCATTTGGGGGGTATTTGTACTTTCCTGGCTTGTTCGGGTCACAAGAAATGAGATAGGCCACCAGTACATCAGGTGTGATACATTTTGTATGATTCGCACCACAACTTGTAGACTCTCTAACTTTCACAAAGACCAAATATTATCCACTAATTTGGGTTATTTTTACCAAAGATATGTGGCAGTATAAATTATGGCCAAAATTTATGAAGAAAAATTGATAATTTGCAAAATGTTATCATAAAAACAAAGAAAAATTATTTTTTTTCAAAATTTTCGGTCTTTTTTCATTTATATCGCAAAAAATTAAAAACCCAGAGGTGATCAAATACCACCAAAAGAAACTTCTATGTGTATGAAAAAAAAGTACAAAAAATTTATTTGGGTACAGTGTTACATGACTGAGTAATTGTCATTCAAAGTGTGAGAGCACCGAAAGCTGAAAATTGGACTGGGCTGGAGGGGGGTTTAGGTGCCCAGTAGGCAAGTGGTTAAATAATGACGATAAGGATAACTTTATTGATTTCGTTATTATCACATCTTGTCAGTGGAATGTTGTGTATCCCGCTTCTGCAGTGAGCGGACAATCTCAGCTCCTCATCTCTTTACAGCATCCGAGCATCGCCTAGCAACGGCCTGTCCCACTGCGAGCCATCCGCGCCACGCCCACAGACTCCGCCCTGGGCTTCTAAAACCGCGCCCACTTTCCTGATTGCCCCGCCCACTGTGCTGCTGACGCGCGACGTACGTCCGAGACGCGTGTTGTTATTTCACGACTGCAAGATGGCGTCTATCATGGAGGGTCCGCTGAGTAAATGGACGAACGTGATGAAAGGTTGGCAGTATCGCTGGTTCGTTTTGGACTACAACGCCGGTCTCCTCTCCTATTATACGGTGAGTAGAAGGCGCGGGCGGCAAGGCGGGTGGGCACTCTCTTCTCGTTACGAGGCGGGCAGGTAATAGTCGTGGAGTTGTCCGGTTCCAGCCAATCAGAGAAGGGATGTGCTGAGGAAGTAGCCAATTAGGGCACGCCTCCTCCGTGCCTTGGCCAATGAGCGTGAGGGCGGGTGTTAGCCAACGTGTTCTGGGTACTGCTGGCCGCACCCAGTGAATGGGAGACACGCCCAGCTGTGGCAGTGCTGAGCCTGGGGTATAGAGAGCGGTCAGGTGACTGGACTGCCGAGTGGGCGGAGCCGTGTGTGTCCTAGGACAGGGGCACGGGTGGGCGTGTCTTAGCATGGACAGACCTTTGGCACATGTACATGGTGTACTTTCCATTAAAAGTTCTAAAAAACAGTGAAGTGTGTGTGTGTGTGTGTGTGTGTGTGTGTGTGTGTGTTCCCAGACACTGACCTCTCATTGTAACCTTATACTGTCTCCAGATACAAATCCTCCATTGTCTTTTGTCACCACTGGAGGGAATTTATTAAAACTGGAGCAGCCAATTGGATTCTATCGTGCAGCTTCTTCAGTTGAGCTTTAAAAATGAAAGCTGGAAGATGATTGGTTGCTGTGTACAGCTGCTCCAGCCTTAGTCAATTCCCCTTGTTTACATTTTCTTTCTTTCCTTTTTTTTTTTCCTTCAGATGTGTGATTGGAGGGTGCTTTACTTCACAACCAAAACGTATCCAACATTAAAGTGAACGGGAAAGCGCTGCAAACGTCCTGCAATTGGCTGCAATGCACACATTTGCAGTGCACTTTTTGGCAAAAATGGGGTAAAAACAGGCGGTGAGGATTTGTCGCGTTCCCTCTTCTCACTGCCCACCAATTGCCTCTGAAAAGCAATCTGAAAGCAGATCACTCTTCACATGACGCATTTCTAAATTTACAGTTTGATTAGATAAAGAGATTACAGTGAGAGAAGAAAAAGGTGCGTGATCTAACACATGGATCAAATTGATATAGTTTATTCTAAACAAGGTGAATGGCTACAGAGAAATTACTACGTATTCATAGACTGCTACAAGTCTTTCTGCAGTACAGGACGGCACTCTGACAGGAGGATTGAGGAGCCCCCTGAAAGACGGTCTCCAGCCTGCAGCAGGTGAGTATAGGCTGCAGCTCTAAAACAAACTAAACGCAAGTATAGATGACCACAAACTACAACCCTTGTATACATTTTAACCACTATGCGCCCACGCTATAGCCGAAATACGGCTGCAGTGCGGACGCTCCCTGCTGGGAGGACGTCCCTGGACGTCCTCCTGTTTACTTCCCCAATGCGCGCTCCTGAGAGCGTGCATCGGAAGTTCTGTGCTGGCCGTGTCCGTCGGACACAGCCAGTCACAGATCTCTGTAAACGGCCAATCACAGCGGCCGTTTACAGCGAGATCGGCGTGTCCAATTAGAGATGATCTCATATGTAAACATATGAGATCATCTCTCAGCACCGCTCTCCCTCCTCACACAGACAGCGTGTGAGGAGAGAGAGATGAACGGCTGCAGCGCCGTAAGTTAAAAAAAAAAAAAAAAAACGAAATGTGCCACCTGTCCCCAGTGCCATCTGTCATCAGTGTCACGTGTCATCAATGCCACGTATCAGTGCCATCTGTCATCAGTGTCGCGTGTCATCAGTGCCACGTATAAGTGCTATCTGTCACCAGTGCCACATATTAGTGCCATCTGTCAGTGTCACGTGTCATCAGTGCCCCGTATTAGTGCCACCTGTCATCAGTGCCACGTCAGTGTCACGTGTTATTGTCCTGGTGCTCCAGGGCCTTCAAAAGTGTAATAGGTAGTCAACAAGTTAGATGTGTAATTTATGCTCCTAGAACACGTAATGGCACTCCCTGCATTTTGGGCCTCTCTAAGTGGCCAGGCTGTGAAAAAGTCCCACACGTGGTATCGTAATACTCAGGAGGAGTAGCAACATTTATTTTGGGGTGTCATTTGTGGTATACACATGCCATGTGAGAGAAATAACCTATTACAATGACAATTTTGTAAAAAAAAAAAAAAAAAAAAAAAATTCATTTTGCAAAGAATTGTGGGAAAAAAATGACAACATCAAAAAGCTCACCATGCCTCTTACTAAATACCTTGGAATGTCAACTTTCAAAAAGGGGTAATTTGGGGGGTATTTGTACTTTCCTGGCTTGTTCGGGTCACAAGAAATGAGATAGGCCACCAGTACATCAGATGTGATCAATTTTGTATAATTCGCACCACAGCTTGTAGAGTCTGTAACTTTCACAAAGACCAAATAATATCCACTAATTTGGATTATTTTTACCAAAGATATGTGGCAGTATAAATTCTGGCCAAAATTTATGACGAAAAATTTATAATTTGCTAAATTTTATCACAGAAACAAAGAAAAATTTTTTTTTTCCAAATTTTCAGAGTTTTTTTCATTTTATAGCGCAAAAAATAAAAAACCCAGAGGTGATCAAATACCACCAAAAGAAAGCTCTATTTGTGGGGGAAAAAAGGACAAAAAATGTAATTGGGTAATTGTCATTCAAAGTGTGAGAGCACCAAAAGCTGAAAATTGGTCTGGGCAGGAAGGGTGTTTAGGTGCCCAGTAAGCAAGTGATTAAGGTACATAAAGCACTGGGATGTGGCTACCACTAGAGACAAGGAGAATACATCACCCATCATGTGATACATCTCCCACTCAGCCACTCCTCTCTATGTAAACTTACCACATTATACAGACCTCCCTTTGTTTTCCAAGGCTTTGATGAAGAGGGAACCCCTCAAAACGCGTCAGCCTACCTTTTGAGTGTCTGCCCTTGCATGGGCTTAACAAATTTTTTTTTTAAACTTTATATTTTTATTAATCGTTTTCAATTTTACAACATAAACATCATACATAACATAAAATGTTCTTACATCTATACTTTGTCCAAATATTAATACAGTAGGTAGTTAGACCACTCATCCTCTAATATTCTGGGAGAAGAAGAGTAGGGGGAGTACAGCTATTTTTGCCAGAAAGGAGTAAACACAATACAATATAAAAAGAAGTGTGATAACACGAACAAATTGTTGCTCCAACATGTATGTCCTCTCCCTCTTCCCAAATAACACTATCCGTTTACTGTTTCCCCCACATTTATTCATTCACATAACTTACCCATTCACATCACACATCTACCTTCACGCATGTCTCTTTATATAGTTCAAATTTATTCTTCTATTTATTATGTGTCTATTTTCTTTTTTTCACACCAAGTTTTCCACAACCTTTCAAATTTATTAATACTCCCCTGTCTTATATAAAGTGTTTTTTCCTTTAATATCATACTATTCACAGCTTGCTCCCATTCTCTACTGCATGGAGGGGTGGGCGACTGCCATCTCTGGGCTATAAGTTTACGCGCCTGAAACAGACATCTCAGAATTGCGATATTAGTGTCATTAGGTCTTCCTTTCCCAGCCATCCACCCTAGTACACAAATCTCAGGTTCTGTCTCAAAAGAGACACCAAAAACCTGAGAAATTGTTTCCACTACCTCCAATCAATAACGATGCAACTTGGGGCATCTCCAAAACATGTGTATCATGTCTCCCTCCATTCTTCCACACCTTGGGCAGGAGGAGTCTATTCTACTACCAAAGCTAAAGAGCTTTTTCGGGGTAAAGTAGGCTCTGTATAGAAGGAACAAGTGCGACATCTTTTGGGGTGGAGAGAGAGAAACCCATGGAGCTAGTTCAAGGATCCTGTCCCATTGGTTATTTGTGATGTTAACCCCGTCTCTTACCCATTTATCTCTAGTGACAAAGGTATGCTGGCCGCCCCTGGCATCTTTATGTAGGATCAAATACGTCCCTGAGGTCAACCCCTTTGTTGATTGTGTTTGCACTATTTTCACTAGTGTCGATATGTTACCCCATTCTACTGGTGAATCCTTGAATTGTAGTGTGAGTGCATGTCTTAGTTGGAGGTATCGAAAGAAAGATTTCCTCGGTATTAAAAACTCCGCTCTGAGCTCTTGAAATGTTTTTAATTGCCCATTGGAAAAGAGCTGATGTAGATATTTTATATCTCTTCGTTCCCACTCCCTAATTGGTCCTATTTTTTGTACCTCGCTCAAATTGTTGTTCTTCCACAGTGGTGAGTATTCCGTATAGCCTCTACATTAGAGGTCGACCGATATATCGGCCGGCCGATATATCGGCCGATATTTGGTGTTTTTTAATTAATCGGCATCGGCCGATTCTGCTGCTAAAAAAGGCCGGTTTTAAAACTTCAGCGGGACTTGCAAATGACTTCTGATAGAAGTCAATGCAAGTTGCCTGAAGTTTTCCCTGAAGCGTCTTGTGACTTGTCTGGGCAGACTGCCAAGTGTGAGAAAATATGATACAATGTTTCTTATCAATGAACTCTGTGGAGAAGTTCCCAGTTTAACCATTTAAAGCCTAAATCTTTTCTGACACTTGTTGCTTACAAGTAAAAATCCTGTATTTTCTGCTAGAAAATCACTTAGAACCCCCAAAAATTATATATATTTTTTTAGCAGAGACCCTAGGAAATAAAATAGCGGTTGTCGCAATATTTTATGTCACACGGTATTTGCGCAGCGGTCATTCAAACGCAATTTTTTGGGAAAAAAATACACTAATGATTAAAAAAAAATAAACTAAAAAACAGCAAAGTTAGCCCATTTTTTTCGTCAAAGTTAATTTTGATTACCTGTTTTTGTGTATTTAATATATATATTTTTTTTTTTAGTTATCTAAATTATACATATAAGTGAACTGATTGGAGGTTTTGTTTAATAAAATGTAAGAATTTTTCTGAATCACTTATTAATTAAGGCTGCTTTCACACTGGAGCGGGCAGGCATTGACGGTAAAACGCTGCTAGTTTTAGCGGTGCTTTACTGTCATTTTAGCGGTGCTATTCAGCTGCTAGCGGGGCGATTATAACCCAGCTAGCGTCCGAGGAAGTGGTTAAATGCACCCATCTGGCGACGCTGCCGAATCGCTTTGCAGGCGCTTTAACAGCAGTGCTCATTAATTTCAATGGGCAGGAGTAGTGGTGTACACCGCTCCATAGGACTTTTTTTTTTTTTAACATCTTGCAGGCACTTTACAGGCGCTATTTTTAGCCGAAAAGCACCTGAAAAACGCTTCAGTGTGAAATTTTAGATTTTTTGAGATGGAGGGGGAAAAAAAAATCGCCCCCCCCCCCCCAAAAAAAAAAAAAAAAAAAAAAAAATCGGCATCATATATCGGCCATCGGCCGCCGTGATTTCTAAATATCGGCATCGGCATCGGCCAGAGAAAAACCCATATCGGTCGACCTCTACTCTACATCCCAGTATTCCCTTAACCGCTACCCATACCTTGTTCATTAGGTCTAGGGTGGGAATTCCCCGTATCTCCGTACCTGCTTCCATGATTTCAACGGGTTGTCTATTTAGGAGTGCCTGGAGCAAGTTTCCCCCCGCCCCAGTGCCCCTCATATATTGTAATTGGGCTGCTAAGAAGTATCTAAATGGGTGTGGTATTGCCACTCCCCCTTCATTAGTTGGAAGTTGAAGAATTTTTAGACTGATACGCGCCACACTACCCTTCCATATCAGTTCTCTAAATATAGTGTCAAATCTATTGAACCATTTTTTATAAACCCATACCGGGGAGTTAGCTAAAATATACAAGGCTTGTGGGAGAAAGATCATTTTAATAAGATTACACCGGCCCATCGAGGAAAGAGGGAACCTCTTCCAGATCCTAGTTTTCTCTTTGAACCTGGTCAACAGTGGGAACAAGTTATTTACTATATAAGCTTTGGGATCTCTCGTAATGATTACACCCAGGTATTTCATCTGGGTTACTACTTGCAGTCTACTGGCTTCTTGAGGTAGTGGACTGTGTAGGGGGTCCACTGGCAATAGAGTGGATTTTCCCCAATTAATGTTCAAGCCCGAAAATTCACAGAATTCGCTGATTTTACACATGGTTTGTTTCAGGGAATTCTGTACATCACCAAGGAGTACCAGTAGATCGTCTGCAAATAGGACTACTTTTTCCTCTTCCCGGCCTCTTATAAACCCCCTAATCTCTATACAAGAACGGAGAGATATAGCCAGGGGTTCAATTGCAAGAGCAAACAAGAGGGGGGACAAAGGGCATCCCTGCCTCGTCCCCCTTAGCAATTGAAACCCTGCGGAGTGTTAATTATTAATCCTCACCCTAGCTTCTGGTGATTTGTACATGATTTTTACCCATTTAGAAAATATTGTCCCTATTTGGAACTCACTCATGGTCCTCCATAAATAGCCCCATTCCAATGTGTCAAAAGCTTTAGCGGCATCTAGCGAGAGAATAGCTCTATGTCCCTCGTCTTCCGTTGGGATTTGTAAATTTAGGTGTACTCGTCTGATATTTATATTGGTTGACCTACCGGGAATAAATCCTGATTGATCAGGATGGACTAGGTCTTCTATCACCCTGTTCAATCTGGACGCCAAGATCTTTGCCAAAATCTTGGCATCCAGATTAAGCAGGGAGATAGGCCTATACGATGAAGGGTCCAATGGGTCCTTGTCCTCTTTTGGTATAACGATTATAGTTGACTCCCTCATAGAGCGGGGAAGCTCCCCTTCAACCAGCGCCCAGTTAAGTGTCTTCAGCAGCTCGGGAAGCAGAACGTCTCCAAAACGGCGGTAGACCTCCACCGGTAGGCCGTCCGGCCCGGGAGATTTCCGGGTCGCCATTGCCTGTACCGTATGTTGTATCTCTTCTAATGTAATAGGAGTATCCAGTTTGCTCCCAGCATTTTCAGAGAGACGGGGAATAGTCAAATCTTTAAAGAAGGTTCCCATTGAACCGTCCATCTCTTCCTGGGTAGAACTATAGAGATTTTTATAATACTCTTTAAAAGAATCCACAATTTCTGGGGTATTGGTGGTTATTCCCTTCATGGGCGTATTAATCATTGGCACTAGTGATGAGGGAGAGTTAGCTTTCACCAATTGCGAAAGCATCCGACCTACAGATTCCCCTTCCCCAAAACTAACTTGTTTTTGGAATATATATATCTCTTTTCTGCTTTCCCCATCATTATCCAGCGATAGACCCGTTGTGCCTCTGTCCATGCCCCAAGGTTCCCCACTGATGGATCTTTAATAAATTGTTCTTCTGATTGTGACACCCTTTGTGCTGCCTCCACTTCCCTTCTATTAGACTCTCTCTTGATTGCTGAAATCTGTTGGATCAAAAGGCCCCTAAGAAATGCCTTTAAAGTGTCCCAGATGACCCCCTGTGGTGCTGTTCCGTTGTTTAGGTCTATAAACTCTGTCATAGCCTTTATTACTTCCTGCGATTCCCCAATAAGTTCCAGCCAAGCTGGGCTCATTTTCCACTCCCTGGGTTGATTTTCCCCACCAATCTCCACAGATATTGTCATTGGGGAGTGATCCGAGAGACCCCTCGGCATATATTTGGGGCCGCAGGATATAATAATTGCCTCATCATTCCCCAATGTCATATCTATTCGAGAGAGCGTGGAATGTGTGGAGAGTAAACCCGATTTCCCGGATTATGTAGTCTCCATAGGTCCCTCAGGCCCATTTCTCCCATTACATGGATCAATCGTTTATCCACTAGGCCTCTCCCTTGATTTGATTGTGGGAATCTGTCTATATCCTGGTCTAAGACCATATTGAAATCTCCCATCATGAAAATCGGGGTACTAGGTTTATCCAGCACAAACTCTGCTAAGTCATAAAAGATGTCCGGTTTGAAAGGTGGTGGTATGTACACACTAGCTAAGACAAGGGTTTTATTCTCTACTTTGCAGTATAGAAAGACGTATCTCCCGGATTCATCAATCTTATTCTGGAGACAGGTAAATGTTACGCCCTTCTTAATAAAAAAAACTAACCCCCCTTGAGTAGGACGTGTGCGTAGAATGGTATTGGAATTGAAAGTCCCTCCACCCCAAGTGATATAGAGAAGTACTTGAAAAGTGTGTTTCCTGTAAACACAGGATAGAAACCCCCTGTGCTCTTACTGTATTCAATACTGCTGCCCTTTTCCCCAAGTCTCCTAAACCCCTTATATTCCAGGAGCACAACGTGATAGCTTTCTTTTTTAACCGTGTATTACTAACCATGTCCGTGAGATTGTCTATTTATTACAACTCTATAAACTCTACCTTCATTTTGTTGTGTTTTAATTTTTAGCCTATTATTGTCGTGAAAATAATAAAAACGTGTATTTCTCAAACAATTCAAGGTGAACAAATGTATTTGATACCTATCTTCCCCATTGGAGACATACTTCTTCCAGACAACCCTTCCTATTGACCATTCATACCATCCATTCGTACCTACCCCCCTACTAAACCATGTGTACATTCTATCTTCCTCCAAATTCTTCCTCCCTGCCTTCCTAGGCCTACCCGGGGACTTCCTGTTGTGACCTATCCATACATTCAACATACTTAATACATTCCCCTTGCCCCCTCCCATATCCCTCCCTTCTCCCACCCCTACCCAATCCCCCTCACCACCAACAGAGAAAAGACTCACAACAATAACATAAAAATCTTGAGAACATTTCGCAAGGTCCCTCCAACAAAAAGAGGCTGGAGGTATCCTGTTCATTGCTCCCAACCTTCCACACCTCTCTCCCCTCCTCCCCCTCTACCCCTAGGACAAAGCAATTGAAGAATAAAAGTTAACCTTCCCGCCCACCTAAGGGCTGGACTGGAAGTTATCTAGAAAAACATTTTATTATATAAGTAATCACAGTTTATAACCCTTCCTTTATCCTGTTTCATTGTATGTGGTTAGCCACTCATTTACCCCTTCTGGAGTATCAAAAAATTTAGTCCCCCCCACTAACTGTTAATCGTAATCTAGCCGGGTATATCAATGCATACACTATGCGTGCCTGGCGTAGTTTAAGTTTAACTTCAATGAATCTAGCTCTTCTCTTCTGCAATTCCGGTGAGAAATCGGGGTATACCGATATCCTAGTGCCATTGTACATCATATTGCCCAGTTCCCTTGCCCTGCGCATAATAGTCACTTTATCATTAAAGTGGAATATCTTGGCTATTAAGGGTCTGGGAGGGGAACCGGGCTGAGGAGGTCTTGCCGGGACTCTATGTGCCCGCTCTATTGAGAAGAAGGGGGAAAATGCTTCTAAGCCCATTGTATCCCGAAACCACTTTTCTAGGAATCCTACTGCATCTACACCCTCACTGTGTTCTGGAATCCCAAGGATTCGTAAATTTTTTTCGCCTTATCCTGTTTTCCATTTCGTCTATCCTAATCTCCTGCCTACTTAGTTGTCCTCTCATGGCTACCAGTTCTTTTTTAAGGGGATCCAAATCATCCTCTAATAGAGCAACTCGTGTCTCTAGAGCTGTAGTCCTTTCCTGTGTAGTTTTGTATCTCATGTCTAACTAGTAGAAGATCTGCTTGTATTGATTTTAATTGGGCCGCCATACCCGTTAGAGAGTCTCTACATAGGTTGACCGCCTGCAAAACCTCTTTTAGAGATGGCTCGGTGTGAGTTGGGCTCCCCTCCCCTGCTGGTGCTCCCTGGGCCATTTCAGATCTACGGTCCTGACCTATCCCCCCTACTTCCACCGATATTGGTGGCTGGTTTTGCCCTACGGTCTGACTCTGCCCCTGACCCTGGCTCTTTCTTATCCCTGCTGTCCCTACTTTAGGTTGAGGTTGTTGGTATTGTGGGTTACTTTTGGGAGGAGTCTGGGATACCTGACCAGGAGTATGAGCAAATTTTTCAAGCTTAGCAGCAGCTTGGCTTGCTTGACTCGCCGCTTGGCTGGCCTTAGTAGTGCGTTGACTTGGCATATTTTATCGTAAAAAGCAAATAGTTTTAAAGATAATATTGCGCCCCTTTCCCCCAAAGAAAAAAAAAAAGGGGGGGGAAGAGACCCCCGCAACAGAGGGGATATATGCAGTAATAGGATGTTACACAGCAAATTACCCAATAAACCAAAGTATGAGCCTGAGAATAATCTCCCTATCCCCCAATACTCAGTCTTCAGTGCCTGGGGGTCCAGTTATTCACTTGTTCTAATGGTAGTCCAATGTTCCCCCAAACTCGGATAAGGAGGGGGGAGACGAAACTGGGCCTATAACCGCCTGAGGGCAGTGAACAAAGCGTGGATATGTATTCTACAGTCCGGTATATGCAGGCAACCCAGAAGAATGCAGGCTCTCACCACTGCTGCTCTTGCATACACAGTTTTTGCCAGTTAATTCAGATAATTCACTGTTAAAAAATGGGGGTACTTGGTAGTCATAGACTCAGTGTAGATACTATTGATTTCAGTCCAGCGGGTATGTGCAGGGTATATGCAGGTGGGGACCCTCATCAACCCCTATAGGATTTGGTTTAGTTTTCATCCATCTAGTGGGACACAGTGACACAGTGACAGCGAGACGCCTTCAAGCTCAGCTGGAGACACTGTATAGGCTCCGGAGCAGAGTGTACACGTCTGAACAGCACCATACACTGGAATATCCTTTGGTCGGATAGATGCGATTACTCCACTTCAAGTTTTATCCAGGTAAGAAATGTCTGGTAGATAAGGGTATATAGTGTGTACCTGTGTGGGTGTATCATCCAAAAATCACCATTCTATCGTCCGGCCGGGGTATGCGGGGGGGGGGGGGGGGGGGTCAGGTAGTTCCCATGGACATATGCAAGTCTCTCTCCTCTGACCTGTCCCCCTTCACCAATAGTTCTTTCAGCCCTACTCGGGCGCACCCCACACTCACCGCACCTCACCGCCCGTCTCTCCACCCGTCTCTCCGCGCACCTCTCGAGTGCTCCGTCGCTTCACTTCCAGCCAGCTTCTCTGTAACACGGCCGCGGTGTTTACTGAAGGCACCGCGCTGGTCCTCCAAACCGGTCCCACTGCTTCCGGAGCACAAACACACCAGGGGGAAAACGATAGGCGGATTGAGACGCCACTCAGCTCCACATGGGCTCACAGGACCCGCCTCCCGGAGAAACAGCCCGTCACACAGGAAAGGAAAACGAGACAGCCAGCGAGGTCCTGCAAGGTAGGGCAAGGTCCTGGAGGGGAGTACGCTACGGGGCCCCTGAAGACCGCTTCCACCACCTCTCAAAAGTTTTTGTCTGGGGGCTATAATCCTCGGATATACACAAGGGCCATTACCACGTTTTTCTCTTACATTCACCGACTGACACAGCTCCTCTCTTAGACCATTGGGTTGTTATGCCACCTTCAGGAGAATACTAGGCATTACATGTTAACATGTGATAATAAAACTAGAACTTTCTAGTTCCGCCCAAGGGGCGGTCCCTTAGGTAACAACCCCACAGCATGCTACTGCAGCCTCAGTTTTTTTTTGCCTAGTGAAGGAGAAAGACCTAGGAACCCTGATGGGCCCATCGGTCTGTCTGTTTCTGCAGAAGCTTGGTTTTTGCACAAGATGATAGATCCTGTGATCTGCTATCAACAGCCGGCTGGGTGACAGGCTGGATACCCTTATCCTTGTAGTCTCCCCAGTCCGGCCATCGAGCGTGTGCAGGTCGCAGCTACGGCTCGGCAGGCCACGACGAAACCTCAGCTCCAGAGGTGGTCGGTGAGCTTTTATGCTCCGGGGGAAAAAAATATGACCGGGCTACTGATGTCTGCGTCACAGTATGCCGGGCCAGCAGCTACCCTATACTGATTAGTGAGTAGTTCTGCAATGGAATGTCTCCCAGCTCTTCAGGACTGGTAAGTACAGCTCTCCCTGCCTCGGTGGGGCTGAGCAGCTGGGCATTCCCTGGGAGGTCGATTCGGGGGTCCCTCACCTCCCTCTCTTCTCTCCCTGTCCCTATCCTTCCTCTCCCCCTTTCCCTGTGGGGGATGCTGCATGGGCTGCTGAGCGGTGTGTGTGCCATAGACAGGGGCTCCCCAGGGGGCTCTCACCTGGGGTGGGGACTGCGCTGGGTAGCTGTGCCCTGGTTGTCTGTAGGTCTCTCCCCTGGGTGTCTGGAGGCTGTGTCTGCTGATCGCTGTAGTGCTGTTTACCGCCATTTCTCTGCCTGTTGTTTCACTGTCCTTCGTTGCATACAGTGTTCGGCGGCCATTTTTGGTGTGACCAGGGAGCAGCATGCTCTGTCTCCATTTTACTGTAGTCCGGTGGCCATTTTCCCTGTGATTGTGTCCTTTATACTGGACACTCGGCGGCCATTTTCTTGAAGCCTGAACACTTTTTTTTTGTCAGTGCCATTCAGAGCAGCTCTGCACAGCGCGGTGTGGTCTCCTATGCATCTGGGAGCTGACACAGGATACAGGCACTATTAGCTGGATGGCGCAGAACCAGTCAGGGTGGTGAGTCCTGCGGGAAAGAGCCCCTCAGCCAGCAGCAGTTAGGAAGGTGGGACCATCACTGTCCTAAGTCCCCAACAGGTGGCAGACAGGGTAGGGTCAGCTTGGCTTCAGAAACTGGTGTTTCTTCCCCCGAAATCCAGGCAATTGCAACCGGTTCACCTGCAGACAGTGCAGTGCCTCTGGACGCCTTGTCGGCGGTCCTCAATTCGTTTGTTGCCAAGATGGAGGCGGTGCGTGGGCGCAAAGGTGGTAAACGGCCCCTGCCCCCCCGTCCTCCGGGGAGAGCTCTGACGCAGACTCTGGTCCTGCTGAGGCTGGTGACCCCTGTTCTGTCGTTTCAGATGACGCTGACCAGGACCGATCGGACAGTGAGGATGAGTCCGGGTCCGTGCGCGACAAAGCGCTTGTTGGAGCACTTATCACAGCTGTGCATGATACCCTGAAGATTCAGGAGCCAGCAGATCCCTCTGCTGATGTAGCGGTCCCTTTTGGGTCCTATAAGCCAGCTCATTCACCTAGGGTGTTCCCGTATCTGACTTATTTTGATGAGTTCATTTACAAGGAATGGGGGCGACCGCAGCGGCCCTTTTCGGTCCCCAAATACATGGCGGTGTGTTACCCCTTTGAGGGGAGCCTTCTCAAAAAATGGTCGGCTCCTCCGGTCGTGGACCCCCCAGTTTCCGGATTAAATAAAGTAACCACGATCCCGGTAGAGGGGACTCCTGCTTTTTTAAGGACCCCACGGACAGGAAGGCCGAGGCAGTGGCTCGTTCCTTGTTTACGGCTGTGGGGTCAGCAATGCGACCAGTACTGGCATCCGCACTTGTGTCTCAGACACTCACTGAGTGGGCAAAACTTTTGCACCGCGAATTGGGAGAGCAACAGGCTTCTCCTGTCTGCGTGGAACTAGCAGACCAATTAGTGCAAGGCCTTAAGTACATTTGTGACGCGCCCCTGGATACTCTCCCTCTGTTATCCAGGGCTTTAGTGTCAGCAGTGGTGCTGAGGTGCCTGATTTGGCTAAAATGCTGGTCTGCTGACCAGGCATCTATAAAAGCCCTGACGGATCTTCCCTTCCTTGGCGACCAGCTCTTTGGAGCCTCATTAGATGACATTATTGAAAATGCCACAGGTGGTAAGAGTACACTACTCCCACAGGCCAGGAAGGCTAAGGAGCCACGCCGTAGGCAAGGGCCCTCATTTTCCGCTCACAACCGGCTTTTTCGTCCGCCCGGGGCTTCGGCTAAGCATCCCCAGCCCGACAGGAAGACCTCTGAAGGTCAAAAGCGTCCCTGGAACCGCAAGCCTAACAAGCCTGCGAGCAAAAGCGCTACCGCATGAAGGTTTGCCCCTGCCTGCAATGCAGGTGGGAGGTCGCCTTCAGTAGTTGCAGCCCGGTGGGTCTCTCGGCTGTCTGACCAATGGGTCTGCGATCTGATTTCCTCAGGCTACAAGATAGAGTTCCTCTCTTGGCCACAAAACAGATTCTTCCCTCCAGCATACCCGTACCCCCGGCTCGCCGGGAGGCCCTATTGGGGGCGGCAAGGGACCTGCGGGGTGATAGTACCTGTCCTAGAATCAGAACGTTTCCAGGGGTTCTACTCAAACCTGTTTGTAGTCCCCAAAAAAGGAAGGGGTACGTCCAATCTTGGACCTAAAAGCCCTCAATTACTTTGTAAAAGTACAGAGGTTCAGAATGGAATCAGTTCGCTCAGTAGTCGCTGCACTCCATCAAGGGGACCCCCTGGCGTCTTTGGACATCCAGGATGTGTACCTGCACATACCCATATGCCTTCGGCATCAGAGGTTTCTGCGGTTTGCAGTTGGGGAAACACACTACCAGTTTGGCTTTCCCCTTTGGTTTGGCATCAGCCCCCCTAGTCTTTACCAAGGTATTGGCTCCTGTTTTGGCGTTGCTGCGACAATGTGGGATAGCGATCGTGGGTTACCTAGACGATCTCCTCCTGAGAGCATCTTCTGCCTCAGAGTTAGAGGAGGATGTGGCGATCACCATGCAGATCCTGCAGGCATTTGGGTGGCTGTTGAACCTAAAAAAGTCGGTGATTGTACCGACTCAGCATTTGGAGTACCTAGGCTTACTGCTGGACTCCATGGAAGCGAGAGTGTTTCTCCCTTCAGACAAGCTGCAGACTCTCAGAGCCGCGGTAAAACTGCTGATGAACCACAAGTGGTCGTCGCTACGCTTCTGCATGCGAGTCCTGGGACTCATGGTGGCCTCCTTCGAGGCAGGACCGTATGCCCAGTTTCACACCAGAGTCTTGCAGAAGGAGATCTTGACAAAGTGGGACAAATCTCCGTTGTCTCTGGATCGGCAGACTCAGGTGAGCCAGTTAGTCAGGGATTCCCTGCTCTGGTGGCTGAGGTCCCCGGCACTTCGGTCCGGGAAGTCGTTCCTACCTCTGAAATGGACGGTGATCACAACGGATGCCAGCCTAACCGGCTGGGGTGGAGTAATGGGAGTTCAGTCGACCCAGGGCCTCTGGTCGGTGGAGGAATCCAAGTTGCCGATCAATCTGCTCGAGCTGAGAGCGATCAGGCTATGCCTCTTCACATGGTTGATAAGACTTCAAGAGCGTCCGATCAGGATCCAGTCAGACAACGCCATGGCATACGTCAATCACCAAGGAGGAACAAGAAGCTCAGCCGCCGCACGGGAGGTCGCTCACATCCTTCAGTGGGCAGAGCGACATGTACAGGCCCTGTCGGCCATTTACATCCCGGGAGTGGCGAACTGGTAGGTGGACTATCTAAGTTGCCAGATGCTGGACCCAGGAGAATGGGAGTTGCATCCGGAGGTGTTTAGGCTACTGTGCCTGTGATGGGGCACACCAGACGTGGATCTTTTGGCTTCCTGTCTCAATTGAAAGGTGCAGAGATTCGTGTCCAGGACAAGAGATCCTTGGGCAGATGCGTCAGACGGTGGCTCCGTGGGATCAGTACCAGCTGATCTATCTCTTTCCTTCGCTGAAACTGTTACCACGTCTGCTCCGCAGAGTGGAGGCCGGGGGGATTCCAGTAATACTGATTGCACCAGATTGGCCCCAGCGTCCCTGGTACGCAGACCTAGTGTGCCTGGTGGCGGACGCCCCATGGCGACTGCCGTTACGAGAGGACCTTTTTGTCTCAAGGTCCAAACCTCCATCCGGCTTTACCATCGCTGGTTTTAACGTCATGGCTATTGAGAGCCAGGTGTTGAGGAACCGGGGTCTTTCGGACTCGGTGATTCCAACTATGTTGAGAGCACGGAAATCTTCTTCTCGGAAGATATATCATTGTACCTGGAAGGCCTACATCTCCATGTGTGAGGAGAAAGGTTGGCGTCCGTGCGCCTTTTCTATATCCAGGATCATGTTGTTTCTACAGCAAGGAGTAGACCAGAAACTGGCTTTAAGCACCATTTAAGGGACACATATCGGCTTTGGCTTTTGAACCTGGTGTTATCGGCACTTCAAAAAACGTCATTTGAAGAGATCAGGGAGATCCCTCTGTTGACTCTTTCCCAGAAAGTGGTCTTTTTAGTGGCCATTACTCCGGCTAGGAGGGTTTTGGAGCTGGCGGCCTTGTCTTGCAAGTCGCCCTATCTGGTTATCCACAAGGATAAGGTGGTGTTGCGTCCGCAACCTGCTTTTCTGCCGAAGGTGGTTTTGGCGTTCCAAATCAATGAAGACATTGTGTTACCATCTTTGTGTCCTAAACCGACACATCCTAAAGAGGTGGCCCTCCATTCCCTGGACGTGGTTCGGGCTCTGATGGTGTATTTGTCTGCTACTAGTCCCTTTTCGGAAGTCAGACTCCTTGTTTGTTTTGGTGGCTGGTCCGAAAAAAGGCATAGTGGTCTCGTCGGCCACCATTTCCAGGTGGATCAGACAGATTGTAGTACAGGCTTACGCCTTGAAGGGGCAGGTGCCCCCCTTTCCGGTCACGGCCCACTCCACAAGGGCAATTGGATCGTTTTGGGCTTTCCGACATCAAGCGTCTGTCGCTCAAGTGTGTAAAGCGGCGACTTGGTCGTCTGTTCACACCTTTACAAAATTCTACAAGGTAGATGTCAGTGCATCGGCTGATGCCTGTTTTGGCAGCAAAGTTTTGCAGGCGGCCGTATAATTGCAATTACACTTACATTTTTTCCTGTTTTTTTTGGTAAAAGCACAGTACCTTAAGTAAATGCACTGTTGCATTTGTTACCGCGGTTCTGAGGCGGTTTGAAGGTAGTGACTCCCAGTTGAGGATCACTCTGTTTGTTTTTTTCGTGGGTAACAAAGTGTTTTGGTTCCCACACGCTGTTGTTTTTTTGTGGGTAAAGTTATACTAGTTCCCACATGCCATAGTGGGTGAAGTTTTTATGCTGTTTTCCCACCCCTCGTTTTGGCACTGCTTGGGGACGTCCCAATGGTCTAAGAGAGGAGCTGTGTCAGTCGGTGAATGTAAGAGAAAATAGGATTTTTTGTACTCGCCGTAAAATCCTTTTCTCTGTAGTTCACCGACTGACACAGCACCCGCCCCTCCTATTTTTGTCTACGTTATACTGCTTGTTGACGTACTGAGGCTGCAGTAGCATGCTGTGGGGTTGTTACCTAAGGGACCGCCCCTTGGGCGGAACTAGAAAGTTCTAGTTTTATTATCACATGTTAACATGTAATGCCTAGTATTCTCCTGAAGGTGGCATAACAACCCAATGGTCTAAGAGAGGAGCTGTGTCAGTCAGTGAACTACAGAGAAAAGGATTTTACGGTGAGTACAAAAAATCCTATTTTTTCTGTCAGCCAGGAGCGGAGGAGAGAGATCAGCACACTCACTCCCTCACATCCTCTTCCATCTGGTCACGCCCCCTACCCCCTCTCTCCGGGATCCCTGTTTTGGGACGGCTTAACAAATTTTTAATGAATGTTTTGTAACCTAGTCTTTTATAAATACGTAGTAGTTTCTCTGTACCCATCCACCTTGTTTAGAATAAACTATATCAATTTGATCCATGTGTTAGATCACGCACCTTTTTTCTTCCTTCTCACTTGGCCTTCTTCGGACCACCCCTGGTCGGTTTAGGCAGCGGGACACACATGGTCTTTGTCTATAACCTACAATCCGAAATGACTACCAATTTACACTGATACTGCCTGCACGAGCGCAAGAGAATATTGTTTCTTTTCATACCTACAAAAGAGATTACTATGACAGACCAAACAGGGAGGGGACTAGGGGCGAGCCTCCTACCTACTGATTATAACCCATGGAGGAGCCCGGGGATTTTGTCTGCTTCTCCTGGTCAGAGCTTGGTAATGAGCTCAGTTCAGCCTCTGATCCCACGGAGATAGCGGAACATTCTCTAATGGTGGACAACAGCATAATGAATGCTGGGAGTGAGGCTTGGGTTAATTCTCTGAATTAGGCTTCCCTTCTGGAGTTTATGGAAAGGTGTGATATTATTCTTGTACAGGTTCCTGGTCAGGGGAAATGTGGTGGCCCTCCTGCAGACTGAGTTGGAGAAGCTCCTCCAATTGGGACAGAAATATTTATCAACAAAATTCCTCAAGAAATCTATGAAGATAAATAATTCCACTTTTTCATACTATAGAAACATTGAGGTGAGGTGGGATTCCTGACTAAGGCTGGGTTCATACTGATGTGAATTGGATGTGGGTTTCCCCACATCCAATTCACACAACAGGAGAGTGTGCCCGGCTCTCAATGGAGCTGGTTCACACCTCTATGGCGGCTGTGGCGAAAATTGCACAGGGATCCGGTGTGTCTTTGGTTTTGTTTCAGGTCTGAATTTCAGCCAAAATTCAGGCCTGATTCATCCCTGAAACAGAACAGGTACGCACCAGGCCCTTGCTGTGAGCCACATGTGATTTTAGGTGTGAACCCAGTCTAATCAAAGCATTGTCTGGGTGGGCACTGACCTGAGTCATCTAGGATTGTCTAGGCAACTAGTTGTTCATTAAACGCTGTTGGCTGTTCAAGATGTGCTAATGAGACTACTGTTTACAGTTTGCATTGTTCAGGGTAATGTGATCAGGTTCTTACCCGATCTTGTGTGGTGTATATATTCTGTTTGAATTTACAATAAAGTCAGTTCCAGTTTGCATTTAAAGCGGAGTTCCACACAAAAGTGGAACTTCCGCTCATTTGTTTTTCTTTGACAGGTATCCTGTCCCCATTTCGAGTTCGGGCCGCAACGCATTATGTCAGCAGCTCAGCTCCCTCCTCCCCCGTCGCCGGGGGAGTAGGAGAGCACAGCGGTGCCTCAGGCAGTAGGGACCCTGCATGAACCTGTAATGCTACACTGCTAGGTTCCCTTACCCGCAATGGAGGCAGCAGCACCCGACCACTGATGGAAACATCAGCTGTGGTGCTGACATCGCTGGACTCCAGGACAGGTACGGTAAGTGCCCTATTATTAAAAGTCAGCAGCTGCAGTATGTGTAGCTGCTGGCTAAGGATGAGCTCAGATGTGTTCGCAAACAGCGTGTGCAGAGCCCACCAGGAAGTCGGCACTGCACAGCGCTAATCACAGGCAGTGAGACATTTCCCAATCTCTGCAGCCGTGCATCGGGGCAATGTCTCACTGCCTGTGATTAGCGCTGTGCAGTGCTGACTTCCCGGCAGGCTCTGCACACGCTGTTTGCCAACATGCCTGAGCTCATCCTTACTGCTGGCTTTTTTGCAAGGGTGGACGGACCTCCTCCTTTTTAACCACTTCAATACAGGGCTTTTAAACACCCTTCCTTACCAGAGCACTTTTTGCGATTCGGCACTGCGTCGCTTTAACTAACAATTGCGCGGTCGTGCGACGTTACACCCAAACAAAATTGACGTCCTTTTTTTCCCACAAATAGAGCTTTCTTTTGGTGGTATTTGATCACCTCTGCGGTTTTTATTTTTTGCGCTATAAACAAAAGAAGAGCGGCAATTTTGAAAAAAAAACACTATTTTTTACTTTTTGCTATAATAAATATCCCATTTTTAAAAAAAAAAAAATATTTTTTTTCCTCAGTTTAGGCCGATACGTATTCTTCTACATATTTTTGGTAAAAAAAATCGCAATAAGCGTATATTGATCGGTTTGGGCAAAAGTTATAGCGTCTACAAAATAGGGGATAGATTTATTGAATTTTATTTTTTTTACTAGTAACGGCGGCGATCTGCGATTTTATTTTTATTTTATTTATTTTTTTCGTGACTGCGACATTGCGGCGGACACTTTTGACACCTTTTTGGAACCATTCACATTTACACAGCGATCGTTGCTATAAAATTGCAATGATTACTGTGTAAATGTGACTGGCAGGGAAGGGGTTAACACTAGGGGGCGCTGTAGGGGTTAATGTGTGATTCTAACTGTGGGGGGAGGGGACTCAAGGGGAGAAGACCGATCATGTGTTCCTCCGTACTGGGATCACATGATCGGTCTCCTCTCCGCTGACAGGACGTGGAGCTGTGTGTTTACACACACAGCTCCACGGTCCTGTTTTAACGGGCAATCGCGGGTGCCCGGCGGACATCGCGCCCGCCGGGCACTCGCACCAGGTCCCGAGCGATGCCGCGGGCATGCGCGCCCCCCAGGCGGCCGGGAATGCGAGGACGTCATATGACGCCCACCCAGGATGGGAGATCCACCTTGTGGGCGTCATATGACAATACAGCGGTATTGAAGGGGTTAAGCTAGTGTTGTCTAGCCACTTTCAGACCGGACCAATTTGCAGCCAAAGGACCAGGCCCCTTTTTGCGATTCGGCACTGCGTCGCTTTAACTGACAATTGCGCGGTCGTGCGGCATGGCTTCCAAACAAGATTGACGTCCTTTTTTTCCCCACAAATAGAGCTTTCTTTTGGTGGTATTTGATCGCCCCTGCGGTTTTTATTTTTTGCGCTATAAACAAAAAAGAGCGACAATTTTGAAAAAAAAAACGCATTATTTTTTGCTATAATAAATATCCCCCAAAAATATATAAAAAAAACATTTTTTTTCCTCAGTTTAGGCCGATACGTATTCCTCTACATATTTTTGGTAAAAATCGCAATAAGCGATTATTGATTGGTTTGCGCAGAAGTTATAGCGTTTACAAGATAGGGGGTAGTTTTATAGCATTTTCATTAATATTTTTTTTTTTTTTTTTAGTAATGGCGGCGATCAGCGATATTTATTTATTTTTTATTTTTTTTTATTGTGACTGCGACATTATGGCGGACACATCGGACATTTTTGGGACCATTGTCATTTATACAGCAATCAATGCTATTTAAATGCATTGATTCCTGTATAAATGGCAGTGAAGGGGTTAACCACAAGGGGGCAGTGTAGGGGTTAAGTATGCCTAGGGGTGAAAAACCAAATCACTACCAACAAGGTGCCAAATAGACTAATGTCCACAAATAAGTGATAAAACCCGGCCCATATGGGCTATGGGTGAGTGAATGTAAATGAGAGAAGTACAAAGTCTAATGTTGGACTGGAATAATAAAGTCCAAAAGGTGACAGGTGCTGTTCGTAGGCACAGGACACGTTCTTCACACTCTATGAGAGAAGGTGTGTTATGGCCCAACAGTAATGATGAAGTGGTTCAGGTTCCACATTGGGATATGGTGGATGTGTGGGGATGGGATCCTTAAGCGTGCTCTCTAGACTCTCACCTGAAGGCACGCATTCAAAAGCGTGAGTGGGTGCAAGTAGATGTCTTATCTCGACTTTGTTCCTCAGATCCAACGATTTCCACCAATTTCCACCATCAGGAACTGTATGATCTCCACTATCCTCCTTAGATCATACAGTTCCTGATGGTGGAAATTGGTGGAAATCGTTGGATCTGAGGAACAAAGTCGAGATAAGACATCTACTTGCACCCACTCACGCTTTTGAATGCGTGCCTTCAGGTGAGAGTCTAGAGAGCACGCTTAAGGATCCCATCCCCACACATCCACCATATCCCAATGTGGAACCTGAACCACTTCATCATTACTGTTGGGCCATAACACACCTTCTCTCATAGTGTGAAGAACGTGTCCTGTGCCTACGAACAGCACCTGTCACCTTTTGGACTTTATTATTCCAGTCCAACATTAGACTTTGTACTTCTCTCATTTACATTCACTCACCCATAGCCCATATGGGCCGGGTTTTATCACTTATTTGTGGACATTAGTCTATTTGGCACCTTGTTGGTAGTGATTTGGTTTTTCCATTCACTTGGTTCACATAATATTTATTTATTATATTTATTCAATATTTTGAACATTTTTATACACTCTCAGCACTTGGTGTAGGATTGCTATGTGTATTTATTAATCAGAACTGTGTTTTAGTATTTTTATTTATTTATTTATGTATTGCACTTGAGCGCGAAATCACTTCAACAGTATATTTTTATGGGATTGTGTTTCACCGTCAGATTTTGCAGCTCTTTTAGGAATATTTTTCCACATTTGTCACGTTTTATTGGTTTATTCACTGTATATTTATTATACACTATTGAGTGTGTGCACACGATCTAGTTTATCAACAGCGCGAAGGTCACCCACACTTTTATGCCTAGGGGTGTGTTTCTTACTGTGGGGGGCGTGGCTGTCAGCTAGTGAATGCTGATCTCTGCTCCAATCACAGGGAGCAGAGATCGGCGTCACTAGTTGCTAGGCAGAACGGGGAGATGCTGTGTACTTCCGCATCTCCCCATTCAGCCTTTCCGTGAGACGATCGCGGGTGTCCCCGCGGCGATCAGGTCCGCGCGACCGGCTTCACGGGGGTCCCGACCGGCGCGGGATCGCGCTGCTCCCGATGGCACGGCAGGCATTAAGGAGGGACTTGTATATACGCCCTCCTACCTGTACGTGCCATTCTGCCGACGTATATCGTCGTGCGCCGGTCGGGAACCGGCTAGATCTTGGGTGCAATATTGAGCTATAATTCCTGGTTCCAGACTGGAGGAAGCTGTATCATGATGGAGGCACCCAAGCTTGGGTGCTTGACGGTCAATCACAATTACCTTCTGAATATATTCCTATTGCTGGGTGGACATCGCTTTGTAAATTACTGGTCTCCCGGGATGTTGGTGGCCCCTAGAAGCAGTGCCAATGGTGTGCATGCATGGCTGTGTCTGGTGGCTCCTTCTAATACGCATGTGCGGTTATTGTGTCTGACTTTGACCGTGAAGGGTTCCTTTACTGTGCATGCATTACTTTGACTAGCAGCTCCCTCTGGTGTGCAATCAATTTATTGTCTGGTTCATTTTATTGTTTGTCCCCCCCCCACTAGTGCACATGCTTGATTACGGTGACTTGCAGCTTCTTAAGAAAATCTGTAAGGTGAACTTGCACTGGACCCTCTTCCCACCCCCACACCTGGCGATTACCTGCAAGGAGACATCGGGTCGCCACTTCACTTTTCTGTAAAGGTGAATTTAACCTTTTAAGGAGCCGCAAGTCACAGTAATCAAGCATGTACACTAGAGGGAGCCACAGACAAAAAAAATAAAAAATGCATCGGGCAATAAAATGAATGCACGCCACAGGTGAGCTGCCAGTCACAATAATCAAGCATTCAATTGTAAAGGTGAACTTTGTACTTTATAGCCTAACTTCATCTTTGGATACACCTTACAGCGGGAAGAGGGAGCTCAGCAGCCTCAGACATCCTCCTCCCTTCTCGCACACTGTTGGCAGAACAGTGCTGCGGTGTGTGAAACTATGTAGAGAGGAGCTGTCACAATTGAGGTTGGATGTCGGGGTGGGCGATACCCGGGGTGGGCGGATCCCACTATCCAACACCAGCCAATGGGCTGAAATCTTGGCGGGCCGCTACGTGTATGTGGCCCTGCCCCTTACTTAAACAGCCCAATCATTGGCTGAATAGCTGCTGGGTCCCGCCCACCTCTGACATTATGCTGAATTTGTCAGCTCCTCTCTCCATACAGTTTCACAGCAGAAATGTAAAGAAAAAGTTGCGCTGTCCAGGTATATAAAGCTGCTGCTCAAAATGTTATACTACATAAACAGAATAGGTTGTGGAAAGGAGCTGCGCTAAAGATTGAAAATATCACAAAGAATGTGGTTTGTAATAATGTGCTAATTACTAAAAAACAAGTGAAAATTATCCAAATTATCAGTGCATTTCACTTGGGGTGTATCGAAGAAAGAATCTGCGTGATAACAGCTTCTATTGGTGTACCATAAGTGAAATAAAGTGAATACATGAATCAATAAACACCCGGCTGAGCTCTTCCAGTTTGAATAAAAATTTGGAAGTGATAATACCAAACCGAGTCACTATCAAAACATATAAGTACTGACGTGGCCCGTGACGACGTCCTTTGATGACGAAACGCGTAGGGAGGAGGAGCTACGTCTTGACGCCACCGCAGCACGACGTGATCCCATTACCACGGGTTGTTTACGCGAGACCGGCCGGCTCGCTTTATGCCTGAATCGATTGTTACACTGTAAGTGTTTTTTCTGTTTTTTATACCAATAAATGCCCTTGGATTTTACGCTATGGGAGCTTTTCTTTGATTTTCTTTGGGTCCATTACGCTTATAACTACCGTGACTGGCCCTGAGCGGAGACCTTTTGAGGATCCTGAGTTTAGAGATACCCTAAGGGAGCCATCCAGGCCGACAGGATTTCGGGTGTTTTCCAAAGTTTACCCTCGGCTAGGGTTGATAAGCCAGCTGCACGAACGGTCCCCCTAAAAAGGGACCATCTAGTTCCGGTAAGGAGACAAGTGTGCCTATGGTGGAGGTCTCTACACTCTTTTCTGTGGTGTTATACAAGTCACGCTCTATATGAAACACTTAAAGCTACCATAGAGACTGTTATCAACACGGGACTCATACACTGTGTCAAGCACTTTGTTTTTCTGGCAACATATCTAGCCAGCCATGACATCTGCTTAATGTTTGATGCTCCGGAGGGTGTTTGCATTATCTTCCATCTGCATATATGTGTTTGGATTTTCTGTTTGTATTTTAGATTTCTGTTTGCTTAGTCTTTTGCACAGGGGTCACCAATTGCATATATATAGCTATATATCATATTTACTTTTGCTCACATTTTTTACTGTTGAGTCGGTTAATGTGTCACTACACGCTCTGTCAGTTGTTTACTAGAATTTTTTCAACTATAGGCAATAATATTGCTCACCTCTTTCCATTTTTCCACGTTAGTACTTATATGTTTTGATAGTGACTCGGTTTGGTATTATCACTTCCAAATTTTTATTCAAACTGGAAGAGCTCAGCCGGGTGTTTATTGATTCATGTATTCACTTTATTTCACTTATGGTACACCAATAGAAGCTGTTATCACGCAGATTCTTTCTTCGATACACCCCAAGTGAAATGCACTGATCATTTGGATAATTTTCACTTGTTTTTTAGTAATTAGCACATTATTACAAACCACATTCTTTGTGATATTTTCAATCTTTAGCGCAGCTCCTTTCCACAACCAGTTTCACAGCAGAGCAGGCCTGGTAATATGATCCTAGAGTGAGAGCTCAGCTCCTCCCCTGCAACCAATCAGCCGGTGTCTTGCCGAGTTGGTTCCCCTGGCGGATTGGTTCCTCTCTGTACTGCGCATGCGCAGTACGAATGGCTAGGCATCTTCCGGAAATTGCCGAACCGAAACAGATGTGAGTGAAGTGTACACCGCACAGCTGATTTTGTTTGTTTAAAAAAAAAAAAAAAGTTTAAAAAAATACACTCCTAATTGAAAGGAAAACCCCCACAGATAGCACTCTAAAAACACAGGTTTTCTATTACTCTCCTCTATATCCAGAGCTAAACGATTTATTTTTATTTTGCCCTTGCCCCTTGCTTACAGCAATAGACCCGCCCCTTAGACTGAGACTCCCCTTGCAGAGTAGCGCCAGCATCGGTAGCGCGCGGCATCGTCTTCTACACCGACTGCGCGTGCGCGGTGTACACTTCACTCCCAGCTGTTTAGCTTCGGCAATGTTCGGAAATTACACTGCGCATGCGCAGTACAGATCTGCACTCATCCGCCGAGGGGAACCGTCTCGGCAGAACACCGGCTCACAGCGCACTGACACTCAGAACTGTTTTGTATCCAGTTCTTGAGTCAGAAGTACCGAGTACATTCACACACTGCAGAGCTGCAGAGAGCTTTCAGTTTCACATTTACACTATCGGCTGTGAAACCTGCCAGTGCCAACCAGTACCATCTGCCAGTGCCAATTTGTGCAATCCAGTGTCACCAGTTAGTGCCATCTGCCAGTGCCAACCATTGCCATCTGCCAGTGCCAGTTAGTGCCATCTGCCAGCGCCAACCATTGCCAGTGCCAATTAGTGCAATCCAGTGCCATCTGCCAGTGCAATCCAGTGCCACCTGCCAGTGCCAACCTGTACCACTTGTTAGTGCCACCTGTCAGTGCCCATCAGTTCCAACCTCAATGCCGCCCCGTCAGCGCCCATTAGTGCAGCCTATCAGCGCACATCAGTGTAGGAGAAAAAAAAATTATTTGCAAAATCTTATTTCAAACAACAAACAAAACAAAAGTTTATTTATTTTTTTTCTAATATTTGTTCTTTTTCCGCTTGGCATCAGGCATGAGCAATTCTTATTGCCTGATGCCCAGACATGCAGTTCTGGGCGCTGGGCAGAGGATGTAAATAACTGGCTCCTAACTTTTTCAGCTGGCTCCTAGATTCTAAGCAAATTTGTCAAGCCCTGTATAAAACTACTTTTAATTTTTACTCATGCATTAAGTAATAAGAATAAGGTTGCTGTGGGTAACAGACACTTTAATTTTAGAGAGATCGTTTTCTGACCTTGTCTGGCTATAAAAATATATAAAAAGTAAGGTCCATGCCATGTAAGATCCCTAATATGTTTGACTTTTGTGTTTCCTCCAGTCAGACGCTGCTGCTTGTGTCAGCCCCTTTGACACTTCTGGGGTTATCTGATCCCTGTGGTTCCTTCCTCAGATTCTCCATCTTTGTTGTGCCCTATAAAAATGTAGGGGTTGGGGGATCAAACCATGGGCGCACAGAAGGAGCACAGGCCACCGACACTCATGGAAGGATTGTCTGCTGAAGTGACTGACAAAGACCGCAGAGTCAGAGGATAGGTCAGATGTGGGACGCCAAGCCCTTGCATTGCAGGGACTTGTTTTTATAACCTGATCAATGTCTTCTGGAAAGGTCCCCCCTCCTTTCAGGTCAGTTCTTGCGATACAGCACTGCGTTATTGTAACTAATTGCATAGTCATGCAATGCTGTGCCCAAATTAAATATTTATGTATTTTTTTTTTTTTTTTTTCCCCACAAATAAACCTTACTTTTGGTGGTATTTGATGCCCACTAAGTTCTTCCTCTTTTGTTTATAGTACAAAAAAACTTTCTTATTACTTTCTGCTATAAAATATTTCCATTAAAAAAATGTAATTTCTTCAAAAATTTAGACCAATATGTATTCAGCGATTTTTATTTTATTTTTATTTTTTTTCCAGTGAAGTGACTGACCTCAGAGATTACACAAATCCTGTTGATCTGTAGCCCTCACTTCTCTATATAGCCTTCTAAAACACACAAATCTAAGGCCATTTCTCAGCTCCGGAAGACGGTGTGGTATCTGATGTAACACACTGCACAGCATAGAAAGGAGAGCTGAGTAATTGGAGACCTGAGTGGAGTGAAAGAACACCTCCCTCTCTGTACAGTCTCATAGGGAAGCATGTACAGCTGAGGCTGTTGGTTAAAGTGGTTGTAAACCCTTACAGACCACTTTGACCTACAGGTAAGCCTAGATTAAGTCTTACCTGTAGGTCCAAGAAATATCTCCTTAACCTACTCGGTTAAGGAGAGATTTTACAAAAATAGGGCACCGCTGTCTACGGCGCATGTGCGCCGTACACAGCGGCGCAGGCGCACGGCAAGTGAAGGCAAACACGCCGTCACTTACGGCTCCCACGCGCATGCACCGGAGCTCTGCTCTGGCCACTATCGCCCACTTGTGGTCCTTAGATTAATGGGGTAACAGATGCATAGCCTTACGACCTCATCCTGTATTATGTTATCCTGTCCACACGCCTCATCCATTGTCTCTTTGATGCAGTGAAGTTGTCTGGTCACCCCCAAAGCATATTGTTTCCACCACCATGTTTGAAGGTGGGGATGGTGTTCTTGGGGGTCATAGGCAGCATTCCTCTTCCTCCAAACACGGCGAGTTGAGTTGATGCCAAAGAGCTTGAGTTTGGTCTCAACTGACCACAACACTTTCACCCAGTTCTCCTCTGAATCATTCAAATGTTCATTAGCAAACTTCAGACTGGCCTGTACATGTGCTTTCTTGAGCAGGGGGACCTTGCGGGCACTGCAGGATTTCAGTCCTTCACGGCGTAGTGTGTTACCATTTTTTTTGTTTTTTTGATAACTATGGTATGGCCTTGAGATCGTTGACGAGATTCTCCCGTGTAGTTCTGGTCTGATTCCTCACCGTTCTCATGGTCATTGAAACTCAACGAGGTGAGATCTTGCATGGAGCCCCAGACCGAGGGAGATTGACAGTTTATATTGTGTTTCTTCCCTTTGCAAATAATTGCACCAACTGTTGTCATCCTCTCATCAAGCTGCTTGGCGATGGTCTTGTAGCCCATTCCAGCCTTGTGTAGGGCTACAATCTTGTCCCTGACATCCTTTGGTCTTGGCCATGGTGGAGAGATTGGAATCTGATTGCTTCTGTGGACAGATGTCTTTTTTATATGGGTAACAAGCTGAGATTGGGAGCACTCCCTTTAAGAGATTTGATAGGGGATCAAATTACTTATTTCACTCGTTAAAATGCAAACCCATGTTTAACTTTTTTGATTATTAATAATTTTTTGGATAATTTTTTTGTCTCTCACTGTTAAAATAAACATACCATTTAAAATTATGGAGTGATCATTTCTTTGTCAGTGGGCAAAAGTACAAAATCAGCAGGGGGTCAAATACTTTTATTTATTTATTTTACCCCTCACTGTAGTTCATTTTTATTTCAGGTGTTTACAGACACTTTTCAGTCGGTGTTCCTACCCCAATACGGTCGGGTCTACATACTGTTGCAGGCAGCGGTTTAAATGTTTGGGAGTTACGGTGGAAGGTGTCACAAGCATATCTATTGTGTTTTGGATTTAAACTGATGAAAGTCACTACTGGGTATTGCAGTAATGTTAGTGTTACATCAGATGAATAGAAGAACAGAGGCTGGAGCATGTTTTCTAGTTCTGCATCAACATTTAATTTGCTAGCAAGTAACTTGTGTATTAAGATCTGTGTGACTGTATTTGTTCCAAAAATCATTTCCCTTAAGTGTTCCATGTGATGTGTCATCCCAGCTTTTATCATATGATTGTCATTTTATTGCCAGGAAATCCTTTCACTTGTTTGTGCAGTGACATTTAAAGGGAACGTTTTGTAATAATTGGTAGCTTAACTGGCTTATTATATACACACAGTTGGATTTTTGTATAATTTAGATAGACATAAAGGGAATAGGCAGGGACTACTAATTCGTACACTAAAGAGCGCTGCAGCGTTTTGTTCTGATAAGAGCACGAAGCTCCTAATTATATAATTGGGTGTAGTGACTAATTTAAAACTCTCTTGTTATCCTGTTTACTGATATCACCAAAAGTGAAAGAAATATCTCAAATTTTGGGTTGTCGCCAGAAGAGCAATCTTTCAGTGGAGACACTAGTTCTGATTTTATCCTGTTGACAGACAGAGATTTCCTGACACTTCTTGTTTTGGCTTTGGGACAGGCAGTGTTCCCCCCCCCTTTTTTCTCTCCCCCCCCCCCCCTTTTTTTTTTCTTCTCCTCCTCCCCTTTTTTTTCTTCTCCCTTTTTTTTTCTTCACACGTTTCAGAAGGCAGGAAGTATATGGAGAGGGATTCTTCTGCCCATAGTAAAAATGGCCACCGTTTGGAAGAATGGGGAGGAATAGAAAAATAAGGTATGGCTGGAATAAAAACATGCAGGTTGCCGAGGAATGATTTTTTTTTTTTTTTTTTTTTTTTTTCCCCATGTTGACCTGAATGTAACGTCTGTTCCTTAGCATGTTCCCCGACTACTACCTATGGGCAATCATACGTGTATTATGCCTTCTGGGCCTTCTTTGGATTTATTTTTTTATTTTTTTGCTGATTAGAGATTCTTCTGTATACTTTTGAAAATGATAAATAAGGAGTTTAAAAAAAAATTAAAAAAAATTGAAATTATCCATAAGTATGTAGATTCCCAACACTGAACAATTCTGAAGGTGTTTTTCTTGTAATGGTGCCTGCTGTTGTGTCAGCCAATGAGGAGAGAGAGAGAGAGAGAGAGAGAGTCCCAGACAGCTGAGGCTCTCGTGCAACATCTGAAAGAAAGAAATGAACAACGGCGCCAAAGATACTGGATGGGAACTGGGGTGCAAGGATTTGATAAAACTACAGATCGTAGCTGCCCTGATTTTTTTTGGAAACCAAAAGTTGTCAGGAAAAAAAAAGGCAGCGCTTTTACACCCTCTATGTTGATATCTATCCCTATGGTGTAACAGATCACCATAACAAACCTAGATGAATCCTAAATGAAGTGCAAATAATGCAATATAGTGCTAAAAATTGATGACAATATGTGACGTATGCAATAAATCTCATGTCCTAAAAACATTAGAAAAATAGTTCATAATCAAAAAAATAAAAATAAATTTAAGTGATATGAAAGTTCATCGATGCAAAAAATGGTGATTTCTTAGATGTCGATCAAATGTGTAAACATGCCACCCAGTGTGATCCTCCACCAGTTATACTAAACAAACTCAATGGCCTTGAATGGCTGGTAAAATTATAAACCAACAACTGCGCCTTTAGGCAATCAATGCTTTAATCCACAATGCTGTTTAGGCTGCAAGCTGTCCTCTCCAGATCCTGTAATCACGATATATATATTGTATTACAGTTGTTCTGATAAGTTTATACCCTGGCAGAATTTATGATTTCTTGGCCATTTTTCAGAGTATGAATAATACAAACTTTTCTTTCACTCATGGTTAGTGTTTGGCTGAAGCCATTTATTCTCAATCGACTGTGTTTTACTCTTTTTAAATCATATTGACAACAGAAACTAGCCAAAGGACCCAGATCAAAAGTTTACATACCCCAGTTCTTAATACCGTGTATTGCCCCCTTTAACATCAATGATCGCTTGAAGTCTTTTGTGGCATTTGTGGATGAGGCTCTTTATCTTCTCAGATGGTAAAGCTGCCCATTCCTCTTGGCAAAAAGCCTCCAGTTCCTGTACATTCTTGGGCTGTCTTGCATGAACTGCACGTTTTGAGATCTCCCCAGAGTGGCTCAATGATATTGAGGTCAGGAGAGTGAGATGGCCACTCCAGAACCTTCACTTTATTCTGCTGTAGTCAATGACAGGTCGACTTGGCCTTGTGTTTTGGATCATGTTGGAATGTTCAAGTACGTCCCATGCGCAGCTTCCTGGCTGATGAATGCAAATGTTCCTCCAGTATTTTTTTATAACATACTGCCTTCATCTTGCCATCAATTTTGACCAAATTACCTGTGCCTTGGTAGCTCACACATCCCCAAAACATCAGCGATCCACCTCCGTGTTTCACAGTAGGAATGGTTTACCTTTCATCATAGGCCTTGTTGACTCCTCTCCAAATGTAGTGTTTATGGTAGTGGCCAAAAAGCAAAATTTTGGTCTTATCACTCCAAATGACTTTGTGCCGGAAGGTTTGAGGCTTGTCTCTGTGCTGTTTGGCATATTGTAAGGCTGCTAACACACTGGGGCGGTTTGCAGGCGCTATTGCGCTAAAAATAGCGACTGCAAACCGACCCGAAACAGCTGTTGCTGTGTCTCCAGTGTGAAAGCCCGAGGGCTTTCACACTGGAGCGGTGCGCTAGCAGGACGGTAAAAAAAGTCCTGCTAGCAGCATCTTTGGAGCGGTGTATTCACCACTCCTATACCGCTCCTGCCCATTGAAATCAATGGGACACCGCGGGGATACCGCTGGCAAAGCGCCGCTGCAGCGGCGCTTTGCGGAGGTTTTTAACCCTTTAAAACCACCCCGCTAGCGGCCGCATACCGCGGCTAAAACGATGGTAAAGCAAGGGTCTGTCAGGAGTCTAGAAACTCAGACACACACACACGAGGATGGTTACCTTTTTTAATAGCCATTCAAACCCCTTTGTGTCAACTTGTGTGCATGTTATCAGGCCAAAATCACCAGGGTATGTAAATGTTTGATCAGGGTCATTTGGGTCGTTTCTGTTGTCTTTTATTTTTTTTAAAAAGAGTAAACACCGTTGATTGATAAATGGCTTCAGCCAAACGCTAACCATGAGCGAAAAATGTTTTTGTGTTTTTTATCATTCATATTCTCTGAAAAATGGCCAAGAAGTCAAAAATTCTGCCAGGGTATGTAAAGAACACAGAAGGCTATTTTATTTATTTTTTTATCTTTAATGAATAGAATGCATTTAGATAAGATAAAAGATCAAAAAAATCCTGCCTTTAGCACCACTTTAAAAACAAGCGCCTTTGCCTGCTTTAACTATTCAGGAAGATTCTGTTTAGGGACATATCACCCCATATTGACAGATTAAGTACAAATTATTTAGGTCTTGGCTGTCCAAATCTTACCAATAATCGCCCATGGGCACCTCACACATGATGTAATCTTTATTAGGAGAGAGCTTGTGATGTCTGACCTCAGAAGTGGGTGAGTAATCATTGGGTTGGTAAGCGGAGTTGTACCATTTAATACACTGGCCCTGTAACAGAATGATTGTGTAGATATACATGATTGTCTAATACCCCTTTTTTCCTTTTTTCTACAGTCAAAAGACAAAATGATGAGAGGATCAAGGAGAGGCTGTGTCCGTCTTAGGGTAAGTACAGGTTATTAATTGTTTCAGCCATTTGTGTGTGTTTTGCTTTTACAGGGTTGTGTGTTTTTTTGTTTTTTTTAATATGCTAAAATATACAATTCATTTCACATTGAACTGTATGTATTAACTTGTTTGTGGTCCAGTGTGACTGCTTGTATGATTGCACATTGTCCAAATAAGTGTTCAGTCCCATGTCTGCTAAAGTGCTTATATTGCTGTGTGTGGATGACCTATTCATTCAGGGACTTAGAAGGGACTTGATCAAACTGTGTTGAGTGGAACCTCCAGAATCAAGAACATCGGATCCGACCAGGCTTTTTATTTTATTTTTTTTGGGCGTAATTCTTTTATGGGCATCATTTTTTATTATTTTTTCTTTCAAATGGTATATCAATAAAAGGGCAAAGACTGTCAAATATTTTAATTAATTATATATTTTTAAATCTTGTGTGTTTTTTTGTTTTTTTATTATTTATTTTATCTTGACTTAAATCAATAGATTTAAATCTCTGCTTTCTGTGGTTCTGTAGATTTCCCTAACCCCTCCGCCACCAAAAAAGACAGCCAGGCTCCACTGTAAATTTCCTGGCTGTGTGTTCTTCATTGAAGCTGGTGAAAACCCCTGTCCTTTAAATCTCCATAATGCTTTTTGGAAACTGCATATTAGTGAGGTGAGAACAAGGGAAAGAACAGTACAAAAGAACACCATAGTGGTGTAATACGTTATTTTATTAAAAGATTAAATAAAAAAACGTCAACTACATGGACACCCCGTGGTCAGTAAGGGTCCACTTACATCAGCCACTCTGTTACAATGCAGCAGTTGGTTGTGCGTTGTTGTGCAGGCAATGCTGATGCGTTGATCCTGATGCACTGCACTATTCACCTTTTTTAAACAAACTTTTAAATGTCACTGTGGTGTCTATTTACCAAACCTGGAGAGTACAAAATCAGGTCCACTACTGCAAAGAAATCAATCAGCCTCCAGGTTTTATTGTCAAAGCTTAAAGTGTTACTAAACCCAACAGTAAAATCAGTATTTATATGCAGCAAAGCTTGCTTGTCATACTCACTGAGGAACCTAAGGGGTTAATCCTCTGCATTGTGTAAAAAGGCTGTTTGAGCCTGGCTTCTCTGATCCTCCCCTCTTTCCACTGTCTCCTGATAACACAGGTGTGTATTGCTAGAGAGGTATTTATTTTTCTTGGGAGGGTGCATGTGATCAGCACTATCCAGAAAGAGGATCAGGGGTCTTGTAGTCTCATAAAACAGTCAGAAAACTCCTCCTACAAGCTTTAACCAATGCTTGACCGGACACTGATAGAAATCGCAAGACTGCTACATTCTGCTTAGGAGAAAAGGTATTTAGCAGTTTACTAAAATAACTGCATTTCCATGTTCTGTGTACTGGGGGAGACCAGTTATAGTGAATGCAGGGTCCTGGGTTTAGTAACACTTTAATAGAACAAGCTGATTGGTTTCTATGCACAAGGGAGCCTAACTTTGCACTCTTCAGCTTTAGTAAATAATCCCCACACTGACATTTCCTAGAATTCTAATGGTTGACGTGCAATCGCTGTGCTCAGAAAAAGGACTAAACTCAATTTTCTTTTTTATTTTCTTTTTTTTCAGTGCACACCGCCTACATACCACTGTGTGTAGTGCAGTGGTATGAATTGTCCACACCGGAGACTAGGCATTTTGCCTTGTTTTGCGGTGGGACTGGAATGCAATAGCCAACCAACGCAGTCGCCTCACAGAATAGTGGCCAAGATTCTCTTGAACTCTTGAACAGATTTAAGAAAATCTTTCATTAATCCTGAGGCCTCCTTTCCAGCCAGTTTAATACATCTATTACAAAAATGGCTTGGTGTGGGATTTAGACAATCTTTCCCCGCAGTTACCGCACTTTTTACTGGCACTAGTGCTAGCGGATGAGGAAGGTGATTTGTCAGAGAATCTGCAAGAGAGGAGGGAACAACCAACAGCCACTCTTCCTGCCCCCTGTATCATGGCTGCAGGCCCCCATCCCCAGAGGTGAGAGCATGGGGGATTACTTAATGTGGTGTCATCCCCCCCCCCCCCCATATTAGGTAAACAGGATTTACCCCACCCCGCTCTTGCCTGCAGCCACCTGTCCTGTCTTTCCATCCGCCTTCTCCATAAGGTGGGCTCCGACAGACTTTCCGCTCCTTGCAGCTCGCTGAGCCCTGTGAGACAGGAATTCTTCAGCTTCCGCAGCCACGTGGGTCCGACATCTCCTCCACGCTTTAAGCCCACTTCTGTGAGGCTTGGAGGGCGCCAATTCTACCCTTTTGGTGTCTTGCATCGTTTGGACTTCAGCAAAATGGTGCCCGCTGCACGCAGGGGAAGACAGGAGGAGACCTGGGCTGCTGAGCGACATGCAACCGCGGGGGGATTCGGTTACACCCAAACCGCCTGCACAATGCCATGGTGGCGACCTGTGAGAATCTCTGAGGCCGCAGGTTAGTGCAGCCCTCACCGGCATTCCTAAACCTGGATCCAACTCTTTTTAGCCTTCTCGTCAGAGAGAAAAAAAAAAACGTTTCGCTGTGGGAGAAACACAATCAATACTGAGGGACAAGAGGTAAGGTGGGGCCTTTTAAAAGGCTGTGGACTGATTGTGCTTCCTGTAGGGAGGAGAGTCTCCTCTCTGGTGTTGCCATCCTGGAAGGTGAGGTGAGAAATAAAAAAATGTAATATTAAAAATAAGACCCGGTGTTGTATAAATGTGCAATCACATCACAAAGCCTCTTATGCCAGTGTTCATTTTCTTTCTAGTCGCCACCATTCTGTGCCAGTACTTTAATGAGTGACTTGAAACCCCCTCCACCAGATGTGCTCTCACCTGGGGGTATCCTGGCTCAAGCTGGGCTCCTCCACCTCTTCCTGACTGGAAGGTCCAGGTTGCTCCTCGGAAGCCTCATCAGGGGTGGCCTGCGCGCAAGGAAGCGTGGAAGGAGGAGGCGAGAGTGACTCCGTGACATCAGTCTGGTCTTTGAGAAAATGGAGCCTGTCATAGTACCAGAGCTTGGGGACATAGACCTGATCTGCTGCAGCTCCAGATTCTTGGGACTTCAGGACCTTCTTGCGCTCCCTGATATACGCACTCCTCAGGCTGACAATTTTCTGTCTTAACTTACGAACAGTTGCCGTGGGGAACGTTGGCTTTACAAATTCCAAAAGTTTCAGCATGGCTGCGTACCTCTTTGCTTTGTGGTCGTAATAGGGGTGTTTGGCCTGCCATAAAAGGGGAATTTCCCTGTATTTATCAATGAACAAGGGGAGAAAACTCACGTCGTTGAATCCGTGCATAATCTCTGCAAGACACAACACCACACAAAACACTATAAATAATGTCAGGCTAAACTCTCCTAATCTTCTCCATAAAGAAGCCTCAAGGTCTAATCAGTCTAGGCTAGTTATGTACCAACGTCAAATTGTACCTTCGTTATAGCGATCGTCTCGTGCGTGAGCTTTCTCTCCCCTCGTCTCACAGATCGTGGCTACGACACAGGCGTGTGACGTTTTATATACAATGCGCATGCGTCAAACTCCGCCCGCCCCTGACGATCTTTCTCGTCTATTCCCCACCCCTTCTCTTTACGGCGCAGTGGGGAGAGCACATGGCAGGGACACAGCAGGTGCGCCCCAAATATTGCAGCAACGAGGAGGAGGACGAGGAAAGGCCGGAGGCAGAAACGTCCCGATCCCGGAGCCTGAAATTCAAGGCCTCCAATATGTCATTTGGAGAAATGTTGGAGATGGCCGTTCCACTAAGTATAATTGTTACTCACTTGTGCCCCCCATATGTTTGGTCTCCCTCTCCATGGCTGAGATGAGATATTGAGTGGAGTAAACATATTTTAAAGGAACATAGAGAAGTACCCTTGAAGATTATCTGACTGGGAACATTTGAATATGTCCACTATGGGGGACGCATGTGTGTAATGACCATACTTGGTGGAATACCCCAGGTGAGAGCACATCTGGTGGAGGGTTTCAAGTCACTCATGAAGTATCATGAAGTATTAGCACAGAATGGTGGCGATTAAAATGAACACTGGCATAACTGTGAAGCTTTCTTATCTGATTGCACATTAATACAACACTGGGTATTAGTATTTTTAATATTTAATTTTTTTATTTGAGTTTATTTTTTATTGCATATTTATGATTTGGTTAGACATATTAAGGTAACTTTATTGTAAGTAAAGTTCTACAACTGATCATTTCCCTGGGTGGCAAGTAGGTGGCAGCAGTGCTATGTCATGCAACCAACGCTGGTCTTCCCAAACCTGTCCAAGTCCCACCTGCAGGACTAATTTTTGTAAATTTTTACACCATGTAGCTAATCTGCACTTCTGAGGTACTAATTACAACATCTTTACATTTTGTGAGGTATTACAGTGAATGCACGAGATTCTTCTTCTTCTTCTTTTTTTTTTTTTTTTTTTTTCTTTTTTTTTTTTTTGAGTTCTTAAATTAGAAGTAACAAGTTAATGCATTAAAATTTACTTGAACAGTTCCAATATTTTTCCCCTTTTTGTACATCCAGTACAGTGTTGCATGTAAACCCTATAAATTACATTTCACTGGTTTTATAAATATGTGGCACTCCATTAAGAAATGAAATGCATGGGAGTGGACAGCTCAAACGTTTTTTGTTTTGTGTGGAGTGGGGGAAAGCTTGGAACATATCAGAATTTACTACTGTCTTGGACTCTTAGGCTATATGTACACTACATGTACCGCGGCCGCTCAAACACAAAACGCAGCAAAATCGTGCCACAGTTTGTGGCCAGCAGTTAAAGCTGAAGTAAACTCATCCATAAAACCGTTTCATTTTTGACACGTGCCGGAAACATCCCATTGGTTGTGCTCTCAACCAAACTGTCAAACCATCCAATGGCTGGTGTCATAACTGATCACGTGCAGCATCATGGCATTTGTAGATTAACCACTTCAGCACCGGGCGCTTTTTACCCCCTTCCTTACCAGAGCACTTTTTGCGATTCGGCACTGCGTCGCTTTAACTGACAATTGTGCGGTCCTGCGACGTTACACCCAAACAAAATTGACGTCCTTTTTTTCCCACAAATAGAGCTTTCTTTTGGTGGTATTTGATCACCTCTGTGGTTTTTATTTTTTGCGCTATAAACAAAAGAAGAGCGACAATTTTGAAAAAAAAAAAAACACTATTTTTTTAACTTTTTGCTATAATAAATATCCCTTTTTTTTTTTTTTTTTTTTAAAACAATTTTTTTACACAGTTTAGGCCGATACGTATTTTTCTACATATTTTTGGTAAAAAAAAATCGCAATAAGCATATATAGATCGGTTTGCGCAAAAGTTATAGCGTCTACAAAATAGGGGATAGATTTATTGCATTTTTTTTATTTCTCCTTTTTTTTTTTTTTTTTTTTTACTAGTAATGGCGGCGATCTGCTTTTTTTTTTTTTTTTTTTTTTTTTTCTTCTTCTTCGTGACTGCGACATTGCGGCGGACACTTTTGACACATTTTTGGGACCATTTACACAGCGATCGTTGCTATAAAATTGCAGTGATTACTGTGTAAATGTGACTGGCAGGGAAGGGGTTAATATGTTCCCTATGGTAGTGATTCTAACTGTGGGGGAGGGGACTCACAAGGGGAGGAGACCGATCAGTGTTCCTCCGTACTGGGAACACATGATCGGTCTCCTCTCCACTGACAGGACGTGGAGCTGTGTGTTTGCACACACAGCTCCACGGTCCTGCTGTTTTCCCGGGCAATCGCGGGTGCCCAGCGGACATCGCAAGCAACGCCGCCGGCGCTGCACGCGCCCCCTAGGCGGCTGGGAATGGTAGGACGTCATATGACGCCCACCCAGGATGGGAGATCCACCTTGTGGATGTCATATGTCTATGGCCGGGTAATGAAGTGGTTAAACCGAGGCAAAGATGGCAGCTTTGGCTAAAAACGATAGGGGGGGGGGTTTACTTACACATATTAAAACGTTCCTATGCTGAACGAGTATAAGCCGAGGGGGGCATTTTCAGCACACAAAAAAAATGTGCTGAAAAACTCGGCTTGTACTCGAGTATATACGGTACACTTTTTTTGCACCCTGATACTGACTAGTATTCCAGTGTTTTTCTCTTCTCCTTCAGTTTCTCTATATCATTCAGCTAATGTGACCACAGTGCTGATGGAGAGAGCCAGGTGTGGGTCAAATAAGGATGCTGTGCAGGCGATTGACACCCTTATCGACCAATGACCTCACTAGTTGTTAGGATAATTGTGGCTGGAAAGTTGTAATGATGTGCAATACATTTTTAGCCATTTTGCCAAGGCACCCCTGGAGAAACTTCAAGACACCCTGGTTAAAAAAAAAGCTGCTCTATAGAATTCTGAGATCGGCAAAGAAAATCCCCCATTAGTACACCCCCTACACTAAACCGTTTATTACATTTGGGAAATTCCTTACCATTGAAAGAAAAGTCTAATTGAATTTCAGAAAGTCCTCTCTGTAATTCCAAAAAAATTCAGCATCTATTCTGCCAAGGAGGCGCTGTTAGAACAGTGATTACATCATATCTCTCCCTCTCTCCTGTAATCAAACTACACTTCCCATCATGCTTTGGGAATTGCAGTGAATGTGGGAGGTACACTAGGCCTGTACATGTTTAATGTGAACAAGCCCACTTCAACATAAATCACACCCCCTCATTCTGCAGCCAACCTTACTACTTGGTAACACACATCAGGGTAGGTTACAGCCTTCTAAATGCAAAGCATGTTTTCTGTTTTCCCACTCCAGCCACAACAGATAAACTGCCCTTACATGCTTTATGTATTCATTACTGAACTGTAGATACATGCCCATAATCAGCCCTCAAAAAATCCACTCGCCTGCTCACATTTTGAGGGCTGGTGAGCTATTGGCTGCCTGGGAGCAGGGGGCGAGCACCGCCGGCAGCCTAGGTTGAGTGGGAGTCCTTCCTCCGATTCAACCCATTCCTTGAGTGTTAGTACAGCAAGTGCGGAGGGGTAGAGAAAGGAGAGCCGACTGGATGATCAGAGCGCAGGGAAAATGGCTATAATGGCTTTCATTTCACACTACAGTACTGTGTTCCCCGCTGCTCGCTGTCACATATAGCCCCACCTCCTGGTATCGGACTTTGATCAGCCGTCTAATCCCGGGATGGGCAATCTGTCAATCAAAGTTCCCCGGTCAGGGGGGCGGGGCTATATGTGACGTTGAGCGGCGGGAACACCGCAATTTAAATGACAGCTGATATCGCTGTGTTCCATCATGCGGGTGGCTCTCCTGTTCTTCTCCCCACTGCACAGGGATGATGCATGAGGAACACATGCTGCATGAGGGACACAGGCTGCAGGGTGGGCACAGGCTGCATTGGTGGGCACGGATAAAGTTGTTAATATTTTATTTTAATAACTTAATTCTGCATAAAACATTTAAGTATAATTTTATGAGGGCGTGTTTAGGGGCGGAATTAGGGCAGAGGCAGGGTTGAGTGGGGCAACTGGTGGCGAGTAACCCTTGAGGCCTGGCTAGTAGCTCAGGACTTGAAATTTTGAGCCCTGCCCATAATTATATAATATACACACTGTACTCCGTATTAGAGATACTCTTCCTCCCACGGTAGCTTTGAGATCTTTCTAACAGCAATTGGTGCTTGTATAGTGTGTATATATGAGCACATCCCTAGCCGCAACACAGAAAGAGAGCCGGTACAGGCTGCTTTACATCAGCATGTGACACAAGTAAATGTCATGAGAAAAAAACTAAAAAACCGCAGCACTATCTTACTAATCAATAACACAATGATGGTGGAACCCCCTAATGTATGGAAATCTCCAAAACCTCAATATTGCCACAATACCAGTCTCTGATATGCAACGTCAATTATAATACACCTCAAACTAAGAAGACCTAGAAAATGACTGCAAACTTTGCAGAGATGGTGGAAACCCATCCTACAGATATTTGGCAGTGGACGGTGTCCGTGAAGCAGTGGAAGTCCACTGCTTCAGTGCCTCATCTGTGCCCATATGTGCAGCAGAGATCACTAGGAAACACCAGGCGGATGATAGTGGGGATCTCAAGCTGTGACTGATCTTGTGTATGAAACGCTGGTCGCCGTAAAGTCTCACCTCCTGAACCGGCATTGGACTAGTGCGCTGTCTATCACAAGGCTGGTCCGGGAGGCGGGACTTTACAGCGACCGGCGTTTCACATACAAGATCTGTCACAGCGGGAGATCCCCGCTCTGTCATCTGGCCAGCCGGTGTCTCCTAATCCCAGCTGCACTGACAGATGACGGGTGGGCAGGTGGGGGGGGGAAGACTCCTCCGCCCACTACAGCAAGCAGGGCGGAAGTACAAGTCCCTGCTTTCTGTAGATAGAACTACAAATGGGAAGTGCCAAGACCGGTGGTTGGGAGTACAGGAGGAAGAGCAGCCACCGGTGTTACAAACAGGAAATCACAGGGCAGTACCGCTTTTACTTCAAAATCAGCAGGCTATTTACAGAGGAACTACTGAGCTCAGAAGACGGATGGCAGTCAGTGAAGGTAGGAGATCAACCACAAGGACATAGAAAAAAATGTGCCTTTTTACTTTTATATTCATGCTAGAGCTGCACGATTAAAGTGGTTACAAACCACTTTGGCCTACAGGTAAGCCTAGATTAAAGCGGGAGTAAACCCGCTGGCACTTTTTTTTTTTTTTTTTTTTTTAATATACCTGTAAGGGAAAGGGCATAATGAGCTAGTATGCACCGCATACTAGCTCATTATGAAATACTTATACCTTAGAAAGAGGCGTCGGTAACTCACCTGGTCCACGCTGAGGTAGCTGACATGTTGCCTCTGTGTGTCTTCCGGGTATCGTGACTCCAGCGCTGTGAGTGGCTGGAGCCGCGATGTTGTCACAAGACTTATTCCCGGCAAGGTCCGGATTCTGCCGGCCTTTCAGTCGTAAATCCCCCGTGCGCATGCGCCGCTGTAGTCCGCGGCGCATTGCACGGAGACTATCTCCTTAACCGTACAGGTTTGGGTGATATTATTATTTTTTTTTTTTACCTACAGGTAAGCCTTATTATAGGCTTATCTGTAGGTAAAGGTCATTTTTTTACCTATACAACCGCTTTAAGGCTTACCTGTAGGTCCACGAAATATCATGGCAATATGCCGCTCGTAGCGGCTCCCAAGCGCATTCGTGGGAATGATGTAATTGCGGCTTCGGCCAATCACAGCGCCGGAGCAGCGAGACCCGGAAGTCACTCCGGGATTGATGTCGGCGGAGGAGGACATGGACGAGGGTTGCTTCGGGGGCTTCGTTCTCAGGTAAGTTATTCATAATGAGCTAGTATGCTACGCATACTAGCTCATTATGCCTTTGCCTTGCAGGTTGCATTTAAAAGAAGAGAAAAAAAAAAAGTGCCTTTTACTTCCTCTTTAATCATCGCAATTTTTTTCCCCCGTTGCGATCTTGACAAGTTTCACGATTTGTTCTATGCAAAGAATTCTCTCTGCTCTTCTGAAGCCACAGCCCTTAAAAGAAAGGAAGAAAAAAAAACGGGCAGTCGGCCAAGAATCGCAACATTCTTTAGCAGTGGAACTTGAGTATAAACATTGTAACAATTTGTCAAAGGAATAGACTTCGTGTGTAAATGAGGAAAGTTTAACAACTTGAACTCTAAACCTTTTTCTGACATTTGTTGGTTTCAAGTTAAAAAAAAAATGTTTTATTTACTAAGTTAGCCCAATTTGTTTTGTATAATGTAAAAGATTTTACGTTGCGAGAATCGTGATCTTTTTATTCTAAGCAAAAAAATTGTGTTTCTCATTTTGGCCAGAATCGTGCAGCTCTAATTCATACATATCCCCCAAAACACTTCATAATTATTAGATTTTCCTACAGAATACTGCTGTGAGTTTCCATGCTTTGACATCATTGTTGACCTATTTTATGTAAGCCCATATGAGTCAGTAGAGTCGTTGACAGTGACCGCTAATGAGTCATATCGGCCATGTTAGCCTTTTGTAAACAGGATCTGAATTCTTTTGTTTTCCCAAGTATAAATGTGCTTTTGACTGTGTGTTTAAATTTTGATGGATTTAACTTAAAGTGATTGCAAAGTCTCGTGTTTAAAAAAAAAAAAAATAACAAACATGTTATACCTTCAGCCAGCAGCTTTCTATGGGGGGCAACCGAGCCAAGTCAGAGCTCTGTGTATCCATTTAGACACGGAGCCCTGACCTGGCCCTGTCCCCTTTCTCTGTGATATTTCAGTTTTTTCTTTTTTAATAAATCTGCAAAAATGTCAACTATTCTGTGTTTTTCTGTCAATATGGGGTGCTGTGTGTACATTAATGAGGGAAAAAAAATGAACTTAAATGATTTTAGCAAATGGCTGCAATATAAGGCTCCTTTCACACATGCGGACCGTATGTCCGTTTTTCATCCATCCGTTTTTGGATGAAAAACGGACATGCATGCATGTCTATGGGGTAGCGGGTGTCAGTGGATGAGCATCCGCTATTGTCCGCCTCCGCAATTGTCCGCAATTTGTCCGATTCTGCAGACGGAGGAAAACCCTATTTTTTTTCATCCGTCTGCAGAGCGGATGAACACGGACAGACGGTCCGCGTTCATCCGATTCCCCCATAGAGGAGAGCGGAGAACTGACAGGGCTGTCCCAGCACAGTGTGCAGGGACCGCCCTGTCATCAGCGGGGAACAGCATTACGGATCCGCCCCGTGTGAAAGAGCCCTAACAAAGAGTGAAAAATGTAAGGGGCTCTGAATACTTTCCGTCCCCACTGTATACCCAGTGAAGTGACTGGCCTCAAACGATACACAGAGAGCAAACAAATCCTCCTACTTATGTTGTACCTTTTTAACCGCTTAAGGACCGCCTCCTGCACATATACGTCGGCAGAATGGCAAGGCTGGGCACATCAACGTACAGGTACGTTGCTCTTTAAGTGCACAGCTGTGGGTCGCGCCGCTGGCGGCATGCTCGCGACCCTGTCCTGAGCTTCGGCTCTGTGACCGTGGCACCCAATCGCTGCTGGTGTCCCGCGATCGGGTCACAGAGCTGAAGAACGGGGAGAGGTAAGTGTAAACAAACCTCTCCCCGTGCTTCCTAGTGAAGCTGTCACTGATCGGCTGTTCCCTGTCATCGGGAAAGCAGATCAGTGATGTCGAATGTCAAGCCACGCCCCCCCCTACAGTAAAAAAACACACATCACACTTAACCCCTCCCCCTAGTGGTTAACCCCTTCACTGCCAGTGTCACTTACACAGGAATCAGTGCATTTAAATAGCACTGATTGCTGTATAAATAACAATGGTCCCAAAAATGTCCAATGTGTCCGCCATAATGTCAGTCACAATAAAAATTGCTGATCGCCGCCATTACTAGTTAAAAAAGAGGAAAAATTAATAAAAATGCTATAAAAACTATCCCCTATTTTGTAAACGCTATAACTTTTGCATAAACCAATCAATAATCGCTAATTGTTTTTTTTTTTTTTTTTAACCAAAAATATGTAGAAGAATACGTATCGGCCTAAACTGAGGAAAAAAAATTTTTTGGATATTTTTTTGGGGATATTTATTATAGCAAAAAGTAAAATAAAATGCATTTTTTTTTTTTTTTTTCAAAATTGTCGCTCTATTTTAGTTTTATAGCGCAAAAAACGCAGAGGTGATCAAATACCACCAAAAGAAAGCTCTATTTGTGGGGAAAAAAGGACGCCAATTTTGTTTGGGAGCCACGTTGCATGATCGCGCAATTGTCAGTCAAAGCGACGCAGTGACGAAACGCAAAAAGTGGTTTGGTCTTAAGCCAGCAAAATGGTCCGGTCTGAAAGTGGTTAAAGTCCTTTTAGGTGGTTCTCTCTTTTGTGTTAATGCATTGCGATTACACTACTTCATTCTGTGCTGGTATAATGGGTGACTGCAAGCTTCTCACTCTACTCACCTACTGTCTTCTAGTGGCTCTGCAAATATCTGGCTTCACAGTAGTCCTTTCTGTCAGGGATTACAGCTAATTTTTTTGTCTTGCATAAAAGAGCTGATCTATGCTTTACATTTAATGTTTGCATTGTATTATTCATTAGCTATACTATATACCCTGTTTCCCCGAAAATAAGACCTAGCGTGATTTTCGGTAATTGCTGCAATATAAGCCCTACCCCCCAAATAAGCCATACCCTGTTTCCCCAAAAATAAGCCCTACCCTGAAAATAAGACCTACAAGGACTTTAACTAGGGCTTATTTGGGGGGTAGGGCTTATATTGCAGCCATCACCGACAATCACGCTAAATCTTATTTTCGGGGAAACAGGGTAGTTTATTAATGCATGTATATCAGGGCTGAGCAAGAGCCATATCAATCCAGTGATTATATAAGATTCCAGGAATGTTCATGTTACTATTGGAACCACAATCCTCTGGCTGCTGCTTCATACGCATTTCCTTATAGCCCTTACACACGATCCAAAAATCGGACGAAAAACTGTTTTTGATGCAATCATTTGACAATCGGATCGTTAGTACAGAGCTTTCGAGAGCCGATCACAACAGTTCATCCGTTCTTATCCAATCAGACAAGGACAAAAAATGGTCTTGTGTGATACCAGATCGTATGATTTTAATTTAATTAGTACAGTTGTCCTCCGAAAATACAATAGATTAGAAATGCACTACAACACATTGCATCACTTCCTATTTATTTATTTTATTCTGTCGTACGAGAATTTTCGTAACTTTAGTAAACTCTTAATTTTCGATATGCGTCTGCCCATTGGGATATGACTTTTGAAGGGACAGGCTTCAGTGCCTAGGAAGTCGCTGATCTAGAATAAGCATGCAACCTATAAAGTCTAAAATACTGTAAAGCGCAACTCCCAGTCTTTATGCTTCTTCCAGGTCAGTGACTGACTACATAGTGAAGCCAGGAACAAAATGACAGCCTAAAGCCCCGTACACGCGCTTAGATTTTCGGGCGACCAAACGTGTTTTTTATTTATTTTAATTAAATTTTTTTTGTAGCATGCTAGTCTCATGTCGAAAATGAAGAGGTTACTCACTCACAAGAAGAATTTTCCTACGACTAGAATACAAAGTCAGAAGTGATGTAATGTGTTAAAGTTTTGTATGTAGTCTTTAGTTTTTGAGCATGCGTAGCCTTGCTCTTATGAATTATTTTTTTATTATGTTTTTTTTTTAGGCTGGGTTCACACTGCTGCGGTGCGGGAACGCTGCGAATACACTGCGGGTTCCCGCACCGCATGTCTCCCGCCGGCAGTTCACACTGCCCTATGCGAGCTGCTGGGAGTGTCAATGAAATGTTAATGACACCCCCATAGCAGCTCGCATATCGCAGTGCGATCTGCAAACTCGGACAGGAATCGGATCGCATGGTGAGAACACCATGCGATCCGATTCTGCTGCGGAGCGAAAAAAGGGTCCTGTCCGATTTTGGGCCGAATGCGATGCGAATTCAGCCATACTATCTGTATGGCTGAATTTGCATCGCACAGAGATCGCATATGATTTGAACTGCAGTGCGGTGCGAATCATATGCGATCTCCCGCACCGCAGCAGTCTGAACCCGGCCTTAAACGAAAACCATACTAACAAAACGAAAATCGGACGTCGAGTTCACATTCGACAAAAAATGTTATAGTCTGCACATCCAGCTTTTGATGAAAAAGTGAAATTGGCTGTCGCAAGCACCGTACTAACGATCTGAAAATCTGCAGACAGCTTGTCGTACAAATTTTTCCATAAGATTTTTGTATTTGTGTGTGTATGGGCCTCTTAGTCTGCACTTCATTATTTGCTGATCCTAAACAAGCAGACAGCTAATAAAGTCAGCGCTCCTAATCTGCTGACTTTTTTTCCAGGTCAGTTATTTAAAAATGTTTATGTAATTAGATTAACAATATAGACAGACAAGTATTTTCATGAGTTCAGCAATGGCAGCCTATGTGTTTGTTTTTTTTTTTGGTTTTGATTTTAACCGTGTTTTAACCCAAGAGTCACCCATTTTTCAATAGACTCTTATGGAAATAATTGGTAAATCTTGGGTGAAACCATTGATGGACCCCCTCAGAACAGTTTTCTTTGAAAAAATTCAAAGAGAACTGCAGACATAACATTCAATAGCATTGGTTCTCAAAGTGAGCTATTTGTATAGTTTATGCTTTCTTACCATACCATATGTGACCAGAAGGTGGTGCTGCAAATGAGGTCTGTAATATTTAGCTATTGGGTTTGGCAAAAGATGGGAGCTTGGGAAATTCAATAACAAAAAAAAAGTATAAAATAATAAACAAATACCGTATAAGTCGACCCGAATAAAAGCCGAGGCACCTAATTTTACCACAAAAAACTGGGAAAACTTATTGACTTGAGTATAAGCCTAGGGTGAGAAATGCGCAGCTACTGTAAGTGGAAAAGAGGGTCAACAATGCCCATTTGCAGCCTCATTGTGCCCATTTGCAGCCATAGGCCCCCCGAACTTCAAACTTGGTAGTTAAGGCTTCCTAGCTGCAGCCAAATTGGGGGTCTCTGCATCCAAAGGGTCCCGAAATGACATTGCTGCAGATGGACACAGTTGACCGACTTTGGGGCCCCGTATCTCAGGGCCACTTGGTGCTAGGAATCCCAAATTTGGCACACAAACCCAGTGAAACTATCCCTACAACATGTCTAAAGATGGGGTTCCTATCACCAAGTGGCCCCGAGATACAGGGCCCCAAATTCGGTTCGGAAAATGTCAAGCACTTTTCTGCAGCAGAGAATGACATTTTCCGGCTTTGGTGCCCCGTATCTCGGTGCCACTTGGTGCTAGGAACTCCATTGGATATGTTGTAGTGTTAGTTCCACTGGGTTTGCGCACCAAATTTGGGGTTCCTAGCACCAAGTGGCCCTGAGATACAGGGCCCCAAAGTCGGGTCGGAAAATGCCATTCTCTATGGCAGAAAAGTGCTTGACTCCAGTATAAGCCAAGGGGGGCCTTTTCAGCACAAAAAAAATGTGCTGAAAAACTTGGCTTATATTCGAGTATATATTAAAATCCTTTATTATTATTATTATATTTTTTTTAACCAGCTTTAGTGTGTGTGTGTGTGTGTGTGTGTGTGTGTGTGTGTGTGTGTGTGTGTGTGTGTCTTTATAATCTAGTGTAAAAGTTGCCTTTTAAACAAGTCTGTTTGTTTGCTTCTAGACGTGACTAATGCCTAGGTCAAAAACTATGTACAATGTGATCCCTTCTGTTATACAAGTCTTTAAAACATAAAATAGCAGTTGGTATAGGAAACCTTTTCAGATTGCATCAAGTTGTATTTTAAGTTTTTTGAGGCTTTTTAATAGCCGCTTAGATCATCGTTCCCTTTTTCTCCAGACCTGTGGAGCTGTGCCAGGAAGGTGGTCACGTTCCTCCCCTTTTCAGTTTACTAAATGTGGAGTGCAAGGAAGCTTGCAAGATAATTGCACATTCCTTCCTACTACGTGGTCCTCCCTCCTGGCTGCTCTGCTGCAGTGCTGTAGTAATACTGTATGTACTGCTGATGTCACTGCTACTCTGCTTAGCATTCTCCTCTTTGTTCCACAGGGGGCTGTGATTGGTATTGACGATGAGGACGACAGCACCTTTACTATAACCGTCGATCAGAAAACCTTTCATTTTCAGGGTGAGCAAAAAAAAAAAATCTACCTCTTGTATGTGTTGCTGTGTGTGCCTGGCGTGCGCCCTGCCTTGCAGATTGCAGTTGCTACAGCCCGGGTTGCTTGTCTAAGCAGTGTGGATACTTGTGCTGGGATGGGATAGCGTGTTGCTCTGCAGTGGGTAGATACGTGATAGACATAAATAAGACTAGAAGATTGGAGGCATTTGCTATTTCAACAGCTGACTCATGGAAGCAAACTCTGCATTGTGCTGCCTGCATCCACTCTGCTTTGCACTTGAAGAGCCTGCCCGAGGGAATGCCCGTGGAGCCTTTGTATGGGAATAAATCCATAGGCAGGCTGTCTACGCTGTAATCCGTCTACCTGCCGTGGCCTTCCTAAGGTGGAGTTGTGCTCAGAGACTACAAGTTTTCTCATTTCTTTCATCTGCATTTCTCTATCACCATTTCAGTGCTTTCTTAACCATTTTCGATCATAACTTCACAAATCAATGCCGTCTGTCACTGCTATGTTTCGGCATTGCATGCTGTGGCTCAACCGTAGAAAGGGTAAGGTGGAACTCTTGATGTGCTCGCCTCGTTATGTGCACGGAGTTCGCTGTGCGCTGGAAGTGATCACACTGCTGTTGATTGTGAATCTGCTTTGATTCTGCATGTTTAAACCTGCTGTATGCTTTGCTAGGACTGCTTCAGACACAGCCTGTGCAGCAAGGGTGGGAAGTCCTGCAGGGTATGCTGGAACATGTGGTGCCTGTAGCATACTACAGACACATGGTTGCCGCAACTTTGATTATATTATGGCTTAATGCTTCTAATGCCTTTTTAAAGGGGAACTCTAGTACACAACAAATTTACTGGCCAGCAGTTGTGACTGACTAGGCTTCTAATCAATGCATTTTGTAGAATGAGGGAGTGGCTCCTGTTTTATGGTTTCCAGAACCCGCAGAAGCAGGAAATTTTGCAAATCAGGCTTGATACCGTGCCACCTTTTTAGTTTGGAGCATTATGCTTTCATTATAAAAGCCATAAGCAAACGCTTATATATAGCCATGGCTGGAGTTCTTCTTTAATTGGCACTTTTGTTCATGATTCAGTATTGGGTACCCTCTGTATTTTAAGGATTTCAGTTTTATATCGCTTCTATTCTTTGGATGTGTTTATATAAAATGAATACAGCACAGTTGCTTTGAACGTTCTGTGTGGCATACTGCACTGGCGTCTGTGATCGCTCTGCTGATTAACATTCAACTCTGTGCCAGCGATCACGAAGCGGCTCTGACTGTATGTAGCAGATGATAGACTTTTAATTGCAGCATCGTGCTGTGCTATTGACAAGTAACCCGGGTTGGTTTATTTCTGGCTACATATCTTATACTTTCCCCTTCCATCCTAAAGGTGCTTGTGTTCTCTGTATGCATGCTAATCTTATGTAGTAGTTGGAAAATGCAGGGGTCATGCCTACAGCTGTAAAACATTGACAGGAATGTGTAAGAAGCAATGGATCATAAAATGTATACTGCTAGTTAAACATAAAAGAAACGTGGGTGACTTTGATTCTCAAACCTGTGATGAACTCCAGAGAAGCTGCTAAATACACATTTCTTTTTTTTTTTTTTTAAATACTTTGTATCAACTGCTTTGCCAGGCAAAGGACTTGTAATTCTGTTTTGGTCTTTTAGTCCAGACAAACCTGCCAGACAGCACAGCCAAGTCCTGGACTTTTCTGCGTACTACACTGCAGATAAACACTACATTATTGTCCAAGACCTTGAAGGAAGTAGCAGCGTTTTGAAAATCTACAGTGGGGAAAATTATTTATTTGATCCCCTACAGATTTTGTAAGTTTGCCCGCTTACAAAGAAATGAAGCGTCTATCGATGGAGAAAGAGAATATCAACCAAAAATCCAGAAACAAAACATGATACAAATGTTATAAATTTAGTTGCAGTTCAGTGAGTAAAATAAGTATTTGATCCCCTACCAACCAACATTAATTCTGGCTCCCACAGACTGGCTACAGTATGTGCTCATGTGGTTCACAGATTAGTCCAGTCAATTTAGGCCCCTTTCACACAGGCGCCTCTGCCAGACGGATGGAAAATAGGACCACCATTCATCTGGATTTGGCGGACAGGATCGGATAGCGGCGGATGCCAGTGGACGTTTCACCGTTGACATCTACCGCTCCATAGGCACGAATGGAGCATCCCATCAGGTCCGCCTGAAAAACTGACAAGCGGACCTGATCGGACAGCCCGTGTGAAAGGAGCCTTAAAGAGGATGGCCACCTTAACCAAAAATATTAAAAGTCAGCAGCTACAAATACTGCAGCTGCTGACTTTTAATAAATGGACACTTACCTGTCGCTCGTCTCTCGGCTGCCCCCGCCACCATTCTCTGTCAGGGAATCAGGAAGTAAAGCGTTGCGGCTTCACTGCCCGGTTCCCTACTGCGCATGCGCGAGTCGCGCTGCGTGTCTTTACTGGTCCCCGTTGTGTCCTGGGAACTGTGGCTAGCTGCGGCTAGCTAGTCCCGGAAGTGGGTGCAGATACCTGGATTATACAGGTATCTGCACCCCCTTGAAAGGTGCGAATTGTGGCACCGGGGGGGGGGGGGGGGGAATCCGATGAGCGGAAGTTCCACTTTAGGGTGGATCTTCGCTTTAAGAAGGTGGTCTTAACGACAACGTTGTGTGTGTATAAAAGACACCACCTGTCCACAAAATCTTTCTTCCATTCAAACCTCACTATCATGGGCAAGACCAAAGAGCTGTCAAAGGACTTCAGGGACAAGATTGTAGACCTGCACAAGGCTGCACAAGGCATCAGCAAGAAGCTTGGTGAGAAGGAGACAACTGTTGGAGCGATTATTTGCAAATTGAAGAAATGCAAAATAACCATCAATATCCCTCGGTCTGGAGCTCCATGCAAGATTTCGCCTCGTGGGGTAAGAATGATCATGAGATAAGTGAGGGATCAGCACAGAACTACACAGGAGGATCTTGTGAATGATCTCAAGGCAGTTGGGAACACAGTCACCAAACAAACCATTGGTATCACAATACGTGGCCATGGAATGAAATCCTGCAGCACCCGCAAGGTTCCCCTCCTCAAGAAGGCACATGTACAGGTCCATCTGAAGTTTGCCAATGAGCATCTAAATGATTCCGGTGAGGATTGGGAGAAAGTGCTGTGGTCAGATGAGACCAAAATTGAGCTCTTTGGCATTAGATCTGCAGGGGATCAAATAATAATTTTCCCCACTGTAAACATGTTCATAGACAGCACTGTGCAAAGGAATAGAACGCAGACTGTCTCGGTACTGATAATCCCTCTGCCTAGCTAAGTGCTCTGGTGTTTACTAGAGGCTGATGTCAATGTGTACAGTATATAGCTTTGACCTATGTCAGGGTCAAAAATACATGATGATTGATGATTAAAATAAAAATATATAATTGACATGCATTGTGTTTTTACATCTGCCTGGAGTCCTGTGAAGGGCTATGTGTGCCTGCATAGGATGCACAGATGTTCTGTGCAGGTAGTTCCATTCATGTTGTGTTTTTGTGGGTGTTTTTTTTTTTTTTTTTCTTCTCTTTAATACATTTTTTGCCATTCATATATCTTTTGGAATGCAGTGGGTGCACAGTCACTGGTCCCAATTTGACAGCCGTGCAGGTGTGGGTGTATGTCCCCAAATGCACACTGTCTGCGTTCAGGGACATGCACCTGCACAGCTGTCAAATTGGGACCAACAGCTGTGTCTGTGCAGCTGCTACATCCCAAAAGACATGACTGGGACTGCCTGCACGTGGATGCAAGGAACACCTGTGCGGGGGCACACACAGCCCTTCACACAGATGTCTGCTTAACCTCCCTGGCGGTAATACCGTGTGTGGCTCGGGGTTAATTTTCAGTACCAAAAACGGTAATCCCGAGCCACACTGTAGTATCCCTGTAGTGTTACTTGCCTTGTCCCTATGATTCCCTGATGTCCTCCCGCTGATGCCGGCTGCCGTCTTCTGGGTTCCCTTCCCTGCGAGCGTCGGGGGTAGGAAGTTCAAAACATGACATACTCGCAATACTTTGTAATATGTTTGGTTTGATACAGTAATGTAATCCTTTCACCTCAGTTTTGTCCAGTGCCCAGCCTGCACTTTTACCTTTCTTTCTGCCTGGAAACTTGAGAATGTCCATGGCATCCAAACAGCTTCCCTTTAGGTCAAAAGCGGTTTTAGACCAGCTAGAAAACAGCGATGGTGAATTAGAAACAATTGCAGAATTGAGCATTAGTGATTTGTGGGGAAATTTGTCATCAGAAACTGAAAGTGACGATTCTGCGACTGAGCTCAGTGATGTGCGAACTTGGTGCTCTATTTACTGTGAACGAATGACTTGTATAGCGCTACCTATGCGAACTGAATCGCCTCAGGGCGCTTTTGCACTGGTGTCCATCTGTGGTATAGTGCGGTCCTTGCCCTGTGGGGTCCCGACACGCTTACAAACGCATACACATACAACATACATACATATATTTGGCTAATTTTTTTTATCGACAGGATCTAATTAACCTACCAGCATGTCTTTGGATTGTCTGTGGTACGGAATCGGGCAGCGCCCCAAGATTCTCATTTACTAGAGCATCTCGTATGAAAGTAGATGTTGAACACGACAATCCCTTGGCATAATTGCAATTATTTCTGACCGATGGGGTATTGAAAAAAATAGTTGCTGAGACAAACTGGTACAAAGAGTAACAATTAGCTACTCAGCATCGGAAGAGTCCAAAAAGCAGAAAGTGGGAACCAGTGCCCAAAGATGACATTTGGAAACTTATGGCCCAAAAATACTTGGGCGTGGGAGTGGCGGGGAAACCCCTGCAGAAGAGTTATTGGACAACTAATTACTTGCCACTCCATTCTTTGGCACGGTCATGTCGGAGTACAGATTTTCCCTGATCATGACATTTTTATACTTCGAAAAACAACAAAAAATTTTATGAAACTACTCATCCTGCACCAAAACTAAGAAAATTTGAGAAGTATCTTAAATGATTCAAAAGAATTTCCAAAGGAGCTATGTACTAGAAAGAGATATCAGCATAGATGAAAGTCTAATGGCCTACAAGGGAAGGCTCCGCTGGGTACAATACATTGCATCAAAGAGCACGATTTGGTATAAAATCCTACATGCTATGTGAATCGTCAACTGGCTACATTTGGGAATTTAATCATATACACTGGAAAAGGAACAAAATTCAATCCAAAATACAGCAACTATGGAATGGCAACATCTTCCGTTCTTTCACTCATTGAGCCATTGCTAAATCGGGGCTATTGCATAACAACCGACAACTTTTTTACGTCTCCTGAATTTTGAGTTTCTTCTGCAAAACCAAACGGATGCCTATGGAGCTGTTAGTGCTAACTGGCACGACATGCCCCAATGTTTTGCAATAAGAAGCTGAAGACTGGCGAAATGGTTGCCTGGCAGAAAGGCAAAATGATGGCACTGCGATGGTGTGACAAGAAAAATGTGTACCTAATGAGTACAGTTCATAATGCCTTCACTGTTATGGTATGCACGAAAGGTGGGAATGAAATTGTGAAGCCACAAGTAGTGATAAACTACAAAAACACCATGGGAAGTGTTTACAGAGCCAACCAAGCAATGACATTCTAACCAGCAAAAGTACTACTACAAGGGGCACTTGGGGGCTAAGAATATGCATGCATCATACATACTAGGGGGAGTACAACTGGTGGGGATCCATAGTGGAGAAGGATCTGAGGGTTTTGGTAGATCATAAGCTCAATAATAACATGCAATGCCAAGCTGCGGTTTCCAAAGCGAGCAAAGTCCTTCCTTGTATTGAGAGGTTTGGACTCCAGAGAGAGATTTTTGCCCCTGTTGAAATCATTAGTAAGACCTCATCTGGAATATGCAGTTCAGTTTTGGGCACCAGTTCTCAAAAAGGATATTGGGGAACTGGAGAAAGTGCAGAGAAGGGCAACCAAACTGATAAGAGGCATTGAGGAGCTCAGCTATGAGGAAAGATTAGAGGAACTGAATTTATTCACTCTTGATAAGAGGAGATTAAGGGGGGATATGATCAACATGTACAAATATATAAGGGGTCCATATAGTGAACTTGGTGTTGAGTTATTCACTTTACAGTCAACACAGAGGACAAGGGGGCACTCCTTTACTTCTAGAGGAAAGGAGATTTCATCTCCAAATATGGAAAGGTTTCTTCACAGTAAGAGCTGTGAAAATGTGGAATAGACTCCCTGCAGAGGTGGTTCTGATCAGCTCAGTAGATTGCTTTAACCTCTTCGCGCCCGCGCTATAGCCGAAAGACGGCTGCAGCGCGGACGCTCCCTGCAGGGAGGACGTCCCTGGTCGTCCTGTTTACTTCCCTAATGCGTGCTCCTGAGAGCGCGCATCGGGGAAGTTCTGCGCTGGCCGTGTCCGTCAGACACAGCCGGTCACAGATCGCTGTAAACGGCCAATCACAGCGGCCGTTTACAGCGAGATCGGCGTGTCCAATGAGAGATGATCTCATATGGAAACATATGAGATCATCTGTCAGCGCCGCTCTCTCTCCTCACACAGACAGCGTGTGGGGAGAGAGAGATCAACGGCTGCAGCCGCCGTAAGTAAAAAAAAAAAAAAAAAAAAAAAAATGTGCGATGTGTCCCCATCCATCTGTCTCCATCTTTGTCCCCAGTGCACCTGTCCCCAGTGCCATCTGCCAGTGCCACCTGTCCCCAGTGCCACGTATAAGTGCCACGTGTCATCAGTGCCATATCAGTGTCACGTGTCATCAGTGCCACACATTAGTGCCATCTGTCATCAGTGCCACGTATCAGTGCCATCTGTCATCAGTGTCACGTGTCATCAATGCCACGTATCAGTGCCATCTGTCATCAGTGCCACGTGTCGGTGCCATCTCTCATCAGTGCCACATATTAGTGCCATCTCTCATCAGTGCCACGTATTAGTGCCATCTGTCACCAGTGCCACATATTAGTGCCAACTTTCAGTGTCACGTGTCATCAATGCCCCGTATTAGTGCCGTCTGTCATCAGTGTCATGTGTCATCAGTGCTCCATACTAGTGCCATCTGTCACCAGTGCCACATCAGTGCCACCTGTCATCAGTGCCACGTCAGTGTCACGTGTCATTGTCCTGGTGCTCCAGGGACTTCAAAAGTGTACTAGGTAGTCAACAAGTTAGATGTGTAATTTATGCTCCTAGAACACCTGATGGCGCTCCCTGCATGTTGGGCCTCTGTACGTGGCCAGGCTGTGTAAAAGTCCCACATATGTGGTATCGTAATACTCAGGAGGAGTAGCAGAATTGATTTTGGGGTGTCATTTGTGGTATACACATTGCATGTGAGAGAAATAACCTATTACAATGACAATTTTGTGGAAAAAAATAAATAAAAAAATAATTCATTTTGCAAAGAATTGTGGGGAAAAAATGACAACATCAAAAAGCTCACCATGCCTCTTACTAAATACCTTGGAATGTCTACTTTCAAAAAAGGGTAATTTGGGGGGTATTTGTACTTTACTGGCTTGTTCGGGTCCCAAGAAATGAGATCGGCCACCAGTGCATCAGATGTGATCAATTTTGTATAATTCGCACCACAGTTTGTAGAGTCTGTAACTTTCACAAAGACCAAATAATATCCACTAATTTGGGTTATTTTTACCAAAGATATGTGGCAGTATAAATTGTGGCCAAAATTTATGAAGAAAAATTAATAATTTGCTAAATTTTATCACAGAAACAAAGAAAAATGCGTTTTTTTTTTTTTTTTTTTTTTTTTGTTTTTTTTTTTTTATTATGTTTTTTTTTCAAAATTTTCGGTCTTTTTTCATTTATAGCGCAAAAAATAAAAAAACCCAGAGGTGATCAAATACCACCAAAAGAAAGCTCTATTTGTGGGAAAAAAAGGACAAAAAAATCATTTGGGTTCAGTGTTGCATGACTGAGTAATTGTCATTCAAAGTGTGAGAGCACCAAAAGCTGAAAATTGGTCTGGGCAGGAAGGGTGTTTAAGTGCCCAGTAAGCAAGTGGTTAAGAAAGGCCTGGATTATTTCCTAAAATGTACATAATATAACGGAGTACTAATATTTATAGGTAAAGTTTCTCCGGAGAAAAGCCGATTGCCTCTCAGGGGATCAGTAGCAAATTGGATCATGCTTTGCTGGGTTTTTCGCCTTCCTCTGGATCAACTGTGGGTGTAGGATTGGGTATATGGGGTGGTTGTTGTTGTTTTTTTTTTTTTTGTGGTTGAACTGGATGGACTTTGTCTTCTTTTTTTTTTTTTTCAACCTGACTAACTATGTAACTAAGAAGATCTTCAGGCATCTTCTTGAGCAATGCATGTGGAATGCCTACATTCTGCTAAAGAAAAAGTGAAAAGCCTATGATTCATTCTGACTTTATTTGGAAAGTTACCAAGCGTATCTTTGTGAACCACCAAACACCATCAATGGCTGTGAATAGAGCTGGACGTCGTGCTACTGGCGTTGTCAATCCAGAACGCCTGACTGGTCATCATTTCATGGACTACATCCCACCAACCGAGAAAGTCATCACCTACAAGGGTGTGTGTGGTTTGTTGCTCAAAGCGAGGTGACATTCGAAAGAAAATCAGAAAGAAAACCAGGTTTCATTGTCCTGATTGTGGCTTTGTGCATTCCCATGTTTCAAAATTTTTCATACCTGGGATGTTTACTAAACCAATAATGCAGTGTCTAGTATTACAGTGACTAGTAATATTGCACCCTGTTTGGACAAATTTTCAGTGTTTTTGATGATTCTTGTATTATAATTTTAATGATTTTGTGTTTTCAAACTTCATCATACCCAGGATGTCTATTAGACTTTGGTTTGGACAGATTTTAAGTTCATTTCTAAGATTTACAGGCCTACAATATAAAACAACTAATTTCCATGCAAAGCAATTTACAGCTTTAACATTCAAAAATACTGACCTAATCAGACTGCCAGGGAGGTTAAAGAGTAACTCCACAAAAAAAAAATTGTGTATACCAGGGCTCGACAATCTCCGGTCGCCCAGGCGCAATTGCGACTAGATTTGGGGTCCTGGCGCCTGGGGCGACACAGCTGCGGTATCCCGTCAACCTGTGGACCCCGACCCTGCCGTTCGATCGCATCGGGCCGCGCCGGCCAGAAATTTAGGCCGCGGCTTTGCGGCCTTCTGAAATCCTTCTGTAATATGGCCCATCTTGTGGTGGCCGTTGGTATTGCAATGCCTCTAACAATGCTAATGCAATGTTAACCACTGGCAACTTTTCAGCTTTCAGTGCTCTCACACTTTGAATGACAATTTCTTAGTCATGCAACACTGTACCCAAATGAATTTTTTTTTGTCCTTTTTTTCACACAAATAGACCTTTCTTTTGGTGGTATTTATTCACTGCTGGGTTTTTAATTTTTAAATCAAAAAATACTGAAAATTCGGTAAAAAAAAAAAATTCTTTCTTTCTCATAAAATTTATTGGCACAGTGCTGGCAGAGTATTGGCACGGTGTATTGGCACAGTGCTGGCAGAGTATTGGCACAGTGCTGGCAGAGTATTGGCAGTGTAGCTGTCACTGACCAGCGCTGTGGGCACTACACATCCAGCCCACAGCGCTGGTCCCATCTCTCCCCCTCTCAGCTTCTCCCCTCTCACTGTACCAATCGATACAGAGAGGGGAGGGGGGAACCAGCGTCATGACGTGACGCCGGTTTGTGTACATGTGATCGCACCGTCATTTGACAGAACGGTCGCGCGGTAAACGGCTGCTATCGGCGGCCGTTTACCGCGATGCGCCGGGTCCTCGGGAACTGGCGGTCACGGATGTTCCCGAGTGCGCGCCCCAGGGGGTGCGCAGGAGCAAGGTTCTGGGAGGACGACCTACGGTGCCCAGTGCCACCTGTCAGTCGTTGTCGTCGTTTTAAAAAAAAAAAAAAAAAAAAAAAAAAACCTGGCTCCTAACTTTTTTAGCTGGCTCCTAGATTCCAAGCAAATTTGTCAAGCCCTGGGTATACAATTGCAACTCAAGTCTTATCGTAGAATTATATTAAAAATTACTTTTCCTTAACAATCTGCAGCACTATAATTTTCTGTAAAATGTTATGCAATATGGCAACATTAGGGGTGTTTTGTATACACAGATGCTGTAATAACGTGAGTCAGCAACCTGTAGATCTCGGTCTGGGCTTGCTGACCCTCCAGAGGCACTGTTTGTAAAGTTAGAAAAACCCGAATGCTGGCGCTCAGAACAGTCAGCAATAATTGGTGCTGAATATGCAAGCTGAGAAGATGAATCGGGAAGATTTATTCACTGTCGCAAAGGGCTGCTCTTCTCTGGAGTGAAGCCGATTCAAAGTCATTAAGAAAAAACAAAAAATGGAAGAGCGCCTCTGAGTTAGTGTTTTAATCGGTAATAAAAAGAAAGTAATAAACACTTACATGTAAAAATGCAAGAAGGCCCATCATAAACAGGGAGATGTGGCCGTTGTCAAGGGCATATTTCCATGCATTTACAGTTCCATGCTGCGATAGCCGGGGAGGAACACGGCTATATCCTACAGAGGAAAGTAACGATAGGCTCGTGGAAACACAGCGTGTGACATCAGCAAGTAGGGGAAAACTTGTGTTTTTTTTTTTTTTTTTTTTTGCTAGAAAATTACTACGGTACCTTTTTTTAAAATCTCCCTTTAAAAAAAAAAAAATAATTAACGGTTACCAGGTTAGAGTTAGAGGGGGTCTAGTGCTAGAATTATTGCTCTCGCTCTGACGATTGCGGCTATACCTCACATGTGTGATTTTAAACTCAGTTTACATATGCGGGCACGACTTATGTGTGCATTTTTCATTGCTGCGCAAGCTCGTCAGGACGGGGGCGCTTTAAAAATGATTTTTTTTTTTATATTTTCAATTAAAAAAATATTTTTATCACTTTTATAGCTGTGACAAGGAATGTAAAAATCTCTTTAAGGAGGGATTGGGGGGGCTAAAAGCCTCCAGTGTCTGTAAATTTTTGGGCTGTCTTACATGAACGGCACGTTTGAGATCTCCTCAGAGTGGCTCAATGATATTGAGGTCAGGAGACTGAGATGGCCACTCCAGAACCTTCACTTTATTCTGCTGTAGCCAATGACGGGTTGACTTGGCCTTGTGATTTAGATCATTGTCATGTTGGAATGTCCAAGTTGCCTCGAGGCGATTCAGTTCGCATTTGCAGCGCTATACAAATCATCATTCATTCATTCATTCATTCATGTCCCATGCACAGCTTCCTGGCTGATGAATGCAAATGTTCCTCCAGTATTTTTTGATAACATACTGCATACATCTTGCCAACAATTTTGACCAAATTTCCTGTCTTTGTAGCTCACACATCCCCAAAACATCAGCGATCCACCTCTGTACCTTTTTATCATAGAGAGTCCTGTATTTCACCTGAAGTTATTTGTAGGTTTTTCTTTGCATCCCAACAATTTTTTTTCCTGGCAGTTGTGGCTGAAATTTTATTTGGTCTACCTGACCGTGGTTTGGTTTCAACAGAACCCCTAATTTTCCACTTCTTGATTAGAGTTTGAACACTGCTGATTGGCATTCTCGATTCCTTGGATACCTTTTTTTTTTTTTTTTTTTTTTTTTTTTTTTTTTTTTAAATATAGATAGATAGATAGATAGATAGATAGATAGATAGATAGATATATATATATATCTCTCTATATCCCTTTCCTGTTTTATACAGTTCAACTACTTTTTCCCACAGATCCTTTTTGGCAATTCTTTTGCTTCCCCCATGACTCAGAATCCAGAAACGTCAGTGCAGCATTGGATGAAAGATGCATTAAAGTGTCCCATGATGTAAATTCATCTTCAATCACTGCGCCGACGGTCCCGAGTAGAAAAAAAAAAACAGAAAAACTCTGCTTCAATTGGAGGCGTCCCGCCGACTGCAGCCTTTTTTTCACAGTAACTGCTGTTATATAGCCAAGGGCGGGGTCATGTGTTTCAGAGGGGGGCATGGTCACTCGTTTATGTCACCGGGTGGCCCCGCCCTTGCCTATATAACAGCTGTCAAGGAACGCCTCTCATGGGGGTGGAGTTTTGCATTTTTTTTTTTTTTTTTTTTTTTTTTTTTTTTCTCAGGGCCGTCAGCGTCGTTATCGACGATAGATTTACATCGTGTGACACTTTTTGACAATTACTTTATTTAAATAAAAAAAAAAAAAAACTGTCGTTTTTTTTTTTTTTTTTTTTTTTTTTTTTTTTTTTTTTTTTTGGTGAATGGGTAGGGGTACAATGTACCCGATACCCATTCACATAGGGGGGGCCGGGATCTGGAGGCACTGTTAAAGGCAGACTAAGGGGACCCCCACAGACACGATATTTAAAGGAATATTTCATTTTTATTGTTTCACTTTAAGCATTAATAAAATCACTGCTCCTGAAAAAACGGCCATTTTTTTAAAAACTTCTTTTTTTTTTTTTTCAACACATGTCCTCTAGGGCAGTACCCGGGTCCTCGAACACTTTTTATGGCAATAACTTGCATATAAGCCTTTAAAATTAATTTTTCACATTCGTGTCCCATAGACTTTAACGATGTTTGCACAAATGTTTTGTCTGTTCGCATGTTGTGTTGCGAACTGAACCGGGGGGTGTTCGGCTCATTCCTAGAAAGGAGCAACAGAAGCATGCCTCCTCTATAGTGCTGGCTCTTGCCCCATGGGGAGTGATACCAACTGCACTCCACCTCTTATCCCGGTTAGTGGTCTCCAGAGTGGTGCCAGCAGCAGGAAAGAAAAGATCTACAGGTTAGTGTGAAGTAATACAATGTGCATAATAGTATAAGGCTGCTTTCACACTGATGTGTTGCGGTTTACCTACAGCTTTCCTGCACTTGGACATAGACTTCTATTAGATCATGCAGTTTTACCACCCCCTAACTTTACATGTGAATGAGCACAAGTGCCGCTCCTCTGAAAAGCGATCCGAGTGTATGGTGTTAGGTGGTGAGGAGGCGATATATTGCCTTCTCAACACCTGATTTAAACCCATGATTGCCGTGCAATGCAGATAGACGTTTAAATCAGGTGTGAGGTGGTGACATTGTGCACGGTGATCTTTGACTTCTTCCGTGTTGTTTAGGTAGATCTCCACCTCTCTAAGGTTGCCTACCCCTGGTGTATAGAAGGCCCCCTGAAAATGTCAGTTCGTGCTTGTGGGATTGGCGTACTGATTTTCCCAGTAATCTGCACTAAGATGCAGGTCAGCTTTTGGGCATCCCCTGCAAAAAAAATGTTGTTTTTGGTGAGCTACTCCCAAAGGGATGCAGCCCCTGCCCCTTTCCTCATCAGAGCCCTGCAGGTGCAGCAGCTGATTGATAATTCTAAAACCATTCCTATACAGATTCCTTACAAAGGACAGAGGACAAGTCCTGCTGGAAAATGAAATCAGCATCTCCATAAAGCTGGTCAGCAGAGGGAAGCATGAAGTGCTCTCGAATTTCCTGGTAGAGGGCTGCGCTGACTTTGGACTTGATAAAACACAGTGGACCAACACCAGCAGATGACATGGCTCCCCAAATCATCACGGACTGTGGAAAATTATGCATTTGATTTGGTAATCATTTGATTTGGTAATCAAGGTCCCAGAGTGGAGAGGCACAGAATCCAAGTTGCATGAGTTCGTGTGAAGTTTCCACAGTCAGTGGTGATTTGGGGAGCCATGTCATCTGCTGGTCGTTGGTCCGCTGTGTTTTATCAAGTCCAAAGTCAGTGCAGCCCTCTACCAAGAAATTATAAAGCACTTCATGCTTCCCTCTGCTGACCAGCTTTATGGAGATGCTGATTTCATTTTCCAGCAGGACTTGGCACCTGCCCACACTGCTAAAGGTACCAGTACCTGGTTTCATGCTCATGGTATCGCTGTGCTTGATTGGCCAGCAAACTCACGTGACCCGCATTCTGTGTCCCATTGCAGAGATTTCCCATCACTTCCTGTCCCAAACAGGAAGTGAGAGGAAATCCCTGCAAATTAAAGAGGAAGTAAACCCTGATGGGTTTTACTTCCTCTTTTGTTCCCTGGTACTTACCTGCAAACGAAACCTGCTCTATCCCCACTGGAGGCTGCATCCATCTTCACCCCTCTTCCTTCAGGAGCCACAGACTCCAGCTGTGTGACTTCGGAGCTGCGTGACGTCACTCGCGCGCATGCGGGCCAGAGCGCCAGTCACGGCACTCGCTCGGGTAGAAATGGCCCGGAGGGCTGTTTCTTCACAGCGCAGGTGCCGATGACATCATCCGCGCACTACAAGGTAAATATCTCCTAAACGGCGCATGTTTAGGAGATATTGAGTACCTATAGGTAAGCCTTATTCTAGGCTAACCTATAGGTACAAGTTCTAAAAAGGGGTTTACAACCACTTTAAGAGAATTCTTTGGTGACCCCGAGGTCACCAGAGCTAGTGTCCCCATTGGAAGATTTCCCCTCTATTACCTTTTATGGGACAACCCAAAATTTGGGATTTTCTTTTACTTTCACTTTCAATGATAATGGTAAACAGGACAAATAGAGAGGGTGATTCTCCCCTAACGGGATCACAGACCGCAATAAAAACTGACAGGGGGTCTAATCCCTCTCCACTTTATCCAAAACTAAAAAAAATAGTTTTGCCTTTTTAGTTAGACTTTAATTGTACCTGAACACCTAATGCAAACTGAAGATCTTTGTGTCGTATATCAAGAGCAAGTAGCTTTTAGGGCCTCTATATATTTTGTGTTTATGGTATTTCAATGGCAGCCCATCATTTCTAAGGTTAACGCACTACAATAAAATGCTAAAATCCTAGCATTTCAACCCAGTAATCTAAGCACTAAAATAGTCCCGTTTTGGCTTTCTAAGAAAACTGAGGACCTGCTCCTCTTCCTCCAGTGAATGGCCTCCACCTTCTTCCCCCAGAAGACCAAATTTGGGTCCTAGAGATGGACTGTGAAGAAACATTTCCATCCTGGTTGGACAATTGCCCCTTTCACACTATCAGACTGATTGGAGGCCTGTCAGTTTTTGAGGCTGACCCGATCGGAGACTCCACTCTCCTCTAAAGAGCGGCACACATGTCCATTGACGCCCACCGGCATCCGATCTGATCCGCTAAAAGCAGACAGATGGGAATCTGTTCTCCATCCATCTGGCGGATCGGATGGCAGTCAGGTGTAAACGGACATGTGGTCCGTTTTTTATATGCGATTGCTCATAGAGGAGAGTGGGTTGTGTCTGTGTCCGCTTTGCATAAGCAGAGTGGATATGTGCCAGCCACCCGCCTGCAGGTGGTCTCCTGGCAGAGTCTTCCATGTGTGAAAGGGGCTTTTTGATGTTTTTCCCCACACCTGTTTTCTTTATTTTTTTATTTTAGTAAGTTCATGATGGCTTCACTTTGAAAATAAATCTCTCCCTTCCTTCTATTTTTAGATCCTATAAGATCAGATCCTGTAACTGCTTAGCATTGTACACTTTACTGAGCGTTAATATATTTGGTAGAACTGGTACTGACTTTGAGCTTATCTGCATCTCAAAGAAGGAACCTTTTCAAATTTAGGTTACCCAATAAATCTCTCAAAACAAGACACTTCCCTGTTTTCTTTCTTCACAAGCAGTCTTGTAAATGTCATGTGTGGCCCTCGGAATTCAGATGAATGTACATTATTAGACTAGAGTATCAGGGAGGAGGACATGGAAGGGGAAGCTTTTGCTGAAGTTGGTAAGCTGAGAAGTAAACAAAACGTCATTAAACTGCATCAGAATACGAATTCCGTTTTTTGTTTGGCAGCACTGTCTCATTTACTATGTTAAAGTGGACTTTTATTTTCTTATTCTTTTGGGGAAATGAGCCCAAACAGAATAATTATTATTATTATTATTATATAATTTTTTTTGCAATAAATGTTTAACATTGTCAATGCTGATGATCCTGCCCACAGGTACATTGAGATTTAATATTTTTTTGGTTGGGTTAGAGCCCAGTAGATGCTGCTATCTTTATTGAATTAGAACATATAAAAGTTGGTTGGTAGATAGGGGTGCAACGGATCGTCGCCGATCCGTGATCCGAACGGGTCACCCTGTTCGGATAGGCACACCCCGCGATCTGCGGAGCGCTCCTCGGCCTTAGGAAAGGCCGCGGCTTCGGCCTAGCTCCAGAGCGGCGGCCATCTTGGTACACCCGGCGGCCGTTTACAATGTGATCGCTCCGTCAAATGACAGAGCGATCACTTGTAAACAAACTCTGCATTACCCAGCCAATACTCTGCAATACCCAGCCAATACTCTGCGATACCCGGCCATACTCAGACAATATTACAGTGGGGGAGATGACGTGGATATTACAGTGGGGACTATGTGGTGGTGGAATTTTCACAGGTTTTTGCAAATTCAATTATTATTTGCTTATCTGAAAAATTATCCGATCCGTGACTCTGATCCGAGGAACAATCCGATCTGTGAGTTTTTTTGATCCGTTGCACCCCTATTGGTAGATTTCAGACAATGTAAGTATCATTTTATAAAGCTACGCTAATCTGCGAGTCAATTTATTAAAGTGGTTGTAAACCCTTACAAATCACTTTGACCTACAGGTAAGCCTAGATTAAGGCTTACCTGTAGGTCCAAGAAATATCTCCTAAACCTACACGGTTTAGGAGATATTTTCAAAAAGAGCGCGCTGCTACTAACAGTGATATGCCACGAGTGGCGGCTCCCGTGCGCATGTGCGTGACTGACGTCATCGCAGCTCCAGTCAGTAACAGCGCCGGAGCCGCGATACCCACAAAGAAGATGGAGGCTTCGTGCACCAAGAGACAGCGGTGACTTCGCTGGCTCCTGTGTCAGGTAAGTGACACATAATGGGCTACTATGCGATGCATAGTAGCCCATTATGCTTTACCTTTGCAGGGAAACCGAGGAAGTAAACCCATCAGGGTTTACTTCCTCTTTAAGCTACTCTAACCTATCTATACACCATCAGCACTGCTTCCTATTGAATTTTCCCCTTTCTGTGTGTGATTTATAAAAATAAATGCTGCAAATACCTAATTTCACAGCTGAGATTGCGATCACATGACCAGCCAGCTTTCTCCTTTCCTCCTCTGAGAGATGCAGTGGGCGGGGCTGAGATTCCCCTGCTGACATCAGTCTGGAGGGGAGGAGAAGGGGAGGAGTGAGCTAGCTGGTCATGTGATCGCAATCTCGGTTTTTAAATTGGGTATTTACAGCATATATATATTTTATAAATAATTTTCAGAAGGAGACACTGCAATGGGAGGCAGTGCTGATGGTGTATACAGGTTAGTGTTATGAGAGCAGCAGGAGGGGGGAGGGTCGGTACACACACACTCACTCACACACACACTCACACTCACACACTCACACTCACACTCACACTCACACTCACACTCACAGAGGACACGGGAGCAGAGAGGAGAGCAGACTGCGGATGCCGGAGACATGCAAACTGACCACGGTGTCAGGCTTAGCAGCCATGCTACACCGTGGTCAGTTTACATAGGGGGGATAGAAACTGGACCAGGATAAGACAGTTTTTTTTAAGTGTTACAGGTGGCCAAATGACACAGGACAAGCACTGTGTCATATAACATGCTTTAAAAGAGCAGGATCCATTTTTTTTTTTTTTTTTTTTTGGGGGGGTTTAACTCTTTAATAATATAGTCTAAATCCAAAAATAAATCTGTACCACAGCCAATGCAAAGCATTACCACAATATCTTATCTTATTTAAACTATCTTACAGGGGAGCTTTTGCAAATATCAGGTCATTCTGCCAGTAGATCAATTGATCTACCTCATTGGTGTCAGTGGATGGAATAGTGCCCCGTTGTCTGTATCTGTAAGGGTCCTTTCACACGTGCGGACCGTATGTCCATTTTTCATCCATCCGTTTTCGGATTAAAAACGGACATACATGTACCCCTATGGGATAGCGGGTGTCAGCGGATGAGCATCCGCTGACACCCGATATCGTCCGTCTCCGCTATGGTCAGATTCTGCAGACGGAGGAAAACCCTATTTTTTTCCATCCGTCTGCAGAGCGGATCGGATGAACACGGACAGTGGGTCCGTGTTCATCCGATCCCCCATAGGGAAGAGCGGAGATCTGACAGGGTGGTCCCTGCACAGCGTGAATCAGCGGAGATCAGCGGGAATCATCGGAGCGATCCCTGCTGAGCAGCGGATGTTCATGGGGCGGATCATTACAGATCCGCCCCATGTGAAAGGACCCTAAGAGTAGTTTCCCATTGTCAGTGTCAGTAGAAGGAATCGAACCTCATCGTTTTCAATGGGAGGACATCTACAAACCAAAACAAAATAGTAACTGCATAAGTAAAGTACTTCTAGTGTGCTGAGTCATTTGGCGTAGTCTGACCCTGGTTTTGTCGTTCTGTCCCTGGGACTGGGCCTTCGAACTCCAGCCATGTGCCTGCAGAAAATTTGCACCAGTTGGCGTGATGTCAGCTCAGGGACTGTGGAGCTTGAAAACATGCAAATGGATGACACTCCTCACTGGTTCTTTATGAATAGACTACTTTTTTAATAGACTTTTATTTTTTCCAAAAGCGTCTTAATATATGCTGTTTGCGGGATTTATTCCTTCCTGCCCACTGTTCAGGTCAGGATACATTCATCTTCCATTTAATTTGTAGTAAACTGCTTGATTCTTATGGATCTGGGTTAATGTAATGAGGCTACCAGTATGGCAAAGTAGTCCTTTATTCAGTGAAAGCAGTTTCATTACCTCTAAGGGGCTTTGAGAACCTAAACATAGCTTGAGCTGATGTATATTTGTATATCGGTCAGACGCATAACCATACTATTGAGGATTATACAGTCTACATGTAGTTCTGGCTAACTCAGTAGATTGCTTTAAGAAATGCCTGGATACTTTCCTAAATGTACATAATATAACTGGGTACCAACATTTATAGGTAAAGTTGATCCAGGGAAAATTCTATTTGCCTCTCAGGGGGATCAGGAAGGGATTGTTTTCCCCTGCTGTAGCAGATTAGAGCATGCTCTTTTGGGGTTTTTTTTTGCCTTCCTCTGGATCAACTGTGGGTATAGTATGGGGTATATTGGATTGTACGATATTTTTTATTTTTATTTCTTTTTTTTTATGGTTGAACTGGATGGACTTGTGTCTTTTTTCGGCCTATGTAACTATGCAGTCTTCTACCTGTCATTAAATAGAACAAGGTGGCAACATGGGACCACTTATGCCTCTTATGCAGATGAGCACAGCCCTCTGTGTTTTATTTTTATTTATTTTTTTTTTCCAGCTGATTTTGGATTAACATTTTGACAAAGATGGTGTTTGATGGCTCTTGAGTCTCTCTGTAGTTAGTCCAGAATCTGCTGTTTTACACTTCTTTATACTAGCTGCAGCTTTTTCCTGAAGTATTGCATATACTGTACGTTTTTATAACTATGCAGCAAATATAATTTTATTATTTTTTCTTTCAGAAGTTTTTTGTATTTTTTATAAAAAAAAAAAAAAAAATTATCTGCAAGATTAATATGTGCTCTTTAAAAAAACATCCTTATCTTTTATACTTTTATATTTGCTTTTCATTATGGATCTTTTTTTGTGAGAACCTGTATGTGTGTTTTTTTTTTTTTTTTTTTTTTTTTTTTTTTTTGTTCTGTTCTTGCATGGAATCTTGTACTGTTTGACTTGCCAGAGGCAAGCAATGGTTTCCTAGAGAATGATGGAAGGGGAGAACCTGATTTGCATTTATTGCCTAACAAAAAGAACCTGCGTGGTCAGTGACTTAAATTTTTTTCCTAAGTTGAAAGGGGCCGTCAGAGAGAACTATCACATCTGATATTGGATGTGCTCATTGGTGCCCCTTACTTACACCTGTAAACCCCCCTCATAGGAGTGTTCAATTGTGGAGATGGCTGGAGGTGAGGTTGAACAGTTTATGGCCAGATTTATTGTGCGTTTTTTGAAATTCTTGCCGGTTGTAGACTGTCACATCTCCTAGGCTGTAGCTTCATTTGGTTACATATTTTAGATTACCTTCTGACATTTTGTTTTCTTTTTTTGTCTTCTGTTGCAGCCCGTGATGCGGATGAGAGAGAAAAGTGGATCCATGCGCTAGAAGAGACTATCTTGCGTCATACTCTCCAGCTACAGGTAAGGGCGTTTGATTTCACACTTCAGTTGGTTCTGTCAGGTTTATCTTCTATATGTTTAGTCAGGGTGTTGCACTTGTTTTTAGATTATGGTGTACCTATAGACTCTGCAAGCTAGACTTTACCAATTGGGCAGCTTGCAGTTTCTGATTTTTTTTTCTGTACTCATTTATTTGTATAAAGCTAATTTTTATTATTTTTTTTTTTATTTCTTGTAACTTTTGCAAAGCCCACAGTTGCTATATCCCAGGTCAATTTATGCCCCGTACACACGGTCGGCTATTCTGATGGAAAAAGACTGATCGGATTATGTTGTCGGAAAATCCGATTGTGTGTGGGCTCCGGCGGACTTTTTCCGTCCGGAATTTCCAACGGAAAAAAATTTGAGAACAGGATCTAAAATTTTCCGACAACAAAATCCGCTCTGACTTTTTCCGATCGCGTGTAGAGAATTCCGATGCACAAAGTGCCACGCATGCTCAGAAGAAATTTGGAGACGAAAGCTATTGGCTACTGCCCTGTACATAGTCCCGTCGTGCGCTTTGTATGTCACCTCGTTCGGAATGATCAGATTTTCCGACAACTCTGTCCGACCGCGTGTGTGCAACACCAGTTTCGGACAAAATCGGTCTGCAATTATCCAACGGATTTGGGGATCGTAATGTCAGACCGTGTGTACGGGGGCTTAGTCTTATCATTTTGGTTCTTGAACGCTTTAGATGAGTATCCCCTGATTTTGGCAGAATTGGTTGACTGTTGTGATGTCTGACAGGTTCACTTTAGGGGTTTCGCTCTGCCGTTTCATTTGTGTCTTTAAATTATTTGTAAAGTAAAGATGGTGCTGACCAGGGACATCTGATATGAGGAAGGAGAGCAAAGGAATAACTCATCAGTACTCTGCTGCTCCTTTACTGTCCAGTCAAAGGCTGGGAGCAGGTTGTTTCAAAGCGATTTTATAGGCAATTTCTTTAGGAGCACAGCTTGAAGTATGTTGTCCTAAGGCTGAATTCCAGCCCTATCTTCCTCCTTGCACACTGGTAGAAGGTCCTCACCTGTGCGGAATGTGATAAGCCTCGTTGCCCTGCACACAGTGAGTTCTATACCGTGTGGTTTAGAAACTGCAGTTAGTTATTTGAGCCCACCTCCTTTTTCAAGGCAGAATGACTTCAAGTTTTATCTAGCCCTCATCTCCCAATCACCACTGTCTCTGGGTCGCCCTATTCAGCTATATGCTTTCTGTGCAGTCAATCAATTAATCTCAGCATCATGTGTGGCTGTTACACAGGGTGGAATGCATGCAAATGCAGTCCACCTAGGTACACTTAATCCTTGACTCTATGTAGCTGGCCCAACAAGCCCACCAAAGAAGTCCGCTTAACATTTACATTAACACTCCCAAGCACCAGTTTATTGATTTGGGATGGGGGGCTCCTAACAGAAGAATTGAGGCAAGGTGCTGTGACATTTACAGGAAGATACTACCTCGCCTCACCAGCCACGATAGACCCAGTGATGACAGCTGAATCTAAAACCAGGTATACCGTATATACTCGAGTATAAGCCGAGTTTTTCAGCACATTTTGTTGTGCTAAAAATGCCCCCCTCGGCTTATACTGGAGTCAAGCACTTTTCTGCAGCAGAAAATGACATTTTCCGACCCGATTTTGGGGCCCCGTATCTCGGGGCCACTTGCTTCTAGGAACCCCAAATTTGGTATGCCAACCCAGTGAAACTAACACTACAACAAGATGGGGTTCCTAGCACCAAGTGACCTTGAGATACAGGGCCCCAAAGTCGGTCAACTGTGTCCATCTGCAGCAATGTCATTTCGGGACCCTTTGGGTCCAGAGACCCCAAATTTTGGCTTCAGCTAGGGGGCATTTAGAAACCCTTAACTACTAAGTTTAAAGTTTGGGGGACATATTGCTGCAAATGGGCACAGTGAGGCTGCAAATGGGCATTGTTGACCTTCTTTTCCACTTACAGTAGCTGCACATTTCTCACCCTAGGCTTATACTCGAGTCAATAAGTTTTCCCAGTTGTTTGTGGTAAAATTAGGTGCCTCGGCTTATATTCGGGTCGGCTTATACTCTAGTATATATGGTATGTTGAAGTTAAGATCTGTAACCAAAGATTTTCAACTTTGTCCACAAGTAAAGGAAGTATGCAAATTTAAAGCTCAACAGCTTAAAAGCCATGGACCTGGTATGAGTATGGTGATAAATGGGGAAAGCCTTAGCACAAGCACTCTATGGGGAGAGAATTTTAGACTTTTATCCCCTTCATAGAAACCAAACGGGACAGAGGTCCAGAAGTCGTGTGATTCAGACTTTCTTGGCTTATAGCCTTCTATAACATCCCTTCTCTACTCTCCCAAGTGACCCAACAGGATAAACTTGATAAAATCTCACAGTATCTTTGCCTCAGGCATGCCTAAGTAAAAATCAGAGGCAAACAAATCTGTGGAAAAACCAGATCAAGTGTTCACATTGACAGCAAAATGCATCAAACCCCAAAATGCTTCTAGCCAAAATAGGTTTCCCGTGTCCTGTATACATGAATGAATGAATAATTTGTATAGTGCTAACAATGCGAACTGAATCGCCTCAAGGCGCTGTATTGGTGCTTTGTTGTCAAACTTCTTAGAAGAGGTAGGCCTTGAGTTTTTTCCTGAAGGCCTGATGGTTTTCTTCCATGCGGATGTTGGTAGGTAGAGCATTCCATAGCCGAGGTCCTTGGACAGCGAATCTCCGCTCCCCCTTTGATTTTGTAGCGGGATTTGGGAATGATGAGGAGGTTTTGGTTAGATGATCGAAGACCTGCGATTGGGTGTGTAGTGTTTTATTTTCTCAATTGGGTATTGTGGAGCGACTCCATGTGTGCATTTGTGGATCATACAACATTGTGTTCAAGCAGCGATACCAGGAAGTCTTGTTCTCTGTACAAAATCGATTTGGACTGAGCTACTCAGCCATTCACAGGAAGCTTTGTATTTTTATGAATGAATACAAGGCTTCCTGTGATTGGCTGAGGTGGGGATGCTGGTCTGCCCGACTTGATTATGTTCTGAGAACAGGATAGGAAAGGTCCTAAACTGCTGGTGGAACGCAGCGCTGTATGCTACGTACAGTTTATACAACTCTGATAGGGGGCTCATTTCTTAGTAATGGAAATAGTTTGTTTGTTTGTTTGAGCCAGTTTGGCCCAATAAAAAAAAAAACGATTTAAAGTGACATGAAACCTTTAGTTTATACTGTCTGTGTATAAAACTGATATTTGTCCAGCCAAGCCATAAAGGGGTTTAAAATGTAGTTGTAAACATTGTAGCATTGGTTGAAACTACTAGGAAGATGATGGCAGAGCCATTGAGACTTGCTTTATAAAGTTTCTTCCCCAGGAGTTAATCGGCGCAGGAAATGCCATGGGTGCTTAGAATCCATTACTTCGGACAGATTTTAAGCCATTGCGTTGTATTATTCTCACTCTGCTCTGCTAGATTTTCCAGCTGTAGGTGTATTGGCACATAATCGAAACTAGATTAATTATGGTATGACCCCATTGGGGACTTCTCTGAGGGGCACAGAGGGTGCAGGTGTGGGGCAGGTTGGGAAATAAAATTCCTATATGGATTGTGGACCGTGTGGTTTACAGCCCATATGACCCAGACATAAATCTGGCCGCGTGACCAAAGCTTTCCGTACAAACATACACTATATTGTCAAAAGTATTGGGACACCTGCCTTTACATGCACTTAATGGCATCCCAGTCTTAGTCCATAGGGTTCAGTATTGAGTTGGCCCACCCTTTGCAGCTAGAACCGCTTTAACTTTTCTGGGAAGGCTGTCCACAAGCTTTAGGAGTGTGTCTATGGGCATGTTTGATGATTCTCCCAGAAGCGCATTTGTGAGGCCAGGCACTGATGTTGGACGAGAAGGCCTGTCTCGCAGTCTTCACTCTACTTTGTCCCAAAAGTGTTCTATCGGGTTGAGGTCAGGAGTCTGTGCACACCAGTCAAGTTCCTCCACCCCAAACTCACTCATCCATGTCTTTATGGACCTTGCTTTGTACACTGGTGCGCAGTCATGTTGGAACAGGAAGGGGCCATCCCACAAACTGTTCCCACAAAGTTGGGAGCATAAAATTGTCCAAAATGTCTTGATATGCTGACGCCTTAAGCGTTACATTCACTAAAACTAAGGGGCCAAACCCAACCCCTGAAAAACAACCCCATATCCTAATCCCCCCCTCCACCAAATGATTTGGACCAGTGCTCAAAGCAAGGTCCATAAAGACCTGGATGAGCGAGTTTGGGTTGGAGGAATTTGACTCGCCTGCACCTCAACCCGATAGAACACCTTTTAGTGTCTGTGTACAAATAGTCAAGGAGTTTGGCTCTCACATGGATGCACTAGGCAGGCTAGACACTGAGCCACGAGGAGGTAGAAAAGAACAGTCAAAAGACCTGCGTAACAAGGTAATGAAAGTTTTACAAAGATTGAAAAGGTTTTAAAAAGATATCAAAAGCCTTGAATATGCCAGTCAGTACTATTTAATCACTTAAGAAGTGGAAAATTAGGGGCTTTTTTGATACCAAGTCAAAGTCTGATAGATCAAGAAAGATTTCAGCCACAACTGCCACAGGAACTGTTGGGGATACAAAGAAAAACCCACAGGTAACCTCAGGAGAAATACAGGCTGCTCTGGAAAAAGATGGCGTGGTTATTTTTCCAGAAGCACAATACGATGATACTTGAACAAAAAAGAGCTGCATGGTCAAGTTGCCAGAAAGCAGCCTTTACTGAACTAGTTCCACAAAAAAGCCTGGTTACAATATGCGCAACAACACCATTGACATGCCTCATTGTATTTTTTGTGACATTCCCGCAGTAAAGGCTTCCTTCTGGCAGTTTAACCATGCAGCTCTTTTTTGTTCAAGTATCGTTGAATTGTTCTCCTTAATGACAACCGCACCGTCTTTTTGGAGAGCAGCTTGTATTTCCCCTGCGGTTACCTGTGGGGTTTTTCTTTGTATCCTAAGCAATTCTTCCGCCAGTTGTGGCTGCAATCTGCAATCTTTCTTGGTCTACCTGACCTTGGCTTGGTATCAAAAGAGCCCCTAATTTTCCACTTAAGTGATTAAACAGTACTGACTGGAATTTTTATATCCTTTTCCATCTTTGTAAAGTTTCATTGCCTTTTTACGCAGGTCTTTTGACTGTTCTTTTCTACCTCTTCATGGCTCAGTGTCTAGTAAGGATAAGCTCCGGCGTGTTCACACAGCCCACGTGCAGAGCCCGGCAGGAAGCCGGCACTGCGCTGCGCTAATTACAGGCAGTGAAAAATTTCCCGATCTCTGCAGCCGCGCAATCTCACTGCTTGTGATTTAGCCCATCGATGTGCCGCCTTCCTGGCGGGCTCGGCACGTGGGCTGTGTGAATGTGCCGGAGATCATCCTTGGTGTCTAGCCTGCTTAGTGCATCCATGTGAGAGCTAACAAACGCATTGACTATTTATACACAGACACTAATTGTGATTTTAAAAAGCCACAAATGTGGGAAATTGACCTTTTTTAATTGCCATTTTAACGTGTTTGTCACCTTCTGTACCAAGGCCAAACATTCCAGGGTATGTAAACTTTTTATCAGGGCCATTTGGGTGATTTCTGTTATTACGATTTAAAAAGGATCCAAAAAAAACGATGTGATAATGGCTTCATGCGATTGCTATCCTTAAATGAAAGACAGTTTTTTGGCATGATCAGTCATATTTTCAATATTAACCGCTTGCCGACCAGCGCATGCGCTTTACGTCGGCAGAATGGCACTGGTAGGCAAAAGGGGCATACAAGTAGTATGTCCCCTTTTAAGAAGCGGTGTCAGGTGCGACGCCCCGGTCTCCGTGACCGCAGGTCCCGATGTCCGCCGGGTGCCCGTGATTGTGTCACGCAGAGGAAGAACGGGGAGATGCTTTTGTAAACAAAGCATTTCCCCGTTCTGCCTAGTGACAGGACAGTGACCACAGTTCTGTAATCGAGAGCTGTAATCACTGTCCTGTGTGTTGAAGCCCAGCCCCCTCACAGTTAGAATCCCTCCCTAGGACACGCTTAACCCCTTCACTGCCCCCTAGTGGTTAAGCCCTTCACTGCCAGTGTCATTTATACAGTAATCAATGCATTTTTATAGCACTGATTGCTGTATAAATGACAATGATCCCAAAATAGTGTCAAAAATGCCCCTTGTGTCCACCATAAGTCCTGATAAAAATCACAAATCGCTGCCGTTACTTTTAAGAAAAATATTAATAAAAATGCTATAATTCTTTCCCTTATTTTGTAGACGCTACAACTTTTGCACAAACCAATCAATATACGTTTATTGCGATTTTATTATTTTTTTTTTTTTATTACCAAAAATATGTAGGATACATAACTGAGAAAAAATGTGCGTTTAAAAAAAAACGGGGATATTTATTATAGCAAAAAGTACAAAATATTGTGTGTGTGTTTGTTTTTTATTTATTTATTTTTTTTTTCAATATTGTCGCTCTTTTTTTGTTTATAGTGCAAAAAATAAAAACCCGCAGAGGCGATCAAATACCACCAAAAAAAGCTCTATTTTGTGGGGAAAAAGAAGTCACTTTTGTTTGGGTGCAATGTCGCACGACCGCGCAATTGTCAGTTAAAGCGACACAGTGCTGAATCGCCAAAAGTGCTCTGGTCATTGAGCAGCCAAATCCTCCGGGGGGGGCTGAAGTGGTTAATGCCATAATTTCACAATTTCTGCCAGGGTATGCAAACTTATTAGCACAAATATACATACCTACCTACACAGCCAAGCCATTAAAAAGGTGTGTAATATGTAGCATTAGCTGCTGACTACTAGGAAGGTGATGATGGAGCCATTGAGACATGCATTATAGAGCTGCTTCTCCAGAAGCCAATCAGCTCAGGAAATGCATAGAATGCTAGGAGAGATTATAACCCATTACGTTGGACAAATCGCAAGCTATTGAGTTGTATTATTCTCACTCTGCTCTAACAGATTTTACAGCTGTAGTTATATTGGCACGTAATCAAACTGGATTATTATGCCATGACCCCATTGGTGACTGCTCTGAGGGGCAGGGATGACACAGAGTGCAGGTGGTGGGGGCAGGTTGGAAAATAAAATCATATATATATATATATATATATATATATATATATATATATATATATATATATATATATATATATATATATATATATATATATTGTAGACACTGTAGGTTACAGCCCATATGATCAGTGACCAAAGTTTTCCATACAAACCTATCTCTGGGCAGCCTAGTTTGTTGTCGGTACCCTGGAGATCTGTTGGAGCCATGTACATATTGTGGCCAAGCATTTGTAATGTTGCCTTTTGTGAATTTCTGGCTTACAGAAAAGGGAAGTTGCTTTTGTATCATGTGCTGTAGGTCTGCCCGCATGTCCATTCTACTTTAACCATGTCATGGATTACTAGGAACACAAATTAAGGGGAATTTTTGACTTTACCACAGTTATGTTTTCTGAGAAACTTGACTGCGGTACCAGTCGTGTGTGTGTGTGTGTGTGTGTGTGTGTGTGTGTGTGTGTGTGTGTGTTTTTTTGTTTTTTATAAAAGATATACAGGTGCATCTCAAAAATTTTAATATCACCAAAAAGTTCATTTTATTTCAATTCAAAAAGTGAAACTCGTATATTTAGATTCATTACACAGAGTGATATATTTCAAGCATTTCTTTCATTTGATCTTTATTATGGCTTGCAGCTAGTGAAAGTCATAAGTTCAGTGTAAATGATCTTGTGTGTGTGTGTGTTTTTTTTGTGGTGGCGTTTTTATAAGCATTCTAGTTTTTAAAGGATAAGTTCACCTTTAGCAACATGTTACACCTGTATTTAGGATGTATTGCGTTACTAGGCATCACCCCCCCCCCCCCCCCCCCATTTTGGATGGTTGTGTGTTTTAAGGCCACTTAAATTTTGTGTTTATTCACACTAGCTTACACAGTAAATGGTGGCAATTTTAGCCTGTACACTATTGTCTGGAGGGGGCAGTGCAACGCATGTTTCAGTGCGTCATACTATTTCAATAAAGTTAAAAGCGGAAAAAGAATGTAAATTGTCACTTCAGTGTCATTCAGTTTGCTGAGAGAGAATGTAACACGTCTACATGATACTACACCGCACTGTACATCGCATGAGTGTTGTGGTGTAAACTCGGTACATAGTAGAGCTGCACGATTCTGGATAAAATAAGAATCCACAATTTTTTTTTTGCTTAGAATAAATCACGATTCCCTCACGATTCTCGGCGCAAATACAGTGTGACATAAAATATTGCAATGGTCACCATTTTATTCTCTAAGGTCTCTGCTAATATATTTGTAAGATGGGGGTTATCAGACTCAACTGGTAGGTGCGTTTTCCAGTGAGTACGCCAGTACAAAACTGTATTTTTAAGGACCTGGTAGCCCACTTTTACTTAAAAGCATGGAAAAGTTTACAAAGACATCAGTACCCACGCAGGGGGGTTCCACCATTACTGTATCTTGCACACTCAATAATCAATGCTTGCATTCGTGCCATACGGCTGATTGAGGCCTTTAGCCTAGGCCTTAGATCTGCTTCTCAGACCCAAAAGAGTTTCCTAGTGTTATGCCGGCCATACACGGTTCGAATTTCGAAAGAATTTTCTTTAGAAAATCGTATCTAAGAATTTTCGCACCATTGGTGGGCTGCAGCAACAGCCGATTTACGTGTGGAAATCACACATAAGAGAAAAGATTCCCGGCCAAGAAAATTCTTTTCTGTAGCAACATGAGGTGAAATTGAAGGCTTGGTTGGCCGAATTTCTAAAATCAATGGTGGCACCATCGGATCACAAAAAAACGAACTTTCTGATTTTGAAAAGAAAATTAGTTCGAAATTCGACCATGTATGGCCTGCATTAAAGGGGTGTTTCAGCTGAAATTTTTTTTTTTTTAAAAGTCAGCAGCAGACTTTTAATAAGTCCACTTACCCTCCCAGGGCACCCGCGATGTCGGCCGTGGAGGCCGAGATGTCCGTCGGCGCTCCGGTCCCACCGCCGCCATCCTCAGTAAGGGAAACAGGCAGTGGAGACTACGGCTTCACGGCCCGTTTCCTACTGCGCATGCGCGAGTCGCGCGGCTCTTTGTGAATGGGACGTGCTGTGTTAGGGAACACACAGTTCCCATAACACAGCGCGCCCCATTACCCAGAAGACCACGCGGCGGAGGACAGAAGAACGAAGATCACCGCAGAGTAGGAAGGAGGCAGATTAGGAAGACTGCCTAGCAACAGGGATTTCGGATCAGGTAAAAAAAAATTTGTGTCAACTTGTGTGCATGTTATCAGGCCAAAATCACCAGGGTATGTAAACTTTTGATCAGGGACATTTGGGTAGTTTCTGTTGCCATTATTATTTAAAAAGAGTAAACACTGATGATTGATAAATGGCTTCAGCCAAACACTAACCATGAGTGAAAAATGTTTGTGTTATCATTTATATTCTCTGAAAAATGGCCAAGAAATCATAAATCCCTCCAGGGTTTGTAAACTTATAAACAAAACTGTACACTATATTGCACATGAACTTTAATGGCATCCCAGTCTTAGTCCGTAGGGTTCAGTATTGAGTTGGCCCACCCTTTGCAGCTATAACCGATTCATCTCTTCTGGGAAGGCTGTCCACAAGGTTTAGGAGTGTGTCTATGGGAATAAATGGATGGAAAGGGATAGAGACAGGGGATTATAACGGTACTTGGTAAAGAGAAGGACACTCGTGATTTTTTGTAAAAAATACAACAATATTTATTTAACACAAAATTTGACACAGAAATAATGACATACGTTTAAAATGTGTCCATCAATCAGGTTGAGGCCCACTGAAAAAAGGAGAAAGGAGGCCTCGAGAGTGATTGAAAAACCATGCACATTCTATAATTCCTTAAAGATTAAATAAAAGATCTATACAACTATATAGATCATGGGTACAGTATAGTTGTTTAAATGTGGATGACCGACATGTTTCGCCAAACAATGGCTTCTTCAGGGTCACTGAGACAGTCTGTACCCGAATTAGATAAGTCTAGTGAATACAGAAAACAAAGTTTTAGACATAAACAATGGAGCTACTACCGTGGCTTAAACAGTGTTTACATTACATGTCATTATGAGCTATACACACCCCCACATGTCCTACAAACTCTTTCCCACTATTGCGCAAATTCCAAAAGCAATACATACCACTGAGCCAAAGCCAGTACCAGATCTAAATCGCAGGTGTAGTCATGTGCATTTGTTTAGACGCGAGGGACTGCCGAGAGCATATATAAAACCTGGTAAGGAACGGTAAGTAGAGTGCATATAAATTTGGATTGGCTTCAAACTTAGTTGAGTGCCATGCATGGCTATTTTAGCCTAAAAGTATAAAAGACTTATCAAGACAAAATAAGTAGTGCACATAGGGGGCGCCAGATATAAGGACCACTGTGGGGTCTGAATGGAGAAAACATAGGCCCCTAAGATGAAAGGAAGGGGATGTTAAGGAATACTGGGAGGTCCTAAAAGACATTAACTAATACTGGATGTAATGGCTGCTAGCTTACCAGAGAATTACATGAGCGTTTTTTTGGCAGGGCAGGAAAACCATAGAAGGTTTCAGAATGGTATTGACATTTCTAAAGAGAAAGCCAGTCCAAAGGTGGATATAAAGTCGCAGCTATGGAGGAAAAAAGTTTACAAAGTCAGTTTACGTGTCAGCACGTTCGGACTTTCGCTACATAAGGTTTGTTAATGACTTCTCTTTGAACTATACTCTTCTGATCTATATACCTGGATCTGACTTTGTAAACTTTTTTCCTCCATAGCTGCGACTTTATATCCACCTTTGGACTGGCTTTCTCTTTAGAAATTTCAATACCATTCTGAAACCTTCTATGGTTTTCCTGCCCTGCCAAAAAAACGCTCATGTAATTCTCTGGTAAGCTAGCAGCCATTACATCCAGTATTAGTTAATGTCTTTTAGGACCTCCCAGTATTCCTTAAAGGGGAGTTGCAGGCATTTTAAAAGTCAGCATCTACAAAAAGTGTAGTTGCTGACTTTTAAAAAAAATGACACTTGCCTGTTCCACGGTCCAGCGATATTATTTCTGTGTCAAATTTTGTGTTAAATAAATATTGTTGTATTTTTTACAAAAAATCACAGGTGTCCTTCTCTTTACCAAGTACCGTTATAATCCCCTGTCTCTATCCCTTTCCATCCATTCATCACTTTAATTGGGATGAGGTACATTTATGAATGAGTATCCCAGGCCTTCCTTTCTACCGTGTCTATGGGAATATTTGCCCATTTTTCCAGAAGCCCATTTGTGAGGTCAGGCACTGATGAGTATGAGAAGGCCTGGTTCACAATCTCCACTCCAATTTATCCCAAAGGTGTTCTATCGGGTTGAAGCCAGGACTCTGTGCAGGTCAGTCAAGTTCCTTCACCCCAAACTTGCTCACCCATGTCTTTCTGGACCTTGGTTTGTGCACTGGTCTAAATCGTTTGGTAGAGGGGGGATTATGGTGTGTGTTTTTTTTTTTTTTTTTTTTTTTTCAGGGGTTTGGCTTGGCCCCTTAGCTCCAGTGAAGGGAACTCTTAAGGCGTCAGCAATTTTTCATTTTCAATTTTCATGCTCCCAACTTTGTGGAAACAGTTTGGGGATGGGCCCTTTCTGTTCCAACATGACTGTGCACAAAGCAACGTCCATAAAGACATAAATGAGTGAGTTTGGGGTGGATGAACTTGACTGGCCAGCACAGAGTCCTGACCTCAACCCAATAGAACACCTTTGGGATGATTTAGAATAGAGACTGAGCCAGGCCTTCTCATCCAACATCAGCGCCTGACCTCACAAATGATCTTTTGGAAGAATAGTCAAACATTCCCAAAGACACCCTCCTAAACCCTGTGGACAGCCTTCCCAGAAGAATTGAAGCTGTTATAACTGCAAAGGGTGGGCCAACTCAATATTGAACCCTACAGACTAAGATGCCATTAAAGTTCTTGTGCGTGTAAAGGCAGGTGTCCCAATACCTTTGACAATATAGTGTATATGGCTGAATGGAGGCATAACCAGGAGTAATAATATGGTGTGAAGCTGGCCAGTTATATCTGAATAATCCCAGGACCTGGAAAGTCCCCAGGGGTGGGTGCGCACGTGTTGTGACTCTACTTAATTGTAAGGTCATAACCCCAAGGTGAGAGTTCATGCGGGGGTGGGGTGCACATATTGCATGTAGTTTTCTGCACAGAGTGGTGGACAAACCGTACAAGCTGAACACTGGGGATTGATTAATGTATTTTGAAAAGCACTTTACAACACAAGCAAACATTAAAGGGGTTGTAAAGGTTAGTGTGTGTGTGTGTGTGTGTGTGTGTGTGTGTGTGTGTGTGTGTGTGTGTGTGTGTGTGTGTTTTTTAACAAACCTGGTATACTTGCCACCTCTGTGCAAGGCTTTTGCACAGAGTGGCCCCGATCCTCCTCTTTTGGGGTCCCCCAGCGGCACTCCTGGCTCCTCCCCTCACAAGGTGCCCCCTCTGAGACCCCCATTCCGAGGGGTCACCCATGCGGGCGCGCTTCCGGGTCCTGCGTCTGTTGACACAGACAGCGGGACTCAGCCCCAACACCCTGGCTACTGTGTCACCGGATTTGATTGACAGCAGCGGGAGCCAATGACGGCTGCTATCTATCATTCCAATGAGGAGCCGGTGTCCTGCCGAGAAAGTTCCCCTGCCGGATTAGGACCCCCCTCTACTGTGCAGGCGCAGCGCTTGCGCAGTACGAAGGACTAGGCATCTTCCGGAAATAGCTGAACCTAAACAGATGCGAGTGGAATGTACACCGCGTACGCGCAGTTAACATGTTGGTGTACGAGAGACGATACCACACGCTCCTGATGCTCGCGCTCCTCTGCAAGGCATGCGTGTAAGTAAGGGGCGGGTCATTGATGTTACAAATTTTTAAATAAATGAATGGCTTTCTTTACAACAAAACAATTTGCAATACTATAATGTTATATTATAGACCCGCCCCTTGCTCTGGGTAGCTGCTGCACTACAGAAGGTTTTTCACCTATTTACAACTCCTTTATTGGATTGATAGTACTTTTATATGGACTGTTTTGTATATTATATCTTGGTGGTGTTTTTGAATTTTTTTTTTTGTTTAGCATAATAAGTTCATTGTGTTTATTGTGTTGCGCGGTACTGATTGGGTATAAGTGTTGTTGTGTTTTGTGGCTGTAAGAATATCCCAATATTGATTGCATTTACTTGGACGCAGTCGATGTTTGGCTGACCATTTTCTACCCAGATCCTTTCAATTTCCGATCAAAGAATGTTGGGCAGGAGGGTTCTGACAGGGTCACCCATGGCTTGATTTGCAACTGTTTCAGCTAAAACTGAAAATAGTTGAATGAAGCTTTCCTCTACAGCAGGGATATGCAATTAGCGGACCTCCAGCTGTTGCAAAACTACAAGTCCCATCATGCCTCTGCCTCTGGGTGTCATGCTTGTGGCTGTCACAGTCTTGCTATGCCTCATGGGACTTGTAGTTCTGCAACAGCTGGAGGTCCGCTAATTGCATATCCCTGATCCACAGTTTACCTGTCACCATTTGTGATTAGAACTTTACCTTTGGGAAAAGTACGTCTTTCTGGAAGCCAGCAGGTGGTCATGGAATAGATATCAATTCTTTGGTCATAATGACGACTCCTCAGTTATTTTTAGGTATGATTCAGCTTCAAAACAGGAGTCTGGGGAAAAAAAAAAACACCCTTAATTTCAGTTTGCTTATTTTGAATTAGAGAAGAGGGGAAATGTACCTGTCACCATTGTGATTAGAACCTTATCTTTGGAAAAGTGCGTCTTCCTAGAAGCCAGCAGGTGGTCATGGAATGGATTTCAATGTATTGGTCACAATGATGACTCCTCCAGTTATTTTTAGGTATGAGTCAGCTTCGAAACAGGAGTCTGGAAAAAAAAAAAACACCCTTCATTTCAGTTTGTTTATTTTGAAGTAGAGAAGGGGGGAAGATTGGACTGCTAAGATTTTCTTACAGGTTATAAATTCATTAAGACCGTTTTTTGGTCATTGGATGGACTCATTATGGTGTGCTATGGATTCCATTGCCTTTAGAGAAGGGATATGCAATTAGCGGACCTCCAGCTGTTGCAAAACTACAAGTCCCATCATGCCTCTGCCTATGGGTGTCATGCTTGTGGATATCCGAGTCTTGCTATGCCTTATGGGAATTGTAGTTCGGCAACAGCTGGAGGTCCGCTAATTGCATATCCCTGCCTTAGGGTTTGAAAGTGCTATCAGATTGAGCAGTAGTGGCTGTTAATGGTCAGTATAAAGGCAGCCATAGATGGATCGAATCTCGGCCTGCTCAGCGAAACCGGCCCAGACTCAATCCATCTATAGGCAGGAGGGGTCATACTGAAGTCTATCCATTGATTGACGTCAGTACAACCAGCCTGTCTGACTTATTTTTTTTTTCATGCGACCACTGCTGGCAGCTATAGCAGCTAGCAGTGATCATTGTGTTCTGCCGGCAGGGAGGGCTCCCTGCCAGCAGAACACAATAGCGCTGCAGGAAAAATCCCCCCCCCCCCCCCCCATCAACACTGTTGATCTGGGAATCAAGCAATTTTCTTTCCTTCCACCTTTTGTTAAAGGAAAGAAAATTTGTATAATCTATGGCCTGCTTTAGGCTTGTTCTAGACAGGCATGGGTCTCCTCCCTGAAAATAACATCTGCTGACAAAGCACCTTTTTAGTATCTTGTTGTTCAGTCCATGGCAGCCACTTGGTATGGTGGCATCTTCCTTCCTTCTCAATGGGGAAAAGGTAACTATTGGTCCAGCCTCACAGTATTTCTCCACTATGGCCTCATTCACATGGATGATGATGCCTGTATTGACCCTTTTAGGCTTTGGAATCCTAGTGCCTCCATCTTGGATGTGGGATCCAGCTGCGATTTTTCGGATTTTCTCACAGCTGACCCCCCAAGGCACGGGCGCAAGATTGTGTGGTGCTTTCAGAAAAAGGTACAGCTCCCAGAAAAAAAAAAAAATGCCAACAATTTTGCAACGGTGAGGGGGGGAATAATGAGCAGAACTTTCACTTTTTTTAAGTGGAGATCTGCTTTATACAAATCCACCAAATTGTGCTGTGCCCAAAAATAAATACAAATAAAAACAATAAGTGAATAAATAGGCAGTTAGTTACTTTTTACATAAATAGAAATAAAAATTGAAATCCTTTCTCTTCTACCTCTGCACTCTGCAGACTCCTAGGATGGCTCAGAGTGCTTCTGATTGGTCAATGCTGGGTTGTGCTGGCACTAACCAATCGAAAGCTCTCTGATTCTTCCTGAAAGCCCTATAGAATAAAAAGGGAGAAGAGCAGGATTTTAAATCCCTGGACTGCTCCACTAGCTGCGTGGTCACTGATGGTGCATTACCCGAGAGAGGCAAGTACAGCAAGGAGCGGGAGGTGGGGGGGGGGGGATTGGGCGTTTAGGGAAGGTTAGGGTGTTAGTTGACCTAACAACACTTTTAGGATATTGGATGTGAAGGTCCACTTTTAAGAGCGCAGATCTGCGCCTATCACCAGACCATCTGTTCCCCTCAGGATCTTCTCTATGATGGTGCATTGTTGTACATACGCTTTTGGAGCGATCATCCAACAATCTGAGCGTTGGTACACCGCTTTTCAAGAGACGATCGCAACAGTTCATGCAAAGTTATCTGAAGGTACAAGTTTGACAATTTTTCTCGTACGATAACCGAGCAACCGTTTTTCATTTAATCGGTAAAGTATTAGTCCGGAAAAAAAAAAAGTAACCAAGACCGCACATGCTTGGAAATGAAAGACTACAATACATCACCTCATCTTGGAAAGTTGTATTCGTTTTCCATATGAGACTAGCATGCAAAAGAAGAAAGTATGATCATTTGTCTGATATTCTCATTGTGTGCATGAGGTTTTTAGGCTCCGTTCACACCAAGGCATTCCGGATTGCGCGCGGAGTCGCCGTGACTCCGAATTGCTGAAAATCGTGGGACGCTCTTGCGATCCCTGTTTAACTTTCAATTGCACCCCAATCGCAGCTCTTTTTTTTTTTTTGCCTCGTTTGTGGCCCAACAAATCACGGTAAAAGCACGCTAACAAAATCGCCGGATGCCTGTCACTCAAAAGAAGTTTCCGGAACTTCTTTTGGGCGACAGGCATCCGGCGATTTGCAGTGATTCGGAATCGCCATGATTCTGCCTGCGATCCGGAATGCCACGTGGTGACTGGAGCCTTATGCCCCGTACACAGGGTCGGATATTCCGATGGAAAAAGTCCGATCTGATTATGTTGTCGGAAAATCCGATCGTGTGTGGGCTCTAGTGGGCTTTTTCCATTCGGAATTTGCAACGGAAAAGATTTGAGAGCAGGATCTCAAATTTTCCCACAACAAAATCCGATCGGACGTTTTCCGTTCGTGTGTAGGGAATTCCGACGGACAAAGTGCCACGCATGCTCAGATCAAATTACGAGACCAAAGCTATTGGCTACTAGCCTCTACGTAGTTCCGTAGTACGCAACGAACGTCGCCTAGTTCGGAACGATCGGATTTTCCGACCACTTTGTCCAACCGTGTGTATGCAACACCAGTGTCGGACAAAATCCATCAGAAAAAAATCAGACGGATTTTGTGGTTTGGAATTTCCGAACGTGTGTATGGGGGGCTTAGAGTGGCCAGACACCGCTCCATATTCAGACAGAACCTTTTTTTCATCGGATTTTACTCATCGAGTGTACTAGGTATTACCCCCACTGTCTGTGGTGTGGTTGCCAACCCTATTCGGATTTTCATCTCTAGTTCACACCAGTGTGGCTTTGAAATTGCACTACTTCAGCGCGATATCAAAGCCGCACATTAGTGCGATTTTTGCACTGCCGATTTAATTACCGCTTGTGACTTAATTTAACAGAAGCCTATGCAAAGAAATTGGTAAAAAGTAGTGCAGGAACCTTTTTCATAATCGCTGTGACATGAACGATTCCATGGGGTGTGATTTGAAACTCAAATCGCATGATAAGTTGCACCATTGTGAGCAGGGGGCTCACCAGTGAATGTCATGAATGGGAGTGACTGGTTGCTGTGGCACAACGCAGGCAGACTTTATTTTGGGCTCTTCTTTTCCCCACCCTCACCAGTTCCAGTGATTTGAAGCTGCAGAGCTTTTCTTTCTGTTTGCAGTGAGGTTTATGAGTGCAAAACTGTCTGATAAGAGATCTGGACTGATTACTAAACTGAAACGAAAGAGAATATAATCTGGCATGTTCCCCAGTGTACTGCTAAATTGTACACTGGGGTCACATGACACCTGACAGTCCAATGAGCACAGATCTTTTTGATATGTAAACTGAACCCTGCCAATAGCTTTGCAGAGGGAGGTGAGTAGCTGCTGGTCAGTGGAAGAGCAGAGAGGAAGTAGCTGGATGCTTGCAGCTTGTTGTAAGTAAAAAGCACGCATGTCGTTGATGAGGATTGTGAGATCTGGGCGCAGGGCAGTGTAATCACAATGGCTGTGGAAGGCTGCAGCAGCGTAAGTAATGGCAGCAGCCATTGTCCTGTCCTTTGTTTTTGTGTGTCTTTTGTAAAAGCAGCATGAGATACGGGGACATGAAGGAGATAAAATGGAGCTCAGTATCCCCCCCCCCCTTCTCTCTGTGTGCGGTAATTGTGATGAGGTTTATTAAATTCACAGGAGGTCACACAAGGACTGAAGTGGCAGAATTCTCCAGTCCTCGTTTATGTTAATAGACTTGTTTTGTACACTTGAAAACGCATATGCATATATTAATATCTTTCTAAATGTCACCCGCTACTTTCTGTATTATTCTGCAGGCTTACAGGGCAGTCTAATTACGTTTTATGATGCAGAGCTCGTAAAACCACCAAATTAAACCAGTACATTTTTTATCTACAATTCTTGCACTGCAAATGTGTAAATTACCACTTCTAGGAACTAATCAAAGAGTAGATGTCAGTGCCCAACACCTCCGTATTACAAATCAAGCTCAGGAGCTAAGTTGGAGAAATGCCAGTTATATCATGGGAGGTTGGCATCTCTTCTGTGGTCAGAAATGTTTTTTTTTGGCACACCGAGGGGGTAGTAATTCTAATGTTTTAGGGCAGTGATGGCAAACCTTGGCACCGCAGATGTTTTGGAACTACATTACCCATGGTGCTCATCTACACTGCAGACTGCATGAGCATCATGGGAAATGTAGTTCCAAAACATCTGGGGTGCCAAGGTTCGCCATCACTGTAATGCCCTGTACACACGGTCGGAAATTCAGACGGAAAAAGTCTGATCGGTTTATGGTGTCGGAAAATCCGATCGTGTGTGGGCTCTATCGGACTTTTTCTGTCGGAATTTCCTATGGAAAAAGTTTGAAGGCAGGATCTAAAATTTTCCGACAACAAAATCTGATCTGACTTTTTCCGATCGTGTGTAGAGAATTCCGACGCACAGTGCCACGCATGCTCAGAAAAAATTTGGAGACGAAAGCTATTGGCCTTTACGTAGTCCCGTCGTACGTGTTTTATGTCATCTTGTTCCGAACAATTGGATTTTCTGACAACTTTGTGCGACTGTGTGTATGCAAAACAAGTTTCGACCAAAATCCGACGGATTTTGTCGTCGGAATGTCCGACCGTGTGGATGGGGCATTATAGGGTAACACTGGCCATACATGGGTCATTTTTGACCAATGATCCAAGACCCAACTGACCTTATTTCCCCATCCACATAAGTAAACCAGTTCCATCTCAGCCTGCTTGGACAGATCCCACACAACTCCCATCTCAGGTGCAAAGCCAAGCTTGTCAGGCTGATCAGTGAGAACAAGAAAGTCTGTATGACACCATGCATATATACCAAAAAAATGGGCTCTATGGGATTCCTCACTACTGGGTAATGTCCACTAATGTTATTTTACTTTAGCACATCCATGGACCCATCCACGCAAATGTTACTTAAACGGATAATTGAACGTATGTATCCTGCCATATGATGTCTTCTCTCAGCTATAATGTAATATCTAACTGTATCCTTCACTTGTATGTTTTCCACCACTGTCAAAATCTTGTACTATGACCTTATCCATAATAAAAACCGTTTGTAAACAAAAAAAAAAGAAAGTCTGTATGGATGCACTACGATAAAGTACCATCTTTATTGTAATATCAAAACTGCATTAAAAAAGCCTCCAAATGAATATCAAAACAGCAACCAAATCTTTGTTTGCTGTTTTGATATTACAGTAAAGATGGTATTTTATTGGAGGGCAGCCACCTGGACTTTTTTTCTTGTTCTCGCCCCATCCACAGCCTCGATGTGGATGCTGGAATCTTCCCTGATGTGTCAATGTATTCTGACAGCAGGAAGACTTCCCACCATCAGAATGCACAGATCAGCGCTGCAGTCTATAGCCTGCAGCACTTATCATGCAAAAATAAGTACAAACTGAGTGGTTGAACTGATGTTGATCGGTAGTTTAACTTCTGTTTAACCTCAGTGGCAACACACGGATCGAAATTTGTCCGGTCCTTGCTGAACTGGGTAAATTCCGATCCATGTATGGACATGCCATACTGCCTACCCTGCTGGCTGCAATCCAAAGTTTAAATATTTAGTTTTTGGGTGGACTGATTAGGACCAGTACAGAACAAGTCCTTCAATAAACATCCATGTGTTCGATATCTAGGATGGTAGGTCCCCAAAGCTAAATATCAGATATGTCAGGGATTGTATTGCAATATGATTGGCATGTTCAGCTGGGTAAGCCAACCTTCTTAATAGTTGTAGACTTGCCGGTATATTTTATAATGAGGTCTAATTCACATCACAATCCCCACACTGTGTGTGTTTGCATTCATTTTAGTGCGTTGTAATGTGTTCCAGTGCGTGTCCCCCCCCCCACTGTTGGTGCGTTCAGTCAAAAAAAAGCTCTGGAATTGAATGTAGCAGTGTGAACTAGGATGATTGCAAAACTGGGAGTTTACTGGGCAACATCACCATTGCTTTCTGGGAAATCTTGTACCTAAAGCCGGCCATAGACGGTTCCACTCTCGGCTAGTTCAATAGGGACTGGCTGAAAATAAACCATGTGAGGGCAGGCAGAATGTTAGGGTTGTCCTCATCCGGACAGTTCGGGTTTTGAATCATGTGTCCGGGTTTCAGTCCTCCTAAAACCTGGACACAATATTCAGCCAGGAATGTGGCTCGGAGCAGGTCCTGACAGGAGGGTGAAGGGGGCACTATGCATGCTGCATAGCTATTGTCTTTGGAATCGCCAAAGGTGTACCAGGTCTGTTTACAATCCTACAGTGTATGCTGGGAAAAAAAAATACTGTGCGCTAAAGTTTTTGGGTTTGGCTTGAAGAAAAAGTGGTAACCCTACTGAATGTACCCAAATATTTCACATGCAATTATTGCTAGCAGCTATTATAGCCACTAGCAGTAATCGCTGTGAACACAATGGCTCCATGGGAGGAATTCATATTCGGAACTCGTGCTTGCAGGAAAGAAAATCGCTCTATTTATGGCCGGCTTAAACATCAAGCTCTTGCAGTTTTGTCATACTGCGCATGTGAAAGATCAAGCACATCATGCGAGATGAAGCACGATATGCACCTCATTTCGGGGGTTGTGGCATACGAATATGCTTTTATTTGTTTTGGGGGAGAAGCTTTTTTTTTTTTTTCAGCAGATGCATATACTGTTGTATAACGCATGCACATGATGAAACGCATGACATCAAGTGCTCCATCTTGCACATGTGCAGTGTCATGGACATTTTAAAGATGGTGGCACGGGAACCGGGACCCAGCCGCACAGAGGCAGAAAAATAGTAAATATGAAGTTTCAGTCACAAGGATATAGGTAAGTATTACTATTTAACCTACAAGGCCCGTGGGCGGAATCAGGCCCTCCAGGCCATTTTATGTGGCTATCGCACCTCTCCTGCTGCTGCAGGACTCCAGCCCTCCTCTGGTCCTCCTCCAGACCCTTACTTTCTGCTTTCAAGCAATGCATCCAGCTTCTTCCCAGCAGCAACATAAGGAAAGGGGGTGCACTGTGATGTTAGGGAGAGTGGGGGACTCAACTTCTGATGGTGGGGTGGCTCTTGACTTCTAATGTAAGGGGAGGGGATGCGCAGGACATCTAATCTTACAGATACAACCGGCCCTTTTGAGGGCAATTGTAATGCTGATGTGGCCCACAATGAAATTGAGTTTGACACCCCTGCCTTAGTCCATATTAATAGGTGGGGATAGGTCCTCGTTAGTTTTTTTTTTTTTTATATATATATATTTTTTTTTTTTTTTTTTTTATGTCATGATTACCTTTTTACTTTCAGAGCTGTAGACCGGCGGTCACCAACCAGTGGTCCATGAGAAAATTTTGGTGGTCCCCAGGGGTTCTGCCAGAAATCAACATTGTGACGCATGTATACTACCCAATGTTGTTTCCAGTGGTGTTCTCATTGCGTGCTGACAGTCAATACTGTCATGGCACACATTGATACCAGATACCTCCTCTGTAGTTGTGACTCTTGTGAACCCAGAGGGAGGTGCCAGGAGTAGTGCAGATGGTGGAAGTTGAAGGAGGGGCTTCCAATGACATCACTGATTGTGGGAGGGAGTACTGAGCTTAAGCACATGGCTGGATAAGATGGTGAAACCCACAGAGTCTTTGTAAGGCAGCTGTGTGATGCAGAGTGCGGGGGAGGGGGCAGAGAGTCGGATCAATATGTGTGTATAAGGCATGTAAAATTTATTTTAGTGGTCTGCGGGATTCAATATTGTGAGTTTAGTGGTCTGTAAGGTCCAAAAGGTTGGTGACCACTGCTGTCGACAACATGCTGGACCAGGTATGACGATCTGCTCAGTGAACCAGTAGTACTTATTAACAGGAAAATGGCAAATAATAATGAATATGAATGAAGGAGTTGACAGTAAATCAAAAATCCTCCATGTAGTCTTACCATCTGTATTTGACGGGGCTAAATATTTGTATGGCTTGTGTAATGTTCCTGTCTGTCAGTCATGGGATTGAGAAAAGGGATGTGACTCGGTATTAATCAGTTCTTAAAATTTTGACTCATTCGGATGTACATGGTTTGTATCCACAGGAAGTCTACAGCACTGATTGAAGGGAAGAATAGATGGACCTTGCTAGAAACATTCATTTTGTGCTCTGATCAGATCTCAGACGAATGTAAAGTGTGATGGATCGAATGTTTCTGTGTGTTTTTGGAGCTGACCCATTTTGATCGCTGCCTTTTTTTTTTTTTTTGACTTTGGGCAAAGATCAAGTTCTTGGGCAATAAAAACTTCCTTACATTTTTGGGAGCAAATATAAAGCCCAACTTTTTTTTATGGGGTGGAGCAGGGTAGTGATGGAGCATCTGTCAAGTTTAATTTCCATTTGTGTTGCTCTTGGGAAGATTTCTCATCATTCTCGTCCTTTCTCATCATTTCCTGTTTTGGACAGGACGAAGTATTGGAATGTCCGTGACAAACACACAAATATTTTAGGCAAGGTTCAAAAAAAAAGAGAGAAAAAAAAGTGCGCTTGTAAGACCGCTGCAAAAATACGGTGTGACAAAGTATTGCAACGACCACCATTTTATTATCTAGGGTGTTAGAACCCCCAAACATTATATATATATATATATATATATATATATATATATATATATATATATATATATATATATATATATATATATATATATATATATATATCTCTCTCTCTCTCTCTCTCTCTCTCTCTCTCTCTCTCTCTCTCTCTCTCTCTCTCTCTCTCTCTCTCTCTCTATATATATATATATATATATATATATATATATATATATATATATATATATATATATATATATATATATATATATATATATATATATATATATATACACAGTAAACCCCCCTCCATCGCTGGGGTTAGGTTCCGGACCCACCCGCGAAAAGTGAAAAACCGCGAAATAGAAAGACCCTATTTAAATACACCCTAGGCATGTTTTGTTAATTTTTTAATAGCATTTAAAGGTCTTTAAACACACTTTTATGCAATAGAAACACATTAAAGATAGAGAGAGAGATCAAGAGGATTTTTAAAACACAAAAATATTGTCTTAACTGTACAGTACAGTAAAAAATAGAGTAGATAACTGCGAAAATGGCAAAATATTACCACAATATCAGTATAACAGGTCCTAATTAAAATACCGCGATATACCGGGACCGCAATAACTGAACCGCAATATAGCGGGGGTTTACTGTATATATATATATATATATATATATATATATATATATATATATATCTCTCTCAAAAAGAGGCTCGGTCCTTAAGTGGTTAAAGTAGAACTATAGGCAAAACTTTTTCTTCCATTTTTGGATAGAAAGGAGGGCAATAACCACTGTGAGATTAATTTTCGCCATCTGTGTCCCACTGCAGTGATTTCCCTTCACTTCCTGTCCCATAGCCAAACACACTTCCTGTCCCATAGGCAAACAGGAAGTGAGAGGAAATCCCTGCATAATAAGCTAATTCCTTGGGGGGTCATCAGAACTAGTCTCTCCATTGGAAGATTTCCCCTCTATTACTTTTCTGGGGACAGCCCAAAATGTGGGATTTTCTTTTACTTTCACTTTCAATGATAACTGTAAACAGGACAAATGGAGGGGACGAATGTCCCTAACGGGGACACAGACAGCAATAAAAACTGACAAGCTTTCTAATCCCACTGCACTATATTTAAAACTAAACAAAAAAAGTTTTGCCTTTTAGTTCTACTTTAAGGTTTCCCACCCCCAGGGGCGGCCCATCCATTAAGGGCACACGGGCGTCACCCCCTCCTATCTACGCCACCTTCCTATATGGTTAATGGATGCATTCGTGCATCGATACGCCAGTAAAAAGATAGCCCTCGCTGACTAAGGACGTAATGTGCACGGGGGGGGGGGGGGGGGGGGGGAGGGAGCTATCTTGCGGACGTCACCCACTGCCATCTATGGTTTATCGCTGTTTTATCTTTTTTCTAGCATAGCGATCGTTCTGCGCAGCGCTATTTAGTGCCACTGCTTCACGAGATTTGTTACTTGTGGATAATCTTATTAAATTGGTAAACCCTGAGCACATGGAACGTGTCTATTTTTTTCTCATACTTGTCTTGGGTGATCCGGTTCCACTGCTGTGTTGGAGAATCATCTCCATCCCATTGTGGATCCAAACGTGTTTGACCTTTCGTTGACCTTTCGTTAGTCCAGGGGTCCATATTATCTGGTAAGAGCATTTACTAGCTGGTGGCGGGCCTGTCACAGAATTATGAGTGGATTGGAATTCATCTTTTCACGAGGTGTCCTTGTCTTCCATCCTGGGACTTGTAGTTCTTCTACACCTGTGTATGGACTTGTTTCAGATTGCGCTGCACTAATTTTATTCTTTATATTCATTGGAGGTGATGTGATTATTCTGTAGTGTACAGCTTGCATTTTTCTATAGTTATTACCGTATTTGTCGGTGTATAACGTGCACCAGCATATAACGCGCACCCCAAGTTTAGGACGGAATTATTATTATTTATTATACTTATTTGTGTCCACCTGCAGCCTTGCCCAAAATTGCAGATAAATCCAGCTGCTGTGAACAACACATAAACCTTCCTTTTGCCTGTTGAGGGAACGAGCGTCGCAGAGATAGACCGAGCATGGACATGTGCTTGGCTCCTCTCGGGTCGTCTCGCAGTCCCGCCCCTTGGCCCGGCTCCTATGATGGACACAACACCGGTTCGATGGCGGGACGTAAATGCTAGGAGGCAGGACTGGGTGTGGCTGCGAGCGGAGCCAAGCCTAGCCGAGCACACTTGGCTCTGTCTATTTCGGCGGCGCTCGTTCCCTCCTTCCTCTCTGAGGCACCGGTTTGGCGTATAACACGCACCCACGATTTTCTCCTGATTTTAAGGGTAATTGTCTGCGCTGATTATATATTTATATATATATATATATATATATATATATATATATATATATATATATATATATATATATATATATATATATATATATATATATATATATATATATATATATATATATATATATATATAAATATATAATCTCAAATATTATTATTATTTCCCCCCATGAAAGTTGAGTTGCTCTTAAAGTGGTTCGGCACCCATTTCATTTAGTAAATCTCTTTGCCTTCCAAATCAGGCAAAGAGTACTAAATGAAATGTGTTTTTTTTTTTTTTTTTTTTTTTTTTTTTACCTTGTAATTGATGACTTCCGGTCTTCTCTCTCTTCGGCGGTGGGCGGGGTCTCTGCGTCAATCGTCGTCAGGCCGCACTGTCTCCTGGGATCTGGTGTCATTGTTCCCAGGAGTCAGTGCGGACATCTTCCGAAATTTCGCGAGATTTCGGCCACATCTTCCGAAATCTCGCGAGATTTCGGCCACATCTTCCGAAATCTCGTGAGATGTCGGCCACATCTTCCGAAATCTCGCGAGATTTCGGACACATCTTCCGAAATCTCGTGAGATGTCGGCAGATGTGCCGTTACTGCGCACGCGCGAGTAACGGCGGTGCATGCTGGGCCATCTAAAGTGCCTGTGGGGGTTTCACATGCCCACAGGCAAGATGGCCCCCAGCACAAAAGAAGAAGATGAGGAACTTCATCGGACGAAAACCGGCGGCGATCGAGATGGAAGATGGAACAGGTGAGTCCCCCAATAAAGGTAAGCATCCTTTGTATACCCCCCCAAAAAAAAAAAAAAAATATACAGAGTGCAGAACCGCTTTAACTTGTGAGATACTTGGTGTTTTATGGTAAAGGCTCTCTTAAAGATGACAGATCCCAATAATTATGATTTACCTGGTGACCGTGTCTATGGTTTCTTGTCGCCACTCCAGCACTGCTCCCTTCACTTCCTGTGAAACGGAGGGCAGTAGAAACATAGGCTCGTCCTGCTGCCAGTCACATACCTTAGAGGGGGGAGGGGGTGCCTGGCTTACCATGCTTTGTTTGTCTATGGATGCACACACTTACTAAGGATGCACCCAGAGGAAGGATAAGCTTCTAGCCCCAAGGGGAACTTCCAGAATAGGAGGTTAGGGACCTTTTGAGTAAACAAGTAAAACATGTTTTTATTATAAACAAAAAAAATTGCAGCTTTTAGTATCACTTTTTAAATGGGGGTGCCTCCCCCCATGTATAGACCCTCCCATGGACATGAATGTCTATGCACTGGTGTACTTGGGTTTATGTCGGAGTTATTGTAATCATGAGTATAATATACAGACATGTTTGGAAGGAGAGATCAGCAACTGCTCCCTTCATCCAGGTTTCTAAAGAATGGCCAAACTGGTTTAACAAAAAATGCTGAATACAAACTACAGACTGTGTAAAGATTATTTATTGAAGTCGTGGTACAACTAGCAGAACTTTGTTGCATTATACTGGGCTTGTTCTCCAAGTTGAAGATGTTTTGACACTCATCCAAGTATCGGTTTATATCTGGTGACCTTATTGCTTCACTCCTCGTGCCACCTCTTCCCTCACTTGTGTTTGAAAGTATTGTGGAACCACCTGACGCCTGGCTGGATGCAGATCCCGGTGAACTCGGCCTGTTTGTCATTATGTATTCTACAGTCTTGGTTTTCAAGTGGAAGTTTAGTCAAATCCTAACTAAGGCTACACCTACTCCCACCCCTTTCTAAGCCCATTCTGTCTAATCCTGTAAAGAAAAGATCTGTATACTTGCCTAATCTGAAGCCGCTCTGGTCCGGTCACATGATCAGTTGTCAATGGTGGCCTCAGTGTGGGTGACATCTCCCCAGGCTCTGCAGCATTGTCGGCGATCTCTTCTCTACACAGAAGCTGCCGCTGTAAACTGGACCGAAGTGACCCCAGAATAGGTAAGTATAGGCATACAGGCTTAGATGGAATAGGCTTAAAGTGGGAGTAAGTTCAGCCTTAGTTGGGATTTTACTAAACTTTCACTTTAATGGTCTTCACATTAGAAGTCTTTTGGGAAACATGGCTCAGAGTGTTTGTGAAAAGTTGGGCTCCTTTTACATGTGTACTCTAATCGGGTCCGCCTGTCCGTTTTTCAGGCAGGCACGATTGGACCCTCCATTCTTCTCTATGGAGCGGTGGATGTACACCGACGTGTCCATTTATACCCGCCTCCGTCCAATCTGATCCAGCAAAAAACAAATGGAAGGGGATCTGTTCCCCTCCGCCTGGCCAGATCAGAGGGCTCTTGGGTGTAAACCAGAGGTCTCAAACTGGCGGCCCCCCAGCTGTTGCAAAACTACAAGTCCCATCATGCCTCTGCCTGTGGGAATCATGCTAGTAACTGTCAGCCTTGCATTGCCTCATGGGACTTGTAGTTTCGCAAAAGCTAGAGGGCCGTCAGTTTGAGACCCCTGGTGTAAACGGACAGCCGGTCCATTTACATTCTGCCCATAGAGCAGAGCGGGCTGCGTCTGTTTCTGCTCTGCATAAGCGGAGCGGACACTGACCTGTCATCCGCCCTCTCCGCTCCTTTCAGCTCAGCAGGGGATCAACGGGCAGATCCCCTGCTGAGAAAACCTGATCCAGCCCGTGTAAAAGGGGCCTTGTTGATTCTGCAAGACTGGAAAGATGATATTTTGTATCGGTGTTGGTCGGGCTTTTCAGGTCATTTGTACTTGGTGTGGTTGTACTCACATTTCATCAGAAACAATGTCTTTGTTTTTTGTGTGTTTTTGCTTGAGCAAACCATTTGAGGTGAGCTGTGAAAGGACCCGGCTAGATAAACAGGATGTGAAAATGCAGACAATACCACTCCTGGCTGAAGCTTTTAGCGTTCTTAGTACAATGATCTCTATGACTGTAAACTGTGGTTTTGGAGGCTTAAAATGCCAAAGTGGGTCGAACCTTTTTTTTTCTCCATCAGTGCTCAGAATAGACTCCAGCTTTTATATTATGAGTCTGGCCTGGTATAGGTGTGAGGTTCTGCTATTCCTTTATCCGCAGACCTGTTTTGGTAATATATGGCATCAATAGCTGTTTGGCCTTTAAAGCGGAGTTCCACCCAAAAGTGGAACTTCCGCTTATCTGACCCCCCCCCGGGGCCACATTTGTCACCTATCTGGGGGGAGTTACCCCACTTCTGTCGGACCTTGCCATGGCGGTACCTCATCAGAAGTTTGGCCCCCTGCTCCTCCCTCCTCTTTCCCCCGCTGCCGGTGTTCTGCAGGCGCAGCGCTTGCGCAGTACCGAGGACAAGGAGACTCCGAAAGTCTCCGAAGATGAACGGTGCCTTGCGCACTAAGTCCAGGTTCAAGCCCCACCATCCATGGACATACGGTAGCACTTAGTAACAGGACCCCTCGCGGGCTTGCTTCGCTCTGCAATTTTTTATTCTAACTCTATGTCCACTTGGATGGTGGAGCTTGAACCTGGACAGGCGCCGTACAGGGTGGACACTATCAGACAGGGGGGAAAGTATTTGACACAATACCGGGCCAGTAAGAGAGAGCACAGACACTTTGTGCATGCGCAGTAGGGAACAGGCTGTAAAGCCAAAAGTCTTCACTGCTGGCCCTTACCACAAATGGTGGTGTCGGCTGGGGTGCCGACATCGCTGGGCAGTTGCTCCAAAGATTAGTAAATGAGGTAAAGCTTCACTTTGCAAAGAATACCCAATCGCATCCAAGAAAAAAAAAAAAATGATTTGCTGATAGAAGTCAGCAGAGTTTCTGCTCATTTACTAAGCTCTGGAGCAACTGCACTTGCTGAGTGCCACTGCACTTTGTAAGGTGCACAGTCTATTTGCCTTTAGTAAATCAACCCCACAGTTTAGATACATATAATGCATTATATTACTTTTACATACAATCCTCAGCCAAGCTGGAGACCTGTGTTTTTATCCTCTTGTGATCAGTGAATGAGCAACAGCAGTTTAATGAGGCTGAAAATCAAGTCAAATTCAGGGTTAATGCTTGTTTCAAAAAAAATAAATTTATAATAAAAAAATAAATATAAATAAATAAAAAGGTGTGTGTGTGACAAGAAGTGCAGTGCTGAATGTATAATATGTGCACTAAGTTGGTCCTCTCGGTACACCTTTTTTGCCTCCAAAGTCCACTCTGGGAGCAAAGGACACACATTCTGAGTATCCTCCTTCAAAGCTTGTCTAAAAGTTGGGGCTCGTTTATGTTCAAGAGGAAGTAAAGTCGCTTTACAAAAAAAAAAAAATACACCCTGCAAGGCAAAGGCATAATAAGCCAGTATGCATAGCATAGTAGCTCATTATGAATTACTTACCTGAGATCGAAGCCCCGCCATTGGTGACGTGTAAGACCAGCTTCACACTGCTGTGCTTTGGTTTTGCCCGCAGCGCAGGTGTATCTGCAGTTTTTGCACGTTTTAGCTGCTTTCCCATAGACTTTCTATTGGGTTGCATGTTTTTGGTGCGTTTTCTGAAAGCGCACCAAAGATGCAACATGCAGGAGAGGAGCCCTTTGGGGAAAATGCGCCAAAAATGCGTGGCCCAATAGAAAGTCTGAGACGATGGGTAAGACCCAGACCAAACCACAACGCAGCAGTATGAAGCCAGTCTAACACTGCATTATTATCAGCTCAGCACAATTCTCTTTAGATATTTAGTACATGACCCCCCCTGTGTTATATGGGGGTTCTAGTCCTATTCTGGTGACAGATTTGGTCCTCCATAGATGCAGTATGTGAGTGAGAAGTGTCATCCTAGGGCAGGAAGTGTATCACTGGGTGAAAAAAAGCCAGAAAAAACAAATGCAGCCACAACTTCTAAGGACATGTAAGCTGCAATATATTATGTTTTTGTTGTAGATTTTAGCTATGCAATAATCCTTTTGTAGATCTGTCCCACGTGTACTACAATTGAAATCTGTTTGTTTTTTTTTTTTTTTTACTTTACCTGAATTTGCAGAAAAGCTAATTCTTACACCCCAGTCTGAATGGGGGCAGCACAAAAAAAAATACACCTGCTCAGACAGGGAAGCTTTTGACAGACTGGGTTGGGGGATGGTATTTGTTTATGTCCCTAGTTATTCCCTATCAGACTTGCACGAACCTTGTACCGCTCTGTCAGGGTTAATGAACTGCTTCTTCTGTCCAGTAAGGCTGCTTTCACACTGGGGCGGTTTGCATGCGCTATTGCGCTAAAAATGGCGCCTGCAAACCGACCCGAAACAGCTGTTGCTGTGTCTCCAGTGTGAAAGCCCTGAGGGCTTTCACACTGGAGCGGTGCGCTAGCAGGATGGTAAAAAAAGTCCTGCTAGCAGCATCTTTGGAGCGGTGAAGGAGCGGTGTATTCACCGCTCCTATACCGCTCCTACCTATTGAAATCAATGGGACACCGCGGGGATACCACCGGCAAAGCGCCCCGCTAGCGGCCGCATACCGCGGGTAAAACGATGGTAAAGCAGCGCTAAATACCGTCACCGCCCGCACCGCCCCAGTGTGAAGCCGGCCTAACTGTACTTTATTTTTATTTATTTTTTTCTCAACAAGCTCATTTCTCTTTCAGGCTGGCTCCTGAAAATTTTATTTTATTTTTTTCTTTTCATTTCAATACGTGTTTAGTTGTCATTTCCTGCATTTTCCAGTTCATGGAAACCCTATTTAAAATGGATCTATCATTAAAATTCACACTTCGCATGAGTTAATAGAACATTAACATCGCATTTTCAAATGACAGTGTTATGTTGAGCAAAATAAGTACTTTTCTTGCCATGAGTTAAAAACTGCTTCTCTCAAGCTCCCTCATTAAAGTAAAGATAAAATTGGTCCATATATTTCTCTATCCACGCTAAACCGTCACTTTGCAGCTGTCCATTTTCGGCCCGATTCCTCCTATATTTAGAATAAAGCTAGGTGGGTCCTCTTATGGGTCAATACTCTACTGTGGACAGCACCAGAGATAGGATGAGTATGGCAGCAGGACCCGATTTAGTTAGTTATTTTTTATTTATTTTTTTAACGCATGAAGGAATAAATTTAAGTGAGCTTAATTATTACTGTGCTGATTTTAGCTGGGCCTTTTTTTTTTTTGTTTATAACAGACCATGGGCCCACATGGACCACAGCAACAATATTACATAACAATAATGTAACAGTAACAAAAACAATAACACATAAGAAATTATACAAATGTTTACAGTTAGAGATATGTTTTGTATCTGCTTTCGGTATGATGGGTTGTCACACTCCTGTGGGACCAGCTCCATAAATATTCTGTGAAAGGAGGGGGGGAGAAAAGTCTATCCGTGGCCCCAGAAAAGAAAAGGGGGGGCACAGGGATATCGAAAATAGAGGGCGTGGGAGGGGGGGAGTTTAGGTAGGTGGGAATGAATTGGGGGGGGGGGGGGGGGATATTGGAGGATAGGGGTATGGGGGGGGGGATGCGTCCGAAAAACGCCGCTAAAAAAGGTGGCGCTTTACAGCTGACGCCCAGCTACTTAGTGTGAAAGTGTTCAAGGAGTGTTTTAGAAAAATTCCAGTTGCTTTTGCATCCGGCTCAAAATATCATGCCCTCGTGGACAAAGTATCTTCATGTCCTTGTAGTGATATTTCTTCAATATAAAGTGGGGGATATGTGGCACTAACCCCTATGAAAATATTCAAAAAATCTTGTAAAATCCAAAAGATGGGTGACCTTTGACACAATTGTATACTTTACAGCATAAATAAATGAATAAATAAATACATAAAATTCCTCAATGTCAGTAAAATGTGCATATATGTGACCAATAGACGTGCTAAAAATAAATATAAATGTGCTGCAATAAAATCTTGAAAATAAAGTAAACGTGCTGGAATGAATTCTTGAAAAATGATGATGGTAGTAAAGTATATTAAAAATCCCTTCTATAGACCAATAAAATCAATAAAATCTAAAGTGCACAGTGCAACGTGCAAGATGTGAAATAAAGAACCAATAAAATGGTTCTGAGAGTGCAAAGAAATAAACAAACGTTCATGTAAAACCAAATAATGCAGCACAGTGACTAAACAAATGATTTAGCCTAAATCACTGTAGGAATAATTCAACAAGCAGCAACAAAATTAATTAAAAGGTGGTGCACTACAAGTCCCAGCTTATTGGGAGAGGCTGGGGGAAACAGTGGGGTGCACCCCTGAAATCCGCACGGAGCACTTTTTTCCTATTCTGCACGGATTATCACTGAACTGTGAAAAAACAGACATTTGGAATTTCTTTTTTGCACTTATCAAGAAGTTTCTTCTTCTTCTTCTTCTTCTTCTTCTTCTTCTTCTTCTTTCTTCTTCTTTCTTCTTCTTCTTCTTCTTCTTCTTCTTCTTCTTCTTCTTCTTCTTCTTCTTCTTCTTCTTCTTCTTCTTCTTCTTCTTCTTCTTCTTCTTCTTCTTCTTCTTCTTCTTCTTCTTCTTCTTCTTCTTCTTCTTCTTCTTCTTCTTCTTCTTCTTCTTCTTCTTCTTCTTCTTCGTTGTCTTGTGCAATTCTTACTATAAGCTGGGACTTGTAGTGCACCACCCTTTTAATTAATTTTATTGCTGCTTGTTGAATTTATTCCTACAGTGATTTGGCTAAATCATTTGTTTAGTCACTGTGCTGCATTATTTGGTTTTACATGCACGTTCGTTTATTTCTTTGCACTCTCAGAACCATTTTATTGGTTCTTTATTTCACATCTTGCACGTTGCACTGTGCACTTTAGATTTTATTGATTTTATTGGTCTAAAGAAGGCATTTTTCATATTGATCTTAGACCATTCACCACTATCTTATTGGATTTTTAATATATTTTACTACCATCATCATTTTTCAAGGATTCATTCCAGCACGTTTACTTTATTTTCAAGATTTTATTGCAGCACGTTTATATTTATTTTTAGCACGTCTATTGGTCACATATATGCACATTTTATGTATGTTCACATTTTACTGACATTGAGGAATTTTATGTATTTATTTATTCATTTATTTATGCTGTAAAGTATACAATTGTGTCAAAGGTCACCCATCTTTTGGATATTACAAGATTTTTAGAATATTTACATAGGGGTTAGCGCCACATACCCCCCACTTTATATACCTTCTTGCAGTGTGAGATCACTTATGTCGGCTGCTTTCCTTTTATTTTCACCATAGTTTTTTGGTTGAGCGCACTAGTTACCCCCATACTTCAGATATTTATGTCATCCAGGTTAACTTGTAGCCAAAATAAAAAAGCTTTTACACAAATGGCAGACCATAAGATTTTCCCCATCTTTTTCAAAATTAAGACTTGCATATGGGTCACTGCTACCGTTATTTCGGCTTCTCATTTTCATGACGGCCACAGGCAATAACATAGAGTGCAAGATGTGGCTGAACAAAATGTCAAAGTTGGAAATGTAAGTAAAACTAAAGCAGCCCGTATTACCCACAGATTGCAGGAATGAAAATTGCGGGAATCTCTCCCATGGAGCTATTGCCAGCGGGAGGTTTCCCAGCCCTCAGAATACAATGATCACTGCTGGCGGCTATTGAGAAGAGAAACAAGAGAATGGAGGAAAAAAAAAAAACAGGCTGGTTGTACTGAAAGTGGTTCTATAGGGAATCTCACCAGACTGATCAATCTTTGTGGTACGTATTTTTGATGTGTTTTCTAGGTGCGTTTTTTCAAATGCGTCTTTGATGCGTCTGTTACTGCATTACTAGCGCATTATGAAATACTTGCCTTAGAACAAAGGCCTCCTGCCGTGCACTTTCACAGACTTCCATCTTCCCTTGGTCTTCCTTGCGAGTTTGGACTCCCAGTGTGTATGCTATGATGACGTCACTCCCGCGTACGGTTCCAGCACGAGGCTCTTGCACGGTCACTGGCTGCATCCAGTGTAAATATCTCCTAAACGGTGCAAGTTTAGGAGATATTCATTTTACCTACTGGTAAGCCTTATTATAGGCAAAAATCACAAAGCAAACTTTACTACCACTTTAAGAGGCTGTCCCATTGGGTGGATTTCTCTTTGGGCCCCAGGGACACAACAGGAATCTAGAGGAAAGTCAAGTGGTCTGGACCAGAAGGTCTTGTGGGACTGATTAAGCAGAGCCAGCAAATGAGTGAGCATGCTCGAACCCTCTCATGATCCTCTACATTGGCATTTAGCATGGCATTGGTCAAATGATCTTGCTCCACACGCCTTCAGAAGACTTACATTTTTTTTTAATTTTAATTTTTTACCTATTGTATATGCTAAATAATAAACAATTTTTCACCTAAAAGATTTACCGTCATAAATTTGAGAGTGGAATGCAGGGACTTTGTGTACTGCAGATCTCCTCCTTCCCTTGCCAAGTACCGACTCTAATCACAATGACAATACATATTTACCAAAGTTAGTTTCCAACTAGTGATTATTTTATTCCATGTGGCTAGTTTATAAAGGATCCGTTAAACATTCCCATGAAGTTTGGGCTCCTATAATATCATGTTATGTTATTCAGCAGGCTGGTTTTGAGGTTTTCTTACAATCCTATATTGTGTTACATGATTTTATTTCTTCGCTTGGTCTTAAGATTGAGGTTTCAAATTCTTTGCTCCAGCCGTGGCATAAATCCAATAATTCAATTATAGGGTTTGCAGAAGACCATGTTGTATAGCCAGTGATGACAAGCAAACAGGCAGAGCTGCAAATAAACTCAAACAGGGTTAATGTGGGTTTTATTCCATGAAAAAATAAATAAAAAATGTGACATTAACCACTTCCCTACCTGACCAATTCTAACATTTCTCTCCTACGTGTAAAAATCAAAATTTTCTTATTTTTTTGCCAGAAAATTACTGGGAACCCCCCCGTGTTCTCCTCCCTTCTCATGTGATAGTTTTCACTCAAAGCTCAGCACAGCTATACTGTATATGTACCCTGCACCTCCCAGCCCCCCCTGTGTCCTGTGTGGATGGGTCTTATTTTATTTCTTAAAGAGGAGGTCCACCTAAAAAATTTAAATAAAAAAAAAAAATTAAAAACCAGCAGCAAAAAATACTGCAGCTGCTGACTTTTAATAATAAATGGACACTTCCCTGTCCCAGGGTCCAGCGATGTCCGAAGCCGATAAATCGCTCGGCTCTCGGCAGCTGCCGCCGCCATCCTCGTGAGGGAATCAGGAAGTGACCTTCCGGTTCCCTACTGGGCATGCGTGAGTCGCGCTGCGCATCCTAACTGGTCCCCGCTATATCCTGGGACCTGTGTGTTTCCTAGGAGACAGCGGTGGGTGGGGGGTAACGGGAAGAGGCATGATGAAATCCTCGCCTCTTCTAGATTCCGGGGTCACAAAGAGGGAATCTAGTGCTTGCAGCTATCGCCTCAGGTTGCATCGCTTCCATACTCTGTGATCGAATGGCAGAGCCTGGGAAAGACAGTGGTGGGTGGTGGAGGGCCCCACCTTCCACCACCCACAGAAGTGATTGAGTGACTGTTCAGCCACGCAAATCACTTCTGCGTTACAGGGAATCTCCGACCGCAAATTTTAGTATGGAGACAATGCCTGTAGGCATCCTCCCGGTAAAACCACTGCAAACAGAGGACGTCATATGTTGTCCTATTTTCAGCAAACAGTTAAACTCTGGTTACATTAACAAAAAAAAAAAATTAAGTATGTATTCTTAACTCAAAGTTCTTTTTTTTTTTTTTTTTTTTTTTTGCTGCTGTGATTGGACTTCCTGTTAGAGGGTGGCTATGTTCATTCTTTATAGTCCCCCACTGTATTTTGGAATGGAGACACCCTTTCTTGCATGCTTCTGAGATACTTTGTGTGCAAAGAGCAGTGTACATGACCACATCTAATGTGCGCTGCTCTTTTGAAACAAGTGAGGGTGAAAAGAAGAGGTACTGGAGCTTACAGGGGATGTTGCAAGGTGTTGGAGGAACGCCATAAGAAACCATTAAATTACTACAGGGTCATTAAGTTTTGTGTGTGTGTGTGTGTGTGTGTGTGTGTATGTATAATGTATTTGTTATTATTTTGGAGAATAAGGAAATGGTTTAGAAGTAGAACTAAAGCCAAAACTTTTCAGATTTTGGATGGAGTAAGGGAGGGTTCTAACCCCTGTCAGTTCTTCTTTTTTTATTTTTATTTTTTTTACCATCTGTGCCCTATTTTGGAGATTTCCCTTCACTTTTTGTCCAGTAACCACAACAGGAAGTGAGAAAAAATCCCTTCAGGCCCAGTTCACACTGAGATGCGGGAATGAAGCGAACTTGCACAATTTCACTCTCTCATCTTAGTCATGATTTTGGCTGCAATTTCACAGACATCTGTGCGGGATTCTGTGCAGATGTCAATGGAAATCGCACCGCGAAATCGTAAAAAGTAGTACAGAAACTACTATTTGAAATTGTTGCGGTGCATGATGGGAATTGTAGTTCCTGAACAACTGGAGGGCCATAGTTTGAAGAGCCCTGCCCTAGGCAATGCCCTTATGATGTTTTTCACCCCAGTTGGGCGACTCACAATTACTGTTTTGCAACTTCCTCTATTAACGGATTACTCCTTACCCAACGAGTATCCTAGGGATTTAAGCAAGTACAAATGTAGTTTTCTTTTGGGAGAACATGGCTTTTTTGATTTGAGTTTAGATTCGGTTCTGAGTTGTATCGGGCTGTATTGAGTTGTTTTTGCAAGCACACTTGACTTGTATGAGAAGGAAAGCAGTTCACATGCAAGTAAGAGTGTGATAGAGAGATGGCAGGTTATTCAATGGCAGTGTAAGGCCTTGTGCACATTAGCAGGCTGATCAGTGGATTTTCTGGACCTGGCTGGGAAAACCTCTTTCCCTGATGGATTAAGGTTTATGCATCCAGCTTGTCCTACGTCCATAGGATAATGACTGAGGCATTTTAAACAGATGTTCATTGCTGGTTAATCTGCCTGTTTTAATAATTACTATACAGTGTATTTTTATATCCCTTCACTGTTTTCTCATGCTGATTTTATTCTTGCATGCCAAACCGCTTTGTAACGATAAGCCCCTGCATGGATGGATTGCAGGAGTGTGCAATGTTTTCAAGCCATAAAAATGAGCGACGTGTTCCTAGAAGCGTAGTCATTTATCTTCTGTCAGATGAAGGGTAGTACAGATATAATTTCATGTATTATTTAATAGGGAATTGGTGGGAGCTGCTGAGGCTGCAAAGCACCTTCATTGTTGGAGGATTTTTATTTGTTTGTTTTTGTGTGTGTTTTGTTTTTGTGTGTGTGTGTGTGTGTGTGTGTGTTTTTGTATAGTTTATCGATCAATCATCTTCTGATAAACTGGAGTAATAAATGGAGTTGTTTTTTTTTTTCTTTTTACATGTTCAGTCCACAAAATGTGTTCAGTGTTCACCCATAACTAATTTTTTTTTAGGTGATCTTGATCGTGCGGAATTAGAATTTTCTAATGCTTGTCTGCATTTGCTTAGGCCCCATTTACATTTCCTAAACGTGTATTATGGGCCAGTTCACACCACATGCAGTCCAGTGCGGGTTTTTTTTTTTTTGGTGTCAAAAATGCATGGAATGTAAGTTTTTTTTTTTTTTTTTTTTTTATATGGTTTTCAGTGGCAAAGTTCACACCAGTGCAGTTTCAGGGTTTTTCAGTTCCAGAAAAAAAGTAGAACATGCTTGAAAATCCAAACTTAAATTCTTTTTGTTTGTTAAAATAAAACCTGCCAACATATTTCAGGGGATTGATTCAGGGAAAATTTAAACAGGTGGCAGCAATCCGGTGTTCTGTCCAAAAAAAGTCGGCCTATCAAAGTGTCTGCCCCGTACTGCGCAGGCGCAGCACTTGCGCAGTACGGAGGACAAGGAGATTCGGAAAATCTCTGAAGATGAACATCCAAGTGGACATAGGGCTGCACAAAGTTAGAGGGCCCCTCACGGGCTCGCTTCGCTCGGCTCTTTTTTATTCTGACTCTATGTCCACTTGGATGGTGGGGCTTGAACCTGGACTCACGGCGCAGGCGCCGTTCATCTTCGGATATTTTCGGAATCTGGTTTTATCATTTTTGGTCAGTAATTTACACCTCATGCACACGGTTGCATGCATAATTTGTGCAAATGCCCATTTACATATTGTGCAGAACCAAAATGCGAGAAAGTTTCCGTGTGCGTTAATTTTGCGCGAAAATTGCGCAAAGCATATGCGCAAAAATGCATGCAAATGCATACCAAAAAAAGTGTCTGAAAAAGTAGATGCTCAAACAGGAGTATCGTGTGCAAGAGGCCTAACAGTGTCACAGCAACACCCAGCCAAAACCTGGTAGGTGAATATATAAAAACTTTTATCAGCTTGTTACCAGCTAAGGCATCAGGAGGGGGTATGTTAAACTTTATAATAAAACATTTTTTTTGGAAGCCTGAGTTAATAAATGTGTAAAAATTGCAACTTTTTATTTTTAAAACCCTATTGTTGCAGTAGTTTAACTATCACAAATTATCCCAGTTTATCGAACGCCAATTTCCAGGAAAAAAATACTTTATTGAATTTTATTGCACACAAACACAATATAATACCCAATGGTTTTGGTTAAATATAAAAGATGATATGCCGAGTAAATACATAACACGTTAAGCTTTAAAATTGCGCGTGCCTGTGGAATGGTAACAAACTATGGTACACTAAGTTATCCATAGGTGACGCTTTATAGGCTACCAGTTTGGAGTTAAATAGGAGGTCTGGTGCTAGAATTATTGCTCTCACTCTGATTGCGGTGATTACATGTGTGGTGCGAACACCGTTCATATATGAATGTGGGGGCACTTTAAAAAAAGATTTTGGTGTGTGTTTGTTTGTTTGTTTTTGTTTGTTTTTTAATTAAACGAAACACAAATAGAGCTTTCTTTTGATGGTATTTGATTGCCTCTATAAACGGAAAAAGAGCGAAAATTTTGAAAAAAAAAGAGATTTTCTACTTTTTGTTATAAAAAAAATCTAATAAACTCAATTTTAGTCAAACATTTGGGCCAAAATGTATTCAGCCACATGTCTTTAGTAAAAAAAATGCCAATAAGCGTATATTTATTGGTTTGCGCAAAAGTTATAGCGTCTACAAACTAGAGTACATTTTCTGGAATTTACACCGCTTTTAATTTATGACTGCCTATTTCATTTCTTGAGGTGCTAAAATGGCAGAGAAGTACAAAACCCCCCCAAATGACCCCATTTTGGAAAGTAGACACCCCAAGCTATTTGCTGAGAGGCATGTTGAGCCCATTGAATATTTTTTTTTTTAGTCCCAAGTGATTGAATAAAGACAAAAATAAAAAAGATTTTTTTTTTTTTTCAAAAAGTTGTCACTAAATGATATATTGCTCACACATGCCATAGTTATATGTGGAATTGCACCCCAAAATACATTTTGCTGCTTCTCCTGAGTATGGGGATACCACATGTGTGGGACTTTTTGGGAGCCTAGCCGCGTACGGGGCCCCGAAACCCAAGCACCGCCTTCAGGATTTCTAAGGGTGCAAATTTTTGATTTCACTCCTCACTACCTATCACCGTTTCGAAGGCCATAAAATGCCAAAATAGCACAAAACCCCCCCAAATGACCCCATTTTGGAAAGTAGACACCCCAAGCTATTTGTTGAGAGGCATGGTGAGTATTTTACAGCTCTCATTTGTTTTTGAAAATGAAGAAAAGTAAAGAAAAAAAAAAATTTTTTTTCTTTTTTTTCAATTTTCAAAACTTTGTGACAAAAAGCGACATCTGCAAAATACTCACAATACCTCTCAGCAAATAGCTTGGGGTGTCTACTTTCCAAAATGGGGTCATTTTGGGGGGTTTTATGCCATCTGGGCATTCCATGGCCTCCGAAACTGTGATTGGCAGTGAGAAGTGAAATAAAAAAATTACACCCTTAGAAAGCCTGAAGGCGGTGATTGGTTTTTGGGGTTCCGTACGCAGCTAGGCTCCCAAAAAGTCCCACACATGTGGTATCCCCGTACTCAGGAGAAGCAACAGAATGTATTTTGGGGTGTATTTCCACATATGCCCATGACATGTTTGAGCAATATATCATTTAGTGACAACTTTTTGTAAAAAAAATATATATATTTTTTTTTTTTTTCATTATTCAATCTCTTGGGACAAAAAAAAAAAATATTTAATGGGCTCAACATTGCTCTCATCAAATAGCTTGGGGTGTCTACTTTCCAAAATGGGGTCATTTGGGGGGGGTTTGAACTGTCCTGGCATTTTATGCACAACATTTCGAAGCCTATGTCACACGTCACCCACTCTTCTAACCACTTGTAGACAAAGCCCTTTCTGACACTTTTTGTTTACATGAAAACATATTTTTTTTTTGCAAGAAAATTACGTTGAACCCCCAAACACTATATATATTGTTAAAGCAAAGGCCCTACAGATTAAAATGGTGGGTGTTGCATTTTTTTTTTCCACACAGTATTTGCGCAGCGATTTTTCAAACGCATTTTTTGTGGAAAAAATACACTTTTTTTTATTTTAATGCACTAAAACACACTATATTGCTCAAATTTTTGATGAAATAAAAAATATGATCTTAGGCCGAGTACATGGATACCAAACACGACATGCTTTAAAATTGCGCACAAACACGCAGTGGCGACAAACTACATACATTTTTAAAAGCCTTTAAAAGCCTTTACATGATACCACATTAGATTCACGGAGGAGGTCTACTGCTAAAATTACTGCCCTCGATCTGACCTTCGCGGTGATACCTCACATGCATGGTGCAATTGCTGTTTACATATGACGCCAGACCAACGCTTGTGTACGCCTTTGCGCAAGAGAAGGGGGGGCAGGGTGCTTTTTTTTTTTTTTTTTTTGTTTTTTTTTTTATTTATTTAGCTTTTTTATTTTATTTTTAAACTGTTCCTTCCATTTTTTTTCTTTGTTATGATTTTTATTGTTATCTCAGGGAATGTAAATATCCCCTATGATAGCAATAGGCAGTGACAGGTACTCTTTTTTTGAAAAAATTGGGGTCTATTAGACCCTAGATCTTTCCTCTGCCCTCAAAGCATCTGACCACACCAAGATTGGTGTGATAAAATGCTTTCCCAATTTCCCAATGGCGCGGTTTATATCCGGGAGGGGGGACATTCCCTCCCACTGCTTGTAAAAGCAGTCTAGAGGCTAATTACCCGCTAGAATTGCTTTTACATGAAAGCCGATCACTGGCTGAAAAGAATGATACCAAGATGATACCTAAACCTGCAGGCATCATTCTGGTATAACCATTCAAAGTCCAGCAACATACTGGACATATATTGTAATCTTTTTTTTTTCATGCAGCCTCTTGGCTGAACGAAAAAAAAAGAGATTGATTGGTGGGTATGCCCACCATTAGAATACCTCCCTTCATCCACCCACTTCTAATGATGGGCATCCTCCCGCAAAAGTTATGCCGTGTACACACGGTCGGAATTTCGACCGTATGTACGTGGCATTAGGAGCCAATCGCTCCTCCCCCCCCCCTGCTGCCCCCATGCTTCGGCATATATGCTCTTTTTTTTTTAACTGTGGTGGTGAAATCACCTCCTACAGCGTTGGAGTCGCGGCTTTATGTATCGTGGGAGCAAACGCTGTTGCTGTCAAGATAAATAAATCCGCGTTGCAACTGAATGGCGCACCTGAAAACAAAAAAAATGCTCAACACTAAAACACAGTAAACAAAATTACATACCTGAAAAGCAAGCATGATAAAACATGATAAAACATAATAAAACATTGCAGAATAGAATGGAGTAAAAAAAAGAGCAACAATAGAGAGAGAATAGAGTGAGAGAGAGAACAATAAAACGACAACTATTTTATTTTTTTTTATTTTTTTGAGATTCACAGGTAAAAAAGCTCCTGACTGAAGCGACTGAATCAAAACGCTACCACAAAAAAACTGTTAGCGATCGCAGGGATCAGGCCTGACTCTGCGAACGCTGCAGTTATGTGTGCTTAGTGTTTTGTAAGTGACAGTGATCGATCGATACTGCACTTGGGTGGGCTGGGCTGGGCGGAGGGGGAAAACGCAGGTGCTAGCAGGTATCTGGGCTGATCCCGCTAACAATGCGGTTTTTTTTGGAACCCTAAACTGCTGGGACGCTAGTATAGATCTGATCAGATCAGATATCGATCTGTTCAGATACTGTGCCACTAAGGGAGGTGTATGCTTTGCGCGTGGGTGTTTGCGGTACTGGCACTAACCTGGGGCGACGCAGACCTTATTTGACCCTAAAACCTAATTGATATCACCCGCCGGGCGATCAGGGGGTTAAACCGTTATTGGGTAATAAATGGCGGGTGCCCTGACAGTATAAAAAAACAAGCTAACTAACCAGCGTCACCCGTAACAGTAATACAAAAAAAAACTGGTTACCTAGCGACACTAATGCAGCGATCAGAAAAACGATCGCTTAGTGACACTGGCAAAAGGGGGTGAAAGGGTTAACTAGGGGCAATCAGGGGGTTAAACCTTTATTAGGTAATATATGGGGGTACCTGACGCTATATAAAAACCTGACGGGGAACCTAAATAACGAAATAACTAACTGGCTAACCAGCGTCACCAGTGACAGTTATACAGTGATCACTGGTGAAAGGGTTAACTCTAGGGGCAATCAGGGGGTTAAAACCTTTATTTAGGTTGTAATATGGGGGTACCTGACCTATAAACCTATTTATGAACCTATATAAACATGGCGGTTACCTAAAAAAAAAAAAATGGTTACCTAGCGACACTAATGCAGCGATCAGAAAAACGATCGCTTAGTGACACTGGCAAAAGGGGGTGAAAGGGTTAACTAGGGGCAATCAGGGGGTTAAAACCTTTATTAGGTAATATATGGGGGTACCTGACGCTATATAAAAACCTGACGGGGAACCTAAATAACAAAATAACTAACTGGCTAACCAGCGTCACCAGTGACAGTTATACAGTGATCACTGGTGAAAGGGTTAACTCTAGGGGCAATCAGGGGGTTAAAACCTTTATTTAGGTTGTAATATGGGGGTACCTGACCTATAAACCTATTTATGAACCTATATAAACATGGCGGTTACCTAAAAAAAAAAATGGTTACCTAGCGACAGCAGTGACACTAATAAAGCGATCAGAAAAACGATCGCTTAGTGACACTGGCAAAAGGGGGTGAAAGGGTTACCTGGGGGGCAATCAAGGGGTTAAACCTTTATTAGGGGGGGGGTAGGGGGCTACCTTGGACCTAAAACTAACTGCCCTGACAGTTATTACAGTCACACTGACACTAAATGCAGTGATCAGTAAATAAATGATCACTGCAATTAGTGACACTGTGACTGGGGGGGGGGGGGGGTGATCTGGGGGGTGATCAGGGGGTGACAGGGGGGTGGAATATGTGCCTAACTGTACTGGTGTCAGTGTAGTGTTGTGCACTAACCTGTACATGTTCGCCGCTCGGCGTCTCCGGTCACATAGACCGGCGCACCGAGCGTGACATCACTTCCGCCTTCCTGTCTATACAATAGACAGGAAGGGGAAGTTTCTCATTGGCCAGGAGCGATCGCGAGGGGGTGGCCAGAAACCACTGGCCGTCCCCTCGTCCCGGATCGCTCCTGAAGCGATCCCGACCGTCCCCGCCGGCGGAGGGGGGTCCGATCGGACCCCCCAACCGCCGGAAGAATGTCACGTACAGGTACGTGATTCTGCCTGTACGTGCCATTCTGCCGACGTAAATATACAGGGGGCGGTCGGGAAGTGGTTAAAAAAAGATTTTGGTGTGTGTTTGTTTGTTTGTTTTTGTTTGTTTTTTAATTACTGTTTTTTTTATTTATTTATTTTTTTTTTTCCCCTTTTTTGCAATCTCAAAGGATGAGCAGCATTCCTCGAGATAACATGGGTCAGGGCAGATCCTTTTTATGAAGAGATTTGGGGTCTATCAGACCTCAAGAGCTCTCCTCTGTGAGATTGGCTGGTCTGACCGACTGCTTTAGTAGCCGGTAATGGCTTGTAAACAAACCCAAACCAGAAGACTCTTCCATTTTCTGATGTCACCGAGGCAAGGAAGGAAATTGGGTTCTCCCACTGCCCTTCACATTGGTCCTGGGCTTTCCAGTGGGTCGGGAGAGTCGGGGAAAGCTTCCTTTTGATTGTTGCGTCACAATCTCAGACTCAGCCAATCAGAGGAAGCTTTTGTATTAATTCACAGAATACAAAGCTGCCTATGATTGGCTGAGCGCCGCTAAGCAAACTCTGCAGTGTTTTGGGTGTGGGGTGAGCAGTCTGTCTCGCATTAAGAACCCAGCACTTCAGCTGAAGGTACAGACAGCGCTTAGAAAATATTGAGATCGGCTTTAAGACACGGACCAAAAAAAGTACAAAGACTTTTTTTTTTTTTTTCGAAGTAAGTCATATTGCAGTAGTGACAGGGTCACTGATAAAGTAAGACTGGAAAATAGAAGTTTACGTGTATTTCTCAACTTTGTGTTTGAAATAACTTTTCGATACCTGTAATCAACACTCCAATCCAATCAGATTATAAAGCTTTTCAAATTTTATCGCCTTTTTTTTAATGGTCACATGTAAGTGGTCAAACATCTCTCTTGTTCTGCTTTAAGTTGTGTCCTGAAACTATATTAAATATTTTATGTCTCTAGAACAGAAACCCCTTCAGGTACTTCTTAAATCCCATCGCTAAGAGCAAAAGCTCCCTCCCCATTTATTCCGGGCTTATTGTACAACCTGTTCTCTGAGCAATCAAGCAATGTGCAGGCAAACCAGAGGCTGAATTGTAAAGCTTTTAAAAGCTAAAGTTTAAGTTGCTGGCATAGACATTAAAGAGTCAAAGCCGCTACTCCTGGGATTAGGCAAAACCTTTATTCCTCTCTCAGCCCATTATATTTTTTAGCCTTTAGTATTTGGCAGCAGAAGCTAGTTTAATATTACCGAAAACAATAGTATTATACCATACAAATAGGGTTCTGTCTCTGTACAACCTTTCCATTTCTGTCTTTGTGATGAGAACCTCTCACTTTGTTCGTCTTCCTAAATATTGAAGCTGTGCTCATGGGCATCAAAAATATACGCTCCTCATGCCCACTGTGCTACTTCAAGATACTGGGAGTGTTGAGCAGTATTGGTTCACCAGACACAAGAACCACCACTGTGCTTTTAATTAAAATGACTTTAGCTTTTGGCAGGCTCTAAAACGGTGGCAACGTATAAAGAAGGGGTTTTCAAATTCTCTAGCTTACTGTCCTGCAGACTTTAGGGGGGCTGGACTGTGGCCATCAGGAGTACAAAATGTCCCAGCATCAGTGGGAGTAAACAATCCCCCATCATCGGTGTCATTGGGAGGAATTGTTCCCCATCATTGGTGTCTTTGGGAGGAATTGTGCCCCATCATTGGTGTCTTTGGGGGGGAATTGTGCCCCATCATTGGTGTCTTTGGGGGGGAATTGTGCCCCATCATTGGTGTCTTTGGGGGGGAATTGTGCCCCATCATTGGTGTCTTTGGGAGGAATTGTGCCCCATCATTGGTGTCTTTGGGGGGAATTGTGCCCCATCATTGGTGTCTTTGGGGGGGAATTGTGCCCCATCATTGGTGTCTTTGGGGGTGAATTGTGCCCCATCATTGGTGTCTTTGGGGGGGAATTGTGCCCCATCATTGGTGTCTTTGGGGGGGAATTGTGCCCCATCATTGGTGTCTTTGGGAGGAATTGTGCCCCATCATTGGTGTCTTTGGGAGGAATTGTGCCCCATCATTGGTGTCTCTGGGAGGAATTATGCCCCATTTATTGGTGTTTTTTATATTGTCCTTCCATTCGTTGTCATCTGAGGTATCACTGTAAGAATTGCAGGAGAAGGGTGGTGGAAGGCAATACAAGTTTTGTAATACAACTTCCTGTATTTTTAAAGTCAAACTTTCCCTTTTGATGAAAGATTTATTCTCCAGATCCGACATATACATTGCAAGGACGCTGACTAACCTCATTTGTAGGGTTTTACCTGCAGCTACTCTGTTAAAAACTCAAGTTTTACATTCCAGTTAGTCACTTCCTTTATCCTAAATGGGAGGGTCTGTCTGATTTCACCATGATAGGTGTGAGCCAATCACACGAGCAGGAAATGACACTTCTCGGGTGTTTGTACATTTCGTACATAATGCCTTCGGTGTTGTTTTTTAGGAAGCAACAAACCAAGATTTTTTTTAATTTATTTATTTTTTTTTTTTTATTCGTCAGTAATTTTCAGATTTTTGTATATATCAGACAGCCACAGCTTGGAATTAAAAGGTAAGTTTGAATAACATTTAATTACAGAAAGTCTTGTAACCCAGTACTGATGCTACATGTAGTTTATACAATGCTAACAGTCCCAGGTATTGGTAAAGGAAATGGTTAAATTAGGCCAGCTTCAATGAAGGCGTTAAGCTGGAGTTAGGCTTTAAAGTGGTATTAATGGTTTGACTTAAAAAAAAAAAACAGGGAGTCTTGTGCACATTTCTGGATCAAGAGGGAGCTCAGGTGAGTATTGGGGCTGTGTGGGAGGGGGGGGGGAGCAGAACACGGGTGTTTTTTTTTTTTTTTTTTTACCTTCATGCAAAGACTGTAGGGGGCAAGCTTACTTGTATATTTTTCCCTTTTTGATACCTATGAGAAGCTTATGAAAAGAAGACTTGATGTGCAGCCATGCACCTAATTGAACAAATAGTAGAAAATTGAAGTAATGGTATTGCACAGAGCTGTCTCTTACCTCCTCATCTGGGGCCCCCTGCCGGCGTTCTTGGCACCTCCTCTTCTGTGTCTGCCCCCATAGGAGCTTGCTATGGAGGCAGGCAGACACAAGAGGAGGAGCGATGAATGTCAGCACTTGTGAGGGTACACTCCTGAGACGGGCTGTGTGGGTCCATGGACACACACACAGTGCAGCTAGGCCTGCCCCCTGCTCCCTCCTCACGTGATTTGAGTGACAGCAGCAGGAGCCAATGGCTCCCTCTGCTGCCCATTGTGTCCTAGGAGAAGAGGAAGAAGGGCGCACTGCTGCAGATGGGATACAGTGCTGGATCCAGAGAGGACTTGTGTAAGTGTTTAGTGGGGGTGGCAAAATGCAACTACTGGGATAACTACATCTAATCCAGGGATGGAATTAAGGTGAAAAATGTCTCGGCTTCAGAACAACTTTGGAATAAAAGACCGGTAGGACCATCACATATAGCAACAAGCTCAGTTTACCGTATATACTCGCGTATAAGCCGACCCGAATATAAGCCGCGGCACCTAATTTTACCACAAAAAACTGGGGAAACTTATTGACTCGAGTATAAGCCTAGGGTGAGAAATGCGCAGCTACTGTAAGTGGAAAAGAGGGTCAACAGTGCCCATTTGCAGCCTCACTGTGCTCATTTGCAGCCATAGGTCCCCTGAACTTCAAACTTGGTAGTTAAGGGTTCCTAAATGCCCCCTAGCTGCAGCCAAAATTTGGGGTCTCTGGACCCAAAGGGTCCCGAAATGGCATTGCTGCAGATGGACACAGTAGGCCGACTTTGGGGCCCCTTATCTCAGGGTCACTTGGTGCTAGGAACCCCAAATTTGGTGTGCAAACCTAGTGGAACTAGCACTACAACCAATGGGTTCCTAGCATCAAGTGGCCCCGACATACGGGGCCCCAAAGTCGGTTCGGAAAATGTCAAGCACTTTTTTGCAGCAGAGAATTACATTTTCCGAACTGATTTTGGGGCCCCGTATCTCGGGGGCCACTTGGTGCTAGGAACCCCATCTTCCTAGCTCCAAGTGGCCCCGAGATACGGGGCCCCAAATTCGGGTCGGAAAATGTCATTCTCTGCTGCAGAAAAGTGCTTGACTCGAGTATAAGCCGAGGGGGGCATTTTCAGCACCAAAAAAATGTGCTGAAAAACTCGGCTTATACTCGAGGAGTATATACGGTAGTTTCTCTGACCTTTTTTCTGATAAAATAAACCTAAAAACTTGATGGCTTTATTTTTTTATTTATCGGCATTATGTGTGTGTGTGTATTTTTTTTTTTTCTCTGTTGGGAGAAGAGTTGATGTATACTGTATGTTGGCGTGTATGGGCACATGTGATGTCAGCGCTGGAGTTAATTGGCTGTATTAGCACAGCTCTCTTCCTTCCAAGAACTGGCACAGCAGCAGCAGCCCAGAGCGTCTCCCCCTCCCTTTTGTGAAGTACGTGGCATAAACAGCCCCTCTTCTACCCTGTAGAGATGACACAAGGATGAGGCTGCTGTCTTCTGCCCTGCTGGACAGAGGGACATACAGAGACAGAAGGTTGGTGACCGTAGATGAGAAGGGTACATGCAGGAGGAGGGTTGTGTTGAGGGAGTTTATCTTTCAGGGGCTGATTATCAACTGTGACCAGAACATGGAAATGGAAACTTTTTTTATCATTATTATTTTTATTTTTTTTGTGTAAGTGTTCTAAAGTAAGCTAGCAAAAATAAACCCGTCTTTGGAACTTTGAGGGCTTGTAGGGGTGTTTTGTGTGCTTACCTGTTACCTTCCTGTTACTCTCAGACATCAGGTATAGATAAAGCCTGTTGAACTGATAGATGCATTTCTGACACTTCCAGTGCTTGTGCATGTAATATAAAGATGACCACACACATGATTGTACAATCTCCTTTTAGGTCTGTCAACTATGTAATGCAAAGTCCTGCCTGATTTAATACAGATTGTATGGATTGTTTAGATTTATCCTTGTATTACATTAGATAAAAATATATATACTGCATTTACATATATAGATATAGATATATAGATATATGTGTATATATGTGTTTTATTTTTTTTGTGCCTGTGTATGTTATTATTAATACTTTTATTAGTATACATGTATTATTGCTGTATATTACTAAAATGTATTATTATTATTATTATTATTATACAGGATTCATATGTAGTTCCAAAAGTTTGCACAGAGTTTTATAAAAATAAGAGCTGTGCAAGCTGTCAGCGCTATAAGGCTGCATTCACACCTTTCAGGCAGAAAATCGCGCGAATTGCGGCGTTTTTTGCTGCGTTTTTTACCGCGATTTGCTGCGTTTTTTACCGCGATTTGCTGCGTTTTTTTACCGCGATTTGCTGCGTTTTTTTACCGCGATTTGCTGCGTTTTTTTACCGCGATTTGCTGCGTTTTTTTACCGCGATTTGCTGCGTTTTTTTACCGCGATTTGCTGCGTTTTTTTACCGCGATTTGCTGCGTTTTTTTTACCGCGATTTGCTGCGTTTTTTTACCGCGATTTGCTGCGTTTTTTTACCGCGATTCGCAGCGTTTTTTACCGCGATCTGCCGCGAATTTTGTGCAGAGCAAAAGGTCACCAATGTAAAAAGAATAAAAACGCCCAAATCTGCCCGATTCGCGCGACAAAAAAGGGTCCGGAACTTGTTTGAGCTTCAGGCGTAGGGCTTCAGGCGTTTTGGAGTGGAGATGTGAACCATCTCCATAGAGAATAATGTATTTTTTCCCCTCTAGCTTTTGTAGCTTCAGGCTTCAAGCTACAAAACGCTCAGGTGTGAATGCAGCCTAAGGATCCCATGTGATAATCCTGTAATGATGACCATACATACACTATATAAAATCTGATTATACAATCCCCTTTAGATCTGTCATAAACTATGTAGTGCAAAGGTCTACCTGATACGATACAAATTGAATGGATTTGTCCTCCTATTACATGGTTTTGGTAAGTCTAGGAGATTGTATAGTGTATGTTCAGTTTTAAAGTGATACTAAAAACACAATGTTGAATTTTTACATTTATCCTTTTTATTTCTGTAATTATTTTAAAAAATAAAACATCGAAGTACCTTTTTCCTAATCGATTATACAGCTGTCACATGACCCAGAACTTTCCCAGCCTGTCTGCAGGGAAACAATAAGCAGAAGGAGCTTCTAGTCTTCTGCTGCTGATCACATGTTCAAAAGAAAAAAAAGCCTTTGGAAGTTGTAGTAAAAATAAATATCAATAAACCAGTTTTAAATTGGCATACAAATATACATATTTGAAATCAAATCTTTATTATTTTTTGGCAATAACATGGTGTGTTTGGATTTCTTCCAGTCTCATGCTGTGTCATGCCCCTCCAGCCTGTGTCTTAGGGGAAGGAGGTGAAGCCTCCATCAATCTACATGTAGTATCCCATTGTGTGTAGCTGGTTAGTGGGCATGGAGGAGGAGGGAGGGGGTGGGCGCTGTCATTTATCACTGTGTATTTATAGCCACATGGGCTGCTCATTCTATGCATGAAGGTAAAAACCTGTGTGGAGCATCCCCCCCCTCAATAATTACCTGAGCCCCCCTCGATCCAGCGCTGTGCACAAGAGCAACAGCTCTCCTGGGTCTCTTCCACCTCATTCTTCCTTATTGGCTAAGACTGCAGTAGGCGCTATTGGCTCTTGCTACTGTAGATCACAGCCAGTGGACCCATGAGGCGAGAGCAGGGCCGAGCTGTGCTCCGTGTGTGAATGGGACACACAGAACAGCAGCTCAGGAGGGAGCCTTCTTGGTTGCCCACATAGCAAGCTGTTTGCTATGGAGGCACTTGGCAGGAGGGAGAGGCCAGGAGTGCCAGTGGGGGATACAAGAATAGAAGGATCAGGGCTTCAGTGTGCAAAACCACTGCACCGAGCGGGTAAGTATGACTTGATAGTGAAGAATTTTATTAAAACAAAGTCATATGCTGAAATCCTGTGCCATGCAGGATGGGGCACTTATTGCAATTGTAATCACAGCTCTTTATAGATTTATATAGATATCCTATTAAGGCTATGTTCACACTGATCCAACACGGAAGTCATGCGACTTCTGATCCGAATTTGCCCTACGACTACATGTCCCCCCCTACTTTCCCCTGAACTTGCAGCCTGGCAGGTCAGGAACCCCCCCCCCCAGGATCATACCAGGCCACATTCCCTAAACATGAAGGGGGGGGGTGTGTTTTGGGGCAGGGGGCCTCTTTCCGACAAACCTTGCGGGCAGGGGGTTTATCGGAATCTAACAAGGGGGCCCCCCAGATCCAGATACAAAAACAAGAGACTGTTTTGTAAAAGTCCTTTGTTAAAAATTAAGAATGTCCCCCATCGTAGCTCCACTTCTTCTCCACCAATGACTTCTTCCTCCGACATCCCCTTGTGACATGCTCGTCCCCCCCCCCCGGCTGCATGCTCTGATAAGGGTCTGGTATGGCTTTTAGGGGGAATGCCGTTTAAAAAAAAAATAATAATTTGGCATGGGGTTCCCCCCTCGAGCGCCTCAGAGCACAAGTCGCATCAGTTAAGATGATCCGATTTGGATGCGACTTGCATTCAAATCAATGGGCTGAAATAGTGCCCAAGTCAGACCAGTTAAGACAGGTCTCATAGGGAACCATTGATTTTGACATGTCGTGAGACTTGTGCTCTCGAAATTTGGAGCATGTGTCGGACCAGTGTGAACCGGCCTTTAAAGCCAAACTCCCTCCTTCCCACTAAGTGTAGTTTTAATTAAAGATGTAGTTGTCTTTTAAGCTCTTTAACAGACCAAAGGAGACATGCCATTTCTTTGCCCGCCTCCATCATTGACAGTTATGACATGGGGGGAGTGGCTATACATTTTAGATTTTAGATTTTTTTTTTTTTCCATTCTGCCCTATTGGTGTAGCTGTTGTAGAGATATCATAAACTGTGTTCATAGAGGACTTTAGTTTTTTTTTAATATTGCATTGGTTTTATATGGTGAGTCTAGAAGCTGATATTGCTTGGGGAGTAATGAAGGGAAAACGTCAGAAGCAGATTGATGTTGCCCTCTAAGTCTGGGTGTTGTAGGAAAATAATTTGCTGGTTCATGTAAAAGACTGACACTGCTGAATGGATTGAAGTTACCTATGTAAAGAAGTATGAGAGTTCACATCCATTTATAAGATCTTAAGGGTGTAACAGAAATAGTCATCCCTTGGTGCAGTTGGTTTTTCTGGATTTAGAGCCTAGTAATATGTATGTATGTATGTATGTATGTATGTATAAAAACATTGCTGCTAGGGAAGGGATGTACTCTTCTGCTCCGGGACTGTGTGGTTACACCCTGTCTGAGGCTGCTCTACAAACCCTTTATACAAAGCAAAGCACCGATTTCCTTTCTGTGGTCTATTTACAGGACTCAGTGTCTGTATGTCTCAGGCTCTGATTGTTCCTTTTGCTGTGGAGCATAGGGAATAAGTGTCCACCCATTGATGGAGTTAGAGAAAAGATTGTCATGGGTCCTGACATCCAAGCAAAGCATTTTCGGGTGGCACCGTCTTTGTCAATGAGACCTCAGTATTTCTGTTGCCAATATTAAAGGATAAGTTCTCCTTTTGTTCACTTTTTTATTTATTTTATTTTTTCTAAATTCCAGCTCCCCTATGTACCAATATAGCAATCATGTACTTTTTTTGCAAAAATATCAAAGCTTTCCATAAAATTTACAGACACTTACCTTACTGTCCTCCATCCATGTTTCCAAACATATCTATTGCTTCTGTCTTACTTCCTTACAGGCTATAGATCATGACACAGGAAGGAGTTGACCATCTGACCCCATTGGCACACACCCTGCATCATCTACCCTCCTACCTACCCACCCATTCCCAGCTGCATTTTTTTAAATTAAATGCAATCAATCAGTGATAACCCTTCTCACTAAAAACACAATATACAATCTGATTGCATAGTGTATGGCCAACTTTATACAAGTACATAAGAGGGAGTGGCCAGAAACACTCAGCTGTCAAGCCCCGTTCATGCACCTGCCCAGGAGACGGGACTACCCATTACAGAGGCTGCCAAGTAAACAGATTCTCCTGTATGTAATCTGACGGCGCTTGTACCGCCTCCCCTCCTTTTCCCCTCCGAGGCAGCGCCAGGGGGCCACAAAAGAGAGATGTATCCAAATTAACAGGGAGGCCATATAAAACCAGAATGCGTGGGCCACCATGCCTGGTTTATAGGGATGACACCATTGATGAGAGTAATGTGCGCAGATGAATGACGTTTAAATGGTGTCATCTCTGTAAGCATTTTGTAGCCTTCTGTGGTTGTTGAACAGCTCGCACCTCTTCTTCATCAAGAAGACCGCATGTTAATTCTGCTTGGAATCCATTCTTTACGTGCAGTGAAAAAAAAAAAACAGTTACTACTGAGGAAGAGTTAATCTACCAACATGGGAAATTTGAACAACCTTGTTAATTATAAAAAAATGTTTGCCTACTTTATGCATTACTTTCGGTAGAGCCCTCGTATTATAACTGTAAGGAAAGAGGATTGCAAGCTCTAAATTTGAGTGTTAACTGTACAGATGTGTGTTCGGGTTTCCAGTATGTATGTGCATTGCCCTCAATGAAACGCAGGCTAAAGAAATGTCTGCAGTTAATGTGCCTGTCTGGTCATTTACGATCTGTGTAGATGGGTTTAGATACACGCATGCCAGCGGTAGTCTCTCGCTGTACAGGCTTTGGTTTAATTGTGCGGTTTTATTTTTCAGGGTGCGGACTCTGGGTTTGTTCCAAGCATTCAGGATTTTGATAAGAAGCTTGCTGAGTCGGATGCTTACCTCCAGATATTAATTGACCAGATAAAGGTATGTTCAGCACTCTGATTACTTGATTCATTTTTTTGTTTTACTGTATGTGTTTTTGATTGAAATATTGCTGAGATTTTATTGTGTAAGGTGTGATAAGGCGGGTTTCACCACCTTTTAGGAAGGGTTGGATTAAAGCGATTGTAAAGTCTTGTTTGTTATTTTTATAAAAAAAAAAAAACATGTTCTACTTACCTGCCCTGTTGCAGTGGATTTCCACAGAGCAGCCCAGATCCTCCTCATCTCTGGTCCCTCTTCTGTGATCTTGGCCCCTCCCTCCTGTTCAGAGCCCCCACAGCAAGCAGCTTGCTATGCGGACACCTGAGCTGAGTCACCTCTCTCCCTTAATTAGGCTAGCTGACTGACAGCAGCGGGAGCCAATGGAGCTGCTGCGGTGTCTCAGCCAATCAGGAAGGAGAATCTTGTACGGCTGAGAACACTCGTGGACATCACTGGACAGAGAGGGACCTTAGGTAGGTGTTAGGGGGGTTTCTACACACAGAAGGCTTTTTATCTTGATGCATAGAATGTATTAAAAAGGAGTTTCCATTAAAAAAATAAAAATAAATAAAAGTCAGCAGCTACAAATACTGCAGCTGCTGACTTTTAATAATCGGACACTTACCTGTTCCAGGGTCCATCGATGCGGGGGGTCGAAGCCCCGCTCGTCCCCCCTCCGCTCTGCGGCACCGGCATTGCAACTGTGGGCTTCCGGCTGTGGGTGCAGCCGGGCACCCACTGCGCATGCGCGAGCGGCGCTGGATGCCGTGATTGGCCACACAGTCATCTGGGACCTGTCACGGATGACTGACAGGAGGGAGGGGGCAGAGCTCAGCCCTTCCTGCGCTGAGGGGAAGTAATGTCACCAGCCCAGGCACTGAAGGAGGCAGACTACGAGGGACCCCCTAGCAACAGGCATTTAGAGATGAGTTACATTTTTTATTTTTTTCCAAATTTTTTTTTTTTTTGGAATTTTAAGCATTTATTTATTTTTTATTTTTTTGTGCAACACCACTTTTAAGATAAAAATAAAAAAAAAAACCTTCTGCCTTTACAACCCCTTTAAGGCCCATTTCATTGTTAGCGTGGGTTCTTTTTTTTTCTTCTTGGTTTCAAATAACCCACAGTGATGAGAACTGATCTAAAATGATAAATTGCATATACACTACAATGAGGGATCTGTTAGAATTTCTATAATGGCGCGTACACATGGCCGGACTTGCCGACGGACTAAGCTCCGCCTGCATTTCCGGCGGAAAGATTTAGAACATGTTCTAATCTAAGTCCGTCGGAAATGCCAGCAGAAAAAGTCCGATGGGGCATAAACACGGTTGGAATGTCCGATGAAAAGCTCCCATCTGACTTTTTCTGCTGGAAAGTCCAGCCATGTCTACGCAGCATTAGAGTATATTTTTGTTCTCTGGGAGAGTTGATAATAATAATAAACTCTCTGGTAAATGACCGATTTTGGCTGCTTGTCTTGAAGATACATGGTAAAGTGTTTGTTTTTCCACTTTTTCAGTCAAAATTGAGAATCCCCCACTATGATTGTGTTCTATTCTCACATCTTTTTGATCAGATGCTATGTTTGGTTTAATCTGATGCTTTCACAAGCCAGTAATGGCTTGTTTGCATCCGGGTGAAACCAAAAGTGACAAAATACTCATCCTTCCTATTTCTTGAACCATAGAGCTGATCAGAGACAATTCGGTTCTCACTCTTCTCTATGGTAAGCTAGCGAAAACCAGCAGCTTCAGTCCTAGGCTCTCCTGTTTCACCAGGAAAGGTGGCAGGAGGAGAAGGGGGTGACCCACTCCTGCCACATGTAAAAACAATCTAGCGGCTATTTGGCTGCTGGGATTGCTTTTTATATTAAAAGCCATCACTGTCTGGGGGAAAAAAAAAGGAATGATGCCTGCAGCAGGCATCATCCTGGTATCACCACTCAAAGCCCAGGAGCGTCATATGACATTCTACAGACGGGAAGTGGTTAACTATATTCCTCATAATCCTCAAAAGAAGTAAGTTTACTTTTGGGTCCACCAAATGTCTTTCCAAACTCAGTTATTACCTTGTTAATATATTAGTGACATTATTATGTCCTGTACATAGCCTGTGCAGAGAGCAAAGCTGTGGGAGGGACTCGGCAGCTCCACCCAATACAGGCTGCCCCCGAAAACATGGAGCGGGAGCGGCAGTGAGTGGTCTTTGTTACAGGGATCTCCAGCACTTTGATGGCCAAGGAGTGTTTTAATGATACTGAGGAATTGTGTCCTCCTTACCCCTAACACAACTATAATACATGCCCTGTATGTTGTGTATACTAAACATTAAGGCCCCTTTCACACGGGGCTGTCCGTTTTCTCTCCTCCGCTTGCTCAGCGGGGATCGCTCTGTTGATCCCCGCTGAGCCGGTGGATGACGGATGACAAGTCCGCCTCTGCACTCTGTGCAGGGACAGACCTGTCGGAGCTCCCCTCTCCACTATGGGGGGATCGGATGATTACGGACCGCCTGGCCGTTTTCATCCGATCCGCCAGACGGATGGAAATTGGGGTTGGCATCCGTCTGGATTTTGCGGATCGGATGTCAGCGGACATGTCACCGCTGACATCCGACGCTCTATAGAGGTGCATGGAGCGCCCATTCAGATCTGCCTGAAAAAACTGACAGGCCGATCTGAACGGTCCGCACATGTGAAAGGGGCCTAAGTGTTCTTTAACTTGCGATAAAGCTACATTTTAACTTGAAAGGCACATGATCTGCATGACTTTGATGCCAACCACGGTCCTCCACTGAGGCCCTGTCCTATTCACTGGCACCTTTGATCTCTTAGCAGAGGCAAACATTATTCATTGTATTGTTTTTGTTCTATGAGGACATTACAGTGACTAACACACAAACACTCAGTTGTTTCAAGCGGTGTACACTTTTGCTTTGACCGCTTGTAACACTGCAGTTCAGTCCCTGTTTACATCACAAGGTCAGATTCCAGGTGTATTTGTAGAAGCTGACTGACTGCAAATCAGAACATTAAGTGCAGAGCACGGAACGCTTGTGCAATTTCCTCAGCGCAGCAATTAGTGTCTTTATTGGGGTTGTTAAAGCTGGATGCTGCAGCTGGAGGTAACGACCTGTGCTGGATTCTGAAGCCTTGGCTGCGCCTCTATTGAAATAGGTGAGTTTCTAGTTAAGTGGTGGCTAAGTAGAGCAATATTGTCATAGTTTTTTCAATTGTACATATAAAGTATTTTAAATTGTATGTCAAGTTGAAGCAAGCCTGTAATATAGTCCTAATACCATGAAGAAAGTAGGTAGGTGAACTACAGGTTAAGGAGTGAAGCTTCCAGCTGTGGTTTTAGTGTATTTTAGTAGTGTCTGGCTCAGCCATTCTCAGTTTCCTTCATAGATTGAGCTCTGGCTGGTTGACTTCCCAATTAAGGGGGCCTGCATATTTTTGGGGTCAGTATCACCTGAAAGAGCCAGTGGCACAAGACTAATGATCTTTTTATCTGTTTCAAAGAGCGGCATTCTGATGACGATGGCAATGGGGGACATTCTTCCCATTTGCCAAAAATGTATTGTTTTTTTTTTTTATTTTTTAGCAGGGATTCCCCTAGACCTGACTTATTTATTTATTTCCAAGGGTACCTCTGGGGTGAAAAGGTTGAGAAAGGTCTTGTGTACCAGAAGTTGAATGAGCATGCTCAATCCCATGACCCTCAAGAATTCCTATTGTTTAGTACTGTCAGGGACAAGAACATTTGGCTCGTCAGCCTTTTTTTTTTTTTTTTTTTAGCTTAATCTGGCTATTCATTTAGTAGAATTTCAAATGAATGTTTATACGATTATTTGTACAAAAATTCCAAGTACATTTGATAGCCTTAAGAGGAAGTAAAGCCAAAAAATAAATAAAAATACACCCTGCAAGGCAAAGGCATAATGAGCTAGTATGCATAGCATACTAGCTCATTATGAATAACTTACCTGAGATCGAAGCCCCCGAAGCGACCCTTGTTCACCTTCTCTGCCATCTATCCCAGAGCGACTTCCGGGTATCGTGGCTCTGGCGCTGTGACTGTCCGGAGCTGCGATGTCACTCAGGCGCCTGCGTGTGGGAGCCAACAGTGACAGCATGTTCGCCATCACTAACGGCACACTCAGTGCGCCTGCAACGTTTTTGGAAAATATCTCCTTAACTGTGTAGGTTAAGGAGATATTTCTTGGACCTACAGGTAATCTTAATCTAGGCTTACCTGTAGGTCAAAGTGGTCGGTAAGGGTTTACAACCACTTTAATAAATGCTGCTTAAAATTTGTTGATTTTTGGATTAAATGGACTTCACGGAATGAAAACCACATACACTGTTAGAAAATTACTTCATTTGAGAAACTAATTCCATCCTGCTCCTTCAAAATTTTCTTGTCGCTGTGGACAAAAACAAATGACAAATTACAAGTTGACCAAAATTTTTTACCGATTTTGGTCTTTACACCTGCTGCACCCATTGAAAAAAAAATTGCCCAAAAATCTACTAGTGTAATACCCAGCATTAGCTGTATTCTTTCTTACTGGAATCCAGTGCTTGAAATGTTTCACTGAAAATGGGTGAAAAACTTTTTGATTTGTACCGTCCATTACAATACTCTTCAAATGTCCTGAGCTTTAACCAACTCCGGCCCCCCTATATTGACAATTGACGAGCGCAAGGTGGCTCTCTCAGTCTGGGATGATGTCATATGACGTCGTTCCACTCTCGCCGCAGTTGCACGCCTGTGGCAATTGGCGGTGTGCATCATCGATCTCGGTTAAAAGCTGACAAGGCACTTTACCCTTGAGATCAGCTTTGTCCAGTCACAGCTTATCATGTGTAAACAAGAAAATACCAGTTATTGGCATTCCTTTTCTCACACAGCGTGTGAGGAGAGCCGCAACAGTGCCCAGCAGTGATGCCAATCGGTGCCTATAAGTACCACCTATCAGTGCTGTAAACCAGTGCCGCCTATTTGTCTTTCCTCATCAGCGGTCTGTGTTTCCGCTGGAGGATTTTTTCTGCTTTATTTGTCCTGGTGACTATTGTAACAGCCAGAAACCTTTTGAGCTGTCACCTGAGCAAAAGTAGTAAGGTAAAAGCGAGTTCTATGACAATTGTCCAAAATGGGTATTCTGTTGTTTTTAAGATTTCCTGTGTTGCAACTCAGGATATGAATGGAAGTGACACCGATGGCAGCAAATACATTTATAGGGTGTTTAACCCTTCCTATATATTACAACTAAAATAGTTATGGCTTTACTTTTACTGTAATTGATTTTTTTGAAAGACATTGTGCAAGAATGTTTTCTGCACTGGCCAATATAAACTGTAAAAGAAGAACTAAGAATGAATTCTTCTGAACATCTGTGGTTATTTTCCTGTAGAGCGAGCCTGTAAGCCATCTCAAACAAGAGCAGTCAGGCTTGGTATATTTGAAGCATCAGGGTCACTTGCCTCAGATCTCTGCCAGTCTATTTTTTCTGGAGCCTTTGAGGTTGTTAAATGGCTCAGGTGTGTTCAGTTTTTTTCAGGGCTGGAATACAGTGTTTCCATTGGGACTTGGTCAGAGCCTCAAGCTGCAAGTACTTGATGGCTTCCGTGATGTTAGAATAAACGTGCAATACTGTATATCGCTGCAGTTTATGCCATTTACCTGTGTGTTTTTTTTTTTTCTTTTTTCTACAAATAATATACTTGCTCTGCCAAAAAATGCACTTGGCCCCTAATTTCTCAAGTGGGCTGACAACACACAACATTTATGAAGAGTGGTGTCAGGCCTGCCCAGTTCTCTTTGGCTAAACTACTTGCTCCATCCCACTGAATTGTCCTCTAAAGTATAGGCACACATTGATTTGTAGGTTTTAGGCTGGGTATACATGTAGTAGTTTTATTTTATTTATTTATTTTTTGTTCAACCAGCAGGTTAAATGAACACTCTCAAATTCTTGCATCCACGCAAGTGATGCGGATGCAGGAATCTCCCCTGCTGCGCTATTGTATTCGAACAGCGGGCACTCCCCACCCCCATCAGAATACACCAATTGGCTGCCATTGGCTACAGTCGCTGATCGAATGCTGGTTTTCCAGCATTCCCATTCGGCAGAAGCTTCTGTGAATAGACAGGGGTACACAGAGTGAAATTAAGGGGTTTCTATGCTTTTCATGTTTGTTTATATTGGTTTGTATATGAATGTTAATAGTATACAGTAAAGACTTTGAGAGTGTTTTGCAAGACCAGCAAAATGTTTAAATACATTTTTACTTGATATACAAGCGATGTCTTGATATACAAGTAGCATCATATCAGAACTGAGTATAAACGAGAAGAGAGGCGCCTCTAAATGTAGCAATATGGTTACATTTAATGAAGGTACAACATTTAGCAACTTGCCTGCATACTTAGATGTGCCTCCTTTTTAATCATTAACCATGTGAGTTGCTAAATGTTGTACCTTCATTAAATGTAACCATATTGCTACACTTAGAGGCGCCTCTCCTCTCTTTTATACTCTGGAGCTCATGGATTTTGCTTCTAATCCCCTTGTGGAGGCTGCCATTTGTGGATGGACATTGTAAGGTTACACAACCAGGTCACATTGCTATAATCTTTTTATATGGACTATAAACTGAAGGACCTATGAATAAATGGTTGTGGAACGAATCATTTGAGTTTCCATTATTTCTTATGGGGAAATCTGCTTTGATATACAAGTGCTTTTGGATTACAAGCATGTTTCTGGAATGAATTATGCTTGCAATCCAAGGTTTTACTGTATTTGACAATAAATAGGAAGATCTTCACAATATACTTTGCGAACATGTATGCTCTCATTTTATCCAGGTCATGGTAATCTAGTGTCAGTCACATTCAACTGGACTTGTTGTGTGATGTGAAGACATTTCATTGCTTTTGTAAGCCACTTCTTCAGTTCCAATGAGCCTCAGGAATATACCCCATTTATATCAAAACAGGTAAAGCAAACACAATAACCTAATCATCATGGAATGTGTAGGTCAGGTTTTCTCAACCAGGGTTCCATAGAACCATAGGGTTTCTCCAGAGGTTGTAAGGGGTTTCTTGAGCAATGAGCAAGTTCTAATTATCTTTAAGGGGGTAATTCTTCCCAATGCCCACAAATGTAAGGAGCATTCTTGCCACTGACCATAACACTTCATGTATCAGGAGTTGTAGGTGGAGTCATTTTTATCAGGGTTCCCTGAGACCGGCAAGTTATTTCAAGGGTTCCTCCATGTAGAAAAGTGTAGGAAAGGCTGGTGTAGAAGTTGACAGGATGGGAGGTGTGAACCTTTCTGAAACCATCCTATTTCTTTATTTAATTTTTTTGAAGTGTTGAAGTACATTACAAATAAAGTCTTCAAACCATCCTATTTCTTTTTTTTTTTTTAATTTTTTATTTATAACAGGGAACGGGACCCATGCGGGCCGATACAGTACAAAGTAATACAGGTGTCAAGACAAACAACTTATTCAGAACAGTCAGAACATTTTTTTCTTTTTTTTTTTTAAAAGCATGGTCTTAATGTAGAAAGAGAGCGAAAGACAGGGTTTGACCATATCTGAGTGTGGACGGACTGGGAGAGGTCACTCTCCAGGCGTGTTGTCACTTATTGTGTTTGAGCTAATGTTAGTTTTCTTTGTGCCCTCTGATGCCTTTAATTCTATTTCAGTGACTTGTTCTTTCCCAGGTGTCTAGTTCTGGCTGTTGGTTCTCTTTACTCCGTTAGGGTATTTGTGCTTGGGGTTGTCATGTCGTGCTGTACCGGGGGCATGTGCCCAGCTCCTCGGTTTTTCCTGTTTATGTTGAAAGAGAAGAGGAGAAAAAAAAAAAGGGGGGTGGGAGGTAAAGATAGAGAAAATCCCCCCCAGGTTAGGGTGGGATTGGTTAGAATTAGAACATTTGAGTAGGGTGTGGAAAGAGAAAAAGAGGGGAAAGGGAGCTGTAGTAGTTAGATGGGTTGGGTGTTGGGGGGAGGAGGATGGAGAGGGTTTAGGGGTGTTGGGATCCATGAACATGGGTCATTAGTAATTCAGACATGTGTGTCAGATGGGATTTGCGGTGGCGGGGTGTTTTTCCGTAGATCTGTTGTGGTTCCCTTCAGCGCCTGGCCCTCTGCCGAGTAGATGAAGATGATCCACAACTGCCAGGTGTTAGAGAATGTTTCTTGTCTATGCTGAGCTGTGAGGACGAGGTCCTCCATATATCTTATCTCCTCCACTCTAGCTATCCATGATGCTATAGTAGGTGGACTCGTGGATTTCCACATTATCGGTATGCAGGCCTTGGCCGCATCTAGCAAGTGTCTGATTACCGACTTTTTGTATATTTTTTCCGGAGTGTCAGATGCGTGGAGTAGGAAGAAAGCGGGATCTGCCGGTATGGGGCGGTCTGTGAATTTTTGTATGACTTCTCGAACCACTTTCCAAAAGTGGTTTAGTAAGGGACAGGACCAGAATATGTGCAGCAGTGTTCCCTTTTCTGCTCGACATCGCCAGCAAAGTTCCGGCGTCGTCGGGAAGAATCTGTGGAGCAGTTCTGGGGTCCTGTAAACCATCCTATTTCTAATTAGAAAATCCCTGAAGCCAAGGATGGGATTATGAACTAGAACGGGGTGGTTCCACAACTTTCACACCTTCTATCCCGTTCTTGGAAAATCAACATTTACTCGTTCCATGGTGTAGCTAAGACACCATGTCTTGGCTACATGTGTGGATATAAATGCAGAGGTATGTTCCTGACACTCATTGGTGGAACTGAAGACGTGGCTTGGAGAATCTGTGAAACCTCTTCAAGATTACAAAAAAGTCCAGTTGAATGTTACCAACTACTACTACCTCTGATTGTCTCAGCAGCATTATATTGTCATAGGGCTGTGTGTGTGTGTGTGTGTGTGTGTGTGTGTGTGTGTGTATGCTTTCCTGTATGCTTTCTGAGACTCTTGTAACACAGCTAAACATAGACACCTCACGTTTTACTACTTGTTGGTAAACACTTTGGGCTGCCTTGTCAACATTTACTTTTGGTTGTACTGTTTATGCCAGTGTTTTATCTGCCTATTGAATTTACCTGCTATTATACAGGTTTATCTGCTTTTTAATGCTTATTTCTATTTTCGGAACTTGTTGACTCCCAGTTATTTGATGACAAGATCCAGAACTGCAAAGATGATGAACAGAGAAAGGTTAGTATGTTTGTATCCAAATTAGAATTATTTTTAAATTACTTGATTGTCATGGGTCCTGTGAATCTGGAAATTGAGTCTGGGTGTAGTGGCTGCAAACTGCAAATATGTGGCTATAGTTTTGTAGTCACTTCTGTTCTTGGGACAGAGGTGACATTACATTTACAGTTGGGATGGATCACATTCCAGGCCTCCTGTCTTTTTTGGTTCGTCATGTCCCAGCTTTTACCCCTCCTGTTTTTTCTTTTGTTGGTTCCTCTTGCTGAGGTGTCATACACCTTCCTCCTTCTGTGGTGTCCTCTCGAGGTTGCAGAATCTACAATTTGCCTCGTGTATGGCCTGCCTTACAACCCCAATTCCAAAAAAGAAGTTGGGACGCTGCGTACAATCTACATAAAAACAGAATGCACCAATTTGCAAATCTCCTAAACTGATATTTTATTCACAATACAAAAAAAAGAAAATGTATCAAATGTTTCAACTAAGACAATGCACCATTTTAGGAAAAAAAATTTAATTTTAAAATTGATGGGTAACAACATGTCCCAAAGTTGGGATAAGGCAACAAAAAGCTGCAAACAAAGTGGTATGAACAAGGAAGAGATAGAAGAACATTTTGCAACTAATTTAGGTTAATTCGTAACAGATCAGTAACATGATTGAGTATATAAAGAGAATCTTAGCGAGTCAGAGTGTCTCAAAAGCTACTTCTAAAATTTGTTGCAATTTCAGAATAATTTTCCTCCATGTAAAATCGCAAAGAATTTAAATATATCATCTACAGTACATAATATCAAAAGATTCTGAAAATCTGCAGAAATCTGTGTGTGCAAGGGACAAGGCCAAAATGCAATATTTGATGCCCGTGGTCTTTGGGCACTGCATTATAAACCGGCATGATTCTGTGATGGACATCACTGCATGGGCTCAGGGATACTTCCAAAAATCACTGTCTGTGAACCGCATGCTGCATCTATGACAACAGCATGATTTCGTATTGGAGTCTGAGTGCGTAACTGGCCTGCCTGCACTCCAGACCTTTCGCCAAAATTTTTGGTGCCTCCTTGAAGCAACCAAAAAAATAGGACAAAGACCCAGAAGTGTAGAGCAGTTGGAATTCTATACAGGGTGGATATAAATCAATGATTTTTTTTTTTTTATCAATTTTTTTTATTTATATCAGATTTTTTGGATTTAAATCTTTTTCTCCTTTTTTTTTTTTTTTCTTTTTTTTTTAATTTTTTTTTTGTTATCAAATTTATTTTAATAAAATGCTTTTAGAGTAAAAAATCTATCTAAAGATAGTTTTCTATTTAAGATATATTAATAATTTAGTTCAGCATGAAATTGAGCTTGGTTATTTAGCATTAGGCTTTTTATTCTGCAATATTTACATTTTTGGTAAACTCATTCATTGAATCCAAGCTCTGCAAGCTGAGAAAACATGCACTGCATTGATGTATTCACACAATTTCACAGTAACCATGCGATAAAACAAAGTTCAGGAATATTCCTTTATCCCATTATTTTGCAAATCTATGTACACTACAAACTGTACGGCTGAATCGGTTCTGATATTGCTGCTTTACTAACCTGACAGCTTATTATTCTAAATGGGAAACCTTCATTTTGTTTGCAAATATTAAAGATTCTAACTACTAGCATGAACAAGTCCTTACATTTAAAGAGCACCTGTCATTTCAGAACCATCATGGCAGCGTCTGTTAGTGGGCGTCCACTCACCTGCTGCCGCCACGTCCCTCGCATTGTGTCATTGCCGCATCACCAGCCGTCCCATTAAAGTGAATGAGACTGTCGGGGAGTCACCAGAGGGTCAGAGGAGGAGCCGCTGCGGGACAGAGATGACAGTTGCTCTTTAAAAATTATGATTTAAATCGAGTTGATTGAAATCAAGCCTTTTTACTATTGACTTAAATCATGATTTAAATCCAATCCATCCTGATCCTATATCAGGCAAAAATGGGATAACATTTTTCTCCCAAACTCAAGCAACTGGTCTCCAGTCCCAGAGGTTTAGGCCCCTTTCACACTGGGGCGTTTTTCAGACGGTACAGCGCTAAAAATAGCTCCTGTATACCGCCTGAAAAAATCCGGCCCCATTCACTCCAGTGTGAAAGCCGGCGGGCTTTCACACTGGAGCGGTGCGCTAGCAGGACGGTCAAAAAAGTCCTGCTAGCAGCATCTTTGGAGCGGTATAGGAGCGGTGTATTCACCGCTCCTTCCCATTGATTTGAATGGGACACCGCGGTAATACCGCCGCAAAGCGCCGCTACGGCGGCGCTCTGCGGGGGGTCTTTAACCGCGGCAAAAACGATGGTAAAGCAGCGCTAAATATAGCGCTGCTTTACCGTCAACGCGGCTCCCCGCCCCAGTGTGAAAGGGGCCTTACAGAGAGTGTTGATAAAAGAAGAGCGGATGCTTTACCTTGCTGAACATGGCCTTGTCCCAACTTTATTGAGATGTGTTGCTGCCATTTAATTTCAAAATTTACCCTATTTTTTTTCTTAAAATTGTACATTTTTTTTCAGTTTAAACGTTTGATATGTTTTCTATTGTGAATAAAATATGGGTTTATGAGATTTGAAAATCATTGCGCCTCTGTTTTTATGTAGATTTTACAGTGTCCCATATTTTTTGAAATTTGGCGTGTGTATATACAACCCAATGTGTCTGCTTCTAGAAAGTCTTATTGCAGCATTTTCCTGAAAAGTATGTCAACTTTTATATTACTCCTTATTGTATATCACAGTAAATCCCCCCCTTGGATTTCCTGTAGCTTGCACTTTGCTTAGTAAGTGAAATATTTCTCGATCCGTCTGCATATATTCCACACTTGCGGTGATGTTAATGTCTTCTGAGAGAGTTTAACTCGTTCCATGGAGATTTCACTGCTAAATGAAATGCAGCTGTTCCTTGCACGCAGGTTGATCCTGTGGGGCTAATTATGTGTCAATTATACATGACTCTTACATCAGGAGTCATTGCTAATTTCATATCTGCATTATTCAATTTTGTTCAACAAATGGTGTGGCTCTGGTATTCTTGTGTCAGTTTGCATCCTCAGGTGTCTATCTGTCTGTAATTTTGGCATGATTCCTGATGTACATTTTAAAGCAGAACTAAACTATCTCAATCCATATTTAACTATTTTTAATCCCTATGCTACTAGCCTTAGTAAATAGATAGCCTAAAACAATTAAACGTTATATACTTAACTTTATTTCCATTTCCTCAGCTGTTTCCTAGTTTCCTGACAACAAGTATAGGCGCATGAGTTAGAATATCTCAATACAGTCTTCCAATTAGGTTATGTAATTGGTATATACCAACATAGAAATAAAGTCCATAAATAGCATAGATTTGAAATCAATCAGTCCATGGGGGAAGCGGAGTGGAGGACTATATCATGGGGTAAGCATACAGGGCTGCCTTCAAGGTAAAACAGAAACCACGTTCTGAAAACTGTGAAAAAAACTAATGGAAAAGGCGCCTCTGGGTGCAGTAGTTTTGAAAAGGATAAAATTGTTTAATCAAACTCAATAGTAAAACTCACATTTTTGCAAGAAAATCGGGGCATAGTATACAGGCATGGATAACTGTATCACTGTCGCTGTGCTGTGTCAGTCTCTACTCAAGTCCAACTTCCGTGTAGATCGTATGACATCTGATGACGTTATCGCCTTGAGCCAGCTGTCTTCTGCCTCTCAAGCCTCGTTCTGAGGCCGCATTCCAGAGCCAGCATACGATCTACACGGAAGTTGGACTTGAGTAGAAACTGGCACAGCGACGGTGATACAGTTATCCATGCCTGTATACTATGCCCAATTTTCTTGCAAAAATGTGAGTTTTACTATTGAGTTTGATTAAACAATTTTATCCTTTTCAAAACTACTGCACCCAGAGGCGCCTTTTCCATTTATTTTCTTCCTAGTTTCCTGCCTAGGCCAAAATAATGTCCTACATTAATTAATGGGATTTTTTTATCTTTCATGTGGAGGGAGGGGCCTTCTTGGCTAAGCATGCCCTCCTCCTATCTGCATTCCTGAGCTAAGAGCAGATGGATTCCAGGAAGTAACTGCTACAAGAATCCTCTGCCCTTACTCAAGATGGCCACGACTAAAAATGCTAGAGTGATTTTTCAACAAAATAAAGCATCGAGACATGGATGGATGGGCGAGTTTGTTTTGAATATTGAAAAAAGATAGTGTTTTCAGTTTGTAGTGCTCAGATACTTGCATTCTGCTTAATGGAAAAGTAATTTTACGTACATCCTTATTTTTTTGTATTAATTAGTGCTGTCTCTATCAATGTAAACTGTTTAGGTGGAATGACTGAAGGTAGATCTACAGGGGTTGGACAAAAATATGGAAATGCTTCATGATTTGCAGGTGTGTCAGTGATGACATGTTTTGTGTTGAAAGCGGAAGTGATGTAACATTCTTTTGCTTCCGCTGTGTGACGAGACACCTAGCTAACATGTGGGAAGCCTCACTTTCCTCATTCACTGCATGCGCTGCTAGTAATAGTCATGTCAGAGCTTACAGAGTTTCAAAAAGGACAAATTTGTTGGTGCCGCTTAGCTGGTGCCTCTGTGACTGAAGTTGCTAATTTATTTGCGGTGTTGCGAGGTACCGTATCAAAGGTTATGACAGCTCATACATTTCCAGGAATATGTCGTCTGATAGGAATAACCGTGGTTGACACGGTCAACTGACCGAAAGAGACAAAAGGACATTGCGCAAGATTGTGACCCAGAATAAGAAGACAACTGCTGCAAAAGTAACTGCAGTGCTCAATCTGAGTCTTCCAAAGACTGTATCCACAAAAGCTGTGCAGAGGGAATTCCATAAGCAAAACTGCAAGCTGCAATTGCCAAACCACTAGTGACTGATATAAATGCTCAGAAGAGGAGAGAGTGGTGTAACACCCATAAATCGCGGACTATCGATCAATGAAAGACTGTAATATAGTCCGATAAATTGAGGTTCACACTGTTCCCAACCACTGGCCATGTTTACGTGTGGCAAACACCATCCCAAGCTTCCGACCAGGACTATAACCAACGGTAAAGCATGGTGACGGTGCAATCATGGTTTGGGCAGCTACAGCTTGGTATTCTGCAAGCCCCATCATCACCTTAAAAGGTACAGTCACTGCCAGCGACTATGTACATGTGCAACTCATGGTGCAGACATTGTTTCCCGAAGACCACGCCATTTACCAAGGCAATAATGCCCTGATTCACACAGCTGGTGTTGTCCAATCGTGGTTTGATGAGCATGCAGGTTAAGTCTTGCACCTTCCCTGCATGCCGCAATCACCAGACCTCCATACTATATCAAGAAAGAAAAGCTGCGCCAAAAAAAAAAAAAAAAAAAAGCATACATTAATCACCATATGATCTGGTCAATATGGAATAATACGCAAAATATTGTCCTAAACAATAATAACTTGTACTATCCACAGAAAACACTAATGTCCCCTTGGACTGACAGTCTCTGGTAGCACAAAGTCCTAGGCATAGAAATAGGGACAAAGGCAAACTATTCCTCAATCTCCGGGAGAAGACATAAAGAAATAATGGTGGAGGAGATGATCCTGATGTTCTGAAGTAAACAGAAGAGGCACCCGGTGACTTGTGAATGGCGATAGTGTTGAACACAGTGCCCGACACCCTTAAAAAGTGGCTGCTTACCGGAAAGCCAAGGTAAGAAGGCTCAGCTAATAAGTTGAACGACCAAAGGATGCGATTCTTCCTGTTACTATAGGGCGACAATCGATACTCCAAATGGCATGGGTATAAGGAGACACTTGTTCACATGGGGTCCATATGGGAAGTAGAGGAAAAAAGGAAGCCCATAGCGTGAATCCGATAAAACAATTTATTAAAACAAAATAGAAAGCACTTACATTTATTCAAATGCTATGGTGCATGTAAAAAAGTGCCGGCCGGCAAATGTAGGAGCCCGTCCTCCTCTCTGTAGTATGGTGGCGTCACTGCGTGCCCTCCCAGACCAGTTTCGACAAATGTGTCTTTCTCAATGGGGAATACTATACTATATCGCCACTATGGTAAATTTTGGAGAACGAGGTTTGGGTCTGTTTTCTGCTTTCGGCATCTCTGCGAAAACTGGAACGATTTCATTATCCACCATCCAAGACGTATATTTATCAATTCCCAGGTGAATTCAGGTGGTCTTGGATGCCAAAGGCGGTCCAACACTATAGTCGTTCTTTTTACCTGGTGTTTCCATAATTTTGTCTAACCCCTGTAGATGAGCATTAAAAGTAGGCACTTGCCAGGACCTGAGGCAAACACAAATTTATATTTAATCAAAAGCTCCCAGTCTCCTCAAAGACCTCCTACAATGCAGTATTTGAAAAATAACTATGTAATAACCATAGGACAATTAAATACCCACCATAAACTCTGCTCATGTAGTCCCCGTCACATTTAGAACTGGTCCCTGAATTTGACTTTTAGATTTTGTACTTTAAGAGTGTTAATGCTTTTGCTCAGTATGCATACGTATAAATACTTCTGTACCTACCAATAGCTTATCCTGGGATCCCTGCATGGGGTGTTACAAAAGTGTACACCATGTTATTACTGTGTCTATGCTTCTAATCAATGTAAGACAAAATGTTCCAAGAGTATTTTGTTTAACAAAGCTATAAGTATAATTGGATCAACCCAGTCACAGCTGATATAGTATTTATTGATCTTGCTTTCAAGCATAAGTATGTATTGATTGAAAATGGTACACAGCCATTTGGGTTCACTCCATGTTCCACTCGCTTGTATCCATAATTGTATCTTCCTTGCTCCAAACACCGGCTGTCTACGTGCTCCTGTTGCATGCATGGAGGGGCAAACCCCTTCTGTGTTTACTTGCCCAGCTTGGCTCAGCTAGCAATATATTTTATCTACAGGTTCAGGTTTCAGCATGCATAGTCCATAAACACTCTAGCACCTATGCGTTTCATCCACCGTGCATGCAGACTTCATCATGATTAAGTATTGAAGAATTTTAAATTACATTTTAAAATTTTACAGCTTTTTGATTAAATATTTTCATGGTTTTGGAGATTAAATTGCAATTACAAACAACATTGCTTATTTTGAACATCTTCTGCATTTTAAAGTGGTTTTAGCGTGATCTTTTACCTTTTGCAAAGACAAACTTTTCAACATGAAATGTCTTGCAGGTAATTTTTTAAGTAGGCAAAAGAATGGTCAAATTATCCATTGTGTATTATGAGAATAATTGTATAATTTTAATTTTCCTCCACAGAAAATTGAAAATCTCAAGGATACAACATGTGTAAGTTTCTTTACGTAATCTCTGTGGGAAAGGACAATCTGTTTCTTTGAATAAATGGGCTGTGTGGATACTATTAACCACTTCCCGACCGCCCCCTGTATATTTACGTCGGCAGAATGGCACGTACAGGCAGAATCACGTACCTGTACGTGACATTCTTCCGGCGGTTGGGGGGTCCGATCGGACCCCCCTCCGCCGGCGGGGACGGTCGGGATCGCTTCAGGAGCGATCCGGGACGAGGGGACGGCCAGTGGTTTCTGGCCACCCCCTCGCGATCGCTCCTGGCCAATGAGAAACTTCCCCTTCCTGTCTATTGTATAGACAGGAAGGCGGAAGTGATGTCACGCTCGGTGCGCCGGTCTATGTGACCGGAGACGCCGAGCGGCGAACATGTACAGGTTAGTGCACAACACTACACTGACACCACTACAGTTAGGCACATATTCCACCCCCCTGTCACCCCCTGATCACCCCCCAGATCACCCCCTCCCCCCCCCAGTCACAGTGTCACTAATTGCAGTGATCATTTATTTACTGATCACTGCATTTAGTGTCAGTGTGACTGTAATAACTGTCAGGGCAGTTAGTTTTAGGTCCAAGGTAGCCCCCTACCCCCCCCTAATAAAGGTTTAACCCCTTGATTGCCCCCCAGGTAACCCTTTCACCCCCTTTTGCCAGTGTCACTAAGCGATCGTTTTTCTGATCGCTGTATTAGTGTCACTGCTGTCGCTAGGTAACCATTTTTTTTTTTTAGGTAACCGCCATGTTTATATAGGTTCATAAATAGGTTTATAGGTCAGGTACCCCCATATTACAACCTAAATAAAGGTTTTAACCCCCTGATTGCCCCTAGAGTTAACCCTTTCACCAGTGATCACTGTATAACTGTCACTGGTGACGCTGGTTAGCCAGTTAGTTATTTTGTTATTTAGGTTCCCCGTCAGGTTTTTATATAGCGTCAGGTACCCCCATATATTACCTAATAAAGGTTTTAACCCCCTGATTGCCCCTAGTTAACCCTTTCACCCCCTTTTGCCAGTGTCACTAAGCGATCGTTTTTCTGATCGCTGCATTAGTGTCGCTAGGTAACCATTTTTTTTTTTTTTTTTTTTTAGGTAACCGCCATGTTTATATAGGTTCATAAATAGGTTTATAGGTCAGGTACCCCCATATTACAACCTAAATAAAGGTTTTAACCCCCTGATTGCCCCTAGAGTTAACCCTTTCACCAGTGATCACTGTATAACTGTCACTGGTGACGCTGGTTAGCCAGTTAGTTATTTCGTTATTTAGGTTCCCCGTCAGGTTTTTATATAGCGTCAGGTACCCCCATATATTACCTAATAAAGGTTTAACCCCCTGATTGCCCCTAGTTAACCCTTTCACCCCCTTTTGCCAGTGTCACTAAGCGATCGTTTTTCTGATCGCTGCATTAGTGTCGCTAGGTAACCAGTTTTTTTTTGTATTACTGTTACGGGTGACGCTGGTTAGTTAGCTTGTTTTTTATACTGTCAGGGCACCCGCCATTTATTACCCAATAACGGTTTAACCCCCCTGATCGCCCGGCGGGTGATATCAATTAGGTTTTAGGGTCAAATAAGGTCTGCGTCGCCCCAGGTTAGTGCCAGTACCGCAAACACCCACGCGCAAAGCATACACCTCCCTTAGTGGCACAGTATCTGAACAGATCGATATCTGATCTGATCAGATCTATACTAGCGTCCCAGCAGTTTAGGGTTCCAAAAAAAACCGCATTGTTAGCGGGATCAGCCCAGATACCTGCTAGCACCTGCGTTTTCCCCCTCCGCCCAGCCCACCCAAGTGCAGTATCGATCGATCACTGTCACTTACAAAACACTAAGCACACATAACTGCAGCGTTCGCAGAGTCAGGCCTGATCCCTGCGATCGCTAACAGTTTTTTTGTGGTAGCGTTTTGATTCAGTCGCTTCAGTCAGGAGCTTTTTTACCTGTGAATCTCAAAAAAATAAAAAAAAATAAAATAGTTGTCGTTTTATTGTTCTCTCTCTCACTCTATTCTCTCTCTATTGTTGCTCTTTTTTTTACTCCATTCTATTCTGCAATGTTTTATTATGTTTTATCATGTTTTATCACGCTTGCTTTTCAGGTATGTAATTTTGTTTACTGTGTTTTAGTGTTGAGCATTTTTTTTGTTTTCAGGTGCGCCATTCAGTTGCAACGCGGATTTATTTATCTTGACAGCAACAGCGTTTGCTCCCACGATACATAAAGCCGCGACTCCAACGCTGTAGGAGGTGATTTCACCACCACAGTTAAAAAAAAGAGCATATATGCCGAAGCATGGGGGCAGCAGGGGGGGGAGGAGCGATTGGCTCCTAATGCCACGTACATACGGTCGAAATTCCGACCGTGTGTACACGGCATAACTTTTGCGGGAGGATGCCCCCATGCATCGGCATATATAAATGGTGCATGTATGCCCATCATTAGAAGTGGGTGGATGAAGGGAGGTATTCTAATGGTGGGCATACCCACCAATCAATCTCTTTTTTTCGTTCAGCCAAGAGGCTGCATGAAAAAAAAAAGATTACAATATATGTCCAGTATGTTGCTGGACTTTGAATGGTTATACCAGAATGATGCCTGCAGGTTTAGGTATCATCTTGGTATCATTCTTTTCAGCCAGTGATCGGCTTTCATGTAAAAGCAATTCTAGCGGGTAATTAGCCTCTAGACTGCTTTTACAAGCAGTGGGAGGGAATGTCCCCCCCTCCCGGATATAAACCGCGCCATTGGGAAATTGGGAAAGCATTTTATCATACCAATCTTGGTGTGGTCAGATGCTTTGAGGGCAGAGGAAAGATCTAGGGTCTAATAGACCCCAATTTTTTCAAAAAAAGAGTACCTGTCACTGCCTATTGCTATCATAGGGGATATTTACATTCCCTGAGATAACAATAAAAATCATAACAAAGAAAAAAAATGGAAGGAACAGTTTAAAAATAAAATAAAAAAGCTAAATAAATAAAAAAAAAAACAAAAAAAAAAAAAAAAAGCACCCCTGCCCCCCCTTCTCTTGCGCAAAGGCGTACACAAGCGTTGGTCTGGCGTCATATGTAAACAGCAATTGCACCATGCATGTGAGGTATCACCGCGAAGGTCAGATCGAGGGCAGTAATTTTAGCAGTAGACCTCCTCCGTGAATCTAATGTGGTATCATGTAAAGGCTTTTAAAGGCTTTTAAAAATGTATGTAGTTTGTCGCCACTGCGTGTTTGTGCGCAATTTTAAAGCATGTCGTGTTTGGTATCCATGTACTCGGCCTAAGATCATATTTTTTATTTCATCAAAAATTTGAGCAATATAGTGTGTTTTAGTGCATTAAAATAAAAAAAAGTGTATTTTTTTTTCACAAAAAATGCGTTTGAAAAATCGCTGCGCAAATACTGTGTGGAAAAAAAAAATGCAACACCCACCATTTTAATCTGTAGGGCCTTTGCTTTAACAATATATATAGTGTTTGGGGGTTCAACGTAATTTTCTTGCAAAAAAAAAATATGTTTTCATGTAAACAAAAAGTGTCAGAAAGGGCTTTGTCTACAAGTGGTTAGAAGAGTGGGTGACGTGTGACATAGGCTTCTAAATGTTGTGCATAAAATGCCAGGACAGTTCAAACCCCCCCCAAATGACCCCATTTTGGAAAGTAGACACCCCAAGCTATTTGATGAGAGCAATGTTGAGCCCATTAAATATTTTTTTTTTTTGTCCCAAGAGATTGAATAATGAAAAAAAAAAAATATATATATATTTTTTTTACAAAAAGTTGTCACTAAATGATATATTGCTCAAACATGTCATGGGCATATGTGGAAATACACCCCAAAATACATTCTGTTGCTTCTCCTGAGTACGGGGATACCACATGTGTGGGACTTTTTGGGAGCCTAGCTGCGTACGGAACCCCAAAAACCAATCACCGCCTTCAGGCTTTCTAAGGGTGTAATTTTTTTATTTCACTTCTCACTGCCAATCACAGTTTCGGAGGCCATGGAATGCCCAGATGGCATAAAACCCCCCAAAATGACCCCATTTTGGAAAGTAGACACCCCAAGCTATTTGCTGAGAGGTATTGTGAGTATTTTGCAGATGTCGCTTTTTGTCACAAAGTTTTGAAAATTGAAAAAAGAAAAAAAATTTTTTTTTTTCTTTACTTTCTTCATTTTCAAAAACAAATGAGAGCTGTAAAATACTCACCATGCCTCTCAAAAAATAGCTTGGGGTGTCTACTTTCCAAAATGGGGTCATTTGGGGGGGTTTTGTGCTATTTTGGCATTTTATGGCCTTCGAAACGGTGATAGGTAGTGAGGAGTGAAATCAAAAATTTGCACCCTTAGAAATCCTGAAGGCGGTGCTTGGGTTTCGGGGCCCCGTACGCGGCTAGGCTCCCAAAAAGTCCCACACATGTGGTATCCCCATACTCAGGAGAAGCAGCAAAATGTATTTTGGGGTGCAATTCCACATATAACTATGGCATGTGTGAGCAATATATCATTTAGTGACAACTTTTTGAAAAAAAAAAAAAATCTTTTTTATTTTTGTCTTTATTCAATCACTTGGGACTAAAAAAAAAAATATTCAATGGGCTCAACATGCCTCTCAGCAAATAGCTTGGGGTGTCTACTTTCCAAAATGGGGTCATTTGGGGGGGTTTTGTACTTCTCTGCCATTTTAGCACCTCAAGAAATGAAATAGGCAGTCATAAATTAAAAGCGGTGTAAATTCCAGAAAATGTACTCTAGTTTGTAGACGCTATAACTTTTGCGCAAACCAATAAATATACGCTTATTGGCATTTTTTTTACTAAAGACATGTGGCTGAATACATTTTGGCCCAAATGTTTGACTAAAATTGAGTTTATTAGATTTTTTTTTATAACAAAAAGTAGAAAATCTCTTTTTTTTTTTTTTTTTTCAAAATTTTCGCTCTTTTTTTTTTATATTTATATCTCAAAAAATAAAAATCACAGAGGCAATCAAATACCATCAAAAGAAAGCTCTATTTGTGGGAAGAAAAGGACGCAAATTTCGTTTGGTTACAAAATTGCATGACCGCGCAATTACCAGTTAAAGTAGTGCAGTGCGAAATTGAAAAAAGACCTCTGGTCCTTTGGCTGCCAAATGGTCCGGGGCTGAAGTGGTTAATGACTAGGCACTTAAAGCCAGTCTGTTTACAATTATGCAATGGATGAATATGCCTTGTACTTAGGGCTCTAAATCACTTGAAGAAAATCACAAATTTTGCTTTTGGATTAGGCAAAGGCTGAGCCTCTCTGCCTTTGAGAAGGATTATGTTCATACTATACCTAGTGGTGAAATTTTACTAGGATAGCGAAAGATTACATCTCCCTAAATCTTCTGCCATGTATATTCTGAACTACAGCTAGACTGGAGGCATGGAGCCATTTGCTCCTTTCCCTCATCAGAAAGGCCAATCTCAATAAAATTTGAATTTGTGTACTAATAAAACCAGTATGTGTGTACTTCTTTAAGAACTTACCGGTCCGAATACCCCCCAAAAAATATTATAGACAAGGCTCAATGTGTTTTTGTTGGGTAATTTGACCTCTAGACCTAGCCTTGCTACAACGGCTCTGGCTACAGGACAGTCTTGCATTGCCTGACTTTCTGAAATATTGTATTGTGGGTCAGCTATCTCATGTTGCAGTGGTCCCTGAGGTAGCACAACTTGGGTCCTTTAAGGCCCTCCAACATTTACTTTTTAGAGGACCCAGAGCTTCTTAAAGCGGAGTTCCATTCAAAAGTGAAAGTTCTGCTTTAAGGACACCTCACCCCCTTACATGCCACATTTGGGATGTCATTTTTTTTTTTTGGACGGACGGGGGAGTGGGTGCCTGGTTTTCACAGGTATCCAGCTCCCACTTCCGCTCTGGCTGCCTAGGTGACTCAAGTGGAAGTTCTCCTCTCCCTGCAATCTTCTGGGACATGTCACAGGTCCCAGAAGATTGCCCAGCCATTGAGGAGGCACAGCGCGACTTGCACCTGGCTGTGAAGCCGCAAGCTTTCACAGCCGGGTGCCAACATCGCTGAATCGTGGGACAGGTGTGTGTTTATTAAGCCAGCAGCTACTTTAACCACTTGCCGCCCGCCATATAGCAGAATGACGGCGGCAAAGTGGTTTCAACTACCTGACTGGGCATCATATGACGTCCTCAGGATATTGAGCCGATGCGCGCCCCTCGGGGGCACGCATCGCGGTGATCGTTGTTGCGGTGTGTCAGTCTGATGGAGACTCTTTACCACATGATCAGCCATGTGCAATCACGGCTGATCACGATGTAAATGGGAAGAGCCGGTGATCGGCTTTTCCTCACTCACGTCTGACAGACGCGAGTAAAGGAGAGCCGATCGGCGGCTCTCCTGACAAGGGGGGTCTGTGCTGATTGTTTATCAGCGCAGCCCCCCCCCCCTTGGATCCCGCCCAGCAACCACCAGGATGCCACCCAGAACCACCAGGATGGCCATCCACACTGGACCATCAGGTATGCCCCCCTAGACCCCCAGGGAAATGCACATCTGTGCCCAGGCAGCTGCCAATCAGTGCCCACTGACAATGCCTGCCAGTGCCACCAGGGATGCCCATCAGTGCTGTGTATCAGTGCCACGTATCAATGCCTATCAGTGCCCAGCAGTGCCGCCTATCAGTGCCCAGTAGTGCCGCCTATCAGTGCAACCCATAAGTACCCATCTTTTCGGCCTTTCAGTTCCCCAGTGTCACCTGTCAGTGCCCACCTGTGCCACCCATAAGTGCCCATCAGTACTGCATATCAGTGCCGCCTACCAGTGCCCATCGTCGGTGCCCGTCAGTGCCCGCTCATTGGTGGCACCGCCTCGGTGCTGCCTTATCGGTGCCCATCAGCGCAGTGCTTTATAACAGAAACAAAAGCAAAACTTTTATTTTATTTTTTCAAAATTTTCGGTCTTTTTTTATTTAGCAAAAAATTTAAACCGCAGGGGTGTTCATGACCGCACAATTATCCTTCAAAGTGCGACAGCGCAGAAATCTCAAAATTGTCCTGGGCAGGAAGGTGTATAAGTGCCTGGTATTGAAGTGGTTAAGCACCTGCTTCATTCTGGAGTCAACTAAAACTCTCATGTTCCTATTTTATACCTGACCCTGTTTCTCTGGGTATCAAGGTGTATAAAAACCTTGGAACATATAGTTGTTGACCTTTCCACTCTTCAGCAGAAATTTTCGCTGCTCAACAATTTATTTAGATAAATGGCTGAAGTCAAATCATGGTGCAAGCCTTTCTTTTAGAGGTTATGCTGACTTGTTTACTATTACTACCTACTATTTATGCAGGACTGTAGCAGCTAAAGCTGAACCCCAGAGGGTAACATTGCACTACAAAGGGTTAAATGCTCATTTATGCCTAGGAAACCATTAAAGGTAGTTTTACCTACCTGATCTTCCATTCTTGCAGTCTCCCTGCAGGCTGCGCGGCCAATCCCTCCAGCCTCTTCTCTGCATTTGGCAGCCGGAAACCGTCATGTTGTCATCAAATACAATCTGGGGCCCATATCCCTGCACTGGATGTGAGGGCACGGAGGGACAGTCCACTGCTGGAATGTAGTGGCGAGTACCAGCTGCTGAATGAAGAGGAAATCGAAAATGTAAAAGTACTCTTGCCAGTCGCCTAGACCTAAACAAGCATTTAACCCTTGCAGTGTGGGGGCAGCCCCGCTGCAAGATGGTTTTCCCCTTTCTCTTAAAGGATAAACTCCGCTTTGATAGCATGTTACATGCTATACTCATATTCAGGGTGTAACAGTTAGCATGTTACTAAAGCACTTGGGCACTGTCACAATGGGGGTTTGGGTTAGGGTGCCGGCAGTTGCTTTAGTAACATTATCCCCTGCACCTGCTGTCACAATTCAAAAACAGTGCACCCACACAGCCGCACCATTCATTGAGTCTGCCACCCCAATTTGTTTTTTTTTTTTATGTAAGTTGGTTAATATACCACAATCGGAATAGGCTAAATAAGTGTGGCTGGCAATTGTCATAGATTTTATATTTTATTAATATTCTTTTTTACAGAGTATGGTAGAGTCCATCAAGCACTGCATTGTGTTGCTGCAGATTGCCAAGGTAAGTCATGTTTACCTTCTACCATATTCTAAAATAAAATCACTAATAGGGTTGCAATCTGTTGTACACCTTGTAATGCATGTAGGGAGAGGCCCTGATCAATTGTTAATATTTATGGGTTAGTGGGAAAATGTGATTAAGGACACTCTAGTTAAATACCTTTTTTGAGTTTATCTGAAACATTGTGCTATTGATTAATGATAGTCTGATGGTAAGCCATGAAGGTGTCTTAACTTTTTTTTTTTTTTTTCCTTTCTAAATTTGCGCTGGAATTTTTTTGTGGCAATTTCAGGTACGAATTATGATCACCAGTTCTTTTTTTTAGACCTTTTTCCTGCAGTACATGCTTGAACCACTTACGGGTTATCTTCAAAAAGTTATCTGAAAGATTATTTGTGATGAATAACTGTATATTAAAAAGTCCCTACAGGTCACAAGGTTGAGAGCAATAAATCTACGGACAGCAGCTGTGGTTGACATCATAAGGGTGGAAGCAGCTTTGTTGTATTTTTATGCATAATTAGTATTGCACTGTCACCAACTGTATATCTATTCAAGTCTAAGGGGTTGATGCTGATTAATGGGATGAACACTGTCCTCTTTCTGTTTTTGTTCCATCAGCTTTAATGGTAGATAATTGTGTTTAGTTTTGGCTCATGGAAAACACGTCTACCCATTCCTACAACGCCATAATAAAGGTGCCACCTACTTGTAGCTGGTCCTCCCAAAATATTTATTCTATTCTATAACTTTCAGTATCCATCTCAAGAGCATGGTCATCATTTTGATTTGTAGTGCTTAATGATATTTTGGTAGGGATCCCTCCACTCTGGTCCCAGAAGGACCTAGGAAACTAACATGACCTTCTAGCTTGTCAGAAACCATGTAAAGCTGAAATGAGTTCCAGATCGCTTAATCCGTTTAACCAAGAAAGGTCTTTTGCGCATGAGATGAAAGGTTTATGACACAGTTCCCCAGCATGTCATTTTGCTAATTATGACAAATTTTGTTAAAATACGCTTCTGACAATTGTGACAAATTATGTGAAAATCCTCTTCTGGATGCACACAGGTTCACATGATAAAAAATAAAATAAAATTGTGTGTTCGTTTGCTTTCATATGTGTGCAATTTCAAAGCGTCCTGCTTACTTTAAACTGCTGTAGAAAATAAAGCGTGGTGCTTTTAGTAGGCCCCATTCGCACCCCATAGCGCGAACCTCCAAAACGCTGGAGAAAAATTCAGTTATTCTCTATGGAGTTAGTTTACATGTGTACTATTCACCTGAAGCCTAATGTTTGAGACTGAGACACACCTCAGTGTTTTGAACCGTAGGCAATTTTCAAAGCACCGAGGTGTGAATGACAAATCACAGAACGTACATTTTGAAATGCCATTCATTTGAGTGGCACCTTAGATCGAGGTGTGGTTCTGATGCAATAGCCACACGATAGAGCGAAAAAAAAATTCATGCTTCACGCGATGCGGGTTGCCACAATTGCAGTGCGCTTTATCGCACAAAACAATCGCGGCAGGGCCGCACTGCAATTTTAGGTGCCATTCAAATGAATGCCATCTTAAATGTGCGTTTTGCAATTTGTCATTCACACCTCGGCGCATTGAAATAGCAGGAAAAATCGTGACAAATCACATGATTCTAAACGCTGAGGCATAAATACAGTCTGAAGCTCAAAGTTTTGGAGCTTTTTTTTGTAGCTCGATTTAAGGCAGATTGGTGCGTTTTTTGTAACATAGAAATGCATGGAAACAGTTTATGCAAGCATTTTTGACCGTTTTAATGCTCAAATGCAATGATTAAATGAAAATTTTATTATTTTCATTTAATCATTGCATTTGAGCATTAAAACGGTTAAATACATAAAATAGAATAAATAATAAAAATAAATAAAAAATCCTAACCCCAACTCCAAATGTTATACCTTAACACTAATATTAATCCCTGATCCTATTTCTAAATGCAAACCCTAATATTTACCCCTAACCTAACTAAATCTATAATAATAAACACCTAACCTTTAAACCCAAACTCATTACAAAAAAAAGTAAAATAAATACATAATAAAAAAAAAAGCCTGAAGAACATGGCAAAAAAAAAAAGCTTTAAAAACGCTGTACACAAAAAACATGCATACAAATGGTAACCCCCCTAAAAAAAAATGCAACGCTTTGGTGTGAATGCAACCTTATGGTTTTATGGTTTCCATATCTTGCTAAAGATTATATGAAATCCCATGAAATTGTTGCCATCCCTCACAGTGCAACTGATTTTGAGTGTTTGCTACTGTCCTGAGATCACACAACAATAATTGCATATGAACTCGCTTTCATTGCCTCCTATTCCCATGTATACAACTGATCACTTATGTTTTTAATTAACTAGAAATGGCATGAATGCACCCAATCTATAATCGAAGGGTCTTGTTGCAAATGTTCTTTTCTGATAAGTGAAATCTGGCATGCCAATCACGGTGTCTCTAAGTGTGGTCTGGATCCTGTTCTGAAGTATGAGAGTGCCAGCACGGGGTAATTGGTAGAGGTACCGTATTTTCCGGACTATAAGGCGCACCGGACTATAAGGCGCACTAGCAATGATCGGCTGTTAATGGGGATATTTCCATATATAAGGCGCACCGGACTATAAGGCGCATTTAATGAAACAAAACTCTGATGCGGTACCGTAAGTCAAATTTTATTCAACTCTTTAGCAATAACCATAAAATGGTCTATAACAATAACTCTTAACACTGTTCAGTTAAATACAAAACCAGACACTAACTTTTTCACTTTATTCTTCAATAACTCTTAACACTGTTCAGTTACCGGTGAATACCGTACAAAACCAGACACTCACTTCTTCACTTTATTCTTCTCCCGCAAATCCATCAAATTCTTCATCTTCAGTGTCTGAGTTTAACAATTGGGCGATTTCGGCATCAAGCACGCCCGTATCCATCTCATCATTCTCATCAGTATCCGAGTCAGGCTCGTTGCTGTCATCGGTACCGGTACTTAGCTGTTCAGTGATAATACCGGACTTCTTGAAAGCTCGGATTACACTGGTGACTGATACCTTCGTCCAGGCATCCACGATCCACTGGCAGATAGTGGCGTAACTCGCCCGGCGTTGCCTCCCTGTGTTGGTGAATGTGTGTTCGCCTTCTGTCATCCAATGCTCCCACGCAGCTCGCAATTTAACTTTAAATGACCTGTTGACACCTATATCTAGTGGCTGCAGTTCTTTGGTTAATCCACCCGGAATGATGGCAAGCACCGAATTAGTTTTCTTCACTTGGGCTTTGACAGTATCTGTCAGATGGGCGCGCATGGAGTCACAGACCAATAGGGATGGAGATTTGTGGAAAAAGCCACCCGGTCTCTTGACGTAAACCTCTCTCAGCCACTCACTCATCTTCTCCTCGTCCATCCAGCCCTTCGGGTTAGCCTTGATGATGATGCCAACCGGGAACCTTTCTTTTGGCAGAGTCTTCCTCTTGAAAATGATCATGGGTGGTAGTTTCTGGCCATTAGCCTGGCAACCGAGAACTACAGTGAAGGATGACTTCTCGTTTCCTGTAGTGCGTATAGATACCGTACTGGTCCCTGTTCTCTCGACAGTACGGTTTACAGGGATATCAAAGGTAAGGGGGACCTCGTCCATGTTGGTGATGTGCTCTGGCCGGATCTTCTGTTCATTGATCTTGTTCTTGCAGTAGGTACGAAAAATGGCCATCTTTTCTTCGTAATCCTTTGGCAGTTGCTGTGACATAGTGGTTCTTGTGCGGATAGAGAGATTCCGCCGTTTCATGAAACGGAAGCACCAAGAAGGACCTCCTCGAAAGCCGTTGATCTCCATGTCGCGTGCGATCGATGTTGCTTTGAGTCGAATAGAGACAGTAGAGACACTTCTACCTGCGGTTCTCTGTGCAATAACCCACTGCTCAATTTTGTCCTCCAACTGTGGCCATCTTGCTTTGTTTCCTCGGAAACTCAGTTTGGTCTTCTTTACCTGGCGCAGGGCATCTTCTTGCTTCCTCCACTTCCGTACCATTGATTCATTAATGTTAAATTCTCTCGCAGCTATTCTATTTCCATGCTCTACTGCATGACTGATAGCCTTCAGTTTGAAATCCGCATCATAAGCATGTCTCTTAACAGAAGCCATTTTTGGGGCAGCTAGTACAGTATAGAAAATGAACGATTATATGTGCACGCCTCCTGACTACGATGGCCGTAATGCCCAATCCAAGCAGTGCAGCTTCCTAGCTTTGGTAATCCTACCAAGCTGCACTTCTTGGATTGGGCATTACGGCCATCGTAGTCAGGAGGCGTGCACATATAATCGTTCATTTTCTATACTGTACTAGCTGCCCCAAAAATGGCTCCTGTTAAGAGACATGCTTATGATGCGGATTTCAAACTCATCGCTATCAGTCACGCAGTAGAACAACCTGAGAGAGGTTTACGGTACGACGGTTTACGGTAAGAGACCGGGTGGCTTTTTCCACAAATCTCTATCCCTATTGATCTGTGACTCCATGCACGCCCATCTGACAGATACTGTCAAACCCCAAGTGAAAAAAAACGAATACGGTGCTTGCCATCATTCCGGGTGCATTAACCAAAGAACTCCAGCGATGTCAACAGGTCATATATAAGGCGCACCGCATTATAAGGCGCACGGTCGATTTGTGAGAAAATTTAGGGCTTTTAAGTGCGCCTTATAGTCCGAAAAATACGGTAACTGTAATGAGAGCAGGACTTAGCAAAGCTTCCCTTCACGCTCTCTAGAAATGTACTGCGATCCTTCAGAGCAATAGACTTGCTCAAGGAAGCCACAGACCTCTCATTAGTACCGGCACACCAAACTCTACAAAGAGAAGAGGAAAAAGGCAGATTGTTCAGTCAATTCCTAGTCTGCTAGAGTGGGCCAGCATTATTGCTCATCTGACATGGCATTTATTGCAGAGCATTGTGACTCTTTATAAAGTGTGCTTGTTAAGGAAGTTTTGGATTACATTATGGTGTTCAGTTCTCTATGAAAGACGCAGGATTTCCCGACTTTTGCCCTCACGTGTTAGGAGCGTATTGTAGCCTTCCACAGACTAATTAATGTACAATTATGTGTCTTCCTGTTGCTTCTGTGTTGTTGAGAAATTGGCTACCCACTGACTTTAGGAAAAATGTTCTTAATATCTGTGATCGTGTTTATTCCTACCGCTCATTAATTATGTTTAGGCAACGGTGGGGGTTGTCTTGCACGTGTTTCATTAAGATCTGACCTGTGATCCAGCAGAATGTTCTGTACCTCCATCTTCCTCCTGCAGCACCCCTCCGCTGTCTTTTAGTCTTTATTATACAGCTATGCAAGCTCATTACTGCTTCACCAGGGTTCCAAAATGGTTCTGTTCTTTCAGGACCTAATGTTCTCTACCCGTTTTTAATTGCGGAAAGGATTATCCTTCTTTTTTTTTTTTTTTTTTTTTTTAAATAAATAAAATTTTAAGAGCACATTTGTGATAAAAATAATTGACCGTTATGATGGACCTTTTACCTGGTTTTGCTCGGCACACCTAAAATAAGAACTCCTTTCTTTGAAGGCGAACACCTTCAGTTAAAGAAAGCCTGTACCAAAATATACAAAAACAAAAGTGTGCACTAGTGTAATATAGTTTTATTGAAACGCACTATAAAAGCTGTATAAATAGTTGCACTCACATTTTTAAGTATATAACTAGGCATGTGATTCTGTTGGTTACCCTCTCCTGGACTGTAGCCGCCAACACGGGCACTTTATCAAGTGGACTTGATAAAGGAGGCCACGCCTATGAAACGCGTCGACATAGCAACCTAACGTGGTGACGTACTGCTCCGGTCTCCTCCACCTATCCCGAGTGCTTTGGTTCTCCATGCCGATGTGTGCGGCTCCGGCTGGTCTGGGCACAAGCGCATTTCACCATGCAGAACAGAGTCTGGGTCAGGCGGCTTATGATCTGTCATCCGGGTCCAGGATGGTTGGATGTCCCTTGACACATCTTGTCGTGACAGTCCAGGAGAGGGGAACCAATGGAATTACATGGCTTTTTTTTTTTCAGAACTTTTTCCACCTTTTAATGTGACCTATAAACTGTACAACTAAATTGAAAAACAAACGTATACATGGCTTTTTATATACTTAGAAATGTGAGTGCAACTGTTTAGAACTTTTTACTGTGTGTTTCAATACAATAATATTGCACTAGGGTAGATGGGCGCTCTTACCTTTTTTTCCTTGTTTTTGTGTAGATTCTTTTCCATCTCCCAGTGGATCAATCTGAGAGCTGCAGCACTGTAGTAATAGAAGATTGCCACACACTAAGATTACCAGCCTGACCAGAGGGCATTTTGATCAGCGCATGAACTGGTGATTTGTTGTTGCTTTTGCACCAAAATATAAGCTGCTATTGCTGACATCTGTCTTTGGGGTCTCCATAATCAACGTTTCACAGCACAATGCCTAATGCTAAGGATGCATTCATAAATCTCCAACGACAGAAATAGCAGCCTGTACCTGCAAGCTGCTAGTTCTGTGATTGCATCGTATGCAGGCTGTGCCGTTTGGTTGAGCCACAATGGTGTCACTCCCACGCATGCACGCGGGAATCACAGCCACGGTACATCTCTCTCAATAGACGACACTCCGTCCATTGAGTGCGCGGTGCACGTGCGTTATTGACATCACCAGTGCTGCTAAAGAAAATATCTCCTAAATGGTGCCCGTTTAGGAGATATTTACTGTACATACAGGTAAGCCTTATTATAGGCTTACCTGTAAGTATAAATCATGAAAAAGGACTATTACTACCGCTTTTAATTACTTTAAGCTGTTTTCCTGTTGTACTCCAAAAGCAAACATTTGTTCTATTGCAGATTACAAATTCCTAGATGTGGTGGTTGAATTGGTTTTAGGCATTCTGTCTATTTTCAGCTGGTAAGTCTGTTTTTCAAAAGTACAAGCTGTCTTGCAGTTATAAGGATAAGACAAACCATTTACCACTGGCAGGGGTGCTTATAATGATCAGCTTTTTATTTATGTAAAACCTTTATCCCAAAAAGGAATTAGCTGGATTAATGGTATTAGCTGGATTTTGGCTTTCATTTTGTAATTGTATTTAGATCTGCTAGTACATCTAACACTCCCCTCCACCCAGACTGACAATGCTGCTGTCCAAAGGTGCTCCTTAATCCTGAGTGGAGGCACTCTAATACAGGAGGTGTGTTACTGGCCAATAGATTACATTTTGGTTTTGGGGTTTAATACTATAAGTGTAAATTGTGTTTTAATCACAAATGTCATTTGTTTTTAAAGTGCAAGTTCACAAAATCTGTAAGATGAACTTACACTGGACCCCTCCTCATCCCCCTCGGTCTCACTGCCCTGGAGTCCCGCGATCACCCGCTGTGACGCATCGGGTCACCGCTTTACTGGTCCAGGGATTTAAAATCCCTGCGGCTTTCTCTCCTCGTCTCCAGGGCTAGGCGGGTTCTGATTGGTCAGTGTCAACCAATTAGAATGCCTCCTATCTGTACACGCAGAGAGGCACGTTTAGAAGATTAAAGTGGTGTTTTGCGCGTCGGAATTGGTACAGACGATCGGAATTTCCGATCTGAACTTTTTCCGACTGAAAAATTGAGAACATGCTCTGTCTTTTGCTGGCTGGGAAAAGTCCGATGGAGCATACACACGGTCGCATTTTTCGACTAAAAGCTCACATCGGTCTTTTGCTGGCGGAATTTCCACTCGTGTGTACGGGGCATAAGGCTCCTTTCACACGGGCTGTCCGATCGCCTGTTTATTTTTAGGCGGACCTAATCGGACACTCTAGTCTCTTCTATGGAGCGGCGGATGTCAGCGGTAACATGTCTACCGACACCTTCCAAAAACACAGAGCTGGTCCTATTCCCCATCCATCTGGCAGATTGGATAGAATGGCATCAGATGGAAATAGACAGGCGTTTCCATCCAATTGCTCCATAGCGGAGAGTGGGACTGCTCTGTCCATGTCTGCTCCGCATAGCAGAACGGACATGGACCTATCATCCGCCTGCTCAGGAGAGAGATCTCCTGCTGAGCAAGTTGATTCCGCTTAGTGGAGGCGCCCCTGTGAAAGGGGCCTTAGTTCAAAGAGAAATGGTTTTAATAGAACAAATAGAATGAAAGAGAAATCGGAGTACCTGGGGATCCCAACAGGTCATTGTCCTCAAGTTGCCTACCTCTGCTGTGGGCTGGAATTGATGAGTGTAAGCAATGGTAGCGTAAAGTGGTATTAAAGTAATACTAAAGTCTTGTGTTTTTTTTTTTTTTTTTAATTACAAACCTTTATACTTCCCTGCTCTGCGAGTTTTGCACAGAGCAGCCCAGATCCTCCTCTTCTCAGGTCCCTCTGCTGCTCCTGGCCCCTCGCTCCTATCGAGTGCCCCCATTGCCAGCAGCTTGCTATGTGGGTACTGGAGCCGAGTCACAGCTCTGTGTGTCCATTCAGACATGGAACCCCCACCCCGCCCCCTCTCTTCTGATTGGCTGTCTGACTTTGACAGCCTTTGGAGCCAATGTCGCTGCTTCTGTGTCTCAGCGAATCAGGAGGGGTGTCCTGGACGGCTTAGACATTCGTGGACATTGCTGGAGAGAGATGAGGCTCAGGTAAATAATTAGAGGTGCTGGGAGGGGGGGGGGGGGGGGGGCTGCTGCACACAGGCTTTTTTATCTTAATGCATAGACTGCATTAAGATAAAAAAAACCTTCTTCCTTTTACAACTCCTTTAAACCTAAAACTAAAAATGGAATTATATTACCAATTGTTCAGTGTGGTGGCTGCATCAGTTTTCTTTTCTTTTGGCTTTTCTCACTCTGTATTCACCTTTGCCCAGTAGCACACCTCCTGTATTGGTGAGATAACTCTGGGTGAATGAGCACAGGAGGCACAGCAGCCTTGTCTGTCTGGGGGGATGATAGTGTTAAATGTATTGGGAGATTTAGATGCACTAACAATTTAAAGGCAAACTTCAGCTAACACTTTAAAAGCAGTTACAGCAAATCGTTTTTTCCTTTTTGAGATAAAGGTATTGCATGAATAAATAAAATCTGATCATTGTACGTACCCCTGCCAGTGTTTTTTTTTATTTAATTTTTTTTGTCTCATCCATGTAAACTCATACATTCTGCTGGAGAGCTTGTGCTTTTGAAACAGACTTGCTGGCTGGATCACTAAATGAAAATGGAAGAAAGAAAGCCGTAAAAAGGAAAAAAATCCAGGAGTCAGGGATTCAACTCTCTAAGACCCCTTTCACACTGGAGGCATTGCAGCACTAAAAATAGCGCCTGCATAGTGCCTGAAAAAAGCCTCAGCTGCAAACCCAGTGTGAAAGCCCGAGTGCTGGGGCGCTGCGCTGGCAGGGCGTCATAAGTCCTGCCAGCAGCTTCTTTGCAGCGTTGTAGGAGCAGTGAATACACCGCTCCTGCCCATTTAAGACAAGGGGGCAGCGCCGCCATACCGCCGGAAAAGCGCCGCTGCAGCAGAGTTTTGCGGGTGGATTTATCCCTTTTTCGGCCACCAGTGGGGGTAAAAACCGCCCCATTAGCGGGCGAATAGCGCTGCTAAAATGACGGTAAATCGGCGCTAAAAATAGCGCCGCTTTACCGCCGACGCCTGGAGCGGCTCAGTGTGAAAGGGGTCTAATGTTCACCTGTAACTGAAGTTTTGTTGCAGTATCTGGTTTTCTATTTTAATTACCTGCTAGCTGGTCAGTTACTGTATTTTACAATATAGATGTACATCTAAAGAAGCCACAAATTGCAGGCAGAGCTAGAGATGCATTTTGCCGATAAGTAAAAAAAAAAGGTGCCAAAACCACATGTGATTTTACTGTGTTTAGGGCTGGTTCACATCACAAAAAAACACACTCCAGACCCATTCCAGATGCATTTTTGCATGCCGTTTTTAATGCGTTCTTGAAGCTTCCCGGTGCGTTTTTTGATTTTGTTTCCAGATCCTTTTTTTTCCTTTTTTTTATTTTTTCTCTTCACTGTACTGGGGTCTGGTGCATTTTTGATGGGTTCCAGTCTGTTTTTGATGCGCTTTACCATGTTCCAGTGCAGGAAAAATTGCAGCATATTCTTTTTTTCCTGGAACTGATCGCACCGGTGTGAACTATGCCATTGGAAATCGTATAACCTACTTTCCTTGCATTTTTGATGCAGTAAAACGCACTGGACTGCATGTGGGGTGAACTGGCCCTAGTGGTTTGTTTTTCGTAGGTCATGTGACTCAAACTACCATTGCCGGTTTTGGTTTTCGGCCAAGTGCATCCTGCATTTTCGGTTTCTACACAGAGCCATAGTGAATCTGTTTTTCTTTGTGGAACATTGTCCTTTTCTACACTCACAATGTCCTCTTCTTGTCTATGTGGCTGAAGTAATGCACGTTTTCTATGTGTGGTGGGTACGCCGTTTTTAGGCTTTCGCAATCTATGACAGTATATGGCCGATTCACTATAAATCTAAGTGCCTATTTACGTACACAGGAAAATGTTGACATGGTTCTGTCTTTTTATGGTTAGATTGGGGAAGAACCATATGTCAGCATCTCCAGAATGAACCTGGCCAAGCTATTTTAAGAGATAAAGTAATTAACTAAGATGGATTTTTCCAGCTAGATGATATTGATTCCCTTCAATATAAACTAGTACTCCAGAGAACTCTCTAAAATGCACATTTGCAGGATGAGATGAATGATTTGTGACAGAAGTAACATAAAGTATACATTTTATAAAAGTACAAACACATAAAGGCAATTTTTTTTTGTGTTGGATAGAGTAGAGATGGAATAGAACACCTGCCAGTTTTTATTGCCATCTGTGCCCCCGGTAGGGAGATTCACCCTCCTATTTGTGCCATTTACCATTATCATTGAAAGCGAAAGGAAAAGAAATCCCAAATTTTGGGTTGGCCTCAAAAAAGTAATGGAAAGGAAATCTTCCAATGGGGGGACACTAGTTCTGGTGACCCGGGAGGCCCAAATATATTACCTTAATTTACAGGGATTTCCTCTCACTTCTTGTTATGTCTATGGGACAGGATGTGAAGGGAAATCTCCCCAATGGGACACAAAAATGAACCTTATATTCTATCCAAAATGGGGGGGAAGCAACGTTTACTACAAGGCTTATCGAGTGTTTGCAAAGCTTTTAGCTAGGTGCTTTGCTGAAACCTTTTAAAAGCACCATTCAAGTCTAGTTTTGGGAGGCTATACACGGATCTTGATGGGAGTGCTAACTGTCACTTTAAAGTGGAACTTAAAGCGGGACGGTACCTGGAAAAAAAAAATTAAAAGCCAGCAGCTACAAATACTGCAGCTGCTGACTTTTAATAAATGGACACTTACCTGTCACAGGTTCCAGCGATGTGGGCAGCAGAGGCCGATCAATCGATCGGCTCTCTGCTGCTGCCGGCGCCATTCTCAGTGAGGGAATCAGGAAGTGGCAGCGCAATGAGAATCGTCAGCGCTGTCTGCCGGGACACGTGTGTGTCCCGGCAGACCGCGCGCCAGGACAGGAAGTGGCATAAACTCCCGTGGGAGTTTATGCCCGGAAGTGGGTGCAGATACCTGTCTTAGACAGGTATCTGCACCCCCCTCCCCCCTGGAAGGTGACAAATGTGACACCGGAGGGGGGGGGGGGGTTCCAAAAAGCGGGAGTTCCACTTTAGGGTGGAATCCCGCTTTAAAGGATAAGTTCACCTTTTTTATTTTTTTTATTTTTAGTTCTTTAATAAATGCATTTTTTTGCAGGTGAAAAAAAAATGTGCATTTACTCCTATCTATCCCGTACATCATACGGGCATGCAGTTTTACACTGACAGGAAGAATCAATGAACTACTTGTAGTTGATTCATTCTCGGAACTCTTTTCAAAAAGTGACAGCTGGTATGGAGAACTTCTTTGCATACTGTCACACAGAGGGCTTGGTTCGCCAAGCCGCTGCGGGACGGAACATGTTACCTAAAAATGGGTGGAACATATAACGTGTCCCCGAAGGTGAACTTCTCCTTTTTAACCCTGATTTTAAGCGGGAATGATTTTATTTATTTATTTTGCAGAAGAAACCTATTGCGTCCCTTCTGCAGTAAAGGCTTTTTACCTTTCTCTATGCAAGATGCTTTAGAATGTACACAGAGCTACCCCTACCCAGCAAGGTGTGCCAAGAGGAATGAATTCCTGTGCCCATCCATGGGAGTTACGTCATCCCGGACTGGCCACTTAAAGGAGAATTACAGCAAAAGCTTGTTTGGCTGTACTTCTCCTGTGGATCACATGAGTGCAGTTCATTCTGCACTCCTGTGACCTGTTTTCAGCAGACAGTGTGCTAAAGCCCACTATTGGGTGACATCAGAGCAGGTCCAGGCTGGGGAAAGATTGCGACCGGCACCCGGTTCAGCCTCTCGGCAGCTCGCTGGATGCTCCTGCCCCCTCCACAGCCTGGTGCTCCTGTGAGCGTGCGGGGGGGGGGGGGGGGGGTTAGAGCAGAGAGCCGGTGACTGACTGTCAGCAGCTCTCTGCTCAGGGAGCTGTGAGAACTGAATGATCGGCTGTGTTTGATCGCTCAGTGTTAGGGGGGGCAGTTGATAATGCAGCATAGCTCCAATGCTGCGTCCACCTCGGTAAGCATGATTCAAGAAAAAAAATACAAACCCCATACTCCTCTTTTAAGATGGCCGAAGTCCCAAAACTCGGAAGAAGCCAGGGTGAAGATCTTGACACCAGCGATGGAGCTTGTGGGATGGGGAGGGGTGAGAATCAAAGGGTTTAGGTCAGCTTTAAAAAAAAAAAGTGGGATTTAGTAGGCATTAGTGAGCATCAGCACTACAGCAGATTTTCTGAAAATCTGCTGAAGCAGCTTGTTTAAATTGACAGTCTGCGTTCCCATTTAAGATATGTTTAACATCTCCAAGTGAAGTTTGCTTGAAAGGCTTTAACAAATCTGTCTGAAGTTTGCTGAATGCTTCAGTCACTTTCTAAAAGCTAGCTATACACACTGCTCTTTTCACGTGCTGAAGCACATATGCAGGAAACCTGTATTAATGTAGCATGTAGGCTGCCATTGTTGGCCTTTTCTTTTGGAAATTCTAGATGCTTTGCTGTCATGTTTAAATGATGCATTCTATCACTTTTGAGTCACAAACCTGGAACAAGTAGAGCCCCAGGATAAGTAAATGTTGTCTAAATACAAGCGTCATGTGTATTCATGTGTATTCTTCCTTGAATCGTGTGCTGTGTGTATTTCTTCCAGATCTGTGCACTAATCCAAAGTAAAACTTTGGGTAGGAGTTTCTCATAATAAAGACCAGTCACTTCTGCTCCCTCTTTGTGCAGGGTGACTGGTCTTGTCCCCGCCCCTCATGTTATTTTCTACAGGCAGCCTGTAGTGGGTGGAGCCAGTTGGGCCCCTCCCACAGCTCTGCACAGGCTAGGTGCAGCACAGTGATGATGTCACAGCTGCTTCTACAAGGTAATATCTGGGTTTATAAAGCCAATTGGGCACACAAAGTTGATTTATGCACTTTGTGGCTCTGTAGGAAAATATATTGAATTACATTTTTTTTTTTGTTCCTGGAGTTCAGCTGGAAAGAGTCCTAAATTTTGTATTCTCTTTCTGATCTACATGCTTATCCTGGATAGATGACTCAGAGTATTGAGGTCGGATCACTAGAAGTTTCAGGACCAGATAGAAATGTAGCATTTGTATTTCTGTCAATATTGGTTTCCTTTTAAAGCCCTTCAGTATGACGCACACTTTCAAATGCGTGCCACAGCACAGAAAATTCTGAAATCTTTTATAAAAACTAGTATGGAGGAGGAAGAATAGCATTTGTCCTACCTTGACACTGCAGTAAAAAAATGGACCGCAACAATCTGGATGCTTTTTGAAAACCCTTTTTTTAGTGTTTTTGCATTTCGTTTTTATAAACAATCCGCAATAGTTACTGCGTTGGCAGCTCAGCTGTTATATGTGCCCTAAACTTTTTCTGCATGTTCTCAATGTTAACATTTGTTTTCTTAAGGACCAAACTAACGAGGACAAGCACGCTGATGGACTTCTAGTAAGTTTATACGTAATGTTTCACTTCTTTTTATTCCTGCAGAAAGTTCACCTGATCTCAGAAAGATCTGATCTTCTCACCCTTCTTCTAGATCTTGTCACTTCATCTGCTCTCAGAGTAACCATTACCTGCCCATCTTAACACTAAACCTGTTTCTGTGGAATGTCTTTAACACTGCTTTTGTAGGAGGCAGTCTCTGTCCAGTAATGCATATTAACCAATCCTAACGCACCCCTTAACGATCTGATTGCATTCTAATGGATCACTGTGGTTTATTGTACTTTACGTGTCTTATGTTGAGTAATTGTGTTCTTGATTCAGTAATATATTCTCCAATAGCTTAAAGTGTCTTTGTTGTTTCATTGAAAATATTACAGCTGTACAGGGAAAGCAGATACTCCGCTTGGCTCCTGGGCGCTGAGTTCCATGAGCTCGGTTTGTTTTGCATTTTCTGTATTTCTTTCAGCTCCTCCGAGAATTGGTGCCCAAAATTTCAAATTCACAAAACCTAACCTAAGTTAGCAGTGCCGTGCCAACATGCATTCATGTCTGCGTCAGCGCTTTTGTGAGAAGGCCGGTAGCCATTAGAAGGGCTGCAATGCCCTACAGGCTCCAGGGCTGACCATATGTGTTGGAGGCCTAGGCAATTTGTCATCTGACCAAATGGCCAGGCATTACACATACGGCAGCCACTGGAGCAGCATTTCTTACTTCAAAAGGCAAGTATTTAATTGCCACTAAAAGAATAGAAGAAAGAGGGTCACCAGTCTAGTGCATTATCCCAAATAAATAAATTTTGTATATAAAAAGTAAAAACTACTCACAAGCATGTGGATAGGAATACGGTTATACAGGCCACTATCCATGCCACCATGGCTATATGGTCCTGGGACCAACAATCTCCAGATCGCAGGGGAGACCATGCAGGGGCCCCTGCTGGCTGACACGTTTTAAAGATATACCTTCTTAGGCCCCTTTCACACTGGGGCGGTTTGCAAGCGCTATTGCGCTAAGAATAGCGCCTGCAAACCGACCCGAAACAGCTGTTGCTGTTCCTTCAGTGTGAAAGCCTGAGGGCTTTCACACTGAAGCGGTGCGCTTGCAGGACGCTCAAAAATGTCCTGCAAGCCGCATCTTTGGCTCGCTATAGGAGCGGTATATTTACCGCTCCTATAGCGCCCGGTCCCATTGAAAACAATGGGGGAGCGCGCCGAACCCGCCCGCAAAACGCCGCTATAGCGGCGGTTTGCGGGCGGTATTGACCCTTTTTCGGCCGCTCGCGGGTGGTAAAATCACCCTGCGAGCGGCCGCAATGCGCCGCTAAAACGCCGGTAAAGCGGCGCTAAATATAGCGCCGCTTTACCGCCAGCGCCCCCACCGCTCCAGTGTGAAAGTAGCCTTACTCAGAGCCTCTGTTTTTAATTGGTTCTGTTGCCAAATGCTTATACTTTACAGTAAGGGCTTGCTACAAGTCTTGGGCTGTTAACATCTTTATAGTTAAAGCGGAGCTCCACCCTAAAGTGGAACTTCCGCTCATCGGAACCCTCCCCCCCCCCCCCCCCCCTCCGGTGCCACAATTGGCACCTTTCAGGGGGGAGGGGGTACAGATACCTGTATAATACAGGTATCTGCACCCACTTCTGGGCATAGATAGCTGCAGATTCTGCGGCTATTACGCCACTTTCTGCGGGGCCACCGCTGTCTGCTGGGAAACGCACGGATCCCACAGACAGCAGGGACCGTCCTTATTGCGCACCGTGACTCGCGCATGCGCAGTAGGAAACCGGGAAGTGAAGCCGCAAGGCTTTACTTCCTGATTCCCATACCGAAGATGCCAGCGGCAGCACATGAGAGCCGATCGACGGAACGTCTTCGGGTGCCGACATCGCGGGCGCGCTGGACAGGTGAGTGTCCATATTTTTAAAAGTCAGCAGCTGCAGTATTTGTAGCTAATGACTTTAAAAAAAAAAAAAAAATTTGCCGGACTCCCTCTTTAACATTTCTGTAGAGGTCCATTCTTGTGGATTTATTAGTTTATGGTCTCATGCCTATGAACTCAGCTGCATGTTATTTAATGTGGCCATGCACATGCAGGCGTTTATGTGCAGTGTTCAGGGGCATAGAAAAATGCGCCAAAGCTTCATTTGGAGAGGCGCTTATAAGCACAATTTATGTACATAAACACGTGTATATGTGCGTAATTTACTCTAATGGCTAGAATAAATGCATATTCCAGCCTATAGAATGAGTTTACGCTCATATGCTTATAAACGCGCACAAGTACGTACATAAATACGCAAAATACGCAGAATATTTGGAGCATACCCGTGTGCATGAAGCCTATGTGGAAGCAATGGGTACGTGAGAGAGAATAGGAAGAACTCTGACAAGTACAAATATCACTAGCCGTCCGTCTGTGGCCATGTAGACCATTCAACTATTGGTATTGGGTTCACATCGTGTTTAACCGTTACCGTCACTATTCATCATTGTGTCCTACTTGTGACAATCATTTTGCAAACCGCAAAGGGAGCGTTAATGTGTGCTCAGGAAATGTAAGCTCAGGAAGAAAACTAAATTGCATTGTGGTCAGGAAAGTTTTGTGACCACACGGAACAGATCTCTTTCAAGACACTGATAGGTATGTACATTTTTATTATGTTTCATCATTTATTTAAATGTGCCTTTTAATCATCAAAATACTTTGTTTTCCTGCCCTTCACGGTATTCTTTCTTTAGATCTGCATGATTTAAATCTTGATTGTGACAAATTCAATTTATATTCTTTTACTTCCTGTATTAGCTTGTACTGTAATATAAACTGCCTGTTCTCTGGGCTCACTCTGGCATTTTTGTAGCTTTAAATAATACTCTGCATGCTCACTCCTCTGATGTAATTGGTGTTTTGTACTCTGTGCATCTGAAGCAGTATGTTTTAATGTTTGGTAACTTTATTTTTATTTTTTTGGGGCGTCTCAACATCTTCCTCCCAAGTGTAAGGTTCCTACTTTTTCATGCAGACCAAATAAGCAGCACATTGGAGGACAATGCACTCTACAATAAATGCTGGGAACCTGTTGGAGATCACAGTTGATTTTTGTGGGTTGTTTTTTTTTTTTTTTTTTTTTTCCCCACAGAAAAATCACTGCCTACAGTTTTCGGTTTCAAATGACAATCATGAATATATTCCCATCACAGAGTGGAGGTGCTACAGCAACAACCAGCTGACTAACCGGTGATAAGCGTACAAGAACGCATACATTGCCAGCACACCGTGGATCCATTTAAAGATCAAAAATGTATTGGTGATCATCTCAAGGGTAAGTGCAGTGTTTCAGAGTTTCACAGGGCCCCTCATCATAACATGGCTGACGAAGGGGTCCCGTGCAGCTCCGAAATGTTGCATTTACCCTTGATGTGATGAGAATTCTTTGATACATTTTTGGACTGCTAAATGGCTCCATGGTGTCTTGGCGACACATGCTATTTTGTAGCTCTGGCCAGTTTCTCCACTAATTGTTTACCACGAAGGTGAGCGTAAGCAGAGAAATCTATTTTGCCAGTACCTTTTTAATAGTTTACAAAACCTTTTGTCATGTTTTTAGCCACATTTAAGCATTCAGTGGCATAAAAAAAAAAAAATTCAGTTCCCTTTGTAGATTTTCCCTTTTTTAATTTTGCATTTTTTCCCCCAATTTTTTCCATCCATACATTCTATATTGTGGTTTTAAATTGGGTAGAAATTTGGCATTTATAATTTCATCATCATTGCAGAATATTGCACTACTGCTGTTTACACTCTGATGCTTGTTTTTGGATGCTGAGCCCTTAATCGGCATGCTGTCTGTTTTGTTGGACTGTTAACATGGATTGGCCGGGTCCAGTTTTAAAACTGGTTTAGGAATTGCTCCTTTTTTCCAACTGTGGCCATCTTATATGTGAGATAAGTCTGTCACTTGATAGCAGATATGTCAGGGAAGTGTACAGGTGTAACATATACTTGACAGGGCTAGTGCTAGGACCAGAATTACGAATACTGAGAATATCACCATAAGGCCTCTAATTTCCTTTTTTTCCTTATAATTGCACAAAAAAACTGAAACTTCTGTAAACATTAAAGTGAAACTCTGGGCAAACATTCTTGGCGAATCTTAAATGTATGCCCAGTATTAATAATCTGCCTTATTCCTATTATTGCAAATCTCATTGTTGTGCACAGTGCTTTCATCATGTCCTTTATATCATGGCAATGCTGCTCACCCTTTGGATGAGTGACTATAGAGAAAATGGATGCTGAAGCTCTTCTCTCTGCAGCACATTGATGAGCTCATACGTGTGTCCTCCATATTTATAAGTATGTTCAAGAAAGAAGACCGACAAGCACTCTGCAAAGCATTAAAACCACAATTGGCCAAGCATTCTGGCCCTTATCCCTCCCAATCTGAAGGCATTACAGGAGCCCAATATAAAGACAGATTGTGATATTAATGCTAGCTGCATATAAAATCAAATTTGAATCAAAGCATAACTTGATGATTTGATTTTGATTTTTTTTTTTCAAATATTTTCTTGGCGCTCCACCTTAATTTCTAACACGTTTAAGGAGTTAAGGTGAAGGCCATGCCTGAACATGTGACAAATATTAGATCCTTTAAAGCAGAACGCCAGGAAAAAAAAAAGATTTTTCCCATGCAGTGGGGATGTGCCCGCACTGCATGGGTTAAATGCTAATTTTTGTCTAGGGAAGAGGAAGGAGAGCCAAGATGTACTCGCCTAATACACGGATCCAGCATAAGACTGGTTCCTGCCACTCCTGAACCTGACCCCACCCCTGTGCCGTCTAGAGGTCTTGTGCGGTGGACTGTTTTTGACATCATTACACCCATAGATCAGCTCTGGACATGAGGACAGCAGGAACAGTCCACCACTGAACATGGTGGAATGCCGTTTTCAGCTTGAACAGAGAATCGGGTTATTATAAGCCCATGATGGCAAACCTTGGCACCCCAGATGTTTTGGAACTACATTTCCCATGATGCTTAACTACAGTGCATGAGCATCATGGGAAATGTAGTTCCAAAACATCTGGGGTGCCAAGGCTCGCCATCACTGCTATAAGCGCTGTGTTCACCCCTAGATAAAACAAGCAGTTAACCCATGGAGTGTGTGCACAGCCCCACTGCATGTGGGGAAAAAAAAATTGCCGGGAGTTCTGCTTTAACCTTTAGTTCAGGAAAAGCTTCATCAAAACGCAATCGCCTCTTAGATTGCACAGCAAAAGGATTCTTCTTAACCTTGAATGACTTTTACTATTCGACTACAAAATTGTTGCCTCTTAATTATTTTTCTTCAGGTTCAGTTAATTCAGGAAATTAATTATTTTTTCCAAATACTTCTTTTCCATTTTAATTAATGCTTCAAAATTTGTAGATCAATGTATGTGATTCCTAACCTCCATCATTCATCAATGTTTAATCGATCACCACTGTAAATTGTAATGTTCCCTTTGTTTTTGATGTTGTACATGTTTGAGTTGAATACCATGTTTCAGTTTTTCTAAAGAATTTATAAAGTACTTGAATGCTTTGCTGGTACCGGAATACATGGATAGGTCATTATACAAGATAAAGTGTACAAACTGCATTGTGATGCCATAGAGTTCGAATGGCACTCTAATACACTGTTACTGTACACAGCCCAGCCCAGCGCTCCAGTGAGTGTGGGGGGTCAGAGCAGAGAGCCGATGACTGACAGTCACTGACTCTCTGCTCAGGGAGCCCTGAGAACCAAGGGATCGTTGGAGTTTGATTGCTCGGTTCTCAGTGTTGGACCCGGCGGGGGACAGATGCAGTATCGGACTGATACTGTGTCCAGCTAGGCAAGTATGAATCTGAACAAAAACAAATTCCTAGACTTCTCTTTTAAGGCATGATCTGAAAGGACCCTAATGGTGCTTTGCTATAACCTGAATTGTCGGGACTCTTTCTATAGCCAAAACTTTTTTGGGTTTTTCCTCAATTTTTATCCTCCTGACAATGGTCACCAGGACAAACTCTGGAAGGATCTCCTGAAAAGTGATACAGACCACAATAAAAACCTAAGAGGTAGTGGTAGAGGTAGAGGGGTGCTGGACACAGATTTTTACAGGTTATGAAAATGTGGATAGCCATTGAGACTTGGTCCCCCCAGGAAGAAGAGTTTCACCCAAGTTGAGAAATCCTAGTGTAATAATTCAAATTAAAATTGGACTCAAAAAATGGATGTTATAAACTGCAGTTTGCGCTGGTGTTCAAAGTAGAAGTGTCAAAAGGCAAAGCCCTACACCAGTACTGAGTGCCGTTTATGACATCCTCTACCTGCAGCCCTGATGACAGTGGATTGTGTGGCCCCCAAAATTCATTGGATGTCCTTTTGCCCTGCTTGGCATACCAGTTGAACAATAAAGACTCTGGACTTCTAATGCCACGTACACACAAGCGGAATTCTCGTTGGAAAAGCCTTGTTTTTTTTTTTCCAACGGAATTCCACTCAAGCTTGTGTTGCCTACACACGGTCACACCAAATTCCGACCGTCACAACACCTACGACGAGCCGCGAAAATTAAGTTCAATGCTTCCGAGAATGCGTCAAATTGTTTCCGAGCAAGCGTCGGAATTTTGCGCGTCGGAATTGCCACAGACGATCGGAATATCCGATCGAAACTTTTTCTGTCGGAAAAATTGAGACCATGCTCTCAATCTTTGGCTACAGATACTCTTTTTAAAGGAAACCTTTCCTAAAACAAGTAAAGAGGCTGCCATTACTGACTTATTCTGCAAATGCCAATTGCTGGGCTGCCATACTGATCCACTTGGTTTTAATACGTATGCTGCATACACACGACCAGACTTTCCATCAGAATAAACTCGGTCTTCCCAACGGAGTTCCGACCGAACAGACTTGCGCGCGCACACACGATCACACCAAAGTCCGTTTGTTTCGAACGCAATGACGTACGACGGGACTAGAAAAGGAAGTTCAATAGCCAGTAGCCAATAGCTGCCCTTGCGCCGTATTTGGTCCGTCGGACCAGCATACAGACGAACAGTTATCCCGATAGAAATTGATTCTGTCGGAAAGATTTCAAGCATGTTCTATTTCTAGGTCCGTCTGAATTTTTTTGAAGAAAAACGATCGGAATATCCGACGGAATAATTCTGGTGGACCTTTTCTGCCAGAAAGTCTGGTCGTGTGTACACAGCATTGGTCACAAACCCAAAACAAGTATGCCACCATATTGCTCCTATTAAAAGGTTTACTTTAGATTCGTTTAAAAGCCTACCTGAAAGGAGATTGAATCTTTGGCCAAAGGACAGTTTTTCGTGGTGGGCTTTTAAATTGATGTATTACCAACTATATTTTCAAAGGAAAGAAGGACGGGAATATGGCATCTGCAATTGCCAACCTCTTTTTGACTGACTGTGTAATCTCCAGACAGTCATTATTAGAGCTAGGTGATTTTCTCCAAAAAAAACTCTATTCACGATTCAAATCGATTTTTTATTTTTTTTTGATGGACACCGTGCCGGTCTCACCTAAAAACTCCTGACTGCAGCTCTCAGGACCGGCGCGCGGTGTCAGCCCCAGTCCTGGTGGAAAAAAATAATCGATTTGCTGAAAATTTGAATCGACTTGACCTTTCAACTCGGTTCAAGATTCAAATCGATTTTTTTTTTTCCCCAGCCCTAGTCATTATCCTTACTTTACTACCTAAAGTGTTTTAGCAGGAACAAATATTTTTAGTCGGGAGTTGAAATGCACTAGTTACATTGAGTAAAAAAAAATGGTTTTGGCATCACTTAATCAGGTTTATGAAAGCAGTTTCTTTGAAGGTAGAAGGGATCTAAACCCAACAATTGCTTGCCTGTCCTCGGATCTGTCTCAATTAAAGTTTTGATTGCTCATACTGTCTTGGGTCAGCTTGGGGTTGACTCTCCAATCTCTAAGTGTACTTATATCTTTTATAGAGCACTATAAATCCTGTGGATTCTATTTACCAGCCCAGTCTATTGGAACCATCTGTGATTCGAACCATGCCAACACAAACTGTTCCATTGCCAGGTAGAGCTTATATTTCACTTTGTTTCCTTGTATTTTTTGGCAAATAATTCTTAAAGTGGTTGTAAACCCTTACATATACCCAGTGAAGTGACTGGCCTCAGGTGATACACAGAGATTAAATAAATCCTCCTCTATAAGTTGTGCCTGTTTATCTGCAGTCTTCTCTTCGCTACATCTGTTCAAACTGCTGAATTATAAAGCTTGTCTGAGCATCCAGAAAAAAAAGGGGCGGAGAGCTGATGTTGCACTCTGCAGAGTTCAGTGAGGAGAGCTCTGAGAGCTGATTGGGGGGAAGGGACACCCCCCCCCTGCACACAGGAACAGAGCTGAGGCTCAATCAGCTCCCTTGTCACCTTTTTTTCTCTTGGTGTCAGGAAAACTTGTCACAAGTGATTCATGCTGAAGGCAGATGAAGGAAGCAGCAGACAGAAATGACACTTAGTACTTTTGAGACGCACTATGGAGAGATATGCATTGTTCATATTTCATGTCTTGATTTTTACAACCACTTAAGCACATTTATTGTGTGAGATGGATAATCTCAGCAGTTCACTGATGGATTTCACTTATTCTGTTTAATATCTTTGCTCTTGCTCATATGCAGCATAAATAAGTTATTTTGTGTAATGGAAGACCCCCCCCCCCCCGACATTGCTCATTGATTGTGATTTATTTATTTATTTTTCAGAGGCTGTGCAGGTTGGTAAAGGTGAACAGCGGCCATCATCGTTGGCTGTGGGTTCAGTAGTGCCTGGCCTCGGAAACCATCAGACTCCCACTCCAAATAGCACAGGTGAGACCTGCATTTCCAAGTACACTGCCAGTTATAGAACTGCTGAGATGAAACCAGAAAGCTTTTTACATTAATGTGAAACCAAAATAAATTCCTTGTTTTTACTGTTGCCCCTCCTCGTTGCTCCTTATGCATAAATAAAAGGTAAAGCACCTTAATTACTTACCTTTTAGGTGGAACGGGCTTTGTCTTAGTCCCATCATCCTTTTTCATTTCCAGTACTTTGGTTCTGAGGGTAGAGGTGGGATCTGTGTGGGGCAGATTGGTGGGCCTTTCAGTGCCTGTGCTTCATACAGATCCCACTTTATACTGCAGCTCCGATCCACAGCTGTCAGAAGTAAGAAGCAGCAGCAGTCTGAAGGGACTTTGAGGTAAAAGCTGCCATTCACAGCTTGAATTTTAGCTGATTTCTGCTGAATCATCTGACATACAAGCCATGGGTGACCTTGTTGGCACTACCTAGCTGGGCTAAAATCAATTGTTCAGTTGACTTTTGTTAAGGAGCTGGGTGGAATAATTGCTTGCCAAACAGTAACTGCATCAAATCGGATGCAGGCATTATTTGGGTATTCTGACAGCTGTGGGTGCCAGTTGTCGGAATATAGTAGCCGGGAAGCTGATTGCAAAAAAGCCTTTAAGTGTATGGCCAGCTTTAGTACTTGAAAGCTTCTGTTTCTGTATTGGGGGTAGAGAGCAGGAAAAGCAAGTTGGAAAAGTAAAATAGTTTTGCCTGGGTTCAGGTCCTCTGCAGACACAGTATATCCCAGCCCGCTGTAGGTGTATGCCATAATGTGCTAGTATGCACCACTGCGCTGTCAGTGCTTGGGCACTTCCATATTTTAGTCCTTATTCTGGCTTCTCTATGTTCTGTTGCTTGAATGGCTGAGCCACAATGACGTCCCTCCCGCACATGCCCAAGGAAGTCACTTCATCATGGCACAGAGTGGGTGCCGTAAATGTGATCTGAGCTGCGCGGCTCAGATTAGATTCCCGCTGACAGGCCGGGAGTGTCATTCATAACCGAAGAGACTACTGTTATAAAAATTTAAAAATATGTGTTGACTGCGCTAACCCTTGTATTACGTGTTTTTAAAGTGCTCCAAACAAATATGCATTTGAAATATACCACAACACATATATATATTCCTATACGCTAGTGATATTACAATTAGTGTTACTATTAAAACCAATATTTTGGTTTAGTAATATATTGGTTTTAATAGTAACACTAATTGTAATATCACTAGCGTATAGGAATATAGATATGTGTTGTGGTATATTTCAAATGCATATTTGTTTGGAGCACTTTAAAAACACGTAATACAAGGGTTAGCGCAGTCAACACATACTTTTTTACATTTTTGCACAGGTTTTAAATATAGTAGAACCATATTTGACTGCAGCAAACCAGATAAATTCACGTATTGGCTTTTTTTCACGAAGCTAGATGGTTTGACCATAATATAAATTTAATTTGTGCCGGTAGACACTTATTTCAGAATTTATACTGTTATAAAAACCCTGCCTGACAGTTTTTTTTTTTTTGTTAAATTTGACTTTAAAGCAGAGCTCTAGTTAAAAAATAAAATAAAAAAAGAAGTAAGCAACTACAAATACTGCAGCTGCTGACTTTTTTAATAATCGGACACTTACCTGTCCAGGGTTCAGAGATGCGGGGGAACGAAGCCCTGCTCGTATCCCCTTCCTCTCTGTGGCGCCGGCATTGTAACTGTGGGCGCACGGCTGTGGCTTCACAGCCGGGCCACAGCCGTGCACCCACTGCCAATGCGCAAGCCATGACTGGCTGGGCAATCATCTGGGACCTGTGACGTGTCCCAGTTGATTGCCGAGTGGGAGGGGGGAGAGTTGATCTCCCTTCCGGTGCCGCGGTGCTCCGGGAGGAAGTGGGAGCTGATACCCTCCTGATAACCATTTTTGGGTGGAACTCCGCTTTAATACTGCTTTTAGTGCTCAGCTCTAGATGGTTCATGCCCAAAGGTTACTACATGAACTGCAGCTTTGCAAGTCTCTACACTCCTCATACAGAACATTTGAAAATTTGATAAAACTTTTGAACAAGCTCCATCCCAATGCCCCTGGTTGTGGTGCCAACTCTTAAAGTTGAACTATAGGCAGAATTTCATTTTGGCTAGAGCAAGGAAGGGTTATAATATTTTTATTAACTTTTTTCATCGGTGCATCATTGCAGAGATTTCCCTTTACTTCATGTCCCATAGCCAAACGGGAAGTGAGAGGAAATCCCTGCAAATTTAAAGACAAGTTTTTTTTTTTTTCTCTTTTTTTTTTTTTTTTGTAACTCCATATTTGGATTTACAAAAATCCAAATGGTGGTTGCAGCATCAGTCCCTCACCGGCTCGAACACTGAGAACCGAGAATCAAACAACGCCGATCGCTCGATTCTCAGTGCTGTATGAGCAGAGAGCTGATCAATGTCATTCACCGGCTCTCTGCTGTGCCTTCCCACGCTCACTCTAGCGCTGGGCTCAGGCTCTCAGCGGCCGGCTCAGACTGTCAATAAATTTTAGTTATATTTTAAGTGCTAGCATTAACTATTTGCTTAATATCATGCCTTATAGATGGATGCTGCCCCTGAACTTTATATGGCTTGGGAATCAGAGTGGCTGTTTCCATCCCAGGCTTTTCAGAGGAATTTTGCAGTGCAACAGATTTCTTATAATAAGCTGTTATGAATCTTGGTTCTCCAGGAGGAGGCCACGGCATCATATGGTTATGTTGACTAGTGCCTGTTCTCTTCTGACAGGAAGTGGTCAGTCTGTTCCCAGCAGTAGTTTGACCTCCCCCAGCCACGTCAATCTGTCACCGAACACAGTCCCAGACTTCTCCTACTCCAGCAGCGAAGATGAGTTCTACGACGCAGATGAATTTTACCAGAACAGCACCTCCCCAAAGCATTGCATGGAGTAAGTGTTTGTCTTAGCCTCTGTACAGATGTGTTTATTATTCACCTAAATCTTCGAGCATCTTGTGCAAAGCTCTCTATAAATCACAGTCAGACAATTATTCCCCTAACAGGCTTACTCTGATTGGAAAAATGTTGATATCTAATGGTTGTATGAACAATCGCAGACACCATTGGGCTGAGCTTAATTTGAATATGGTATTGGCTGACGAGTTTTACCTTCTCTAATTGCAGCCTTAGGAAGTGATTGGCAGACAACCGCAACAAACCCTGAAAGCACTCACAAATAACAGAGCAAGCCCATGGTCTGCCTACCTGCTAACTAAAGCCTCCATAAGCTGTTAAATTGTATTTTTTATTTAACCTTTGCAGCTCTGCAAAGTTCTGCCAGACCTTATAGAAGTTACAATGCATATACTTTCTTAATTTCGTTATTTGCAAAGCTTTAAGCCGACCCTACCACCTGCCTGTGACCGTGCTTGGGTCAGGCAATAAATTCCCTCAGGCGCTGAGCATCCCCATGTCTCAGAAGTAGGCATTTTTCATAAACGTACATTGGTGCGGTGCCAATCATTCCAAATGGCACTTGACTGGGCTGCATTAAAACCATGCAAGTTAACACGTGACACATGCATTATTGCACTGCACGGATATAAACAGGCTAATGTATAAGCAACAAATGTCCATTGTTAAGCCGGCTATAGATGGTTCTTATCTCGCCCAGTGCTGCAGGTCCCTGCTAAACCAGCTGAGAACCATGTATAGGCAGGCTGAATGTACCCACATTTATTGGGCAACTTGGGTACAAGTAGCCTGTTGGAATTTACATACGATTATTGCTAGCAGCTATTATAGCCGCTAGCGGTCATCACTCTCGCTTGATTCCCCCATCAACACAGTCGATGGGGGAATCTGTCCCATGGAGCCATTGTATTCTCCCAGCAGCGGGGAGGGATGTCTCCCTCTTATGGATGAACACTAATGCCCCGTACACACGGCCGGAAAATCCGACCACAAAATCCATCGGATTTTTTCCGACGGATTTTGTCCGACACTGGTGTTGCATACACACGGTTGGACAAAGTTGTCGGAAAATCCGATCATTCTGAACGTGGTGACGTTTGTTGCCTACGACAGGACTACGTAGAGGCTAGTAGCCAATAGCTTGGGTCTTGTAATGTGATCTGAGCATGCTCGGCACTTTGTCCGTCGGAATCCGCTACACACGATCGGAAAAAGTCCGATAGGACTTTGTTGTCGGAAAATTTGAGAGCAGGAGACAAAACTTTGTCCGTCGGAAAATCCGACGGAAAAAGTCCGATGGAGCCTACACACGGTCGGAATTTCCGACAAGATTGTCTGATAGGACATTTTCCGTTGGAAAATCCGACCGTGTGTACGGGGCATTATAATATACATATCTATTTACAGGCCAATGTATGCAAGTTGAGCCTACTCAACGTCACACTAAAGCAGAAAAAAAAATCCCTTCTAGCAGCTAAGTCTAAAGTGCAAATTCCTCCAAGTTAATTGACCCTTGTGGTTGTTTAAAAGCACAAATATGCACACTGTGTAAACAAATTCGGTGTAAACGGTATGAGCCGTTATCCAAATCAAACATTGTTCTTTGGCCATTTTTTTTCCTTCATTACTTACTGTTCTTTTACAAGGATTCTTGAAGGATATTTAAACCCAAGAACAGAGATGGTTATTTATAACTTTTTATGCTAGGAACATTTATTTATTTTATATCAAAAAGCTTTTTATTAAAGTGGAACTTTAGTCAGAAAGTTGAGTCCTGCTTAATCACGTCAGGCTGGCCCCTTTTGCAGGTATAGCTATGTAACACTTTAAAGTTAAGTGTCTATAATGGTAAAAATCCAGTAATACACTCTTGCTCAGTTGCTCTCTATTTTTTAGGCACTGACGAGTTTGGAGAGCCGATTGGCTTACAACCTTAAAGCGGAATTAAACCCTTGTATCCTTAACAGCCAAGGAAGCTGCTTCTGTTGGAACTGCAACTGCCATGATGCTTGACTTGTGATCAGTATGACACCAACCATTTGGTTTGACAGTTTGGTTGAGCAAACAAGCAAATGTGACAGTTGGAAATTCCTGCATTCCAGGAATGTAACTGTTAAATCGATGGGTTTAGTTCTGTGCTTCATGAGTTGCTTCTGTTTAGGGGCTCAGGGCTTCAGCAAAATGGCAGCCTCCAGCAAGAAGAAATGAGAACAATGCTGGAGGCAATTTACAACACACACTAATGTTGTTAGCTTAATTATTAATGTGAAATGTATGTTCCTAGCTAAAGAACATTCTTTTTTTTAAGTTGTTATGGGTAAAGTTCCACTTTTTTAAGGGTTTTGTAGTTTTACAAACAACACAAGAAAAAAAACTGAACATTTTTAATAGCTACAGAAATCAAAGCAGAACTAAACTCATCGATTTAACCGTTTCAGAAAACTGTTACATTCCCCGCATTTGGCGAGAATGTAACTGTCACATTGGTTGTGCTCTCAGCCAAACTATCAAACCATAAAATGGCTGGTGTCATAACTGATCACATGTGCAGCATCATGGCATTTGAAAATTGAGGCCAAGATGGTGGCTTCCTTGGCTGAAAATGATAGGAGGATTTAGTTTCGCTTTAACTGTTGATCTTGTCAGAATTTAACTGTTGATCCTTGTCACCTCCTGTGAGCTGACCTGAAAGCACAAACAATCCTCTCTTCTTTCTTTTGTAAACCATCAATCCCCCTTCCCAAGTAATGGAGATGGAAAAAAGGAAGTCCTGTTTGTAAGCTTTATAAGGAGAGCTGCCTGGGTGATGACCATGACTTTTTCATAGATAAGATGGATTGAGTGAACATGGAGTGTCACCCAAAGACTTTCCATACACGAGTCATTTTCTTTCGTTCAACCAGCTCATCTAGAGAAAATGTTCCAACAGGCTGGTTGTACGCAAGTTAATTGATCTACTTGTGTACAGCCAGCCTGCCCATACATTGGTTGATGGCACCGTTCCTGCTGAACCGTCCGAATTTCGATCCATGTATGCCTGGTATAAAAATACAGGAAGTGTGTTCTTCACACTAAAGGTGCCGTTATGTTTTAAGATGAGCGAAAATGTGTAATATAAGCATTTCTGCTCTTTATTATTCATTCCTATGGCCGTTTAAATGTGTAGCATAATAGGAATGTGAGAGTAAAAGGCATAATGCTAGTGTGATGCTAGGAAAATGGGATTGTTGGATTCTTGTTAGCTTCTCTTCCTTGTGTGGTAGCCTATGGTAGTGTCCAATAAATATCTCATGGCTTTGTCATTCCGGAGTACCTTTTTACTGTCTTCATTATTATTGGTAGCTGCCTCACCAGCTGTATCAGCATACACCGGTCAGCCATAACTTTGTCCACCCACCTAATATTGAGTACTTCCCCCCCTTTTGCCACCAAAACAGGCTTGACCCTTCGAGGCATGGATGCCTCTAGACCTCTGAATGCTATGGTATCTAGCATCAAGCTCTCATTAACCGATTCTTTAAGTCCTGTAAGTTGTAAGATGGATCTTCCATGGGCGGACTTGTTTTTCCAGCCCATCCCACAGATGCTCGATTTAAATTGAGATCTGGAGAATTTGGAGGACAGGTCAACAACTTGAACTTTGTTGTGTTTCCCAAACCAATCTAGAATCATTATTGCAGTGTGGCAGGGCACATTATCCTGCTGAAAGAGGCCACTGCCATCAGGGAATATCATTTCAATGAAGGGATGTACTTGGTTACCAACAATATTTAGGTAGGTGGTATGTGTCAAAGTAACATCCACAGGACCCAACGTTTCCTGGCAGGACCCAATGTTTCCCAACAGAACATTTCCCAACTGCCTCTGCTGGCTTGCCTTCTTCCCATACAGCATACTGGTGTCATCTCTTCCACATATAAGCAATGCACATGCACCCGGCCATCCACATTCATCAGACCAGGCCACCTCCTTCCATTGCTCCATGGTCCAGTTATGATGATTACATGCCCCAGTCTGCGAATGCACAGCCCCATACACAGCAAACTGGGATGTTCATTTTTTTTCTGTTTTTAAACACACAAACTTCATGGAAAACATGTTTATTTGATGCCTAATATATCCCACTGACAATTCAGATGCCATTATAATGAGATAATCAATGGTATTCACGTAACCTGTCATCAGTCATAAAGTTATGGATGATCGCTGTATACTGTATGGTTGAAGTCAGAGTAAACACAGACCGGCAGAGACCACCCTGAGAACACGTTGGGGAGATGTCTATCTTTCATGAGAGGACTAAACGCTGCATTCCACAATGTTCCGCCAACTCTCCTTACAGCGGAACAAGTGTTGAGCTTCCAGTCCTTCATTGTCCCTATTGAAGAATGAATGGTCAGGTCAGGCGAATGCCGAAATCTTTCAGCAAGTTGTAAATCCTCCCATTTTGTTGGAGTCATTCATTTATTATGTTTTACTAGGCCGGCATATACCCAATTGCCACCAACAATTCTTGAAATTGGGAACGTGTGATGGAAGCAAACCAATCGAAGACCATAAATTGGTGGTTTTGATTGGCCACAAGGAGATGGGATCAAAATTGCCCTGATTGTATGTGGTGGAAATTGCGATCTTTCCTGTAAATTGTAATGTAGCTGTCAATTCGTTGCCCAGTTTCAGCTTCTCAATCAACTGACTTTTGGTGGTTGATCAAACTTGTAGTGGATGGTGTGCTTCCTTTCTGGCAATTTACTTATAATTTTGCAATTACTGATGGTTAAAATTGTTTAAAAAAAATTGCCTAACTTTAGAGTCTGTGCCTACAGGCTTTTGTTAGCTTCAAGCAGTGCTCCCATACAGTTCTATGGGTATGCAAACCCGCTTGAAACGGGTCAACTACAGGTCAGGAGGCCCACTGCAGGTCAGATGCAACCGTCAATGAATTCTGATTCATCTCAGAAGCCTTCAAATCTGATGGCAAATTGATGTCATTAATGCAAGCTGAAAGCCCATTGCCACATGCCCTTAGGGTTCTGTGCTTAAATCAATAACCTAAATCTTTAATTCAGATATGGCCTTGTAGCAGGACATGTTTGTTTTGCATAGACCAGACTTTGGAAGTGCAGTTTTAATGATCCGTTTATAATTTCCGTCCACCTTTGTCACCTTAATTATACAATTAAACACCAAGACACCGCATGATTTGTCTGTAGATAATTGCTTTATACAAAGTCTCAAAGCATTTATCGTCTGACATTTCATTTTTGGTGGCCACGCTTGTGCGTTTTTTGTTTCCAGTTCATGTGCGTCTCATACATGTACCATTTCTTGTACTTGTCGGTGTTTAACGTTCTGTTCATGTCTTGTATTTTCCTCCTTGTGCTGCAAGACTTCTGTCTAGTTGGTAAGGATTCTTGTTACAGCTTAGATACAGATTTACCATATCTGGGACCATATTAATGCAGTGACCTCTTGCTAATGACTTTCATAATTAAGCATGGCTTGATTCAAACGTTTAAATGTCATCGCTATTAATCACGCTGTCTAGCAGACACATTGACATAAAGTTTTTTTTTTTTTTTTTTTACGGTCTGCTGTGCTTTTTATGTAATTGAAAAATCTATACGAATGAATTATCTATTCTCAGTATTTCTAACTGCAGGTAAATAAATATAGAGATCAATTAAACAACGACATGTTCAGGCAAATGGTACATCTACTGTATGCAAAAGGTCTAGCCTAAAGAGAACCTGTCACCTTGAGAGTTCAGGGCAAAGTGGAAGTGTTTTAGCAAAATGACTGGGGTCGGTGACCTGGGGAAGTAGTGACATCATTCCCTTGGTCATGTGACAGTACCTGGGCCCAGTAATTGGCTACCAGTCTTGAGCATGTTCCACCATACCCCAAATTGGCAGGTATTGTAGCTTGCTGAGGAGTAGAAAGGGTGGCCAGGGAGCATAAGGTGAGTATAAAAGGGTTGGAGGAGGGAGCTTTTTGCAGAGATGCTTTCAAATTACCCTGTTTAGGCAGGGTGGCGTCATCTTTTTTTAACCTTTTTGGCATTAAAAGCGAAGTTTGGGATTTCTAAAAATTGTCTCGCTTAGGTGAATGCAGCATCAATCCAATGATGCATCTAACATTGAGAACTGAGCGATTAAAGGCCGAAGATCGCTTAGTTCTCAGCATTCTGTGAGCAGAAGTGGGGAAGTGCTTCTTTCAAAATACAGCTTCTTCCAGCCTGGACCCAGGAACCAGCTAAATATTGCACCCAAGACCTGGACGACACTAGCTTGGGTGCAAACTGGAACTCTTTTTATTGAAAATTCACACAGAATATATAGCACACAAGATCAGGTAGAACCTGATCTCATTATCGTACACAATGCAAACTGTAACCAGGAATATAATTAACATAGCTAAGGAACAGCCAACATAAACATACACAGTACATTAAACATACACAGAACAAACTTCACTCCAGTGATCTATAGAAGTATGGGCAAAATAGCTTTGGCTATACTTCTCCTTTTTATAGATGATTATTTCAATTTAATTTGATTCACTTTTCACCAAATACAATTGCTTAATACGTATTCAGGCTATTTTATATCTCTTTGATTTCCTGCAAAGCCTACAGCACTGTGATCCAATGAATGTTTGTGAATCATTCTTTTCAAAAGAGCTCTAGAATACTTGTATGTATTGATGTCTCTTGCAGTGCAAATTCGTTTTTAGTTTACTTGTTTCATTCTCTGACTGGTGCTCAGCTATAATCGTTAAGGTTTATGAATGGTCTGTTCACACATTTGTACTGCTTGATACAGTCACTTTTCGACCAATCAGCTCAGTCAGTCAGTTAAAATGACTTTTGTCGAGCCGTGTAATGCTGACAAGGCCACCCAAGACTCAACGAAATTGCAAATCTTTTGGTATATAAAATAGTATACATTTGCAGTATACTATAGATCAGTGTGTTTACCTATTTGCCTGGAATTCTGACTTAAACATAATCAACTTTTATGCATTCTGGCAGCTTCAGTTTCCTTGCTCAATGCAGGAAGTTTAAAGGATAAGGTCACCTTTGGTAACATGTTACATGTTCCCACTCCTGTAGCGTCTCCCTGATCCGCTGCCTCTAATGACAGCGAGCCGGGGATCTTACTGTCGTGATTTTAAAAAGAACGCAGCTGTGTGGGGCTCCACCCATCTGGCCACATTATTCATTCACAGCTTTCTGTGAATGGGAGACTATAAGTACCGATGGCCTTTGCGGCTGTAAGCTTGTAGTTCTGGGTGAACTACCATTGCGATGTTGAGCACTCTGCTAGTTCACGGTCTCTTCCTGTCAGTGTGTAACTGCCTGCCTGTACGAGGTACGAGCAGAAGGATACACTGAGAAGTCTGCAGAAGTCCTGCATGGCACCCGTGATCTGCTGACAATAATGTCGAGCGTGCTATTTACCTGGCGCTCATGTATACTTAGCCTTACAAGGCTTTGAGGATCGGAGCTGAGCATCACCAGTCTTTGCTTTCTTTTCTTGCTATAGAAGCTTGTAGCTTCCATTGTTATTTTTTTGTCTTTTTTTTTTTTTTTTTTTTATCATAGTACATGTGTTTTCATTGTGGACATGGAGTAGTTATTGAGTGGAATGTCTAAATAGGGATCAGGATTAGGCTTCATGTGATTCTGGTTATTGGCCTGCAATGTCGAAACTTAATGAAGTGTCTGGTCCTAATGTTAAAATCGAATATTTGAATAAAATAAAGGTTTATTTTTTTTTTTTTTTACTCCTTTTTTTTTTGTGTAGCTCGTCGGAGTCTGCAGCAGCCCTTTCACACAGCAGCACAGGGACCAGCCTGAAAAGACCGGACACAACAGAGTCCATCAATTCCTCAATGTCCAATGGGACCAACGATGCAGGTGCGGAACTGTTAATGAAGCCCAGGTCTTTTTATGAGAACAAAGGTAGCACTCTGCCACTCTACTCATTCTATTTGCGGTGTGCAAATAAAATGGCTCAACTTGTGTTTTCTTTGGTTCTAGCTTATTTTTTTTTTTTATTTTTTTTTATTTTTGTTGGGGGGGGGGGGGGGGGGGTTGGTGCTATACCTTATGGTTATGCCTGATTTCTCTAAAAGATGTGACTGTTCCTATATAATACATTTAATGAATGGTAAAACACATGCATTACTTGTTATGGCACAAAATTAGGTTTACTGTGCTGTGTAGGAGCAAGTCCAAACTATCCACTTACTGCTACCAGCATGCTGCATTTAATCCTCCTAAAGAAAAAAAAAGAAAATGTCCCACAGGCCTTAGTTGAGGATCCAGAGCAGAAGAGAAATTATGATATTTCTGAGCATTTCCTATACTGGTTTTGTAGAGGAGATGGTGCAGATGTGCCCTGCCTAACGCTGCAACAGTATATTACTGCAAGGCTTTTGTACAAGCTTAATTATAGCCCATGCTATCTGGTGATTGGAGTAGTAGGTGGGTTGAACTACTGTATGTAGACCTCTCACACAGAGGACAGTCCTTCCCCTTGGGGTGTGCACCTTCATTGATGAACCAGTGCTGGAGAACAAGTAATTAAATATGTAGTGTGTTTTAAAACACGTGCCTCAGTTTGATTTTTCTCTCTCTCTCTCTGTCTCTGATTTTTTATTAAACACAACCTTCAGGTCCAGTTTTGGGGTGTTTACCAGTTTAAAGCAGATCATAATGGGCTTGCTGGCTGTCACATGCTGCTACCAGAATTTAGAAAGCTTTAAGTCGGCCATAGATGGTTCGAATCTCGGCCAGTTCAGCAGGGACCGGCTGTGATTCGAACCATGTATGGGCAGGCTGATTGTACCCAAGTGGATCGATCAACTCGGGTACAATCGGCATGTCAGATTTTTCATGTGATCATTGCTAGCGGCAATCACTGTGTGTTCTCCCGGCTGGAGGCATGCACCAGTATCTTGCAATCAGTGATTCAGTGAATTGTATAAAAATTGTATCCAGACTTGCTACTTGAATGGAATTCCAGACGTATTAAACAGGTTTCCTTTGTGCCTATGACATGTTCATTACTGTGTTTCCTTTTTTTTTCTTTTAAATAAAAAACACATTCGGAGTTAGAAGTTCATTTAGATTTTTCCTTACTGCAGTCAAAAATAACCATGAGACATTTTTTTGTTTTTTAACATTCATTCAGTTTTCTTCTAATTAGTGTATGCACTGGTGTATGGCCAGCTTTTGACTAAATGTTGTCCACTATTTGAATGTTCTTGAAAGTCTTCTAGCAGCTTGTTTTGCCTACTGGGCGCTTTACCCCTTTCCTGCCTAGGCCTGGTTTCAGCTTTCAGCGCTGTCGCACTTTGAATGACAATTGCGCGGTCATGCAACACTGTACCCATATAAAATCTGTATAATTTTTTTTTTCACACAAATAGCGCGCTCTTTTTTTGGTGGTACTTAATTTACCACTGGGTTTTTTATTTTTTGCTAAACGTAAAATGACAAAATATTTGGGGGGGGTTTAAAACATTTTTTTTCTCCTTCACTGATGTGTGCTGATGAGGCGGCACTAAGAGGTGACACTGATAAAGGATGCACTGGTGGGCACTGATGGGCACTCGTAGGCGGCAATAATAAGCAGCACTGAGAGGTGACACTGATAAAGGATGCACTGGTCTGGTGGGCACTGATGGGCACTCGTAGGCGGCAATGATAAGCAGCACTGAGAGGTGACACTGATAAAGGATGCACTGGTGGGCACTGTTGGGACTGAACTGATAATCAGGACACAGATAATCAGCACCCTGATTATCAGTATAGCTGTCCCTTTAACAGAAGCCAGTTATGGGCTCTCCTCACGCTGACAGCCGGCTTCTGTTTACATCGTCATCAGCTGTCATTGGACACAGCTGATCATGTGGTAAAGAGCCGCTGTCATTGCCCATTTACCCCATTCTGATCAGAGTGCACCGCAGGGGGTGCACAGGTAGCGCGATCACGGGAGGAAGTCGTATTATGGCCTCCCGACAAAGTAATCCTGCTCTGTAGCAGTAATTCGGCTATAGCTTGGGTGGGAAGTAGTTAACCACCTGCGCTCCGGAAAGGTTTTACCCCCTCCATGAACAGGCCATTTTTTGCTATTCAGCACTGTGCTCCTTTTAACTGGCAATTGCATGGTCATGCAACAATATACCCAAATTAAATTTTTATATAATTTTTTCAGACAAATGGAGCTTTCTTTTGGTGGTATTTTATCACCACTGGGTTTTTCTTTTTTTGAAAAAGGCCAAACATTTTGAAAAAAATGGTATACATTTTCTTTTTGATATAAAACCTATCCAATAAAATCAAATTACTTTAATAAATTTAGGCCAAAATGTATTCTGCTACATGTCTTTGGTTTAAAAAAAAAAAAAAAAAATCCCAAAGTGGCAGCCAGCACTTCCCTTATGATCTGTGTTCAATATTCCCAAACTGCATATAAAGGCATCAACAAATCTGCTTGAAGCTGGCTGGCATTTTCAGGGTTGGTAATTGTGGCTCCTGTATTTTGTCTCAAGTTTGGTTTTCTTTAAGCTGACCACACACCCTTGGTTTGTGTAAGTAATGGCTGACCAGACAGGCTCTCCTGATATTTTGCTGAAGCCAATCAAATCTATGGCAAGTAGAATTGGTGTGTGTGGCCATTTGCATTTCTGGCATATATTTGGGTAAGGATCTTCTAGCTAGCACAGATACCAGAGGGATCATACCTGCACAACACATATTACTTATTGTTCGTATAGGTTTCTTCACTGCTGATTTTCAGTTATAATTTAATAAAAAAAAAAGCCCAAGGCTTTCATAACAAGTAATGCAATATGCAAAGGATCATAAGGAATTCATAAAAGAAGCCATTCAGCTGTTTTATTTTTTTTTGTTAATAACAAAATCTTTATTCCAACAGCCAAATCAAATCAATTAAGGCATTTCTTTTCCAAGTATTTTTTTATGTTGAACTTTCCAGAAAATGGTAACAACCGTTCAATAAAAGCGATTTGCATATATAAATCAATAGCAGTTTTCTATTGGAGCTGTCTAAACATTTGTGCTGGAGCTTAACTTTTTTTATTTATTTTTTAAGATCTAAAATGGAAAGTTCAATGTTTTACTGTCTTTTACCACAATCCTGTACTATCTATTTATTGTTCGAGTCTTGGCCAAATGTTTGTGTTCATGTGGAGGGCAAGGAAAGTGGAAAGACAATTGCTGAAAAATGCCAAAGTGGAAGGCCGTGCTTTTTGTGAACTTGTCCAGTCATTAGTTCTCCTTAGGGGTGGTGGGATCTCTGTTGCACAGGATCTGGCCAAACAGATCAAAGCGCATCTGTCAGCTCAAGTGTATGGATATTTTAAAGTAAACCTTTGAAGACAAAATGATGAAGGGATACCACCACTGGCCTCCTTCTACAAAAATGCTAGTTTCCTGGCTGTGAATCTAACACTGTTTTTAGTGCTTCCTGAGTCACCAACCTGGAATACCTTCTTTTTTTTTTTTTTTAAAGCAGGAAAGTCAAAGGTCTTTATCTGCTTTTGGTCTATGAAGTATTGAAGCCTTAGGATTAGAATGACCAGTTTAAAAATACGCACCATGAGAAGTCTTTTATTAACTCTGTTGCTTTGAAAACCTCCTTTTGTTGTGCTGGGTAAGCTCTTTAATAGGGATGAACTCATACGTGTTTAGATCGTATTCTGAATCCACCTGAACAATCCCGCCAGGAAGCTATCAATGCACTCAGCCAGTGATAAACAGCTGAGGCATTTCCCACCCCACAGCCACGTGTATACAAGGGCCATTTATACATGTTGCTCTGGGGTAAGCCTTGCCTGCTTATGATTGGCTTTGAGCAATGACAGCTTCCTTCTGGGATAGCTCAGGTGGGTTCCAAATACCCCTCACTCTACTTCCTTCCTCTCCAGTACAACTTCTGTAAGGCACAAACCTCTGCAACTAAAGCGCTAAGCCCCACCAAGAAACCAAGCTATTCTCAAATAGGAGCGCCTCAGCCAGTAATGATGCTGCAATTAGAGCGATGTTCCTATTCAGAAGCTTTCCACTGTGCTCAACAAAACCGTTATACAGGGACATCTGGCTAACCCCCTTACACATTTTTTTGTGCTTAAAATTCTGATTGATCAGTAGTATAATATAAGCAGTTTGGGCTATTACATCATCATATTTTAATAGCAAAAAGCTGCACAGGGTCAGGAACTCTGATTTGTGTTTGGGCTCCAAAGATAATTATGAGGGATGACCAGAAATAAAGTGAATTTTATATCACAGTGTAATGTTTTTCCAGACTCTTAAAGACTTGACATGTTTCTTCAATAGTAAACGTCTGTGTGTTGAATTGCTCCTTTTTGGTGATTTTTTTTTTTTTTATTCGTCTCCTCCCATCAGATCAGTATGACCCTCATGATGACCGGGATGATGATGGAGAAGGGGAGTCAGTGGAGGAACACAAAAGTGTTATCATGCATCTGTTGTCCCAGGTCCGCCTGGGCATGGACTTGACTAAGGTGAGAGGAGGAGATGCAAACTGTGGTCTGTAGAAAACCATCACTTTTCTGCTGTATGTTAGGAAATGTACGGTAAGCTGTGTACTGGATTTATATAGTTAGAAAAAGTATTTTTGTGTGTGTGTATATATATATATATATATATATATATATATATATATATATATATATATATATATATATATATATATATATATATATATATATATATATATATATATATACACATACACATACACATACACATACACATACACATACACATACACATACACATACACACACACACACACACACACACACACACACACACATACATGTGTGTGTGTGTGTATATATATATATATATATATATATATATATATATATATATATATATATACATACACACAAAAAACTTGTGTGTATGTGTGTGTGTTAATATCCACGTGACTCCTGTGTCTTGTTCAGTTCTGCTGTAGGTACTGGGTAATTGGACAGATTTTCCTGAACTATTATCGAATTACGAGTTTAAGAGCACCCTTCAGTCAAACATGCAAATTAATAGGTGGGAATATAGAGTGCTGGATCTTTTTTGGTATTGGTGAAAGTCCCGGTTAGGTGTATTATCTGTTTTAAATGTATCTTAATTGTACAGCACAGGACCCAGGAATTGATTCTTAGACCATGGGTTCAGGTGATTGGACACTGACCAAAGCTTTTCTGGGAACCGACCCCCTGTGTACCCATACAGCCCCACCCACTCGAGACTCCAGTTTTTTACTAGTGTTCTTCCATGAGGATATGGCTGCCGATTGAAAATCCCTCAGTAGTATTTTCAGGATTGGTTGCCCTCAGTTTAAATCTTCAGACCAGTACCCAAACCCTGTAACAGCAGGATTAGCCTGTAATATTTGCTTTGGGCACAGGATCCTGTCTTCGGCACTCATCTTGCTATGTGGTACAAGAAGTGAGTAAGCTGCAACGTGCTATACATGTCCAGGGCCGTGATTAATTTGTTGTACCCAGACCCTGATGATCCCTTCAGGGGTATGCCCAGTGTGATGGGTGAAACCTGGACCCTGAACGGAAACGGCAATGTGGACAGTGTAAGACAGTTTCCCTGTAAGCTTTACATACCGGTTCCTGGCTACACAAATCTTGATGGCTTATTTCCTAGATGGGTAGTAGATACCATACACCAGCTTTTCTCAACCTTTTTAACATGGAGGACCCCTTGAAACAACTTTCTAGTCTCAGTGAACCCCTGCTAATAATTGCTGTATCTAAAGCACTGTACATTAGTGTGATGATCACTGGGGAGAAAGGTCTAGATGGCTAAAAAGATGATTGTTGGTGTCATTGGGAACTTATCTGAAAGGCAGAAACTGCTCATTGCTAAGGGCCCCCCTAACCAGCTCTGGAGGAAGGAACCCTAGGGTTCAGCAGAACCTTGGCTGAGAGAGCCTGCTATACAATTCTATCCTTTTTATCCTACAATACAGACCACAGTGTTGAGCACACAAGCGGTTTGCACGGCACTGGTTAAAACTGTTGGCTCTATATAAATCCTGTATTATTATTATAATGTGTTTTTACTCTTATTATTGTCTCATTTACACTGCCTCATAGGTAAAATTACTATGTTTACCTATTTAGTCTAAGCCCCTGTACACACGGACGGAAATTCTGACGGAAAATGTCCGATCGGACCATGTTGTAGGAAAATCCGCCCGTGTGTGGGCTCCATCAGACTTTTTCTGTCGGAATGTCCGACGGAAAAAATTTGAGATCCTGCTCTCAAATTATCCGACAACAAAATCCGATGGGACTTTTTCCAATCGTGTGTAGAGAATTCCGACGGACAAAGTGCCACGCATGCTCAGATCAAATTATGAGACCAAAGCTATTGGCTAATAGCCTCTGCGTAGTTCCGACGTACGCAACGAACGTCACCGCGTTCGGAATGATCGGATTTTCTGGCAACTTTGTCCGACCATGTGTATGCAACACCAGTTTTGGATAAAATCTGACGGATTTTGTGGTCGGAATTTCCGACCGTGTGTACGGGGGCTAAGTCTAAGAACAACTCCTGTGTCCTGTACTGAACACCAAGCTTTAGGATTTGGAGGTACTTCAAAGTTCCTATTTTTTCATTAGCTGCTCTGACACCAAAGAAACATGGCTATTCTTCTACATTATAGTTGCTAACTTTTGTAACATGATGGCCTGTTATGTTCAGGTAAATACAATATGTACAGGTGTGGGACACCTGTCCTGGAAATCACTGTTAAAGGTAGGATTTATCTGCTCTTGAAAAATTTTCCTAACGGGAACACAGACTGCAAAAAAGTTCAAGATGTGTTCTATCTCTTACCCATTTTATCTAAAACCTAGAAAAAGTTGTGACCGGAGTAAATGTTTTACTTTTAGAATATACAGTATCTCACAAAAGGTGAGTACACCCCTCACATTTTTTGTAAATCTTTTATTATATCTTTTCATGTAACAACACTGAAGAAATTACACTTTGCTAGAATGTAAAGTAGTGAGTGTACAGCTTATATAACAGTGTAAATTAGCTGTCCTCTCAAAATAACTCAACACACAGCTATTAATATCTAAACTGCTGGAAACAAAAGTGAGTTCACCCCTAAAGTGTGTGAAAATAATTGTTGCTCTACATAAAGGTGGCTTAGGCTATAAATGGATTGCCAAGACCCTGAAACTGAGCTGCAGTACGATGGCCAAGACCATACAGCAGTTTAATAGGACAGGTTCCACTCAGAACAGGCCTTGCCATGGTCGACCAAAGAAGTTGAGTGCACGTGCTCAGCGTCGTATCCAGAGGTTGTCTTTGGGAAATAGACATATAAGTGCTGTTAGCATTGCTGCAAAGGTTGAAAGGGTGGGGGGTCAGCCTGTCAGTGCTCAGACCACTGCCTTGCTAAAGAAGCTGAAGGTAAAGGTGATGGACTGGCCAAGTATGTCTCCAGACCTCAACCCTATTGAGCATCTGTGCGGCATCCTCAAACGGAAGGTGGAGGAGTGCAAGGTCTTTAACATCCACCAGCTCCGTGATGTCATCATGGAGTGGAAGAGGACACCAGTGGCAACCTGTGAAGCTCTGGTGAACTCCATGCCCAAAGGGTTAAGGCAGTGCTGGAAAAATGGTGGCCACACAAAATATTGACACTTTGGACCCAATTTGGACATTTTCACAAAGGGGTGTACTCACTTTTGTTGCCAGCAGTTTAGACATAATGGCTGTGTGAGTTATTTTGAGGGGGCAGACAATTTACACTGTTATACAACCTGCACACTCACTACTCTACATTGTAGCAAAGTGTAATTTCTTCTATTTCGTCACATGAAAAAATATAATATAATAATATTTACAGATATGTGCGGGGTGTACATTGTAATTTTATTATTTGTAGCTTATGTTTCATTGATACAGTTTTAAATGTCATATTATATATGTCCATTTCTGCAGGTTGTCCTTCCCACGTTTATTCTTGAAAGACGATCTCTGCTAGAGATGTATGCTGATTTTTTTGCACACCCAGAACTGTTTGTAAGGTACACTTTTGAATTTTCTGCTGTTTTCCTTCTAATACTAGGACATTGATTTTTCATTCAGTGTGACATAATCTGTCTATCCTTTCAGCATTGGTGACCACAAAGACCCCAAAGACAGGATGATCCAGGTGGTCCGGTGGTACCTGTCTGCATTCCACGCAGGCCGCAAAGGGTCTGTAGCTAAGAAGCCTTATAACCCCATACTGGGAGAAGTGTTCCAGTGTCATTGGGCTGCGCCAGAAAATGATGACTCTGTGAGTTCCGGAAGCACTTGTACTATAGTTATTTGTAGGTTTAAAGTTTGTGAGGGAGCAATGGTGCAAATATATGGAGATGTGTTCCTTTCTGATTTAATAGGAATTTCTTTTTTTGGTGGGACTGTATATTTTTCCACATATTTCTAAGCAGGCTGCTAAGTGGCTATCATTATTTATTTTTAAATAAAGATCAAGCCCATTAACACTTTGGGCTTTCTGACAGTTTTTTTTTCCATCCCACTGAGATCCAGACATATTTTCTCTTTTCCTTTCTACCCACTTCTTGTCTCTCCCTTTCTTTGTATCTCCTTCCTGCACACCTCTTCCCTCACCTTTCCCTCATTCCTCCTTCCTTCATACCCCCTCCCCCTTCTCTCTCCATTCCCTCATCTCCTCATCCTACACACCCCTTCTTTCTCCTTTTCCATCTCTCTGCTTCCTGAATACCCCATCTTTCTCTTTTGTGTCTGCTTCCTTGCGCACCCCTTCTCCCTCTCATTTCCCTACTCTCTCTCCATCCTTGACACCCTTCCCTTGTACCTTATCTCTACATCCTTCACACCCCTTCCCTCTCCTTTCACTTGTCTCTGCTTCCTGCACACCCCTTTCCTTTCCCTCTTTTCTCCATCCTTCACACCCCTTCTCTCTCCCTTTCCTCATCTCTCCATTCTTCGCACCCCTTCCCTCTGTTTTTTCTCATCTCTCCATCCTTCACACCACTTCCTTTTTTCCTTTCCCTTGTCTGTCCTTTCTGTACACCCCTTCCCTTACTTTTCCCTCGCCTCTCCATTCTTCACACCCTTTGTCTCTTCGTTCATCTCTCCATTCTACAAACCCCTTCCCTCTCCTATCCTATGTCTCGGATTCCTGCACACTACTTTTCTCTTTGGTCCGTCATCTTTAAAGCCTTACCAATCCTTCCCTCTCCTTTCCCTCGTCTCTACATCCTTCAGTGTCCCTCACTGTCCTTTTCTCTCCTACCTTTCCAGTTTTCCAGTATAGGACATATGTTTAACCTTCCTTCCCTGACACTTATGGCAGTGGGTCCACTCATAACTCAGCCTCCACTGTTCATTTTCAGTGCATTGGAAGGGTGCTGAGTGTCAGGGTGAGAGGAAGTGACAGAGGTTCTCATTGTTTTCCACTATCCAAGAAAAAGAAAAAAAGTCTTTACTGCCTGTTATGTCCCGTTGGGAGGTTTCCCATTTAATCTTTTTCCCAGTGTCGCCCTCTTTTAGAACAAGAGGTCAGGGTAAATTTTCCCAGTGAACCCTATTCATAACCAACATTGGAAAAGCTCATTGAGCTGGGGAGATTTGTGTTAGTTTTGTAGTTTCCCTGGTCATTGAACATTGTCCTGGTTTGTGTCTGTTTGTGGTGTTTCTGCTGTTCTTGTTAATAGGATTGTGAATTGTTTTATCTTGTAGGAGCCAGTTTCTGAGGGGCCAGTTCCATGGGCTTCCAAAAACAATGTCACATTTGTGTCCGAGCAGGTCTCGCACCATCCACCAAGTAGGTTGCTACTTCTTCCTTACATTTATATTATCTGGAAGAAATTCTTAATTTATATTTGCATGTCCAGCGTTGACTTGCTTTCTTTCTACCACTGATGTTTTCTTTAGGACCAGAGCAGAGTTGGAGGCCTAGTTAAAGATCATAGACCTACCTGTGTTAATAGTCCTCTGTCACTGAGGTCACTAGTTCTATATAAGGGAAATGGGGCGATACATTAAATTTTTTTATTTTTAACAAAATTATATCAATATAATTTTATTCTGGACTGTTGCGTAAACATGGTGTCGAAGCTTCTACAGATGAAGGGAAATTGAACAAAGGTTAAGTGTAATCCTCTTACATTTTGCCTTTACTGGTTCCTCCCTGTTATTGAAGTTAACAATTCCATTTTCATGATATACCTTATTTTAGACCCAGTGATGTAATCTCCATGCAATGCAGACAGATCGTGACTCATGGGAGGGACCAGCAGGGTGTTGTACATAGTTTCCTGAAACCTCACTGCCTTAGTACTCCTATCAAGAGTGCTCAGTCCTGATGCAAGTAGTGGGTTGGTTCTTATGAGGAGTTGCACAAATATCAAAATACATTGATGGTACATGTCAGTCTGGAGAAGTGGGAGTTCTTAGGCAAACTGGGTTTGCATGCGGACCACCATAGATAATGTCTGCATGTGTTGCTGAGCCTCCATTATTGCAAGAACTGAAATTAAATGAATGAAAGACTTGGACCAGGGACAGTAAGGCTTGGGGGGGGGGGGGAGAGCTTTATGATGCTGGACATCCTCCAGCCAAGAAAGAAGGGGGCTTCTGTCTGACTTGCATCATCTTCTAATGTACAATGTGAGAAGCGCAGGAATTTATTTAGGGCATACATCTTCATCATTTAAATATTTAAATTTACACCGCACCCCCTAAACCTCCCTAACACATCCATTGTGGCTTGGCCAGGTCCCTACTAGTGTCCTTCTGAGACTCATGGACAGCAGGACATGTATGAGCTCCACAGATTGTAGTGGGGAGGGGGGGGCAAAGTGATCTGTAACAGTTCAGTTTTCAAATGACTCCCTTTACTGAATAGCCTTTTCGTTTTCTGTCCAGTAATCTTCAATAGAGGTCTAGTGTGACATAGTAGTAAGGTGTAAGGTAATGGTAATATGTTTTCAGTGTGAACGATTTACAGCAGTTTTTGTGCAGTGCTTTGGCTTTTGGGTATTATAAGAACTATGTAAGCTCTGCTGTATAAATCCTTTTTTTTTTTTTATAGTTTCAGCCTTCTATGCCGAATGTTACAATAAGAGGATACAGTTCAATGCTCACATCTGGACAAAGTCCAAGTTCCTGGGGATGTCTATAGGGGTCCACAATATTGGGCAAGGTAAGGTCATACAATACCCTATAGAAGCCGATAATTTCTCAGCTGTAACTGTCAGACTAATGACAGAATTATGTGTACCTAAAAAAATAAATAAAAGTACTTTAGTGGAAAGACCCAGCAGTAGTAATCTGTGGGTTGCCAGCAAAAAAAAATACTTGTGATTGAGGCTTATTTTATGTAAGATGATAAATAGACCGCTTTAAGGCTGCATTCACACCTGAGCGTAGCTTTTCAGGCAGAAAATCGCGCGAATTGCGGCGTTTTTTGCGGCGTTTTTTACCGCGATTTGCAGCGAATTTTTGTGCAGAGCAAAAGGTCACCAATGTAAAAAGAATAAAAACGCCCAAATCTGCCCGATTCGAAACTTGTTTGAGCTTCAGGCGTAGGGCTTCAGGCGTTTTGTAGTGGAGATGTGAACCATCTCCATAGAGAATAATGTATTTTTTCCCCTCTAGCGTTTTGTAGCTTCAGGCTTCAAGCTACAAAACGCTCAGGTGTGAATGCAGCCTAAAGGTATTTTTTTTTTCCTCTTTAGTTTAGTAGTGTAGTATATGGATGATGTATACCAAAGCTGGGCAAACGCATAACTATAGCCGTGGCCAAAGGTTTTGAGAATGACAAAAATATTAATTTTCACAAAGTCTGCTGCTTCAGTGTTTTTAGATCTTTTTGTCAGGCTTTACTGTGTGATAAGTGTCAGGCTTATATTGACAATTACATTAAGTTTAGGCAGAGTCAAAATTTTCAGTGTTGACCCTTTTTTTTTTTTTTTCAAGACCTTTTTTTTTATTCACCTGCCTCTTGGGGATTGACTACAAGTTCTCAATAGGATTAAGGTCTGGGGAGTTTCCTGGCCATGGACCCAAAGTTTCCGTGTTTTGTTCCCCAAGCCACTTAGTTATCACTTTTGCCTTATGGCAAGATGCTCCATCACGCTGGAAAAGGCATTGTTTCGGACCAAACTGTTCTTGGATGATTGGGAGAAGTTACTCTTTTGACACCAGTCCATCCTCCAAAAGTCTTCTCCTCACTGTGCGTGCAGATGCCTTACACCTGCCTGCTGCCATTCCTGAGCAAGCTCTGCACTGGTGGTTCCCCGATCCCGCAGCTGAATCAACTGTAGGAGACAGTCCTGGCATGTGTTGCACTTTCTTGGGTGCCCTGAAGCCTTCTTCACAAATGCAGTGGAAATGTTTTTTATGGGATTAAGTTAATTTTCATGGCGAAGAGGGACTTTGATATTAAGTGCAATTCATCTTCATCTTATCACTCTTTATAACGTTCTGGAATATATGCAAATTGCCATCATACAAACTGAGGCAGGCAAGTTAATATTTGTATCATTCTCAATCATTCAGGCACAATCTGACATCAACGGTGTTCTCCGCTCTTTGCATAGCTTTCAATTGTGCCTGTGAAATGGTATCTCCCGTCGAAAAAACCCTCCTACGGTGTGCACATGCGCTATAGTGACGTCACTCCAGCTGATCGGCAAATCGATAGAACACCGGCTTTAGCCAATAGCATTGATAATTGTATTCTAATGGCAGGAAAGTCTCCCTGCCATCAGAGCACAATAACACAATGGGAGTTATTCCCTCATCCACGCGGAGTGTGTGGATGGGGGAATCAGATCTATTTATTTATTTTTCATTCAACCCTTTGGCTGAACGAAAAAAAAAAAAATTAATGTATGAGCTGCTTTAGTGTTGTAAACCAGTTAATTTTTTTTTTAAACTAAAACCAGTAATTGTGCACTTACAATACAAAGAACCCTCAGAGAAGCTGATGTGTTTGCAGCCAAAATAGCAAAATCTGGAGCTTAGTGACACTCCTGTGTAGAAGACCTCATTAAATGGTCCCAGCAAGTTCCCAACCCTGAATTTATTAGCAGACGCACCAGTCTATCATAAAAGTTGGTTTATGGCAATAGGATGGTAGTTTTCTTTTTTTTTTTTTTTGTCTTTTATTCCCCTTTTTAGCTAGAATTATTATTAATCTGTACTTTTTGATGGCACAAGACTATGCCTATACTACATACAATTACTAAGGGACTTAATGTCAGATGTCTTTGTCTAAATGGGCAGTCGCATTTAATTATTTATGTTCTCTTTCTTATAAACTTTTAGTCTTTTTTTTATATATATATAATATAAAATTTTTTTTTTTAATTATTATTATTATATATATTTTTTCTTTTCTTTGTCCTCAATTCAGAGAGCCAGTCATAACACGTTTCTTTCTGTTTGTCATTACAGGTTGTGTGTCCTGCTTGGACTATGATGAACACTACATTATAACCTTCCCCAATGGATATGGGAGGTGAGCTAAACTAAATTGTAAAACCACATCTGCAAATGGCTTTGGGGAATTCTATTTTTTCCCACAACTGTTAATTAATATTTAAATAGGTCATCCACTGACCACTTTGTCATTACATATACTAAGTATGCTTTAAAGCCAAGTTATGTTAATGTGTTCAGGTCTATATGGCCATTCTACATATATCTAATTGCTGGCTGTCGAAACTAGAAAATACTTTGGCTTTCAATAAGCTTCACCAGTAGACATTGACCCTTCTATCTTTAGCTGCCCCCAGAGTATACATCCCAGCATCCACTGCACACTAGCAAGGCCACACATGTATATTGACAATGTATGCCCTTCAGTTATTTAGGACAACATCAGCCTTGTCTTTCATTAGCTATTGGAATCAGAGTAACAGAGAAATTAAAGTATTCGTAACTTGTGATTCTTTTTGTTTTTCTGGACCACTACATTTAAAGATGATAAACTACTATTGCAAATTTAGTGTGAATGATTGGCTTCTAATACTGACCCCCCTCTTCTTTCGAATTACATGTGATTATAATTTTGTTTACTATACTCTATATACTGCATACCTATTGGTATCTACCTGGAGTTCAGTTCCAAGTCTATATCTAGCCAAAAGGCCTTTACTCTACGTAGTTGTTGGTTTCATTTGAGTCGTTGTACAATCAGATCAAAATTGATATCTGTTATTTTTGGTTCCATATAAGCGTATGGGGATTTCTTGACTTCCACGCATGCTGTAGGGCAGTGTGTTGGGCAGCAGGAGCGTTATATGGAGTACAAGTGTAAATTACTAACGCTTCTTACTTTCTACAATCTTTCCTCATAGAGTACATTTTTAAAACCTACTACAATCTCTAAACTTTAACCGCTTCCCGTCGGCCTATAGCAGAATGACGGCCGGGCAGTGGTACAGTTATCCTGACTGGACGTCATATGACATCTTTCAGGATATAAGCCAGCGCGCGTCCGTGGGGGAGCACAGCATGGCGATCGGTGGTGCGGAGTGACAGTCTGACACACCGCAACACCGATCTCGGTAAAGAGCCTCTGACCACGTGATCAGCCGTGTCCAATCATGGCTGATCACAGTGTATCGGCTTTTCCTCACTCACGTCTGACAGACGTGAGTAGAGCCTGATTATCAGCGCAGGCCCCCCCCCCCCCACCAGGTATGCCACCCTGGACCACCAAGGATGACAGTGCCCAGACAGATGCCTATCAGTGCAGCCTCATCAGTGCCCATCAGTGGAGAAAACGTACTTATTTACAACATTTTATAACAGAAACCAAGAAACTTTTTTTCAAAATTTTTGGTCTTTTTCTTTTTTTACCAAAAAACAGGCGTGATCAAATACTTTTTAAATGACAATTGCGCGGTCATACTACACTGCACCCAAACAATTTTTTTTATAATTTTGTTCTTACAAAATGGGTAGAAAGCTCTGTGGGAACAAAATGATAAAAACTTTGTTTGAATACAGTGTAGTATGACCGCGCAATTGTCATTTAAAAAGTGACTGTGCTGAAAATTTGGCCTGGGCAGGAAGGGTGGAAAGTTCCCGGCATTGAAGTGGTTAAAGAGCTCTTAAACATATATGCCGTATATTATTATTAGATTATTTAAAGCCCAAGTTTTTTTTTTTTCATTTGGGTAGCACGGTGGCTAAGTGGTTAGCACTTTCACCTGGCAGCACTAGGGTTGTCCATTTAAAATCCCACCCACAGCACTACCTGCAGTTTGCATGTTCTCCTCCCACACGCCAAAGACATTCTGGCAGGTTAATAGGACCCTGTTTATATTGGCCCTAGTATATGTATGTGTATGAATGTGAATTAGGGGCCTTAGATTGTAAGCTCCTTGGGGGCAGGGACTGATGTGAATGTACAATATATTTGTAAAGCTCTGCGTAAGTTAACACCGCTATATAAGTACCTGAAATAAATAAATATGGAAGGGTTAAACCCCTGTCAGTTTTTATTGCTCTTGGTGTCCCTGCTGGGTAGATTCACAATCTCCTTGTATTGATGACCATTGTCATAGAGACAAAGTAAACTTGAAAGGATGGTAAGAAGAAAAAAAACTTTTTCTGCTGTATTCTGTGGCTTTAGTCCTTTTTCTTTAATATAACTTGTGGTAAATGACAAACCCAAAGTAAATTTTCAATGACAACTTGGAGAACTTCACAAATTTAGTATTGACTACACTGAAGCTTGAATATTGCCTTTCTGAGCCTGGCCAAAGTTCAGGAATTGGGCACACATTATTTAAAAAATCTGACAAAACATTGTGATTGAAAGATTGTTTCTGATGGTACTGACTCTTGGTCTGGCACCTGCTATGGCTGTAGTTACATCTTGCAACAAATGTATCACCTCTAAATAAATAACTTTGCTTATATTGGTCATATATATTGTGTATGTATTATGAACTGCTTGAATAAATCTATGTCTGTGTCCTCAGGTCCATCCTGACTGTGCCTTGGGTGGAGCTCGGTGGAGAGTGCAACATCAACTGTTCCAAAACTGGCTACAGCGCCATTATCACCTTCCACACCAAACCTTTCTATGGTGGGAAGAAGCACAGAGTCACGGCGGAAATCTAGTGAGTTTTTAAAGGCATCTTTGGACAAATGCCATCTGTCTTATAGGTTATAAAGCAAATGTTTCTTTAGTTTTTTTTTTTTACTGTTCTCAGTGACTCCTTTTTTGTTTCCCCCCTAGTCCTCCTAATGACAAGAAATCTATATGTTCAGTGGAAGGAGAGTGGAATGGTGTTATGTATACAAAAAACGCCAATGGGGTAAGATGTTCTTCATAATTTAGTCATTTTGGTTTCTTAATGAGCCTATAGAGGTTGTCCCTAATTCATAAGTTTTCTAAAGAGACACCTGTAATTGAACTCCTTCCCGCCGGCCGTACGCATATTTCCAGCCTCCCGACGGGTGGGTATTAATGCAGAGAGGCCGCATATATGAGCACCTAAAGATAAACTGAGTTGTGTTGAGAGCGCACACCCTGTACAGTTACCAGCTGCTAACAAAAAGCTCACAATCTCTACTTCTCAATCTCTACGCAATCGGGAGCTTTCCGATCATGTAACCGCTGTGATGGTCAATCAACCAACATGATCAGAAACCCCACCTCCCAGCATCGGAAACCTTTTAAAGTGTCGGGCGGCTCCGGCACGAAGGGGTTAAATGCTTCTTTTAGGGAGAATATGATGGGGGAAACGGAGCTGGTATCCGTATGGGAGGGACACAAGGCCGTGGTCCGGGGGAGAGCTTATCGCCCAGGGATCCAGGCTAAAAAAAGCGCACACTGGGGAACTGCAGTCCCTATTGGTTAAATTATGAGCCGCTGAGCTTAAACATAAGCGTCAAATGACTCCAACCCTACACGCAGAGCTTTTGTCTCTTAGGGAGGAACTCTCTCTCCTACTGGAGACGCACACATGGGATAGATTGCGATGTTTCCCATAAATTGTTTGAGTTTGGAGACAAATGCGGGAGACTCCTAGCTAGGGCCCTTTAAATGACAGCGCACATCCGGTCACGTCCATAAACTACAATCCGCCTCAAACGGTACTGTCCTCAAAAATTGCGGATACTTTTGGGGACTACAATGCCCAACTCTACCAGCTCCCTGCCACACTCACCGGTCACACACCCCTGCAGAAAACAGAATGCATTTCACAGTATTTAGAGGAAACTCTGGCCCCCTAACTAATGACACAAATCAGTGAACAGCTTGTTAAGGCTATCTCTGTAACAGAGATTGAATCGGTAATTAAAGACCTGCCACAGGGCAAGAGTCCTGGACCTGATAAGTTCACCAATGCATATTATCGCAAATTCTCTCCTCACTTCTCTCTAATCATATGTGCGCATATTTTAATGCCCTTGCATCAGGAACTTCCCTCCCAAAGGAAGCACTGTTAGTCCATATTACGGTCCTCCCGAAGGAAGGGATAGACCCCTCTACCCCAAGCAGCGATAGACCGATCTCGTTACTGAACACTGACATTAAGATCCTGGCGAAGATCTTGGCTGTTTATTATACGTGAATACGCAATCCTGGCTTGGTACTAGGGTTGCCACCTCATCCCTTTAAACCCAAACACATATGAATTACACAGGTTCTAATTTAATGCAGATAAGGCACCAAGTGAGTTTAATTACCACCTTTATCAGCCACAGAACCTTTGTAATTATGTGTTCGGTTTTAAAGGGATGAGGTGGTAACCCTACTTGGTACACTGGTTTGAAAACACACCTCCCACTGTTCTGGGTATAAAATGATGAAGTCATATGATGTTGGCAACTGTATGTATCAAAGAACCTCCTGCCGCTAGTGGCCCAGTGCCCCCCTCTTTCACGTATTGTGTCCCTTTTGTTTCTCTCAACGTATGTTATACTGAAAATGTAAAATAAAGATTGTATTAAAAAAAAAAAAATGCTATGAAGGAGGAGGGATGGGGTATACAGTTTATTTAAAGGGCACACCCCCCAGCCTTTTTATAAAATATCTTTTCATAAACCTACTCTTTTTTTTTTTTTTTAAATCATGGGTCTTCAGTCCAGTCATTTAGGACCAAGGGTCCTGAATGCTACAGATATGGAGCCTGTTTTTGCACAATATTCTGCTTTGTGCCCAAGATGGCTTTATGATGCACCACAAAAGAGGTGGGTCCTTGACACTCTGAGCTCACTGGAAGTGGGTTGGAGAACCCAGTGCTGGATCTTGGAAGCTTGTAAGGAAGAGGAGCAGGGGAAGGCTAAGTATTGCAGCTAAAGCTTTTTATATTTCAACTTATTCAACTTTAATTTATTTTCCTCATTGGATTACCTTTACATAGACTATCCCCCCTTCAGTCCATAATGAATGCTGCTGCAAGACTTATCCACCTTACCAACCATTCAGCGTCCTCCACCCCTCTCTGCCAATCCCTCCACTGGCTTCCACTCACCCAACGGATACAATTCAAAGTACTAACAATAGTTTACAAAGCCATCCATAACTCTGCCCCCAGCTACATCACTAACCTAGTACCAAAATACCAACCAAGCCGCTCTCTTCGGTCCTTCCAAGACCTCCTGCTCTCTAGCTCCCTTGTCACCTCCTCCCATGCTCGCCTCCAGGATTTCTCCAGAGTTTCTCCCATCCTTTGGAACTCTCTACCCCAATCTGTCCGACTGTCCCCTAATCTATCCATCTTTAGACGATCCCTGAAAACCTTTCTCTTTAAAGAAGCCTATCCTGCTTCTAACTAACACTGTTTTACTTTTTCCATCAACTCATCCCCCACAGCTATTACCTCTTGTATCAATTGACCCTTTCTTTTTAGATTGTAAGCTCTAGCGAGCAGGGCCCTCTGATTCCTCTTGTACCAAATTGTTATGTAATTGTAATGTCTGCCTTTATTTTGTTAAGCGCTGCGCAAACTGTTGGCGCTATATAAATCCTGTATAATAATAACTTCAGCAAGGCATTGAAAGCTTCACACATATCCTTTAGCTGGAATTGGGTCTAACCCTTTGACTGTCAAGGATGTCCTTGTCATACCTCATGGCATTTAGAGGGTTTAGAGTATGGGCTTCTCTTTAGGGAAAAAAAATAATAATAATAATACTTATTAGTGTCTGCGCCTTGTTTTCTCTTCGTCCCCTGCAAAGTCCCACAAATATTTTTTGAGCATGCCAGTGAAGGCCATCTAATGCAGCATCCTGTGATGGGGTGACAACGATGCTGCACTGCTCCTGAACTCAACATAAGTTTTAACCTTTTCCAAGAATAAAAAAAAAAAAAAAACCCTAAAAGTAATTTTATTGCTGTTTGTGTCCCTGTTAAAATTTTTCTTCTCTTCATTCAAAGAAAATGATGCGTAAATGTTCATAAATGAACACAGACAGCAGTCATTCCAAAACAAATTTGAGCAGTTTCCTGTCACCCCAGCCTTTCGTGGACCCTGTAGTAGTCATGCGTTTCATTATTAAATTATTCTTTTTTTTTTTTTTTTGAATACTTACCTTTTTATTTTATTGTATAGGCATAAATAAACAAACACAGTCACATATTATTTATTAAATTATTCTTATCCTGACTTTTTCTTTCTTTCACAGGAGAATGTAGTTTTTATAGATACCAAGAATATGCCTATAGTAAAGAAGAAGGTCCGCAAGCTGGAAGACCAATTAGAATATGAATCTAGAAGGTAATTCAATTCTGCACTATTTCCTACTGGGGTGTTTAGTGGCACTATTTTTAGAGATTGTTACCAGCAATTTGTCTGCACTACACAAAAAAAAAAATCTTGCTACATTTTTCTCTGAAGTAGAGAGACCATAAAATGTCACAATATCCACCTCAGCCAATCAGAGGAAGCCTTGCATTCATTGATAAAAGTACACAGCTTCTGTGAATGGCTGAAAGAGGGCTCAACTCAATCTTGTTCCAGCAGCAGACTGGAAGTCTCCGCACTTCTCCAGTTTATACAGCGTGACAGCAGCAGCACGTAGTAGTAAAGGAAATGGGTGGAGTTGGGCTTTACAGTAGACCTGACCTTGGAAAAGTGTCCTATAGGGCACATTCAGGAATCGTAATTGTGCCTAATACTGATCCCTGGGAAAACCGAAAGTTCTCCCTTCTAATGGGGCTGCGCTCATTTTGTGTCTAGGGAATCCCAGGTACAGCCGTTTTACTTGCCTAGTCCGCTGCTACACTGTGCACTCTGACAGTCTAAGGTAATCTTACACCATCAACACTGAGGATCAGGCAAGTAAAATTGCTTTTACCATTCCCAAGACAGAAGCGATCAGTTAACCCTTGCAGTATGGGCACAGCCCTACTGCATGGAAATACATATGCATACGTACTTGCCTATTTTCAGGCTGCTCTGGTCTGATCACCTGAGTCAGCCAGCACTGGCTGCAGGGGATAGAAGAGAGCGCTCGAACGCCTGGGAGCAGTGACATCACCCATAGGCTTACTATGGCGCTCCCTCCTCTCCCCTGCAGCTGCTGCTGTCAGAAACGGGGGAGCTGAATCACATGACTGGACTGAAGCAGCCTAAAAATAGGCAAGTGTACAGATCTTTCTTACAGAGGGTAAGTCTGCATAGGTATTAGCCAGAATTCTACTTCAACAAAGTAGGAGCTGTAGAAAAGGCATTCAGCCTCCCTATACACTTGCGTGTGGAAAGGAGCTGCGCTGAATAATGAAATACACCCAGAATGGTGTATGTGCTATCTCACAAAAAAAGAGAAAATATGTACGTGAAAAGATAACCTGTGTGGCTAGTGCTTCTCTCTTATGTGCATATACGGCAGAAACTCTATGAAGACAGTCTCTGTTGGTATAGCTATTAAATTAAATAAACACCCGGCAGGGCTGTTCAAGTTTCGTGGAAGGTGTGCATATATCGTGAGAGACTCTAGGAAAGCAGCCTCTCTTGATATAGTTTTTAAAAAAGAGGAGATTGTGTATACAAAATAAATATAAACAAATAAGTGAAACTAATAAACAACCTACAGAGCATATGGTGACATACTGTCATACATTATGTAATATAGGTGTAAAGAACTTAGTGAAAATTAGTAAGCACCCTAATAAACACCCGGCAGGGCTGTTCAAGTAGCGTGAAAAGTGTACATAGATTACAAGAGGCTCTGAGTGAGCGGTCTCTATTGCTATGGTTTTTTAGGAAAAGAGATTATATATGCAAAGTGGATATAAACTAACTTGTGAGATTAGTAAACAACCTACAGAGCATTTGATGACATGCTATAATGTATTATGCAATAAAAACTTAGTGAAAATTAGTAAACACCCTACAGAGCATTCGATAACATATTATACCTGTTTCCGACTATTAAAAAATAAGTGCAAACTTTATACCATAAATTATAAAATGAGTGCAAACTATATCTTAGAATATAGCCAGTGAACCTTGGTGACAATAATAAAGAAAAAACAATATTATTTCAAACAATAAACACCCTACAGAGCTTCAGTGTTATAATGGTGACCGAATATGTATATAATCCTCGGGGTGTGGATTAAAACAATCCCTTTGGGGTTGTATAGCAACTACTTCACCAAAAAACTATGATTAATCGCAAATAAGTTTTTTGAATAAAAGTGCGTCTTGAGATGCACAATGCAGCAAATAAGTTCCGTGCTTTAAACAGTCTCTATGAAAACTCCAGATATCTTTGGATAAAAGTGACTTGTATAACACCAGGAAAAAGTGTGAAGACCTCCACCATAGGGCAAACTTGTCTCCTTACCGGAACTATATGGTCCCTTTTTAGGGGGACCGTTCAAGCGAGTGGCTCTCAACCCTAGCCAGGGGTGGACTGTGGGGAACGTCCGGTATCCTACCGATCAGGATGGCTCGTCCAAAATAACTTCCAACCCAGGATCCTTCTCAGATGTCAGCTCGAGGTCAATCTCAGTAACCAAATTTCAGTTGGAACCTCTAAATGGCTGTTGCTAGGGGGTCCCTCGTAGTCTGCCTCCTTCAGTACCTGGGCTCTTGACGTCACTTCCCCTTGGCGCAGATGCACAATCTCCTCTTTTTTAAAAACTATATCAAGAGAGGCTGCTTTCCTAGAGTCTCTCACGATATATGCACACCTTCCACGAAACTTGAACAGCCCTGCCGGGTGTTTATTTAATTTAATAGCTATACCAACAGAGACTGTCTTCATAGAGTTTCTGCCGTATATGCACATAAGAGAGAAGCACTAGCCACACAGGTTATCTTTTCACGTACATATTTTCTCTTTTTTTGTGAGATAGCACATACACCATTCTGGGTGTATTTCATTATTCAGCGCAGCTCCTTTCCACACGCAATTTTGATATATGTAGTATAACATTTTGAGCAGCAGCTTTACATACCTGGATAGCGCAACTTTCTTTCCCCTTATATCCCTATACACTTGCAATGCTGATAGTGAAAGGGGTTATCCTGAGCTTAACTGTTTTTTGTCAGGGATTCATCCTGAAAAATAACAGTGCATGATCTTTCTCCTGTGCTAATTGCCTAATAGCTGTATATCTTCAATGTGAGATTGGAGGCACTGTTGCCTCTGACTGCTAATCTCATGGGATATGAAATAATAATTGGTGAAACTACTACTGTGCTGTTCACAGTTCTCCTTGTTGGAGGCGCCGAATGTACAACCCTGCCTCTACCAAGATGGTTTCCTCTTCAGAGACAGTGCAAAACAAGACTGGTTAGGGGTTGCTATCAGGAGGCACTGCCACTGTGCATGTCACCTGCTTATTCAAGGCATTCTAGAGCACTAAACATTTAATGCAGCCGCCACATCTAATGTTTAGTAAGCTGCAATATATTACATTTTTAGTTTTGTGTTCAATACCCCCTTAACAGTATTTGACTGCAGTGTGTGACTTGCTTTAAAGTTTTTACATTCAGTGCTGAACAATGACTTTTATTTAATCTGATTATAGATAGAATGGAAATGATGTTTATCCTTGTAATTCTCACACCTACACTTTTTTTTTTTTTTATAAGGTTATGGAAAGACGTCACCTACAACTTGAAGATCCATGATATTGATTGTGCCACTGAGGCAAAGCACAGTCTGGAAGAGCGGCAACGAGCAGAAGCGAGAGAACGCAAAGAAAAGGAAGAACAGTGGGAAACCAGGGTGCGGTCCAGTTCTTGTTTTCTTCACTCATAGCAACTAGTCAGATTCCAACCAATCAGTGTAGTTGTTATAATAGGCCAGGGGTGCCCAACCTTTTGAAGAGCGAGGGCCACTTAAGCGACTTGGTAACCGGTCGTGGGCCACAATGAGCGGAGCGGGTGGATGGCATGTTCGTGTCTGCAGAGCGGACACAGACACAGCCCACGATACTTTTTAGCAGACCGTATTGGAGGTAGAACACAAGTCGGTTTATGTCTGCCACTACTTAAAGGTGAATGGAGGGTCCAATTGGTCAGACTGATCATGTGAAAGGGGTCCAAGGCTGCTTTCACACTGATGCGCTGTGGTTTACCCGCACCACGTGTGCAACGCAGTGTACCTTTGGCTTTCCTGCAGTTTTCAATAGACTTCTATTATATTCTGCAGGTTTTGGTGCTTTCAGAAAGCTCACTAAACTTGCAGGTAATAATAGAAGTCTATAGATCAGTGCAGGTAACCCGCAGGTAAACTGCTCTGCACCTGCGGATCAGTTTGAAAGCAGCCCAGTAACCACTGCAGAAAAGATATGCCCATATATACTCTGTATCCCAGAGCAGGAGGTCGCGGGCCACTGGTTGGGCACCCCTGTAATAGGCAATAGTGAGACTGGATAATCCCCAGAAGTCAGGTAGCCTAAACGATCTGACAGCGATCTCCTCCACTGAGCTGTTGTGTTCTAACAGTTGTGTTCTAACAGGGAGACACCCTAACGCCCGGTGTTCTCTCAAAATAGCCAATTCATCTCCAATAACGGCATTTCCGGTTACTGCAAAGCATCAGTAATGGGAGATTTAGACGAATTGCTGTTTTGCACATCACCAGCAAATGTGTACACTCTGGTACACAAAAAATTTGCTGTTTTGACAGAACAGCGGCTAAGGAGGAAAAATGTGTCTCCAACCCGGAGGCGGCCATGTTTGCTAGTATCGGGTGGACTAACAATGTCCGCTCATAATATTGTGTACCGGCATAGTCTCGTGTAGTCTGTAGCTGCTAATAGGGATGGAACATGTAACATGTTCCAAAAGGTAAACCTATCCTTTTAACCGCTTCCCGACCGCCTCACGCCGATGTACGTCGGCAGAATGGCACGGGAGGCAAAACCACGTATAGGTACGTGGTCCTTTAAGAGGCCTGCCGTGGGTCGTGCGCGCACGCCGCCAGCGGCATGCTCGCGACCCGTTCGGGAGCTCCGTGACCACGGCCGCGGGACCAGCGGACCCGATTGCCGCGATTGGGTCACAGAGCTGAAAAACGGGGAGAGGTCTGTGTAAACAAACCTTTCCCCGCGCTTCCTACACTGACTGTCAGTGATCTGCTGTTCCCTGTCATCGGGAACAGCCGATCAGTGACGTCAGACGTCAGCCACGCCCCCTACTGTAAAAAAAAAAAAAAACACAACACGTCACACTAACTCCTCCCCGCCCCCTGGTGGTTAACTCCTTCACTGCCACTGTCATTTACATAGGAATCAGTGCTATTTAAATAGCACTGATTTCTGTATAAATGACAATGGTCCCAAAAATTTGTCAAAAATGTCCGATGTGTCCTCCATAATGTCGCAGTCACAATAAAAATCGCTGATCGCCGCCATTACTAGTAAAAAAAAAAAATATTAATAAAAATGCTATAAAACTATCCCCTATTTTGTAAACGCTATAACTTTGGCGGACATCGCGGCATATAGGTAGCTTGAGCTACAATTAAAACATATAGAAACCAATGATCAGAAATACATACAGGAGTTCAGTACCCAGAATAGAATAATGAAAAGGAAAGCTAAGCCTGACCCTGGTGTACAGAGAGGAGAAAAAAAAAAAAAAAATATATATATATATATATATATATATTATTTTTTTTTTGAGATGTAAGAACCTCCTACAATAGAATGGGAATGGTTACCCTTGGAGAGGTAGGAGGTTCCTGAACCTCAGCTCTTACACGTTTTAAGTGTAGCTTACTTAAGATCTATGTGTTTAACAGTGCAGTGCAGTGCAGTGAAATCTTTCCTGTATTATATGACATACTGGTAGATCTGTACCTGTCGTGGAATTGTATGTATCTGCCTACTACAAACCTTTTGGTTATGTGCTGTGCTTACTTTATACATTTAAAGTTATTGTACTACAGAGTGACACACTGTGGAGAGGTTTAAGGCTGCATTCACACCTAAGCGTTTTGTCGCCTGAAGCTACAAAACGCTAAAGGGGAAAAAATACATTATTCTCTATGGAGATGGTTCACATCTCCACTCCAAAACGCCTGAAGCTCAAACAAGTTCCGGACCCTTTTTTATCGCTCGAATCGGGCAGATTTGGGCGTTTTTTTTCCTTTTTACATTGGGGACCTTTTGCTCTGCACAAAATCGCGGTAAAAATACGCTGCGAATCGCGGTAAAAAAACGCTGCAATTCACACGATTTTCTGCCTGAAAACGCTACGCTCAGGTGTGAATGCAGCCTTAAGAGGAAGTAAACTCTCCTCTAATGTCTGTACCTATAGGTAAGTCTTACCTAAAGGGTACTGTAAATATCTCCTAAACTTGCACCATTTAGGAGATATTTACTGTATAGCGTGCCGATAACATTATCGACGCATGCGCTCTGAAGGAACTGTCGCTCGTGCTGTTTCTTCATAATCGCGGCTTCGGCCAATCCGTGCCAGAGCCCACGAACCCGGAAGAGACTCCTGGTAAAATGTCAGCGGTGTGCAGGCACTGCTTGAGGGATTCGTTCTAGGTAAGTATTTCATAATGAGATGCATACTACCTCATTATGCCTTTGTCTGAGGTTACTTTCACACTGGGGCAGTGAGGACGTTGGCGGTAAAGCGCCACTATTTTTAGCGGTGCTTTTCGGCCCCTAGCTTTTTAACCCCTGCTAGTGGGTAAAGAAAGGGTTAATAGCGCCCAAAAAAGCGCTGCTGCCCGTTCATTTCCATAAGCGGTGTATACACCGCTCCTAAACTGCCCTAAAGATGCTGCTTGCAGGACGTTAGAAAACGCCCTGCAAGTTCCAGTGTGAAAGCACTCAGGCTTTCACACAGGAGAGGCGCTAATACACCTGTAAAGTGCCTCAGCGTAAAAGTGGCCTTACAGGGTTTTTTTTTTTTTTTACAACCTTTTTTAAGCATCCTAATCCAATATATTGTTGGTTGCTGAATGGTGTCCAGACCTTTATTGCTAATTATATGTATTAACCCAAATTTAACCCAACCTTTCCATCTACTTAACTTGATTGGAGCATATGATCGGACTTGCCACATACTAATGACAAACATTTGTATTTTTTTTTAATACAGTGGAACAATATATAGTCAGGTTGCTTTTGCAGTCAGTGGTATTGTGTTGTGTGATGCCTTACACTAATATAGGGAAATCTTACATATGTGGTTTATTTGATAAAGCAAGTTCTATCTCCTCTTACCTGTCTGCATTCTCTTAGCTATTCCATGAGGACGGGGAGTGCTGGGTGTACGATGAACCACTACTTAAGCGACTGCCCGTCAAGCACTGAGTGGCCCACAGCACAATCGTGGCAGAACCTTCTCAAGAACCATGCGAAGCCCAGAAAAAGAAGTTATTGTGACATTTCCGGATGATCCAACTCTCTTTGGTGCTGAGAGTGCCCTTACACTGCAGCGGTTCCTTACTCAGGGATACTGGACTTCTATGATATGACAATTCAAACAGGACAATGTGTCTGTGTTTCACAATTAACGCTTTAAAAGGTCCTGTACCTTCCCATACACCTAGTAGCTGGTACTCTCCACAGGAGCCGTTTTGTCTCGGTTAGCCAGTCCGTTGAGATTGTTTCACCTTGCAAATTATTCCCTAATGGACTAATTGATTAAGCCAGGCCCAAAAAAATGCTTTACAGGTACCAGATACATTTAGAGGGCAACTCCACCCAACCCGGCTGTCTCCTGGAATGAGGCTGGATGTTTACTGCTGCCCGGGGCCCCAGTGTGGCTGTAACAGGCAATATTCAACTGGAATTCTCTGCATTCCTGGGGGGAGACCACTAGATGGCAGTGGACCCAGCAATGCGGCATCACTTGCCCTGTGGTGGATTCTTCAATAATTAAGGGAATTTTGTTTGGTTTTTTTTTTAGTGGCACAGCCATGCTGGGGAAGGAGGATCTCTCTCTCTGCCTAAAAGCCTGAACATCACAGTCCCATTCCAACAAACAGCACTATCAATTTTGGTTGGAGCTGTACTTTTAAATCAAAAGAGTTAGCCTGGGAACGTCCAAAAACAAAAATTGCCTATCGGGCCTCATTACCCAGTGCCACATTCTTCTTCCTCTGATGATCGCAGGACGTGATTGCTGTTCCATATCAAAATAGTTCTTCTTGTATATACAGTACAAATCTGGGAATTTAATACCCACCAGAACACTTCTGAAAATTAGACAACTTTACTTTTTGGCACTATCCATACCTACCTGAAATTCTCAATGTGTAAACTGCCCTCTATCTTCATATATATAGTTATTTTTTTTCCTTTCTTCCAACCCCCAAGAAACTGGTCTTGCCTTTGTATTTATTTATTTCCTAATAAAATCGTTAGAGCAAATTATTTTATTAGATCTGCATTTATGATTTGCAATTAAAAATCTAATCTTCAGAAAAAAAGTAACTGTGTGTATTCTTTAAACTAGAGTAAAGAAAATAAGTGCACCCAACAGTTGCCTGTGATCCCCAAAATCTGCCATTCTATTACTACACAGCTAGAGATCTGTTCTGCCTTCTATTCCTATGCCTGCCTACTGGTCAATGAATCGTGCCGGGAAATTGGGACAACTCCCTTGTCATTAATGAATAGTGTTAATAAATGTGTTGCGCTAAAAAGATTACAGAGAAAATCATCTCGGAATAATCGGAGATAAATAAGTCAATCGTCCCCAAGTGAAAAATTAAATGGTCCTTTAACCCTTTCATGACAACCCATTTCTGACATTTGGTGTTTACAAGTTAAAATCCGTATTTTTTTTGCTAGAAAATTACTTGGAACCCCCAAATATATATAGTAGAGAATAAAACAGCGATTGTTGCGATATTTTATGTCGCACGGTATTTGTGCAGCAGTGTTAAGCGCATCTTTTTGGGAAAGAGATACTTTCATGAATTTAAAAAAACGAAACAGTAAGGTTAGCCCAATTTTTTTTATATAATGTTAAACGATGATGTTAGGCCGAGTAAATAGATACCAAACATGTCACACTTTATCCACCCGCGCCATAGCCGAAAGACGGCTCTTTGCCGGGTGGACGTCCTGCTGTTTACTTCCCTAATGCGCGCTCCTGAGAGAGCGCATCGGGGAAGTTCTGTGACACAGCCAGTCACAGATCGCTGTAAACCGGCAATCACAGCGGCCGTTTACAGCACGATCGGCGTGTCCAATGAGAGATGATCTCATATGAAAACATATGAGATCATCTCTCAGCACCGCTCTCCCTCCTCACACAGAGACAGCGTGTGAGGTGGGAGAGATGAACGGCTGCAGCGGCGCCGTTAGTACAACAAAAAAAAAAATGTGCCACCTGTCAGTGTCACGTGCCATCTGTTATCAGTGTCACGTGTCATCGGTGCCATCTGTCATCAGTGCCATCTGTCAGTCACGTGTCACCAGTGCCCCGTATTATTCCTATCTGTCATTCGTGCCACGTGTCATTGTCCTGGTGCTCAAGGGCCTTCAAAAGTGTAATAGGTAGTCAACAAGTTAGATGTGTAATTTATGCTCCTAGAACACCTGATGGCGCTCCCTGCATGTTGGGCCTCTCTAAGTGGCCAGGCTGTGAAAAAGTCCCACACATGTGGTATCGTAATACTCAGGAGTAGTAGAATTTATTTTGGGGTGTCATTTGTGGTATACACATGCCATGTGAGAGAAATAACCTATTACAATGACAATTTTGTGGAAAAAAAATAATTCATTTTGCAAAGAATTGTGGGGAAAAAAATGCCAACATCAAAAAGCTCACCATGCCTCTTACTAAATACCTTGGAATGTCTACTTTCAAAAAAGGGGTCATTTGGGGGGTATTTGTACTTTCCTGGCTTGTTCGGGTCTCAAGAAATGAGATAGGCCACCAGTACATCAGATGTGATCAATTTTGTATGATTCGCACCACAGTTTGTAGAGTCTGTAACTTTCACAAAGACCAAATAATATCCACTAATTTGGGTTATTTTTACCGAAGATATGTAGCAGTATAAATTGTGGCCAAAATTTATGAAGAAAAATTTATAATTTGCAAATTTTATCACAGAAACAAAGAAAAATGCGTTTTTTTTTTTTTTTTCAAAATTTTCGACCCAGAGGTGATCAAATACCACCAAAAGAAAGCTCTATTTGTGGGGAAAAAAAAAGGACAAAAAATGTATTTGGGTACAGTATTGCATGACTGAGTAATTGTCATTCAAAGTGTGAGAGCACTGAAAGCTGAAAATTGGTCTGGGCAGGAAGGGTGTTTAAGTACCCTGTAAGCAAGTGGTTATAATTGCACGCACTCGTGGAATGGCGACAAACTACGGTACCTAAAAAAATCTCCATAGGTGACGTTTTAAAATGTTTTACGGTTACCAGGTTAGAGATACGGAGGAGGTCTAGAGCTAGAACTATTGCTCTCGCTCCGACGATCGCGGTGATACCTCACATGTGTGATTTGAACACCGTTTACATATGCGGGCGCGACTTCCATATGCGTTTTCTTTGCTGCGCGAGCTCGCAGGGAAGGGGGCGCTTAATTTTTTTTCTTCTTATTTAATTTTAGATAATTAAATTTTTAATTTTTTTTTTAATTTGATCACTTTTATTGCTGTCACAAGGAATGTAAAAGGTGGTGACAGGTACTCTTTATGGAGGGATCGGGGGTCTAAAAGACCCAAAAGCCCTCCGAAAACGGTGTATCTGAATACTGTGTACTTTTTTTTAAATCCGGCGCCATTGGCAGCCGAGTAAACAGGAAGTGACGGTGTTTCCGTGTTTACATACAGGAGACTGGAACCAAGCTGTTTACGGCTTCGTTCTAGTCTGTCTCTAGCCGCCGGAAGCGGCCGTTGTTCGATCGGGTCTCCCGATGGAACAGGAAGCCCGGAGGGAGCTTTTGGCCGCATCGGTTGTTATACCCGGCTAGCCAATCGCCCGCTCTAAACAACAGTACCGGCATGATGCCTGCAGCTGCGGGCATCATTCCGGTATAACCCTCGAAAGCCGAGTACGCATATTTGCGTATGCTCTGCGGGAAAGGGTTAAAAAGGACTAAAGTGAATCACATCACACTCCCTTCACAGTAGAGGCGGGCCACCAACATACAGACAAGGTGTGCGCTTACCATGGAACTAGGACCTCCTAGTTACAGGTAGGTCTGGCAAGCTTTAGGGAATTTCCCTTTATATCCACATGCCTGTACACAGCCTTGAAGCAGAGGTAGATGCAGCCTGAGTCTGGCCATACACGATACAATTTTCCTTTTAGATTTACCAAAACAGGTCAGGACCTAAACATGTTCAATTTGTATGCAATGAGGCAGGCCTTGGAAAGCACTAATAGATAAAACCTTTCAAATTGCTGGTTTATTTAATAAAAAAAACTCACAATGCTATAGTAAGAATGCACATATCTCCAAAAGACATCTCGCTGGTGAGCGATGGCATCTACCATCACTTCTGGTAAAAGCTGATGACGTAGACGCAATGCTCCACCATATGCGTTTTATCACAAAAGGATGTCTTCTGGGGCATGGGCTTTCTATCCTTGTGATGAAATGCGTAGGGTAGAGCGGCATGTCTACAGCATCGTGTTTTACCGAAATGACAGCAGACACCATCGTTCACCAGCTGGATGTCTTTTGGAGATATGAGCATTCTTACAATACCATTGGGAGTTATTTTTTTTTTTATTCAACAAACCAGCGATTTTAAAGGTTTTACACTAGCGCTTTCTTGCATATTTACCCTAAGCCTGTCTTCAGGGCTGTATACTGGAATGTGGATATAAAGAGAAAATTCCCTAAAGTTTGCCAGGCCTGCCTACAAATAGGGGGTCCTGGTTACATGGTAAGTGCACACCTTGTCGGTGGTCAGCCTTCCCTGTGATGCGATTCACCTGTGATTTGTGGTGAGAAGAATTTTTCACTATTCCTTTTCATTAAGGACTATTTCATGTTTCCCTTAAAGATGATTCACGTATTTGATGATTTTCACTGTTATTTTTTTTTAGCGCAACACTTTGTTTATACATTTTTTGACTAATATCTAACTGATGTGTTTGCAGATTATGCACTATATTGTAAGTTGACACAAGCACAGTATTTTTTTTTTTTAATGAATAGTGTGATCGGACATTTTCAGTAAGCACCCTCTGTGCTCCAGCCCTGTCAGTTTCATTGCTACCGGTGGGGGGCGTGGGTACACACTATTACAGTTACTAGGCTAATGCACCAATAAAGTTTTGCCCCCACAGCTTTAAAATATTTCACTCCCCTTTTAAATAGTCAATTTGGGCCATGCTTGCCCAAACAGACAATTTACTACATTAAACTGGTGCATTTGCTGGGCACACTGAACTGTATGCACCCTCAGCTACATAAAGTATACAGCACTGTGTTCCAGGAGTGAGGCGGGAAGTTCCCATCCTACTGCTGGAACAAAGTCAAGTTGGGCTGAGTGCTGCTCAGCCATTCATGGGAAGCTTCACGTTTTGTAAATGAATACAAAGTTTCCTCTAAATAGCTGAGGCCGGCGGGCGGCAGTTGTCCATATCTCCACCACAACCACAGAGGAAGCTTTGCATTCATTCATAGAATACAAAGCTTCTCGTAAATGGCTGAGTGGCACTCAGCCCAACTTGATTTTGTTCTGAGTGTGAGATGGGAAGTTCATATCCAACTGCTGAAACACAGCGCTGTATACTATGCGTAGCTGAGCCTACAGTGATTCCAGCAAGTGCACCAGTTAGTTTGTTTGGTCCATTCGTAACATGTTTCACCCTGAATGAGTGTAACATGTTATGAAAGTTTACCTTATCCTTTAAGCCCCATACAAACTTCAGTGTGAACCCAGCCTAAAGCCCCCATACACACTATCAGATTTTCTGCTGATTTTTGTCTTTAGATTTACCAAAACCATATAAAATGAGGTCAAACTTTAAGAGTTTTAATTTGTATGCAATCGGGCAGGCCCTTTCACTACATGGTTTTGGTAAATCTGAAGACAAAAAATCAGCAGAAAATCTGATATTGTGTATGGGGCTGTGAGTCTCTGGCTGCATTTCGGGGCCAAATTCTGGAAAAAATTTGGCCCGATTCATCCCCATAATGGAGAACAGGGATACATCAGACCCCTGCTGCAAGCCGCATCTGTCGGAGGTGTGAACCCAGCCTTAAAGTGCAAAGGCGAACACGCAAACAGCGATCGTCCCACATGAGGTATCACTGCAAACGTCGGATCATGGGCAGTCATTTTAGCACCAGACCTCCTCTGTATATCTAAAGTGGTAACTTGTAAAGGCTTTTAAAGCGTCACCTATGGATTGTACATTGTTTATTGCACAGACATGCGCAATTTTAAAGCTGGACATGTTTGGTATCTATTTACTCAGCGCAACATCAGCTTTTATTTTACATCTTACAAAAAACTGGGTTATGCATTTTTTTTTTTTTTTTTTAAGAAAAAAAAAAATCTATGCAAATAGCGTGACATAAAATTGCAAACCCACCCATTTATTCTCTAGGGTCTATGCTTTAGACTAAAAATACTGATTGTTGCATGTAAACAAACAGTGCCAGAAAATGCCTGATCTAAGTGGAGTTAGGCTTTAAATTATTCTGTAGTCACCATTGTACTTTGATAAAACAGCAGATCTGCAATAACACAACATTCCTGCCCTAGAATGAAAGTTTGATTAGGCTAGAAAGCCATTAGCCCCCATGAATGCATGTTGCGGATTGCCATGCATATATAATTTACTGAATGATCACAGAATTGATGGGTAGTTGTCAAATATGTAAAATGACCTGATCATTATTTTCTTAAATAGAGGCTTTCTAAAATCAGTAATATGGAAAATGTTATCACTTTGTATATTGAAGATTTTGGAATTTACAAAATGAGAGGAACATTGCATTGGCCAGTTAATATAATGTATTAGGAATGTAAATGTGTAACCCTGTACAAGGAAGGAATACTCTTCTTACACAATCCAGCTAACATTATTTCCGTTGGGCCTGTTCACATCTATGCAGCTTCCTGCAGTGCGTTTTTGGAAAAGGTGCAAGGACTTTTTTTTAAATGCAATATGATGCATTTTTGGCACCATAGACTTGAATGGAACTGCATCAAGAACGCATGTACATGCATTTTTGATGGGTTTTGGGTTTACCAACAGTCTCCTACAAAATGCAGTAGTATGAAAAACACATCAACCGCACTTGCACAGATGTAAACCTAGTCTTAGAATAAGCACATAATCCACTAACCTAGCTGCTACATATAAAGAGAGACAAAAGAAAACAACCAATATTATATAGATATCATAGAAGGGAAGTGTACAAAGGCATCCTGGTCACCCCTTTAAATATGTACAAACCAATAGTTGATAAAGTCTGGCTCAATTTCCATTTGTCCTGTTCATAAACCTTATCGGTCCTTGTGAATCAATGTCAGTACTACGAGAACTGTAGCCATTGACTCATGGCCAGTGAACATTCAGGATTCAGTCTGGTGTACATGTAAGGGTCTAGAACAGTTCTTAATACTACACTATGTGGCCAAAAGTTTTGAGAATGACACAAAATATAAATTTTCCCCAAAGTCTGCTGTGCCAGTGTTTTTATATATTTTTGTCAGATGTTACTATGGTATGCTGAAGTACAATTACAAGCATTACCTAAGTGGCAAAGGCTTTTATTGAAGTTTATGCAGAGAGTCAATATTCGCAGTGTTGACCCCTTTTTCAAGACCTCTACAATTCCCCCTGGTATGCTCTCAATCAACTTCTGGACCACATCCTGACTGATGGCAGCCCATTCTTGCATAAGGCGTTTTTTGTTCTCCCGCCTCTTGAGGCTTGACCACAAGTTCTCAATAGGATTAAGATCTGGGGAGCTTCTTGGCCATGGACCCGAAATGTTGATGTTTTGTTCCTCAAGCCACTTAGTTATCACTTTTGCCTTATGGTAAGGTACTCAAACAATGCCTTTTCCAGCATGATGGTCACCAAACTGTTCTTGGATGGTTGGGAGAAGTTGCTCTCGGAGAATGTTTTTGTACCCTTTTTTATTCATGGCTGTGTTCTTAGGCAAAATTGTGAGTGAGCCCACTGCCTTGGCCGAGAAGTAACCCCACATGAATGGTCTCATTCAGGATGCTTCACTGTTGGCATGACACAGGACTGATGGTAGTGCTCACCTTTTCTCCTCCAGACAAGTTTTTTTTTTTTTTTCGGATGCCCCAAACTGGAAAGGGGATTCATCAGAGAAAAGGACTTTACCCCAGTCCTCAGCAGTCCAATCCCTGTACCTTTTGCAGAATATCAGTCTGTGCCTGATGTTTTTCCTGGAGAGAAGTGACTTATTTTACTGCCCTTCTTGACACCAGGCCATCGTCTAAAAGTCTTCTCACTGTGCATGTGGATGCACTCACACGTGCCTGCTACTATTCTTGAGCAAGCTCTGCACTGGTGGTGCCCCGATCCCGCAGCTGAATCAACTGTAGGAGACTATCCTGGCACTTGCTGGACTTTCTTGGGCACCCAGAAGCCTTCTTCACAACAACTAGACCTCTCTCCTTGAAGATCTGATAGTTGATTTAGGTGAAATCTTGGTAGCAGCAATATCCATGCCTGCGAATCCCTTTTTGTGCAAAGCAATGATGACTGCACGCGTTTAATTGCTGGTAACCATGGTTAACATAGGAAGAACAATGATTTCAAGCACCGCCCTCCTTTTAAAGGTTCCAGTCTGTTCTAACTCAATCAGCATTAGATTAATTTCCAGTCTTGTCCTCGTCAACACTGACCTGACCTGAGGTCAGCTTGTGCTTTTGGGGCAGGGCTGAAATGTAGTGTATTTTTGTTATTTATTTTTTGGAGGGGAGTGTCAAGTTAATTTTCATGGCAAAGAGGGACTTTGTAATTCAACGGATCACTCTTCATAACATTCTGGAGTATATGCAATTTGCCATCATAAAACTGAGGCAGCAGACTAAATCAATATTTGTGTCAGTCTCAAAACTTTTGGCCACGGCTGTAGTAAGGCGGTCAACCACCACGATTTCACAAAGTTCACAGGGGGGGGGGGGGGGGGGGGGGGGGGGGGGGGGGGGGGGGGGGGGGGGGGGGGGGGGGGGGGGGGGAACTCTACATTTCACCGTCTGGTGTTCACAGCAGGAAAATTTTTTGGTTCAAACCACTTATACAGTCAATGATCTAGATCTTTTTTTTTTTTTTTCCATGGCAAAATTAAGCGTATGTAAAGCCTATTCTAAACATCTTTACAATGCACATCTTAATAACACATGGCACCAAAAGTTCTGACAGTCACTGCAGTGATCAGAAAAAAAAAAAAAAAGAAAACCCTCACTAAAATGCAGACTACCGTATATACTTGAGTATAAGCCGAGGCACCTAATTTTACCACAAAAAAAAACATATTGACTCGAGTATAAGCCTAGGGTGAGAAATGCGCAGCTACTGTAAGTGTAAAAGAGGGTCAACAATGACAATGCCCATTTGCAGCCATAGGTCCCCCGAACTTCAAACTTGGTAGTTAAGGGTTCCTAGATGCCCCCCTAGCTGCAGCCAAAATTTGGGGTCTCTGAAAATGACATTGCTGCAGATGGACACAGTTGACCAACTTTGGTGCCTCGTATCTCGGTGCCACTTGGTGCTAGGAACACCAAATTTGGATATATGTTGTAGTGCTAGTTCTACTGGGTTTGCACCAAGTGGCCCCGAGATATGAGGCCCCAAAGTCGGGTCGGAAAATGTCATTCTCTGCTGCAGAAAAGTGTTTGACTCGAGTATAAGCCGGGGGGGGGGGGGGGGGCACTTTCAGCACAAAAAAAAAAGTGCTGAAAAACTCGGCTTATACTTGAGTATATACAGTATTTTTATCCAAATCTTGCTACTCTTCACGCTTGGCTTTATGAAGCTTCAGCAGCAATCAAGTGTTCCAAGTCCATGTCACGCACAGTTCACAGAAAACAGATCACACTCCAGTACACAGCATTCCATTTTTAATAAAAATGCACATTGTTGTTTATACCATTTCAATAGCGGATTGTAAAGCAATAAATAAGTCCCTTTTCTGCTGCTCTGCTCTCGCCTACTCTTCTCTGCCGCTCCATTCAGCTGCTGGGAGAAAATACCTGCTACACCCAGGTATGGATCCATTATATGACCACACCCAGCCAATCACTGGTGCTGTTTCATAGAAGAAACCATAGTCATGTGTAGTTAAAAATCTCAAAGGCTCAAATCTTACACTGAGCAACTGAATGGAGCAGAGAAGGAATTAAAACAACAAAAAAAGTTATGTGCTCCTGAGGAAGGGGATTAAAGTGAACCTGTTGGATTGCCCTGCATGGACAGAGCACAGGGGCACTTTAGGTTTAAAATAACATTTAAAAAAAGCAATTTTTTTTTTCTAGATTTGCATAAATTGGAGAGAGTTTAGAACATATGTCATGTTTACTTTATATTTTATCCCCAACAGGGAAATTTAAACTTGCTGTCCTTGTGATCATTAAAATTTTACTGTTGCACTTGAACAGGAGTAAAGGAAAAATCTCTCCTGGTAACTGTTAGATGGTATTTCCCCTCTCAATGAGGTGGGCATCGCACTTCCTGTTATGTCTTTGGCACAGGAAGTGAGGGGAAATTTATTTAATGGGGACACACACCAGCACCAAAACAGACAAATGTTCTAACCCCCCTCGAAGAAAAAAAAAAAAAAAAAAAGTGTTTGCCTGAGTTTCATTTAAATTAAAAAAGAAACATTGATCTACAGATGTAGAAGAAAAATATAACTTTGTGCATCACAATGAAGGCGATAAATGTGATGGGAATCCTAAATGATTACATTAGTCTTCTCTTCGCTCGAGACAAAACCTTACCGACATTCAGAAAGGTGTCTGAAAGAACGGTCTGCGTTACTTAGAGGACTAAAACCACAAATCCTTCATTCAGACACCTTCAATCATGTCACTGTGCACAGACAGTTTTTCTTATACTGTATTTAAATCCCAGGATTTGTAAAATCATTGAGTACTCCAAAAGTTCATTCAGAATAAGAGCAGCATTAAATGTCTAGGTTTAAAAAATCTGCATATCTACAGAAAGTCTCATCAGATCAAATTTTCACCTCGCTTTCAATTCTGGCCATGCTGAGCACCAGATCCACACACCATTACACACGCCTTTGTAGAAATCCCATTGCTGATGGTAGAAGCGCTCATCACCCAATAGTGACATTCCTGGCCCATCTCACTTGATGATCTTGTGGTATGGTAGCAGTTTTAAGGTGGAGGTAAAGCTATGGATGTCGCTGATTGGCACGGCATCTGCCATGAGCGGAGAAGGGGGAAGGAAGATAAAACTGGTAATGTTGCCGTAACAAGATTCGGATTCTTCGGCGGGTGTTTGAGAAGGCACAGAATCGGTCTCCTTTTCACCAAATCCAACCACCTGTCAGAAAAGAGGTCACTATTATTACCACGATGTAATAAGACTAAGCCAATCAACCCATCATACTGCTCGACTATTGTGGCTGGAATGACAAGTCACTGCAGACAACCGAATACCTGTTATAGCTGTACTATTGCAAACCAGGACAGCAAAAGGTTAGCTGGGTCTGCTTTAACCACTTCAGCCCCGGAAGGATTTACCCCCTTCCTGACCAGAGCACTTTTTGCGATACAGCACTGCGTCGCTTTAACTGACAATTGTGCGGTCGAGCGACGTTGCACCCAAACAAAATTGACGTCCTTTTTGTTCCCACAAATAGATTTTGGTGGTATTTGATCACCTCTGCGGTTTTTATTTTTTTGTGCTAAACAAAAAGAAGGAGCGACTTTGGAAAAAAAGCAATATTTTTTTACTTTTTGCTATAATAAATATCCCTCAAAAAATACTACTACTACTACTAAAAAAAAAAAACTAAAAAAATTTCTCCGTTTAGGCTGATATGTATTCTTCTACATATTTTTGGTAAAAAAAAAAAAAGAAAAAAAAAAAAAAATCGCAATACGCGTATATTGATTGGTTTGCACAAAAGTTATAGCGTCTACAAAATAGGGGATAGTTTTATGGCATTTTTATTATTATTTTTTTTTAGTAGTAATGGCGGCAATCTGCGATTTCTATCGTGACCGCGACATTATGGCGGACACATCGGACACTTTTGACACCATTTTGGGACCATTGTCATTTATACAGTGATCAGTGCTATAAAAATGCACAGATTACTTACTGTGTAAATGACAATGGCAGGGAAGGGGTTAAACACTAGGGGGCGATCAAGGGGTTAAGTGTGTCCTAGAGTGGTGTTCTAACCGTACAGGGGATGGGCTTCCACTGACATGACAGTGATCACTGCTTCCGATGACAGGTAGCTGTAAATCCCCGTCATGTCACTAGGCAGAATAGGGAGATGCATTGATAACATAGGCATCTCCCCATTCTACCTCTTCACACTGAATTGCAGGCCGCCGGCGAACATCGAGTTCCCAGGACCCGTGGCGTGCACGCATGCTCGATAGGCAGCAAATTTAAAGGGACATAGGAGGTACGCCCATTTGTCTGCTTGTGTCATTCTCCCGACGTACATCTGTGTGCGGCAGTCGGCAAGCAGTTAAACTGCTAAGGACCTGTTGGTGGGCTTTGGATTGCTTCACATCGGTATTACTTTCCCATACAAGTGTATGGGGATGCAAAACCAGCTGGAAGCAGGTCAAATGTCAATGAATTCAAAATGATCTCAAAAGCCCCGTACTCGCGGGGCAGAAAGTCAGGAGACATTTGCCGGTACAAAAAAAAATACCGGCCGGCATCCTGCCTGTGTATGTCGCAAATGCATTCTGGAAAACCAGCAGCCAAGCAACTTCCAATCAGCGCTGATCAAAGTGTTTTGGCAAGGGGGGGGGGGGCACCCCCCCCGTAAGAACAAAACAGCCCAGCGGGGGAGATTGCTGGACTAACCTTGCATGGAGAAGCCAGCTAGTGTGTGCCAGGCTAAACTCTTGCCATCTACAGAAGCCCAAAGCCTGTCTATACAAGGCCTAATGATTACATCAAAGCCCAATACAATGCACTGAATACTAACAGATGGGTAGAATTTATATGAACATTTAAAACCCAGAATTATGACTCACATGTACGCTTAGTACCCTCCTGTCACAACCCCGATGCTCCTGGAAGCAGCTGGTCAGGTCTGTCTTTTTAAAGGTCTTCAAGGCCTCGATCTGAAATGCAAATAAAGTGTTACAGAACATTTCATCCAACTGGTAAAAGTGTTTCTATTTTATTATTATTATAATAATACAGGATTTATAAAAAAAAACATTGTTAAACATCTCTTCAAATATTTTTGCTGCTGTGGACCTACTTAATTTCAACGCAATTTTCCCCCACACAGACCTGAACATGTTAAAGTTAGGAGCCCCGCCCTAAAGGAGCTCCTAGACCAACTTTTCTGGCAGCTTATTTGGTTTCAGTGCTGCAGACTGTATCAGTTCTGCCAGTATTCAACACTTCCAGGAATGCTAGGTGCTTGTGTGCCCCCCCCCCCCCCCCCACACCCCCACTGTGCTCAGTGGATCTATTCCCCGACCCCTAACATTACTGCTCTAGCTCAGAGCCATGAACTTTTTGGACCTTTGCAGAGAGACCACTGCCTCCACACAGAGAGCAAGGGTGCTTCTCTGCTGTATTCTGGCAGGGGACAAGCTTTTCTATAGCTTATTTCTAAAGAACATAAAAATTAATGACTTAACCCCACTTTGTTTTTATGCACCTGAAATATATTTCTGAAATTCCAGTGGGGCTTTAATTCAGTTCTGTGTCAACAGAATATCCCTAGAATAAGACACTGAATTCTGCATTCTAGAATTCCTTACTTATCAGGGCTTAGACAGAGAGGGAAGCCCAGCATTATGATACAATCAAAGTTCTATTGTCTTGCACAGTATTGACGCTTCATTCTTGGTAGGCATACGTGTGGCTTAAAATGAAAATTCCAGAAATCGTTATTTTTTTTTTTGGCTGGAGTTCCACGAATTTGCTTTGAAACCGTTCAAAAAAAAAAATGGGCACTCCAGTACACATTCTGGGCATAGGATACCAGCTGACAGTATAGTAAGGACAGATTCTGTATGTACATTGCTATGCAATTATGTTCTATACCTCATGTTCCAGGCGGTCAAAGAGATATTGCTGAGTTAGCACCTCCCCCCAGTTCCTGTCCACCTCCTCTCCAAGATGGGTGTCCTCGCACTCCTTCAGCTTTATCAAAGCCTTTACCTGCCAAGAAAAATACAAGCCAATACCATCAATCGGGTTTCATTTCAGTAAGAGTGTCACAGTGCTCATCATGCATGCCTTGTAGTACTGGAAATCCATCTCAAATTCCTACCAAGGGCTTCACCTACATGGAGTTTGTATGTTGTTCAAATGTTTGTTTCTTGGAGTGATATATAGAGAACATGAAGGAAAGCCATACAGGTAAGTTAACTGGCCCTAGTGTGGGTGTCAGTATGTCTGTGACAGGGAATTACCCCCAAGCTCTGCTCGGGTAGGGAAGGCTAAGCGCAGTCTCTTCAAAAGATAATGATCCATCTGCCTCTCATGAATCTGTAGTTTAGTGTGATGTTTTTATTTTTTTTCCCTTAAAAGTGGTGAACTATAAAGCCTAGCACCATAACTACTGCTTGTTGCTTAGCCTGCTATACCCCGTAATATCTTGAGTGGTGAATCAATCATAAAGTCCAGTGTTAATTCTACTCCCCATCGTTTACCACCCAGTTTGTCACAGCCTGCCAATTCCATAAAGTGATTGTAAAGTCTTGTTGTTATTTTTCCTAAACATGTTATACTTACCTCCTCTGTTGCAGTTTGTTTTGCACAGAGCAGCCCAGATCCTCCTCTTCTCGGGTCCCTCTTTGGGGCTCCTGGCCCCTCCCTCTTGTCGAATACCCCCACAGCAAGCAGCTTTCTATGGGGGCAGCCGAGTCCCAGCTCCCTGTGTCCATTCAGACACGGAGCCCTCACCTGGTCCCGCTCGCTTTCTCCCGATTGGCTAGCTGACTTTGAATGACAGCAGTGGGAGCCAATGGCGCCGCTGCTGTATTTCAGCTAATCGGGAAGGAGAATCTCAGAGGGCTGGGCAGTATTACTACTACAGGGAGCAAGAGTAGGAGGCATTCAGGATCCCATGTGAGCTGGGCAAGATGGCGATTGGCTGAAGCTGTGTGTCTCCTAGTGTCGGAGTCGTGGCCTGGTCAGGTTAAAAAACCCATTTGCAAGCACTTGCAACTGGAAAAACATGACTCTGAAGATGCCGTCAGCTGAGGCCAACTACATTAAACAAGCTTCTTTTTGGCAGATTACAAGTGTTTTTGGCCCCATAGACTTCGATGGAAATGAGGGGCATTCCACGAGTGGTTTGTCACACGTTTTCTGCTCAAACAGCAGCTCTCCACCCCTCATTTAATCCCACTAGCGTTTTTCTATTGGCTAAACAAAACACCTGAAACTGTAAAACACGTGTAATACTCTTCTAAAATGCATTTTGTAATAAAATTCCAGAAATGCTCAAAAAAACACTCAAATAAAGCCTGAAAGTCGCATTGCTCAGGTGTGAACAGAGCTTACGGCTCCATTCACACCTGGGCAGAGTGATTTACTGGTGTTTTTAGGGCACACACGTAAGTCGCGCCTGCATATGTAAACAGCGTTCAAATTCCACATGCGAGGTATCGCCGCATGCATTAGAGCAAGAGTAATAAGTCGCCTATGGAGATTTTTAAGTACCAAAGTTTGGCGCCATTCCACACGTGTTCGTAATTTTAAAGCATGAAATATTAGGTATCCATTTACTCGATGTAACATCTTTCACATTATACAAAAAAACAAAAATGGGCTAACTTTACAGTTTTTTAAAAAAAACATATATAATGTTTGGGGGTTCTGACTAATTTTCTAGCAAAAAAAAATATGATTTTTACATGTAGGAGAGGAGTGTCAGAGCAGGCCCGGTATGGAAGTGGTTAATCAATGTAGTAATGGAGAATGCAGAGGATCAGAACAACAAATATCAAGGCACGGTCTGGAGGGTTTTAAGAGCATCACACATTTTGTTCTTAGTTTTCGAACAAGTTACACAAGTCATTGTATAACAGGGTGTTTTGGATTCATGCACTGAAAAGGAGTTTAAAACTCTTTGGTACTGCTGAAATGCATTAGTGCAAATCAATAGGATGGATTCTGCAAAGTTATAGGAGTGTGCTGACACTGGGGTTTAATTTTACTAAAGGCAAATCCACTTTGCACTACAAGTGCACCAGGAAGTGCAGTCACTGTAGATCTGAGGGGGACAAAAAATAAAAAAACAGCCTTTTTTGCTTGCACGCGATTGGATGATAGAAATCAGCAGAGCTTCCCCTCAGATCTACAGCGGCTGCACTTCCAGATGCACTTGTAGTGCAAAGTGGATTTGCCTTTCGTAAATAAATCCCATAGTTTGTCCTGTAGTTTCTTGACCAGTACAACAGCTAGAATATAACACAACAGAGGCACAACCATTTAATGGTTTGGCTCAGTTCTTTCCTGAAATGTGGATGGACCTCTGCAGCATTCATATGCTCACAATGGAAAATGCATAATCTGCCTCTAAGATTCAAACATTTAGTTCTTTGCAGACTAAACAAAATGTACATTTGAAGAAACTCATCACATTAGCTGACCCTGCAATTCTCATCCACTTTACCTGTGTGCTAAAAGCTTCATCCGTCAAGTTGTTGATTTTGTCACCAAAGCAAACCAGAAACTCTTCTATTTTCTTGTCCACCACTTCAGAGCTGTGGAGGAAAGACGATACTTTGTTCATTTTGTCTCAAATGCGTTCACTCAGAAAGATTCCTGGTCTAGTTTTAGGTCAAATATTCCTCATTTACAGGACAAGTAAAAGTCAAGAGACGGTTCTTCCCAAAACACCAGTTGCTTTGCTCTCTTTCCTTCAACATTTCCTATCAGGCTGGAGGCACCTATGAAAGCCGGACGCTTCCACATCTGCATTCCACTTGCTGGGTATGGAAGCTCTGACATGTGTTCAATTCCTTGTTAGGAACGGAGTTTCTTTACTCACTTCAATACCGGGCACTTTCACCCCCTTCCTGCCCAGGCCAATTTTCAGCCAATTGACATATCATGAGATATAACCACTGTATGTTTTCTCAAAAAGCTCAACCTTATTATTAAAAGAACCGATCTCCAGTCCAGTGACTGTGCCTAAGCCGAGATATGGTCATCAATCTGCTGCAGGCTAGCGGAAAAAAAAAAAAAATTCCACACAAAAATAGAGCTTTCTTTTGGTGGTATTTAATCACTGCTGGGTTTTTTATTTTTTACAAAAAAAAACTTTTTTTTTTTTTTACTTAGTTACAAAATTTACTGACAGAAACTAAGTAATTTTTCTCCTTCACTGATGTGCGCTGATGAGGTGGCACTGATAGGCTGAACTGGTGAGCATTGATTAGGTGACACTGATGGGCATTGATCGACAGCAGTGATAGGCAGCACTGACTGGCATCGCTAATGGGCACTGATTGCTGCCACTGATGGGCAATGGTAGGCACTGATTGGTGACACAGTTGGTGCTATATTGTAATCAGGGCACTGATGATCAGTGCCCTGATTACATCCCTAGTTGTCCCCTGTGAGGAGATGCCTCTGATCGGCTCTCCTCGCCACACACTCTGTCAGTGTGAGGCGAGGAGCGCAAATTACCGTCATCTTTGTGTTTACATGTGACCAGCTGTGATTGGACACAGCCGATCACACGGTTAAAGAGCCACGAACGCGGCTCTTTACAGAGATCAGGGTCGCGACATGTAGCAACATGGCGCGCCTGCAATTGCCGCACTGTGCACCCCTGCGGGCGTGCAAGAGTGGCCGTTCTCGGACGCCATCATAAGACGGTGTCCCAGAACGAGAGCCGGACCGCCCCACCGCATTTGACAGTGGGCGGGCAGCAAGCAGTTAAAGCGGTCCTGCACACATTTCATTTAGTAAATCTCTTTGCCTTCCAAATCAGGCAAAGAGTACTAAATGAAGTGTTTTTTTTTTTTTTCCACTTACCTTGTAATTGCTGACGTTCTTTCCTCTGTCTCTTTGGCGGTGGGCGGGGTCTCTGCGTCGATCCTCGTCACGCCGCACTGTCTCCTGGGATCTGGTGTCATTGATCCCAGGAGTCAGTGCGGACATCTTCCAAAATCTCGCGAGATTTCGGCCACATCTTCCGAAATCTCGCAAGATTTCGGCAGATGTGCCAAAGTCTCGTGAGATTTCGGAGAACGTGAGCTGCACTTTGCCGTTACTGCGCACGCGCGAGATCGGCGCAGTAACGGCGGTGCATGCTGGGCCATCTGAAGTGCCTGTGTGGTTTCACATGCCCACAGGCAAGATGGCAACCAGCAGGAAGGATTTTTCTAACTCCCTTTAGATGACGAAAACCGGCAGCAATGAGTTAGTGAAATGGAACACGCGAGTAGTTAAATTACATCTCGTAATCCATTGCATTGCACAAAAAAAAAAAAAAAAAAAAAAAAAAATACAGACAGTGCAGAACCGCTTTAAAGAAACATGGCACCCATGTTGCAAAAAGAAAAAATGTTCACCTATTAATTTTGCATTGGAGCAGCAACTATCATCTACAATCATTGGCTTCTGCAGACTATTCCATCAGCCCCAGATCTGTACAGAGCTGGAGAAAGTAATCAAACTAGGAGTGTGGCGACATCACCAAATTTATGTTACAATAGGAACTACAAGTTCCTTTGCTGCAGTGGCAGAGGTGACTTTTTTTTAATGAGTTTTCCATTAACAGATCATGAAACAAAATAATAAATGTACCGAATGCTACAAGGAGAAGACCCCTCCATTCAGGTAGGGATGGGGCAGCAAAATGCTACATTCCTTTTTACACCCCAAATATAGGTGTAACATGAACATTGAATGAAAGGTGAAGTTAGTATTTAATCACAGCCAAGATCAGCACAGACTCAGTATATTATGCAAATGATATGGAGGCACTACAGGTTTATCTTCTAGCAGATTCCCTCGCCTGTCCTACTCCTAACTCCTCTGTGGTCACAGCAGGTTTGCCGAGGACGTAAAAGCATTTAACCCCCCCCAAAAAAAGAAAGAAGATACTGTTCCTTTAAATCATGTTATACAGCACAGTACTTGTGCTGTGTCACTTGGCCCCCTGTAACACCTTAAATACCTAGCTGATCCTGCAAATTTCTACCCTCTGTACGCTGACCACGATATATCAGGGCTGCTGAGCCCTGTCACCGCGGTCAGAGTATATGCCTCTGTCATACGCTGCTATCTGCAGCTCTCCTGTGTTTCCCTCTGCCCTCCTCCCAATCCCTGCCTGTCATCTCTCACTATCGCTAATCTGCTCCCTCTCCCCACTGCTTTAAAACTAACTAATCTGTATATCATCCCCTCTGTCAGAAAAAAAGCTGTGTCCTAGTGCCTGTGTTTTAGAAATAATTTATTTTTATTTATTTTTTTATACCAGTTTTAACAGTGTCTTCCAGCAATCACATGACTCTCGGGCTCCCAGCACCTCTCCGCCTCCCTGGCTGATATTACATGGGAAGAGCCTGGAGTCAACTTATCACTGGAAGACCTTGTTAAAACCGGTAGAAATCAATATATTATATATATATATATATATATATATATATATATATATATATATATATATATATATATATATATATATATATATATATATATATATATATATATATATATATATATATACACACACACACACACACATACACACACATATATATATATAAAAAAAATCACAGGCACTAGGATACAGCTTTTTATCTGACAGAGGGGATGATATAAAAAGAGGAGATAGTGGCTTAACAACCACTTTAATGCCTCTTTACAATGCAGTCATTAATTTATGGACAGATCAATACCAATAATGGATTTTAGAGTATCTAGAAGGAACATTCTGTTATTCCTAAATGAAAACATTGTGTACAGAGAAAACTGTCTGGACGGCACTTCATTACTCAGTTGAAAGAAGCCATTCCTGTCTGTGTATACGGCCTTACAAGAACTTTATACTCAACAGCCTGATGGTGCGTCCAGAGATGGGATGATCAGTGCTGGAAAGCACACTACAGAACCAATGAGGTCAAGTGCCTTCCCTGTATGTCTGTAACTACAAAACCGCACTCTAAATACACAATGCAATTTAACCACTTCAGCTGACCAGGCCATTTTTTTGCGATACGGCATTGCGTTACTTTAACTGACAATTGCGATGTCATGCAACGCTGTACCAAAATAAAAGTTATGTCCTTTTTTCCCACAAATAGCTTTCTTTTGGTGGTATTTGATCACCTCTGCGGTTTTTATTTTTGCACTATAAACAAAAAAAGACCGACAATTTTGAAAAAAAAAAATAATATATTTTTTACTTTCTGTTATAAAACATAGCCAATAAAAAAAAAATACAAAATTTCTTCATCAGTTTAGGCCAATATGTGATCTTCTACATATTTTTGGTGTAAAAAATGATATACACACACGCATGTATATATATCCCAATAAGCGTATATTGATTGTAGACGTTATAACTTTTGCGCAAGCCAAACTATGAGATAGATTTATGGAATTTTTATTAGTTATGGTGGGGCTCAGCGACTTCTAGCGGGACTGCGACATTGGCGTGGACAAATCAGACACTGACACTTTTTGGGGACCAGTGACACCAATACAGTGATCAGTGCTAAAAGGGGGTTAACTGTGCCCCTAGAGAGTGCTTTCTGTGTGGCGAGTGTTTGTATTGTGGGAAGACAGAGATCTGTGTTCCTGCTTAGCAGAAACACAGGATCTCGGTCTTCTCTCGTCACAGAACAGTGATCCTACCCCTGCCTCTGGCGGACATTGGGTCCGGTGGACCCGCAGATTGGCTCCCACTGTGTCCAATCACAGTGGGAGCGGGTCACAGGTGGCAGACCTGGAAGTGCAGAATCCCATACCTGTACGCGATTCTGCCTGTAGGAGCCACCGCCCTGCAGTATATGTACGTGGGGTGGTCGACCTGCAGTTAAAGTGCACCTGGGGAATGAAGTGCTGGACATGCAGAAGCACCCTCATAGAAAGGAAGGTTTGTGAGGACTTTGCAGACTTTGACTGACACAGCTTGTTGGTGGAGGGGAGGGCAGGAGTCTGGAGGGTCTCGATGCTGGGGTGGAGTGGAGTGAAGAAACAAAGGCACACTTCTTGACAGTCAGAGAGTTTGACAACTTCAGTCTGCTCCTTTGGTTTCTTCCACTGGAGAAGTCGGGTGCTCTTGCCACCAGTAACATCCCTGTTGTCTGCTGCTTATCCTTCACCATCCAATCAAAAGCGGAGAGAGGGACAAAACGTGTAAAGCCAGGCATACATGGATCAAAATTCAGTCAGCTCAGCAAGGGCCAGGTGAATTTCGATCCACGTATCGTCAGGGAGGTTGTACAGAAGACGATTTACCAATCAACCGCTGTACAACCACACATAGCTGACGGCTATAGTTGATCAGTGTATTCTGACGGCAAGGAAGTCTCCCCACAATCAGAACACGATCGTAAAGCGCAGAGGATTTTCCCATCCACGTCGAATGTGTGGATGATGGGATTGAGTCTGTTTTTTTCATTCAACCTGCTGGTTGAGCGAATGAATAAAAAAAATAAAATAAAAAAAAATATGTATGGGCTACTCAATTGTTATTTAAAATGGAACTTAGTCAGAAAATTATACTCTGCTAGATCACTTTAGGCCCCTTTTGCAGGTATCGCTATTTAAACCATAAAAATAAGTGCCTATATTGTTTAAAATCCAATAATACACTGTCTCGCCCCGGAACTGCACATGCTCCATTGCTCTACATTTTTAGGCACTGCTAAATTTGTAGAGGCCGATCTGCTGATAGCCTTAAAGTGGAATTAAACCTCCTATCCTTTACAGCCAAGGAAGCTGCTTCTGTATGATCTCCAACTGCTATGGTGCTGCACATGTGATCAGTATGACACCAGCCATTTGATGGTTTGATAGTTTGATTGAGACAAAAGCAAATGTGACAGTTCGCAATGTTTTTTGAAACTGTTATATGAATAGGTTGGAGTTCCGCTTTATGATTTACTGCTGGGGCTTTGGGCTTAAGAAAATGGCAGCCTCCAGCAAGAAGAAACAGGAGCAATGCTGGAGGCAATTTACAGCACACGCTCGTTTTGGTAACATGATTATTAATGTGGAATGTATGTTCCTTGCTAAAGAACATTATTTTTTATGAAGTTGTTATGGATTCTGCTTTAACTGCTAAAAAGAAAATGATGACTGTGCCGCAGAACTGTGTAAATAATGAATAAGCGGACAGGAATACAAATACACTGGCAGGTAAAACAATTTTTAGGTTTATATTTCAACTGTCCATTTACCTGTTTGCTGTAGCTCTGCTTTAAAGGAGGAGTATAGCAAAAGCTATTTTGGCTGTACTTCTCCACAGTTCGCTCTGCACTCCTGTGACCCATTTCCAGCAGTGGGCTTTAGCCTGTCAGCTGATGTTGCCCAGCCAGTCCAGGCCCGGGAAAGATCCAGACTTTACAGTCAGGATCTTCCTAGATGCCTGGACCAGCAAGAGGCTCGGCCTCTCAGTGCACTGCTCAGGGACTGAGCTAGCAGCTCTCGACCCCTGCCCAGCCTGGCACTCCAGTCAGCACTGGAGGGGCAGAGCAGAGAGTCGCCGGCTTAGTGAAGTACTGAGCGACCAGCGGTAGGGGACAGATGCAGCATCCACCTAGGCGAGTATAAATGTTTATTTAAAAAAAAAAAAAAAAAAAAAAAAAAAAAAAAAAAACATATTTCTCTTTTAAAGTGGTAGTATAGTCAAAATAATGACGTCTATGCGGACGAAACGCGCCGGGTGGACTACTACGACAGCACCACGCCATCTTTAATCTACAAACAGGCCTGTTTTAAACCTTCCAAATGTGAGTGTTTTTAATCTGTTTTTACACTATTAAAGATCCTTTCCAAACGGTATTATACTATGCAAGTTTTTCTTTTATCATGATCTAATAATACGTTTGAAAACGCGGACCATTGATGCCCATTTCCCACCCGATGTCCACCTTCCTGCTGACCACCTATCCATGCGGCATCTGAACGAGCCTTGGAGCCATCGTGTGCACAAGGATCCGCCAGCCCCTTAACATTAAGCTTTTACGACTTGTGAGGCATATGCCCCTTCAAGTCCATTACATCTGGTAAGCCTTATTCCTCTAGGCTCGTGAGCCATCAGACAACGATCACCCCACTTAGCACACTGAACAGGGTCACCCGTTGGAAAAGTGCCATCCACCTGATCACCAGCCATTTCATGGACTTCACCACTATGCACTCAAGTGTATAGTTCTCTCACTCAGCACCAATCATCTCAACCGTTGTTGAGTTTATATTGTCACTATTATTCATTTATATTTGTATCTATACATCTGTCACGATATATTCACTACGTAAACAAATCACTTGGTATTAATCCACTACTTTTAATCACACAAGTGTTTTTACCTTCCATTTGTTTTACTTTCAATGGTTTTTGTTGTATAATAATTTTATACAGTTTTAATTAGGTTTTCATCTAATGTCATAAGGTTTTACGTTTCTTATTTATATAACTTATAGACAGATATAAGTTTGGTATCAAGTCACACCTGGAAACCACCCTTCCCTTTTTTGTATATACCTTATACATATTATACCTAATTATATAATAATAGTACCTTTTCTTCAAGGACTATTTTCTTTCTAGCGCTGCATTTATATATACGCCAATCTCGTTCCACCGATAATCTTTCGGCAATGCTAGCAGCTCCACCCGCATAACCATAACAGCGCAGTATTCACCCCCTCTTTTTAAAATAATGACTTTTACCGATAGTGAAGCTTACCTGTAGGTAAAAAAAATATCTCCTAAACCTGTACGGTTTAGGAGATATTACCCGTGCAATGCGCCGCTGACTGCAGCGGCACATGCGCACAGGGGATTCTCGGCTAAAAGGCTGTCAGAATCCGAACCCTGCCTGCTCACAGCGCTGGAGTAGCGATACCCGGAAGACACGCCGAGGCAATATGTCAGCTACCTCGGCGTGGACCAGGTGAGTCATCGACGCCTCGTTCTAAGGTAAGTATTTCATAATGAGCTAGTATGCGGTGCATACTAGCTCATTATGCCTTTTGCCTTACAGGTGTACTAAAATAAAAAAATGTTTCAGCAGGTTTACTACCGCTTTAATAAGAGTTATTTCTCTCAATGATAACCCATATGTCAATTACTGGTAGCTGCAAATGAGTTGATTCATCTCTTCTAATTCTTCAGCAATACAGCAGTGATATATCTGCACTTCCTTCTGACCATGGTCGCTATATAGAATCTTGCACTCTCCAGTGGATATTTCATTTAGAATCGATAACATAAATAATGAGGGGGGGGGGGAATTACATTTAATTGGGGGGGGACAGAACACAGGCAACAACGGCAACAAGATCTCTCTGGCGAAATCTCTAGGACTCGTTTGCACTTGCTTCAAAACAAGTCACTGGACACGCTTTTTAAAAGCACTCTGAATGCCAATCAAAGCACCCGTCACTAAATAAAATGGTTACCTTACAGCCCTATTCACATGTTGTGTTTGCTTGCTTCAAAAACTATACCCCATGTTGCTTTTGTGGTGCTTTGGAGACTGGATAGAAGTCTATGACAAGGCTCACCTGCAGTGGTATTGCAGGTATGAGATATCATCAAAGCACCACTGAAGCATTGCAAAAGCATAAAAAAAACACATAAAAAAAAAAACGCGTTGAAGCGTTAGGCGCTTTAATGTGTGCTGAAGTCAAAGCAAGTGTAAATGAGCCCCAATACATAAAATAAAATGTGTAGTTCAACTAGCCATCAGCTGCAGCTTACATGCAGGAGTCTGAGCTTGAATGACTTTTTTCCCCATGATTATTGGTGAAAGTAAAAAAGCATTAAATAAAGTACAACCAACATTGATATTTCCAAAACATTCTGCATTGTAAGAAAATTTACAACAGCAGGCAATTTCCATCTCACTTACTTGTACTTATTTGCTTGCGTTTCCACTGTGACTGAAAATCCCAGAATTCCAGAAGTGTTTCTGCAGGTTGGATACACATGGTATCTACAAAAAAGATGTTGTAGAAGAAACTGCATCATTGTGACCAATGATATTATAGAGGCCTCATCAACATTAGTGTCTGGAACAACTGTTGGCTGTTCCTGGTCAGTTTCCTAATTTTACCTCAAAATATTGGCTGGTGGCTAAGGCTTCCTGTACACGGGACATTTTTACAACCTCTCCTGAATGATTTAACTTGACAGATAGTAACCCACGTTTAAGACGTCCGTTTTAAAAGCGTTTAGCAGCGTTTTGCCGTGTTTGCGCTTAGAAGCATTTTTAAAAATAAAATACAAAATTAAAAAAAAATTTTTTTTCAAAATAGCTAAAAATGAAAAATGCCTGTAAACGAAATGCGGCTAAATGCAAGTTATCGCGTTTAGAAGCATTTGGTGCTTGAAATGCCTCTAAACTCAGATTCTGAACCCATTTTTTTTGCATTCCAAAAAAAGTCTCTAAACTCAACTACCTAGAGACGACTGTAAACAACCCTGTGTACATGTACTGATAAGATGGCAGAGGAGAGTTCAGGAAACGTCTGTTTAGCATCAGCAGTGTACATTAGGCCTAAGTAAGGCCCCATGCACACGAGACGCTGTTAAACATGCGTTCAGAGGCAGTTGGACACTGCATGCATTGCATGCGTTCAGGTGCAGTTGAAAAAAAGTGTCCAACTGCCTCTGAACACGTGTTTAACAGCGTTTCGTGTGCATGAGGCCTTACAGTGCATTAAAGTGGGAGTAAACTCCCACTATTGTTATAAGGATTACCTGTAGGGTACAGTAAATATCTTATAAAACGTGCGCCTTTTAGTAGATATTTACATGTGTAGCACTATAAATAATTCTACCTATTTTTATTGCATGGTGGAGGACTAGAAGCTCATCTTGCCACTGTTTCCCTGCAGACAGGCTGGGAAAGAGCTGAGTCAAGTGACAGCTGTGATAGAATTAGGAAAAAGTGAGTGACATGAGCTTGGATCCATCCCAACCTTCTGAGGCCAGCTGATGACCAACACTTAGATGTGATCCTGTTTGTGGCCATATGATCTATGTGGGGTCAATCTGTCTGGTTAGCGGCCAATCTTTTTGGTGTTGGAGCAGAGTGATGATGCACAAGCACTTTTGATTTATTTATTTTGCAGGGGAATTTGGAACCACATATCAACTTTATACAAGGAGATTAAAATTGTATGCATTTTATGTGGACTTTGGAACACATGTTCAATCAATTGCTTTTGTTGGAGCACGATTTATTTATATGAATTCTGGAATTAATTGCACTTATAAGCATTTTTGAGTATTGCACATCGCACTTTAAATTATGGATTATTACCATTTCTTGTGAAACAGCAATGTTTTGACATTTAGTGTGATGGTTTATTTTATTTTTGAAGGTAGTTATTTTTATCATCTTACTAGATCACTGATGATAAATAAATGGAACAGCACATCATTACATGGTTATATACAAGTGATTTTATTACTTCTGCTTCAGAAGCAGCTTACCCCAATGTCTGCTTTGTCCTCAGAAAATCAAAGCAAGGTTCTTCCATATGCATCTGAAAGACAGATTCAAACAATAATGCTACAACTTACTTGCAACGTACTCTTTTATTTAAATTCCTTTTTGAAACAGAGGCAAGCGATTCCTTAAAAACCTTTTCACCTTTCCCCATTATGCAGATAACATGGGAAGCCTCCTGATTGTCTGATCTAATATCAAGGCCCACTGTAAATTCTTTTAGCGCTGCACTTTCCTATATATATATATATATATATATAATATAATATTATTATTATTTTTTTTTTCTACTTTGCAAATTGATCCTTTTGCGGTGTCTGCTAACACACTATTTGAAGAGACAGCACGGTTCACCTGTTTAAATATTTACACCTGTAAATTATTGGATGAGGAGTTCTGCCATATGCATTCACTTATGTATGGGCAAGCTTCATCCGTTTTGCCAAATTTCCAAGGCATTATCTGCCATGTAAAACAAAAGTACTTACCACCAAGAGCTCCATCAGTGTGTATTCCCGTAAATTCTTAGCACCAGACTGCAATAAATACAGGTCATTAGGGGCTGACAGAGTCAATGAGCTCACAATGAAGAGAAATAATAAGGTCACAGGGCACATCTGTATAAAGTCAAGTTCTCACCTGGTAGTACACAGTGACCTCAGAGTTGGTATCCCCTTTATTCAGGGACTTGATTTTACACACGTGATGAGCAGTTGGAAGCTCTACTACCTGGAACTGCACAGGAATTGTCTGTTCCAGAGGCCGATACTGCAGCTTTCTTGAGAAAGGGGAAAAAAATACATCATGTCAGTTTATACATGATATACAAGCAAAATAGGTGAGTTGGAAGCTCTGGTGCATCAGGAGAGCTATGATGTAATCGGTATTGCTGAAACTTGGCTGCAGTCCTCACATGACTGGGCTATAAATATTCCTGGCTTTGCACTCTTTCGGAAAGACAGAGTTAAAAGGAAAGGTGGAGGGGTCTGTCTGTATGTGAGAAGTGATCTCAAAGCGAGTGTGAAAGAGGACCTGGGGGATGGAGAGTGTGATGAGTCTGAAGCATTATGGGTGGAACTGCATACAGATGTGCGTAGTTCAAAGTTAATCATTGGAGTTTGTTATAGACCACCCAATGTTAATGAGGAGGTGGATACTCAGCTCCTTGCTCAAATAGAAAGGGCTGCAAGGGCTGGGACAGTGATAATAATGGGGGATTTTAACTACCCAGAAATTGACTGGAATAATGGCACTGCTGGGACAGTTAAAGGACAAAAATTTATAAACCTATTACAGGACAATTTTATGGTCCAGTTCATTGAGGCCCCAACCAGGAATGATGCTCTGCTGGATCTGGTAATCTCAAACCATGCAGAGCATATTACTAATGTTCAGATAAAGGAGCATCTGGGTAGCAGTGACCATAACATGATTTCATTTGATGTTAGCTGTAAGCAAAAATCACATACAGGAAAGATAAAAACACTTAATTTCAAGAGGGCAAATTTTCCAAGGATGAGGGCTGCTCTCCAGAACTTAGACTGGGAGAGAATATTGGCAACAATGGGCACAGAACAGAAATGGGGATTCTTCAAAAAGACTGTTTGTGAACTCACTGCAAAGTATATTCCCATGGGCAATAAATTTAAAAGGCTAAAAATAAAACCTATGTGGCTCACGGCCAAAGTTAAAAAAGCTATAAACTATAAGAAAAGAGCTTTTAAAAAATATAAAAATGAAGGATCACTAGTGTCATTTAAATGTTACAAAGAACATAACAGAATATGTAAAAAGGAAATCAAGGATGCAAAAATTCAAAACGAAAGACAGATTGCAAAAGATAGTAGGACAAACCCCAAAAAATTCTTCAAATATATTAATAGTAAAAAGGTCAAGTCTGAGCATGTAGGCCCTTTACAAAATAATCTAGAGTGGGTGACTGGGGACAAAGAGAAGGCTAATTTATTAAATACTTTCTTCAGCTCTGTGTATACAAAGGAGCATGGGGGAGCTCATGTCCACAATGGGGGTGGTAGTGACACAGCCCTAAATCCACAATGGCTCAAAAGTGATATGGTCCAGAAATATTTAGACAGAATAAAGGTGGATAAAGCACCTGGACCTGATGGCATCCACCCACGGATCCTAAAAGAATTGAGCTCTGTAATTTCAAAGCCATTGTATCTAATTTTTAGGGAATCATTAATGACAGGAATAGTACCACTGGATTGGCGCAGGGCGAACGTGGTGCCTATATTTAAAAAGGGAACAAAGTCTTTACCAAGTAACTATAGACCTGTTAGTTTAACTTCTATAGTTGGGAAGATACTGGAGAGATTATTAAAAGACCACATAGACGAGTTCTTGCAGGAAAAAAATATTTTAAGCAACAGACAGCATGGGTTCATGAAAGACAGAAGTTGTCAGACAAACCTCATTTCTTTTTATGAGGTGGTAAGTAAAACCTTGGACAGAGGCGTGGCTGTGGACGTGGTATACTTGGATTTTGCAAAAGCGTTCGATACAGTTCCCCACACACGGCTCATGTGTAAGGTAAGGTCTACAGGTTTGGAAATATCGGTTTGTAAATGGATAGAAAACTGGCTAAAAGACAGAATTCAGAGAGTCGTGGTTAATGATTCTTACTCTGAATGGGCTAAGGTTATCAGTGGTGTACCCCAAGGTTCAGTGCTGGGACCCTTACTTTTTAATATCTTTATAAATGATATTGGGTCTGGGATCAAAAGTAACATTTCTGTCTTTGCAGATGACACCAAGCTATGCAGTGGAATAACGTCCTTACAGGAGGTCTCCAATTTACAAGCTGACCTCAATGCTCTGTCAAATTGGGCGACTATGTGGCAGATGAGGTTTAATGTTGATAAATGTAAAGTTATGCACTTGGGGGCTAAGAATATGCATGCATCATACATGCTAGGGGGAGTACAACTGGGGGAATCCGTAGTGGAGAAGGATCTGGGGGTTTTGGTAGATCATAAACTCAATAATAGCATGCAATGCCAAGCTGCGGTTTCCAAAGCGAGCAAAGTCCTTTCTTGTATTAAGAGAGGTATGGACTCCAGAGAGAGAGATATCATTTTGCCCCTGTTCAAATCATTAGTAAGACCTCATCTGGAATATGCAGTTCAGTTTTGGGCACCAGTTCTCAAAAAGGATATTGGGGAACTGGAGAAAGTGCAGAGAAGGGCAACCAAACTGATAAGAGGCATGGAGGAGCTCAGCTATGAGGAAAGATTAGAGGAACTGAATTTATTCACCCTTGATAAGAGGAGATTAAGGGGGGATATGATCAACATGTATAAATATATAAGGGGTCCATATAGTGAACTTGGTGTTGAGTTATTCACTTTACGGTCAACAAAGAGGACAAGGGGGCACTCTTTACGTCTAGAGGAGAAGAGATTTCATCTCCAAATAAGGAAAGGTTTCTTCACAGTAAGAGCTGTGAAAATGTGGAATAGACTCCCTGCAGAGGTGGTTCTAGCCAGCTCAGTAGATTGCTTTAAGAAAGGCCTGGATACTTTCCTAAATGTACATAATATAACTGGGTACTGACATTTATAGGTAAAGTTGATCCAGGGAAAATCCGATTGCCTCTCGGGGGATCAGGAAGGAATTTTTTTTCCCTGCTTTAGCAAATTGCAGCATGCTCTGCTGGGGTTTTTTTTTGCCTTCCTCTGGATCAACTGTGGGTATAGAATGGGGTATATGGGATTGTATGATATATATATGTATATATATATATAGATATATATATATATATATATATATATATATATATATATATATATATATATATATATATATATTTTTTTTTGTTTAATTTGTGGTTGAACTGGATGGACTTGTGTCTTTTTTCAACCTAACTAACTATGTAACTATGTAACATAGCAGGCAGTATAAATTACAACAGTACTTCAGATTTTCTAGCTGATCCTTACAACATGACACTTTCTATTTCTGCTTATGTCACCCAACCAGTATTCCTGCCATCAGTGGCAGAGTCTACAACATTACACGCAATACAAGCTTTTTGCAATGGCTGAACCAGCATCCACCAAAATGCAGGCTACCGATCAGATAAAAAGAAATGGTGTCAAATGCTTCTATCTACAGGCTAAAGGAAAGACAGAGCAATCTGTTCATGCTACAACAGAATGAAATTTAATTGTTTCCGATTACAAAGGTTACATGGGGAAATACAGACTTTTTATTGGAATTAATAAAGACTATGGTTGCATCCACAGGAGAAGCAGGATCCAACTAGAAGGTATTTCAAGAAGAAGCTGTGTGGGGTTGAGTCCATCTAAAGCAGTGGTTCTTAACCTCAGTCCTCATTACCCCCCACCAGGCCATGTTTTGGGACTTTCCCTTAGATAAAATAGCTGTCCAAAATACCAAGCCATTGACTTAGATTTAAAGCACCTGTGCAAGATAAAAGGAAAGCCTGCAAACATGGCCTGGTGGGGGGGTACTGAGGACTGAGGTTAAGAACCACTGATCTAAAGTCTTCGCAGGGTGGAGACAGGTAGATACCTGGCTTTGCAGGGATGATGGGGGTTGATTTGAACTGGGTCTCAATAACGTAAAGTGCATTAAAATGCATGATTTTATGCCTGCTTATTCTCTCTAGCAATTAAGAGACTCCTGTTTGGGATACACACCCACAAATGATCCTTCAGGCCCGATAGCCTAGGATGCCACAAGATAAAGCGGGGGGGGGGGGGGGGGGGGGGGGGGTAAATCTTCATGCAAAAAAGGAACAAATATATTCTGTTCATTTCTGTAGAAGAGGTTCTTCCAATCTTCCTTGAGATTCGAATTATACACAAAGGAACAAATACAGAGCCTGCAACAGTTGCCTGGCTGCCGCTGGATTAGAGTACGCTCAGACGCTAATCTGAAACAAGCATGCAGATCAGAAAAGTCAGAGGAAATGGGCATGCTTGTTCCAAGTTTCTGACTTAAAGTGAAGCTCCACCCTAAAGTGGAACTTCCGCTCATCGGAACCCTCCCCCCCTCCGGTGCCACAATTGGCACCTTTCAGGGGGGAAGGGGGTACAGATACCTGTATAATACAGGTATCTGCACCCACTTTGGGCGTAAATAGCCGCAGAATCTGTAGGTATTTACACCACTTCCTGTCATCCCCCGCTGTCTGCTGGGAAACACACGGCTCCCAGAGACAGCAGGGAGCGTCCTAATTGCGCAGTGCGACTCGCGCATGCACAGTAGGGAACCGGGAAGTGAAGCCGCAAGACTTCACTTCCTGATTCCCATAGCGAAGATGGCGGCAGCAGCACCCGAGAGATAATCAGCTTTCGAGTGGTGATATCGCGGGCGTGCTGGACAGGTAAGTGTCCATATTTTAAAAGCCAGCAGCTGCAGTATTTATAGCTGCTGACTTTTTAAAAAAAAAAATTTCCCCGGACTCCCTCTTTAAGTACTGAAGCCACTAGATCAAAATGACTGCAAAGCACTAGTATTTATAGAATCAACAATGGGAGCCTCTATAGTTCATCCCTAGGGTTCCCTTTATGCACACATTTGTAACATTTATAGTCTCACCTTATGACATAGTTCAGGAACTCTGTAGACTCCTGAAGAGAAGGAAACAAAGAACATGCACATTTAAAAAAAAAAAAAAAAAAAAAAATCTAATCAAATATTGCAAATGCAGTTCATAAACCATTGACCCTACTTTTGTTTAAAATAAAACATTTTTTGGGGGGGTTCAGAATTTTCAATATAACATTTATTGTCCCACCTACCTTACTAGTGAAGTTGCCCTGTACCAAGCCCTCCACATAAAGACGAGACTTTAACTGGTCTACGAAAGAGCTCAGCTGCTCCAAGCTCACACCCTTTAGAATGGTCCTGTATTTCTCAATCATAGACCAGCGATTATGTTCCAGGATGATGAGGCGAACGTCTCTGAAAATACAAAAAACAAGACAAGCTCCAACCACTTGTACAAAACAGATAAGCTGGCAGACAAACTGCCACTGATCCAATATGCAGTTGCTTTCATAGAGAGAATAGTAGTGCTCAGTGAAAAATGCTAAAAATTAAAGGATCCATTATCTACAGTATAATTACTGTATACGTACACATCTAACATACATACGAGGTGTGACAAATTAATTCCTGGAAAACCCGCAGCGTAGCACTATGGTGGTGTTTCTTTTTTAAGTCCATTCAGGATTTAAATTGTCACACCTCGTACAGAGCTTTTATATATAGGTGATGGTCATGGAATAAAATCGTAAGATGCTCTGAAGCTGATGTCTGCATTTTTAAAGAAAACCTGTACTTGCAGGAATTTGGAGGATACCATTCCTCAACTCCTTATGAAAATTTTAGTTGCCTGGCGGTCTTGGACTTCAACATTTTGACTCGCCGACCTAACACAAGCATTATCCAAGTTTAAGGTCAATCTTCAAAAATGGGAGGCATTAAAGGGTTTGTAAACCCTTGTGTTTTTTCACCTTAATGCATCCTACGAGCAGTCAAAAAAAGGGTTAAAGAGGAAGTAAAGCCTCTTTTTTTTTTTTTTTTTTATAAGACACCCTGCAAGGCATAGGTATAATGAGCTAGTATGCATAGCATACTAGCTTATAATGAATTACTTACCTGAGATCGAATCCCCCGAAGCGACCCTGGTACACCTCCTCCTGTCTCAGGGTATCGCTGCTCCGGCGCTGCGACTGGCCGGAGCAGCGATGACATCACGCCCGCACATGCGCGCTGGTGCTGCCACTAACTGCATGTTCGTGTTAGAAATGGCATGCTCAGTGCGCCTGCGCCCGATGTCTACGATGCATGCGCCATAGACATTGGTGCTGCCATTTCTGTAAATATCTCCTAAACCTTTTAGGTTTGGGAGATATTTCTTGCATCTGCAGGTAAGCCTTAATCTGTAGGTTAAAGTGGTTGTAATGGGTTTACAACCACTTTAAACCCTAGAGCAGTGATGGCGAACCTTGGCACCCCAGAGGTTTTGGAACTACATTTCCCATGATGCTCGTGCACTCTTCTGTGTAGTGAAGCATTATGGGAAATGTAGTTTCAAAACATCTGGGGTGCCAAGGTTCGCCACTGCCCTAGAGAATTGTATCTTGCCCTTCACTGCCACCTAGTGGACCTTCTCCTGCATTACATGCCATTGTTTTTCACACCTGGCCTCAATAGCAACTTTTAAAGTGGGTCCCGACATTCCAGCCTGTGGCCAATCAACAAGTTCTCTTAAACTCTAGTCGGTCTACACTTCTGTTTAAGTTTTAAACACTGTTCTCGCATCTGTCTTAAAGCAGAGCTCCACCCTAAAGTGGAACTTCAGCTCATCGGATTCCTCCCCCCTTCCAGTGTCACAATTGGCACCCTTCGGGGGAGGGGGGACATGATACCTGTCTTTGACAGGTATCCTTTCCCACTTCCGGAAGTGCGCCGCGGCGCGGATGTGGCCATGACATCACCGCGGGGCTCCCTCCTCCTCCCTCGGCCGCCGGGCTAAAAGGGGAGAGGAGCGAGCGGGGCCTCGCGCATGCCCAGTAGGGTTCCCGGCGTGAAGCCGAAAGGCTACCACTGCCAGGTCACCTTACCCGCAATGGCGGCGGCAGCACCCGACAGCTGATTGAGACATCAGCTGCGGTGACGACATCGAGGGACTGCAGGAGAGGTAAGCGTCCATTTATTAAAAGCCAGCAGCTGCAGTATGTTTTTTTTTTTTTTTTTTTTCCGGAACACCCCTTTAATTCTGCTTTGTCAGTGTCCACTCAAATCATGCTGCAAGCTCTACTAGGACCACTTGCCTGGAACCTAAACAACTCCAATATGTACCCTATCTGCCTGTCATGCTGCCATTTCCAAGAGTTGCACCCTGGAGCATCAGCAGCATATTACACACACCATCAAGAGCTCTGATGAAGACCTAATGCTTTGGAGTGAACAGAGGGTTCACGAATCAAGAGACAAGTGTTTCAGGAGGGATCAGCAATGGCAAAATTTCTCTCAACATAGGTTTCCTTCCAATGAGTGAAAAGGAAAGAAGATGGAACTTCAGTAATGAAAGATAAAACAGATATGCATTAAAATGATTGGGGGCACAAATGTGAGCAATAATTTTGGCAAAAGGTTTGTGCAAAGTGCTGACAGGCTCAAGGAAGCGGATTGTCAATTATCTTATGTCAGTAGATGGTCTAAAATGTTGACCTTTACTTTGGTTAAATCGATCAAAATCAACAAAGTAAAATCAAAGTTGTATTAAGATGTCAAAGTAGGAATATGTATACTATTAAACATATTGAAAATATTAAAAGGACAGAGATGTGGTAAACCTGAAGTGCCATTTATGCAATCAGCAGGTAAATGCCCAGTATACACTCACTTGCCCAGTTTCTCTGGTTTTATAAGGAGATTGAAGTAGGTCTTTTTCAGCTGCTGTGTGATCATCTCAAATACGTCAGGAGAAGCTATGAAGTCTGCCAGGTGATCAATGATCAATTCAAAGAGAAGCTACGCAAAAGGGTACAAAACACATAACAGATGTTAATGCCTAATTTACATGCTCAGGAACTAAATGATATTAATACTGAAAGATATGGGAGAGGGCACAGTAAAGCATTCTTGTACAGTAGTAATCTGCAGGCCTCCTTTTATAAAATCCCAAAAAGATTAAGAAGTTTGGCTTACCTGCAATTTCGTAGGAGTACATTACAGGAATCGGAGGACTTAGATGCCTACTTTGGTTACGCAGCCACCTTCAGGTGAATAGACATGGGCCAAAACAAGCAGAAATACCCACCCAGGTATAACCCCTCTCAGCTCATCTGAGCCTCAGTTTTGTAAGCAATGAGGAACACATATAAGAGAGAGGAGGGATCCTCGTTTCCTGTGATGTACTCCAAGAAAAGGATTTTGCACGTAAATCAAAAATCATAATTTCTTAAAAATTTACTGTATTTCACAGGACAAAGAGGACTTATAGATATTCATGAATACTTGGGATGTCCCAAAGTAGTGAACATGAGGGGTGGGCAACAGAGTGTCAAAGCCAAAACTGCAAAAACAGAACAGGGGGAATCCCACTAAAATGCCTCCTGAAAGACCTTCTGCCCAAAACTGGCATCCACAGATGCATGAACATCTCCCTAATACATTTAGTAAACGTGCGACAAGCAGCCTTACAAACTTGAACAGCTTGATGCTGAATATCTCAGGGGTGTATTGGTTGATCCAAGGACTCCTGAGAGTTTTGTGCTGCAGAGCTCTGGAAGGAAACTGGGCATTGGAAACTGCATGGAAGATGGCTATTGTCTTCCCTAGCGCATACCCGGATTTGAGGAGCCTCCCAACAACTTCAGGGACTTCAATTCAGTTCAGAGAGACAGGCATTTCTTCTGCAGGAGAAATACCTACATCTGCAATTTCGAGCACCAAGCCTGTGCCTGCTGGAGATGTATTCAGCAAAGTCCAGCCACCCAGCAGAGTGAAAGCAGGATTGAACCCAAAAACAAACATTTATTGTATATTGCAGCTTACCAATTCTTAGATGTGGTGGCTGGGTTTTCTTTTCCTTTCTTTTCACCTGTTTGTCCTGCCAGGGAACTGCAATAGCAGCTCCCGCCTAACCCAACCTTTTGGTGGTCTTCTAGAGAGGAGATGCATATTTTCCCCTCCAGGTACTTTAACAATGTGAAACTGTGGCTAGAGATCACGGATGACATTTTTGTCAACTGGACAGACCCCTAGGGAGGAGCTACAGGAAAAAGAAAAACAAACATTTGCTATAACAACTTAAGGAGTTTACTTGGACTTCGGATTTAAATCTGCTAATGCATCTAACACTGCCCCCTCCCCAGACTGCCAATGCTGCTATCCAAAGATGTACAGGAAGTGTGTGTTATTGGCCAGATCATGATCATCATCATGTAAAAAAAAAAAAAAAAAAATTTTAAAAAATTAAAAAGTGCAGCCACCACATATTAGGTTTGGGTAAGCTGCAATATTTTTGTTTTTAGGTTTAATATTGAAGAATATGTAATTTCCTGTTAGCACTGTGTCGCTATAAACTGTCAGCAGATGAGTGAACTAGTCAGAGAGGAGGAAGGTGCAGCATGGTAAAGTGAGCTCACCACTGCGCCGCCTCCACTGCAGGAGGTACACCAAGGATCATCTAGGTGATGGAAAAATAAAACTGCAGCAGTCGTAAACCTGCAGAGCACCCTAAGGCTACTTTTACACTGGAAGCACCGACCGTTAGCGGTAACGTTTTTAAAAAGTCAAGTTTTGCGGTGCGCTCAAATCGCTTTGGAAGCGCTGCCCATTTATTGCATTAACCTAAATTGACCTTTTAGGATGGAACATGTAACTTGCTGCAGCCTCTCCCCCCTCCCCAGTGACAGCAGGCAGGCATCTTCTCTGGGCACACGCTGTCACTGTTTGAAAATAACGTGGCTGTGTGGGACTCCACCCGCCCGGCCACGTCATTCATTCAGTTCTCTGTGAATGGGAAACTACAAGTCCCGACAGCCTGCAGTTGTCAGCTTGTCATTTCAATGAACTACTATGGCGTTGAGTGCTCTGGTAGTTCATGGTCTTTTCCTGTCAGCAGGTAACTGCCTGTCCGTATGAGGTACGAGCTGACAGATAAGTCTGCAGGAGTCCTGCATGGCACCTGCAATCTGCTGATCGTGGGTGCAATGCTTTTTAGGCTCCAAGTAAAAAAAAAAAAAAAAAAAAATCACTTTTTTTTAACCTACAAGAACATGTGCATTTATTATTTTTTTTAAAAGGTGGAACTTATCCTTTAAAATGACCAACATAAATCTGGCTGACTTGATTTCAATACATCCAGCATGACTCTATCAGTACTGTTGGCTGACTGAAGAGACTTCCAGAATTCCTATATTAGCATGAATCTCCCAGCAGCTGGTGATAGCAGAAAACCTTGCAGAAAATTCTAGCAGAGAAGGAGACCTCTATTCTCCTGATGACACTAAGTGATACTGAGCAGGTATGAGGTGGAACGGACTACGGCATCTAAGGGGATGGCCTTTCGTTTCTTGTGCCTAGCGTCCCAAAAGTGCCTAGTGTCCTAAAAGCCATCCTGCAGCGAATCTGCCACAGGGATAACTTTTATCTTAAAGATCGGTGCCTAAGAGAAAAGAAAATACCGGGGTTATGGCATCTAGCTGCAGCCATAAGCCCAGTATTTAACGTCAAAGTAATGATGTATTTTCCCAGTTAGGCAGTCGGCAAGTGGTTAAATATAACTCAAGGAAGCCACATGTCATCAGCTTATTTCTCCTCTGAAAGAATTGTTACAAGTTTAGGACATTCATACTCACGGAAAGCTTGTGGTTGAACCCCTTCACTTTGATGACCAAGCCATGTTCTCCAGCCACCAGTTTATATTCGAGCTGAGCGACATCTGCTTCATAGGCGGGTTCTGCCAGTGTGTGAGCCAGAATATTGACGAAAATGTCGAACAGAACCAAGCTGAAACAGCAACACAGGGCAGAGGGCTGTCAGTAAATATCAAGAAATCAATGCTTTTGGAGCCACTAAAGATATAACTTTTTACATAGGTCTGCAATAATAGTAAAGAAATGCATGATGTCAGAGAAAAAAAAAAAAAGAAGAGCACAGCGTTAGGCAGTAATCAATATGCAGCACAACATTTGCACATTACTTGACTTTATAGCTGGCTAAAATAAAATATTTAATGGAATGGAAGGAGAGGAACATTGGTGTAATCCAAAGTAGAAAGATCATGGACAGCCTTGGAGTTTTATTATCATTATCATTATTATACAGGATTTATATAGCTCCAACAGTTTGCGCAGCACTTTACAACATGGGGGCAGACAGTACAGTTACAATACAAATCAATACAGGAGGGATCAGAGGGCCCTGCTCATTAGAGCTTACAATCTAGAAGGGAGGGTCAAATGAAACAAAAAAGGTAATAACTGTGGGGGATGATCAGATGGAGAAAATAAAAGTACAGTTAGGTGTGGGTAGGATAGGCTTCTCTGAAGAGGAGGGTTTTCAGGGATCGTCTAAAAGCTAATAGAGTAGGAGATAGACGGACAAATTGGGGAAAGGCATTCCATAGGATTGGAGGGGCTCTGGAAAAGTCCTAGAGGCGGGCATGGGAGGAGGTGATGAGGGAGCTGGAGAGCTGGCGGTCTTGAGAGGAACGAAGAGAACCAATAGGTTGGCATTTAAAGACTAGGCTAGAGATATAGATGGGGGCTAAATTGTGGATGGCTTTGCAAGTAGTTATGAGTATTTTGAATTTAATTTGTAGGGTGAGCGAAAGCCAGTGGGGGGATTGACAGAGAGGAGTAGCAGCCACAGAGCGATTGGTAAGGTGGATGAGTCTGGCAGCAGCATTCATGATGGATTGAAGAGGTGATAGACTATGTAGAGGTAAGCCAATGAGAAGGGAGTTGCAGTAGTCGAGGCGAGAGATGACCAGCGAGTGAATTAAGAGCTTTGTTGTGTCATTGGTTAGAAAGGGGCGTATTTTGGAGGAGATGTTGCGGAGGTTGAGGCGGCAAGGTTTGGACAGTGATTGGACGTGGGACTTATAAGGAGAGTTCAGAGTCCAGGGAATACACCTAGGACCTTGGTATGCGGGCATGGGCTTATAGTTGTGCCATTGATTTTGATAGAGTGATCAGGGGAAGGGGCATATGGGGGAGGAAAAATTAGAAGTTTGGTTTTGGATAGATTGAGTTTGAGAAAGCGGTGTGACATCCAGACTGATATATCTGATAGTAAATTAGTTATACGTGAGGAGACGGAGGGAGTGAGCTAAGGGGTAGAGAAATAGATTTGGGTGTTGTCAGCGTAGAGGTGGTATTGGAAGCCATGGGAGCCTATCAGCTGACCCAGGGAGGAGGTGTAGATTGAAAATAGGAGAGATCCAAGAACAGAACCTTGGGGGACCCCAACAGAGAAAAGGGAGAGGAGAGGAGGAAGCAGAATTGTAAAACGCTAAAGGTGCGGTTGGATAAGTAGGAAGAGAACCAGCGAAGAGTACAGTCACGGAGACCAAAGGTTTTTGAGGAGGAGGGGGTGGTCAACCATATCAAAAGGCAGCAGAGAGGTCCAGGAGCAGAAGTACAGAGTAGTGTCCATTGGTTTTTGTCAGTTAGTAGTTAGTTTTAGGAGGAGAGCAGTTTTAGAAGGTGGTCGCTCAGTCGGTTGTAGACCAGACGTTTAACCACTTCAGCCCCGGACCAATTGGCAGCCAAAGGACCAGGCCCCTTTTTGCGATTCGGCACTGCGTCGTTTTAACTGACAATTGCGCGGTCGTGCGACGTGGCTCCCAAACAAAATTGGCGTCCTTTTTTTCCCCACAAATAGAGCTTTCTTTTGGTGGTATTTGATCGCCCCTGCGGTTTTAATTTTTTGCGCTATAAACAAAAATAGAGCGACAATTTTGAAAAAAAATTCAATATTTTTTACTTTTTGCTATAATAAATATCCCCAAAAAATATATAAAAAAAACATTTTTTTCCTCAGTTTCGGCTGATACGTATTCTTCTACATATTTTTGGTAAAAAAAAAAAAAAAAATCGCAATTAGCGATTATTGATTGGTTTGCGCAAAAGTTATAGCGTTTACAAAATAGGGGATAGTTTTATAGCATTTTTATTAATATTTTTTTTTTTTTACTAGTAATGGCGGCGATCAGCGATTTTTATTGTGACTGCGACATTATGGCAGACACATCAGACATTTTTGACACATTTTTGGGACATTTGTCATTTATATAGAAATCAGTGCTATTTAAATAGCAATGATTCCTATGTAAATGACAGTTGTAGTGAAGGGGTTAACCACTAGAGGGCGGGGAGGAGTCAGTGTGACGTGTTGTGTTCATTTTACTGTAGGGGGCGTGGCTGTACGTGTGACGTCATTGATTGGCGTTCCCGATGACAGGGAACAGCCGATCACTGACAGTCAGTGTAGGAAGCGCGGTGAGAGGTTTACACAAACCTTTCCCCGTTCTTCACCAGCCGCGATCGGGTCCGCTGGTCCCACTAGCGGCGCGCGCGCGCGACCCACAGGCAGGCACATGCACGATCACGTACAGGTACGTGATTCTGCCTGCCCGTGCCATTTTGCCGACGTATATCGTCGTTAGGCGGTGGGGAAGCGGTTAAGGAGGTTAGATAAAAAGGGGAACAAATAGATGGGGCATAGGCTAAGATTGGATGGGTCCAGTGAGGGCTTTTTAAGGATGGGGCTGACAAGTGCATGTGGGTTAGAGAGTGTAGAATAGAGCCAGAGGGTTAACGTAGCATTTGCGAGGGAACAGGATCCAGAGGGCAGGTGGTAAGCTGGACGTTAGCAAGTAGTTTAGCAACCTTGTCTATAGTGGTGGGGTTGAAAGAGGGAAGTAATGATTGTACCTGTGGGCATGAAGTGAATCTGAACAGCAGAGATCTCCTCGCGAATTGCATCAATCTTCTGTTTGAAGTGATTGGCGATCTCCTGGGCAGCGAGTGAGTTAGTGGGTGGAGGCAGTGGAGGACAAAGTAGAGTTTAAAGGTAGAGAAGAGTTGACGGGGACAGGATGATAAGTTGTTAATGAGAGTGATAAAACAGGTCTGCTTGGCAGTAAGGAGGCTGGAATTGTATTTTTGGATGGCAGATTTATATTGGTTGAAATCATTCTGAGACTTAGTCTTATGCCACAGGCGCTCATGAGCATCATGTTTTTTCAGAATGCTAGAATCATCTGTTTGCCAAGGTTAAAGGGGTCAGGCCTGATTCTGTGTGTAGTGAGGGGGGCCAGTAAGTCCAGTGAAGCGTTGCAGACAGAAGTGGCAAGGTCGGTGCAGGATAGGTGTGAGATTTTGCCATAGAGGTCGTGAGTAGCAGGGTAGAGAAGAGAAGGGTTGAGATGATGTAGGTTTCTGCAGGTAACTTTTAGGCGGTTGGAGGGAGAGTAGGTGGCAGAGAGGGAGTAATAAGGTAGTGATCAGAGAGAGGGAATGGATAGTTGGAGAGGTTGCACAGAGTGCATAGGTGGGAGAAAATTAGGTCAAGGGTATTGCCATTGAGTGAGTAGGAGCGTTTATCCATTGCTTCAGGTCAAAAGAGGATGTTAGACTGAGAAGTTTGGAAGTGGCAGGAGTATTAGTATTAATAGGGATGTTGAAGTCACCGAGAATGATTGTGGGGGGATTTCAGAAGAAAGAACGTAGGGTAGCCAAGCAGAGAAGTCATCAAGAAAGGTTGATACGGGTCTTCTGATTAAAATAGCTGCATAAACCAAAAGATCCTTTATGCAACATCAATTTTTCTGATAAGCAGACAGCAAAATGCATTTTTACTATTTCAAAGCACTCATTACAGAATACACAGAGCAGATAAAACAAATTCATGAGTACAAAGAACTTACTTTTCAGGTGACTGTTGGATCAATGGAGAGATGAGATGAAAGCGCATATAAGCTAGAAAGGAAAAAAAACAATTATTCTATCCGTCGCAGCAATTTTTCTGCATCATTACTTCTGTAAACCAAAGCAGCAGAAATATGGAAGTATTCTTCAAGTGTTACCTTTAGGTATCTTAAACGTGTTGTCCTTTTTATACCACAAGCAGCCCTGCTCAATGTTCACAATCTTCTCTGGATACTCTATGTCTGGACAGTCAGAGGTCTTCAGATTGAAGTCGGTGGCTGGGTGAGAAATAAAATCATAGCAATTGTCAGGACATGGAGACCAAGTGTACAGACAGCTCAATAATGAGGAATGCACATTTTTTATCATCAAACAATTAAAAAAGGTGACCACTCTATCATAGTGTAGCAGATACATTAACTAAATTAGGCTATAAAATGAAATGCACATCAGGAACCCCCTACCCTGTCTGGGAGTTAAAGATGCTCTACAGCTATAAATGTCACTGCCAGACAGCATCTTGATTAATTACTGGTCTGTTAGAGATGACTCCAATAGAATTAAATATTTGCATCCTAGCAGTAACTTTTCAAGAAAAAAGGTATGATCCATGGCATAAATAAACTTGGCGGGGGTAGAAGGGGTTTATCTGGCATGTGGTAACACCAACAATTAAAAATTACTGCAAAAAGTAGACCCCTTTATTTTAAAGTAGAAGCTAAAGAATTGCAAAAAAATCCTCCCAGCAACCTTTCCTGGTCTCCTCAGTACAGGATAGTACAGCATAAATCTAGTTCATGGGCTACCGGTGTCTCCACACTACCTTCCCATAGACTTGAATGTGACATAAAAATACTGCAGAAGCAACATTTTATTTACGTCTATGTGGCCTTTGTGCAAAGACAGCACGGGATGTTGTAGCCATTTGTAGCCATTGGGGAAGTAAGCAAAGACCTGAAGGGAGTTGGCTTTGTAGTTTACTGTATTGATTGGGCTATGAAAGGGGCCGGCAGGGTCCACTTTTTTTTTTTATGAGAAAAGCGAACCAGCAATTGCGGTTGCATTTGGAGGGCAGCAGTGGCTTATATATACACCGATTATATATATATATATATATATATATAATATATATATATATATATATATATATATATATATATATATATATATATATAAAATATTTATATATATATATATATATATATATATATATATATATATATATATAAAAATATAATTATATATTTTTTAAAACATAATTTAGAAGTTTACTTTTTTCATTTAGCTTTATTTCTATCACACAGGGTTAAACTCCAGTGCCCTATAAAGCATCTAACCAAGCAGAGATCTGCTCAGTTAGGCCTCATTCACACATCAATGTATACCCCATGTGAGGGCCCCGTTTACCTGCACAGGGATGCATAGGTGTTCTGTGCCTCCCTGCGTAGGTAGTCCACTGATGTCAATTGGGATGCAACAGCTTTATGGACAAAGCCACTGCTCCCAATGCAATATCCACAGGTGCACAACCCTAAATGCACATTGTGTTAGTTCAGGGACACGCATCCACATGGATTTCAAACTGGCAGCAGAGGTGTGTTCAAGCAGCTGCTGCATCCCAATTGACATCAGTGAGACTGCCTACATGGGGATGCACATAACACCTGTGCGGGTAAACAAAGGGCTCACATGGGGTGCTCATTGTTATGCCCCATGTGAACGAAGCCTTACATGCTTCCCTGGCTGTATCAGCCAGTGGATGATGGCTCTGAAACCTGAAGTGAAGAAATCGGTGTCTCTTCCGGATCCATTCCGGGCAGAGGAGGTTGAGGAACAGATGTCCGTCTGTCTCCTTCCACCCACCATTTTGAAGCCCTCCGATGCCATCAGCTTGTGCTAAACCCTTCACTCTTTGGACATATGTTGTAAGTCCAAGGACCTGAACTGGTTAATGGAAGAGATTTAATCTTCAAGCTGCACTAGAAACACTACAGCGAGTATAGGACAGTATAATCATGTTTTTCTGCTATACTATTATTTTTAATCCGCAAAGTCAACAGAAGTTCTTTCACTGCACACTGACCGATGAACTTGTTTTCTGCTGGAAGATGGAGGTCTGCATTTAATGGGAAGTCGGTGGCCCACAGATCTTTCCATTGTGCACTGATATCTGTAAACAAAATAATGAAAGTTATTACAGGTAGATGCTCAGGATTATGGGAGATTATAGAAGGAATGTTGTAATATTTTTTTAACATGACCTCCAAGATTGTTACCTTCAATATTGTACTGAGTGCCAAACCATTTCTCCTTCAGGTCACACTTGCCCTCATTGGCAGGAGAAAGGAGCAGCAGATTTGCTTTATCAGGAGTAAGGCCTCGAAGAGCATCTGCAATCACCTGAACACAACAAGAAGTGGACATATATTAGAAGTCCTCTGCTAATACAGACAGAACCCACTGTTATCACAAGAAATTCACTGAACATAATATTTGCATACAGCCCTCTTCTTCTTGTGTGCTGTTAGACCTAGTCAAAATGCTAACCCTACTACAGCAAATACGTTCTCTTTTTGCAAGCAAAGCAATCACCTAAAACTACCTAAAGTAGAGCATCTACAGCAGTGTTTTTCAACCTTAGTTCAGTCAAAGCTCCCTTAAGAATTGTGCACAACCCGGGGCACACCAGTCTGAGGGCTCATTCACACCAGGAGGTGCAGCCAAGCACACGCGCTTTTTTGCACGTTCCCACATGGCACATTTTGTTAATGAGCTGCTCTGTGTGAAACACGCAAAAGGGTGCTGGCATGATTTTTAAATTGCACAGCACCAAAACACATGGCACTATGGTACCATGCATTTTAGCAGGCACAAACGTATGTGCATTTGCTAGATGCATGGGGGTTGTCATCAAGAATTAATGGCACCTGCACTCGTCTGCGAAAGGCAGCACATTTTTGTGTGATATGGGAAATGTGCAATTTTACACAACGTACCGCACTGCACCTGGTGTGAACAAGCCCTAAAATGTACTCTGTGAGGCAGAGTTTGTCTGTAGGTTGTAATCCCCACTCCCTCCCAAATCCCCTCCTCCTAGCACAACCCCCTCCCACCCAAACCCCCCTAAATCCCCCCTCCCACACAAATCCCCCCCCCCCCCAAAAAAAAAAATCTACCCCCTCCTAACACAACCTCCCCACCCACTCCCAAATCCCCCACCACCCCCCAAATGTCCCCTCTTCCTAGCACCAATTCTGTCCCTACAGTAGTGACAGCAGTAGTGAGGGGGGAGAGAGCAAGGAGGTGGTGTGGGTTGTGCTCTCTCTCTCCCCTCCTAGCTACTCTGATTCCTTTACATTTAGATCTGCACGATCCTCTGTTAGTTCCTGTGCTAAATGTGGCAGAGAGCACTGTAAAGTCCTGTGTACAGAAGAGGTAGAGAGCTCAGCCCGCACCTCCCCCGCTCCTCTCTGTACTCTTGCCGGCAAACAGTTGGAAGGCCGTGGTCGGGAGGCCAGCATGGCCGTTTTGCCAGTAAGAGTACAGAAAGGTACAGATCGGGCTGTTGCTGCGACTACCCTGAGGACTCCTCACGGCACCCCAGTTGAGAAACACTGATCTAGAGTATAGTAAAAACTTCCATAAAAATTAACAAAACTGCAGTAAAGCCATTTTTCACCAGTCGGGGCCCAACACTTAGTTTTAGGTTCTAGCTAGGGCTGCAACTAACGATTATTTTCATAATCGATTAGTTGGCCGATTATTGTTTCGATTAAAATATAAAATAACCAACTATGTGGTTAGGTAGCAAAATATCGAATCCACTCTGAGAATAACAGACAGAAGAGATATACTGTATATACTATTAGAGGATATATACTATTAAAGGGCGAATCTGGTAAATATCAGACTCGGAGATCACATTTTTTTTTATCAAAAAAACTAATAATGTTTTCCTTCAAAAAAAAAAAAAAAAATATTTTAACAACGTTCATTCGATTTTCTAATCGTTAGTGGGGTCAAATCGAAGTTCATTTTCAACCACAGTGACAGGAAAATTTGGAAATAGAAAACTTCTCGGTCAGACAGTGTATGTGGTTTTCATTCAGAAATTACATTCATTTTAAAAACACAATGTTAAAAACAAGTGAAAATTTCAAACATTCTTTCATTCAGCGAATGTACAAAGATTTTTCGTCTGAATATTCTCGTCTGAAAATTTATCCGTGTGGTCAACATAAGGCTCGGCACACACCTATGCAGTTTGCTTTTGATGTGTTTCTGCAGTGCTTTTCGCTGTGCATTTTGATTTTTGCGCACGTCATTTTGCTGCGATTTGCATTTTTATTGGCCAATTTGTTGTTGGGCAGATTAAAAAAAACACAAATAGCTGCAAAAACGCATTACATGCTTCTCCATTGAAGCCAAACCAAAAAAGCACTGATTTGCGTTAAAAAAAAAAAGTCCCTGACCCTTTCCAAATACGCAGCGGCTGAAAAAAAATCACAGATGTGAATGTGTCCCATAGGAAACCATGTAAATGAACTGTAGTGCGTTTCTGCAAAAAGCACCAAAAAACACATAGATGTGAACCAGGCCTAAGACGTTTAGTAATATAATGGGGTTAAAAAAACTAAAATTAGCCCTTTATAGTACAAAAAAAAAAAAGCAGATAATCACTACTGTAAGGGGTTAAATTTTTTTTTTACTGTAGAACTGTGAAAGTAATATTTACAGTAGAGATTATTTGCTCCTTTTTGTACTATAAAGGGCTCGTTTTTTTTTTTTTTAAACCCATTATGTTACTGGCCGATTAATCGATTATGAAAATGGTAATCGATTAATTTCATAATCGATTAATCGATTAGTTGTTTCAGCCCTAGTTCTAGCCTTTTGAGAATGAAATAAAGGTACAAAAACGCAAGTGTTTCTAAACAATTCAAGTCCCATGTGTAGTTTGAAAACATCCCAGGGACATCGGCTGTTAAAAACAGCACCGGGAAATTGACTCTGGAGGATCCAGGCTGAAACGATCAGCTCCTGGGATTTGGATCTTGCTATACGACGCTCCACTGGGACAGCACATAGCAGATCATTGTAAACACAACACTTCTGCATTGTGCTTACACTGGGAGTGCATTGAATGGTTATGAAAGACATCACAGCACTTCATCAAAGTATGGAGGCTGGGGCAGAACTGTTGCCAGCAGTAGATCCCGAGTAGAAGATATCTTTTGCTGCATAGCTGCATGAGAGTAAAGAATTAAAAATGTCCTCCTCAGATTAATTCCGAGGTCCTAACAATGGTGTTTGATGATTTGGATGACATTTTCATTTACTGTGCAAGCGTCAAATGCTCAGGTAAATTAATGCAATTTTATTTGGATTTCTAGGAATTGCGACCTGTAAACCAGTTGCCATCATGCTAAATACGCTTATCATCTGTACACTAGAGATGATAACTGGTGTAAGGTGCAGAAACAAGACAACTCAGAAACGAAAAAACACACTCTGAGACGCAAGGGAGAAAAAGACCCCAGGACCCAAGTGGTTAAATATTTCTGATTTCCAACCAATTCCTAATAAAAAGTGTTTGTTACCTCAACATTTCGTATTCCTGATGTGTGCCTGCTGTACCATGTACTTGTATGAAGAAGTCTCCTGTTCTCTTTGTATTGCTTTCTTTATGTGAAATCCCTGGTGTTCCTGCCAGTCCCTCTGCTTTCCCATTAAAAACTGACCAGACTAAGCAGGGGAGCACAGCATGGTCAGTTCTCTAGCTATACACTCTCCTCCAATGATCAGACTTGTCCTGACACCCTCCCCCCGCTGTACAGCCATTCACTGGGAAGATCAGTGTGTTGCTGCTTCTCCTCCCCCCCAGCTCCCAGCTAAGAACAGAGGGAATGTGATCACGTATACAAGAGGGGGGGATATGTTTTTTTATATCTATCCAAAAATGTTTTGCATTTCTATTTTAACTGAATGGGCTGTTTTACAAGGTGATCGTTTACAATCACTTTAATGTGGCCCTAATGCTTGACCCCAACTTAACCTTTAACCTCACCCAAACCCTCAATCTAACAATTAAAAACAAATCTGAACTTTTATCGGTCTATTTATAAATGCTATTACACACGTTTACTCTAGGATTCACACATTTTCCAATTAAATTCAATTAGAAAAATATAAAAGAAAAAAAATTTAAGAATCTTTAATAAATAGATAAAAATTTACAAATAGACCCCTTAGCGCCCTTTCAGAGGGGATTTCTGATCAGGTCCACATGTCAGTTTTTCAGGCGGACTTGATCAGAAGCTCCATGCAGGTCTATCAACAGGCAGACAAACAGACCTGTCCCGCCTACCAGTCTTTCCAGGTCTGGGAAAAAATATGCTTTCCAGACCTAAACGTGACAGATCAGAGGTAGCCTACGGTTCTGATGTCAGTTTACATTTGCCCACCCACAGAGGTATCACAGGTCGACCCATGTCCACCGGACTCAAACTAAATGGGCACAAATGTAAAAAACTGACGTCCACCCAATTCGGCTATGATTCAGCAATGGATCTGCTCATTAGTCCCCTACTACAGGGGTCCCTGGGTTACGAACCCGTTAGGTACTTTCCTCCTGTTTGTAAATCGCAAATGTTCATAAGTCGGTCGTGCATGCGCAGAACGACAATTACGGACATTTCCGATGTTCCGTTGAATGCCGTTCTGCGCATGCACGGCAAGTTACGGACATTTCCGGCATTTTCCGAGGCTCCGCCTGGCCGAGCATGTGCAGAATGACCGATGTCCGCGCAGAACGGCAGAGGGTCCCTGCAGCGCCCGGTTCGTGAGTAGGAGTTGTTCGTAGGTCGAGCGTTAGTAAATCGTAGTGGACTGGCTCCCCGTGAAAGAGCCCTGAAACTTAAACGTCACCTGCTTTCCTAAAAGTACCTGAAAATCATATATAAAATTCTTAAAGCACTGTACATAAAACAATTGCCACGTTGTTGTTCTGTTATTTCCCCATAAAGTACTGCTTTGATCCTTTTTTGCTTTTCCACACTACAGATCTCCTGCAACCTCTCTGCAGCTACTTCAGCATTAGCTGTATGTCATTTCTCAGGGCAGGTTTCGCAGTGATGACAACAGCGGGAGATTCCTGAGCAATGTGTGCCCCAATTGGCTGCTTTTAGTCTCCAATGAGAGAACAAATGACGGTGACAAAGCAGGAGGACGACTGGCAGACAGAGCGATATCATCCTATAAAAGAGTAGGTGCATACACAGGGACCTTCAAGGCAGGATTACCTGGTATTATTTATTTAATAATAACTGCAGATTAAAATATATTGTAAATGCCTTGAAATGACAAATAACCTGTTAAAGCTTATATGAGAAATTTGTGATCTCTGCTAAAACACTTACATCAGGGTGGTATTCAAAGAGCAGCTGGTCTCCAGTTAGGAAATCTTCTTTGGGAAATAGTTGCATGTTCTCACAAATATTCTCTACGAATTCAATGGGATCAGTCTAAACAGATGATTAAGAAAAAAAAAAAAAAAAAGAGAACATTTCTTTTAATGTCGCACCATTTCATCATATTAGCCAACTACGAGGGGTTTTTGTTGGAAACGGTGAGGGTGGGGGGAGGGTTGCTGATGGCATTAAAAAGTTGGTACGATGCATTGCAAAGGAAGGCGGCAATATAGAAAAGTCATTTGTTTTTATCTTTCAATCGTTTTTTTAATCAGTTTTAACAAGTGGTTAAAGAGGAAGTAAACCCTCTTGAAAAAAAAAAAAAAAAAAAAAAAAAAAAAAAAACCTGCAAGACAAAGGCATAATTAGCTAGTATGCTATGCATACTAGCTAATTATGCATCACTTACCTGTAATCGAAGCCTCGGCATCGGTCCTCTTCTCCCCCTCCGATCGCCGACATGTTCTCCCGGAGTGACTTCCGGGTATCGCGGCTCCGGCGCTGTGATTTGCCGGAGCCACGATGACGTCACGCGCATGCGCACGAGATCGGCATATAACAACTAAAGCATCGGCATATAGCGCCGATGCTTCAGTTGTCGTTAGTGCGCATGTGCCGCATGACGTCGGCACATGCAAATACAGGTATATCTCCTAAACCGTGCAGGTTTAGGAGATATCCCTGTTAGCTACAGGTAAGCCTTAATATAGGCTTACCTGTAAGCTAAAGTTGTAAAAGAGGGTTTACTTCCTCTTTAATATGCAAAAGTTCAAATATGCAATTTGTTTTTAAAACTCCTAATAAAGAGTTTAAAAAAAGTGCAGACAATTTTTGAAGAACCCTCATATTTATTGACTTTCAATACAAGACACGGTCTCATTAAAATATTAAGCTGGCTACTCGATGCCTGATAAAGGCAACCCTGTGCAAGAGGTACATTAATAACATTTTTTGCACTTAACAAACAATCATTTTTATGGAGTCCCATTGAAGGACACAGGAAGACTTTACATTTTGGGTCATACTGCCACCTACAGAAGGATTGAACACTGGAACAGAAGTATACTGCTACTGCCAGCATGCCTGAGTTTTCCCAACAGAGCAGTCCTAAGAACATTATCAAAAAACACAGGAGGAGTGGGCCCTGTGTCCCTCACCAACTCCAAGAAAAGGATTTTATGGAGAGTACAGAAATCCCATTTTCATCCTCATCTAATCGCAGACACAGGAAGTCTTTAACCTTCAGGACATCCAAAAGCAGCCCAAGTGCCGATGCCTGATGCCAAAAAGCCCAAAAACTTCTCTTAAGCCGGTCATAGATGGTTCAAATATTGGCCGGTTCAGCAAGGACCGGCCGAGATTCTAACCATCTATGGGCAGGCTGATTGTACCAAAGCCGATCTATTGATCGACTTGGGTACAACCAGTATGTCTGATTTATAATGCGATTATTGCCAGAGGCTATAACTGCCAGCAATAATCACTGTATGTTCTCCTGGCAGAGATGGTGTAAAGGTGAACTTTAAACCTAACTGAGACTATAAGCTTGAACAAAAAGGTCGGTTTGAGCCACCGAGATTGCAGACAATAGATTGTCATCATTGGGTTGGCAGACCTTTCATGCAACTTCTAATCAAGTTGATGTTTCTCTTACAATAAACTATATTTTAATTTATGGAATCTGAGACTGTCAGGTTTTTTGCCTTCAGAATATCCACATAATTAGGATTTATACCTGGATCTAAGCACTTTTATGGAATTTGTTGCAGCTTTTCTATGACACTCCTTCCCTGGAGCTAATCTTAGCAGCCAAGGTCTACATGATTGTCATTACTTCAGCCTTTCTGAAATATGAGTCTGTCAAAACCTAATGCCGCAAAACCTCAGACATCTGTCTGCTGATCTTTTTAATTACATTTCACATTTCAAAATTAGAGGTTAAAAGATCCCATGCCTCTAAAGGATACTCAATGGCAATAGAAATAGAGGCACCACAAGGCACAGCTTCACTCTGCAATCCAGACCATTAACTTCTTTAACTTTAGCATAGCCCCATATTATTATGCTGTCCAATGTGGCAGTTCTCTGTTGGCTATTATGGCACTTTATGGTAAGATGTTGGAGGAAGGAGGCTTACAAAAGGTTACTGAAGGGTCGAAGTCTTAGGCCCCTTTCACACTGATGGGCCCTGAACGGGCGCTCAATGCTGGTCTATGGAGCGACGGATGTCAGCGGTGACATGTCCGCTGACATCGGACCCGGTCTGATCTGCCAAAAGCAGACGGGTGGCCCTACGTCCAGATCCATCACTGGCGGATCGGGTGAGATCGGATGAAAACGGACATGCTGTCCGTTTTCATCCGATCTCTCCCTAGAGACCAGCGGTGCTGGACAAGCCCCTCCCCGCTCAGTGAGCAGAGAGGGACCTGTCATCCGCCGGCTCAGCGGAGATCAACGGAGAGATCTCCCACTGAGCCAGCGGACAGAGGGGGATCCGCCTCGTGTGAAAGGGGCCTTAAGCCCTTGCTACAGAGTGTGGTCTAGTTTGGAAGTTCCAGGACTGCACTAGAACAGTCTGGAGAAAACTAAAAAGGTACATATTTGGATCACATTTAAAGCACTGGGGTTGATTTTTTTACAAATCCACAGCAAGTTCACTTTAACATAAAGCTAACATATAACTGTCCATATTGTTGCATCAGAAAGTATACCTGTTCCTGATAGTGAAACTCATTGGCTTCAATCTTCTGGATTTCCCGGAAAATCCTGAAAATTTAAACATTTCGGATTTAAAGCTTTATTTCTCTCTGCAAAGCACATAGTATGCATAACAGAAATGACAAAAAAAACAAACAAACATTCACATGTGTTATTACAATAAGAACCAGAAGACACAGACCACGTCAAGTCCTCTTTTCAGTCTCTTAACCACGCCCAGAGCCTCATTTTGAGATTTACAAGTTAAAATAATTTTTTTTTTTTTGCTAGAAAATAATATATAAATTATATATAACCCCCAAACATTATAAATATTTTTTTCAGACACCCTAGAGAATAAAATGGCCGTCATTGCAATACTTTATGTCACACTGTATTAGCGCAGCGGTCTTACGAGCGCAGTTTTTTTTTTTGAGAAAAAATACACTTTGAGTTAAAAAAATAAGATATCAGTAAATTTAGCCCAATTTTTTTCTATATTGTGAAAGATGTTATGCCGAGTAAACTGATACCCAATGTGTCACGCTTCAAAATTGGGCACGCTCGTGGAATGGCGACAAACTTTGGCACTTAAAAATCTCCATTGGCGAGGTTTAGAAAGGTCTACAGGTTACCAGTTTTGAGTTACAGAGGAGGTCTAGTGCTAGAATTATTGCTCTCGCTCCAACGATCCTGGAGATACATCACATATGTGGTTTGAACCCCGTTTTCATATGCGGGGGCCACTTACATATATACGTTTGCTTCTGCGCACAAGCTCTCGGCGGTACGAATCGCTTTAAAGAAAAAATAAAATAAATCTTTTTTTTCTTATTTATTTATTTTACTTTTCATTTTTCCACTGTCCTTTTGGGACACTTTTATTCCCATTACAATGAATCTAAACATCCCTAATAAAAAAAAAAAAAAAATAATAAAAAAAAAACAAAAAAAAAAAAACACGAGCATTACAGGACCTCCTAAATGTGAGATCTGGGGGTCAAAAACACCTCAGATCCAACATTAACACTTAAATGCAATATAAAAAAATAAAAATAAATTTAATGTCTTCAAAAAAATTACAATAAATAAAATTTCCCTTCAAGAGCAATGGGCGGAAGTGACCTTTGACGTGGCTTCCGCCATCTAATGTTATGGAGCCGAGCGGGGGGCCATCTTTCCCTCTTCCGGCATCCAGGCTCAGTAGAGGAAGGATGCAATCGTCTCCGTCGTTACCGGCTGGTCTGGTAAACGGCGGAGACGACCGGAGCATGGTGCTGGGGCCCCCTCTCCCGCCACTGATAAAAGTAATCTTGCGCCGAAACCGCCACAAAGACCACTTTTATCTTAAAGAGAACTGAACACTGTTCTGCTCCAGGTCTTCTCCCTCTGTCCGCTGTCTTCTCCGCTATCTTCTCGCTCTTTTGCTGGGTCTTCTCCGCTATCTTCTCCCTCTGTTCTTCCGACGTTGACTTGACGCTCTCTCCCGCTCTAATGCCAGGTGTGCGGTGTGCCACTACTTATTATTGGCATGGGGCGGGTCACCGGAGGCCTGCCCCTTATGACGTCATTGCTCATCATGCTCCAGGCAGTGACGTCACGAGGGGCAGGCCTCTGGTGATGTCACACGGTGACCCTGCCCCATGCCAATATAAGTAGAGGCACATCGCGCACCCGGCATTAGAGCAGGAGAGAGCGTTGAGTCAACATCGGAAGAAGACATCAGCGGAGGAGCGGCAGAAGAGCCGGAGAGGGGAGAAGAAGTCGGAAGAGACCCCAGAGCTGCCTAATAAAATTGCTTTAAAAACCTCTGTACTGTGTTTTATTTTTGACACTTTTTATTTTTATTTTTTATAGGTGAATGGGTAGGGGTACAATGTACCCTTTACTCATTCACATAGGGTGGGGGGCCAGGATCTGGGCCCCCCCCCCCTCTTGTTAAATGTTGAGGGCATGCGGCCTGGTACGGTTCAGGAGGGGGGGGGCGCTCGCACCCCTTTTCCTGACCTACTGGGCTGTGTGCTTGGATAAGGGTCTGGTATGGATTTTAGGGGGTACCCCCATGCAGTTTAGTCAGCGTAGGGGCTTCCCCTTAAAATCCATACCAGACTGAAGGGTCTGGTATGCTCTTGGGAGGGGAACCCATGCAGTTTTTCTTTTTAATTTGGCGTGGATTTCCCCATTCAAGATCATCAGAGCACAAGTCGCATGCCAAAGTCGGATCAGTTAAGCCTGCGATCCGACTTTGATCCGACTTCAGTGATATTCAATGGGCTGAAGCAGGATCAAAGTCGGACCAAAGTAGTGCAGGGACTACTTTGAAGTCATACTAATATGAATGGTAGTCATTGGAAATCATGGGGAACGACTTGTCTTTTGACTTTGCAGTCCCAAATCGTAGGACAAGTCGTACAAGTGTGAAAGGGGCCTAAGAGCTAACTCTCTAATCACCTGCAGGGCTGCTGTATGGATAGACCCCTGTAAATCAGTATTCCTGAACACTCAGAACTGGTAGTAGGCGGGTGTCCAGTGAAGTAGTGCTTAAAGCAGAGTTCCGCCGGGAAAGAAAAAAAAAAAAAGTGTAGCTGCTGACTTTTAATAATCAGACACTCACATGTCCCACAGTCCAGCGATGCGGGCGTATGAAGCACCGCTCCTCTCCCCCTGCCTCTCCACAGCGCCGGAATTCTTACTGTGGGCGCCCGGCTGTGTCTTCACAGCCGAGCGCGAGCCACGCTGCGAATGGTTGGGCAATCTTCTGGGACCTGTGACATGTCCCAGAAGATTGCAGGGAGGGGGGAAGAGGTAAACTTCCTTCCGGCGCCGCAGAGCCAGAGGAGGAAGTGGGAGCTGGGTGCCCGTAAAAACAGGGTACCCTATCCTACCCAAAAAAATGACATGCTAAATGTGGCATGTCAGGGGGTCACCATCACTTAAAGCGGTTCAGCACTGACGTTTTTTTTTTTTTTTTTTTATTAATGTATAAAAATCATGTCTTGCTAACATCATACTCACTTGCAGTGATGATGCTTGTTATCCAGGTCAGTTTTTCCATCTAATCGATAGTTTAAAAAATCATTCCCGGCTGATGTCATCTTGCTTGTGGGCATTTGAAGCCCACAAGCAGTCACTTCCTTGTTACAAGGAGCACGTCCGCAAATCCCACCCGAAATCTCGCAAAATTTGCGGACATCGAGCCGAAATCTTGCGAGATTTCGTCTCGATGGCCGCAAATCTCGCAAGATTTCGTCTCGATGGCCGCACTGACTCCTGGGATGAATGACACCAGATCCCAGGAGACAGTGCAGCACAGACCCCGCCCACCCCCGTAGAGACAGAGGAAAGACCTGCAGCAATTACAAGGTAAGAAGGAAAAAACTAAAAAATAAATAAATAAAAAAACGGCCATTTAGCACTCTTTGCCAGATTTGGAAGGCAATGACATTAAGTAAAAAAAGTGTGTGCAGAACCGCTTTAAAGCATAAGTTGCATTTTTGGATGGAACTCCACTTTAAGCCAAAAGAGCTTATTTTCAGGACCCCAAAATGACCAGGGTGGATATGTCATAGGATAGTCCTGCAAAGGTTGGAAATCGTGCCAATAATAACAGCTTCACTGATTGTTTTTCCTTCAGACGTCTTACTATAATTTCTGTACACATAATCACCTTTCTTGTGGACCCAGCTGTTGCAGCATTTTTATATACTGGAACACAATGTGAGTAACCTATTTACAAAGACAAAAACATTAGTTCCATATTAACCATGTAATTACCACATCCATATTGTTTCTACTAGAGAAGATTAGATATGCTAAACCAACAATCCAGATCAAACAGCAACCCCTCAAAAAGGTAAAAAAAAAAATAAACATCCAAAAAAATCCAAAGAGAACAAAGAAAAGCCTTACAGATGTTGGCAAGTAAAAAAAAAAAAAAAAAAAAGGAGGAGGAAAATGTAGGAAACATTTAGACACTAAAAAGGTTAAATGTATTGCACATGGCTCTAGTTTTGTATCATACCTCATAGAAGTGTTCATATCCTGCATCTGTCAGTGTTATGGAAATGCTGAAGACTGAATATGTTGTGTTCTGCTCAAACCCAGTCTCACTGTTACCTCCAAACAGAGCCAGAGCCCAACACCTGAAAGAGGGGAGCAAACAGAATATATGATTCTGCCTGGCCAAAATTCCCTCATCTGCATAATCTAACCAGCATTCCAATAGTCAAACATGCATTAACTAGTCTTATTCTTTTCTTCAATGACAAGCAGTACGGTCTTTCCCACTCTTTGATACAGCGTGCCATTTCCCTTATTCAGACCATCAGCATCCACAAAAAACCAAAGTAGCATTTCAACCATCATATTTGCCTCATTCTCACTTACCAACCTTAACCCCAATTTCACACAAATCGTATGCGTAAAATTCATTCCTTTATTTATGTACAATTTCTTGTACACTACTAAAGAGTTCCCTCTGTTTGCTTGGTTCTGTTGAGTCAATCATAACTTTTTGAGACCCCTTGGTAGTTTTTCTACTGGGGCCATCTGTTGGGTATGTAACATACATGAAAAAAAAGGAGAAAAGAGAGAGAGCAGCGCAGTAGTGGGTCTGATTACAGTGGGAACTGTATGTGAAAATAAAAAGAAAGTATGTACTCACACTTTGTTTAAAAATATCAGGCACGTAGCGGTATCTTTATTTTGTCTGAAGTCCTCGGCCGTCCTCCGGTGTCATGGCTATGGTGGGGAAACGCACCCCGGTCCCTTGCGTCTCGCGCTTCCAACCACGTCTACCAACGTCATCAATCCTGCTGACGTGCCTATCCTGGGACGCACTCACCTCGGAACCACGAGACGCAAGGGACCGGGGTGCGTTTCCCCACCATAGCCATGACACCGGAGGACGGTCGAGGACTTCAGACAAAATAAAGATACCGCTACGTGCCTGATATTTTTAAACAAAGTGTGAGTACATACTTTCTTTTTATTTTCACATACAGTTCCCACTGTAATCAGACCCACTACTCTTAGAGCGGCGCTGCTCTCTCTTTTCTTCTCTACACCAGAGTCTCTTCTGCTCTATGGAGCCGGCTGCCGCATCTTACAAGCACACACTGTTACTCCTGGACTGAGAAAAAAAAACTGTCCAAAAAACACATCACAGTGTTTCTCCTCTTCAGCCCCCACTCTCTCTCGCCCACCCTCAGTGTCACTCCATCTGTGACCCCCCATACTCGCTCATCACTAGCCGTCGTCGGCACTCCATCCTCCCCCTCTCCATAACATACATGAAAGTAGCCTTGGAATTTCAAATAATGGGCAGCCGAGTCAGATACTAGTCACACTTCCATTATCCACTTCACCTCTGGAAGATTTACCCCCCTTCCAGACCAGGCCATTTTTTGGGACACGGCACTGCGTTATTGTAACTGACACTGTACCCAAATAATTTATGTCCTATTTTGCCCCCACAAATCGAGTTTTCTTTTGGTGGTATTTGATCACTTCTGAGATTATTTTTTTGCGCTACAAAGAATGACCAACAATTTAGATAAAAACAAACATTTTTTACTTTCTGCTCTCAAACACATCCAATAAAAAATGTTTTAATAAAATCTAATTTCTTCATAAAAACTTAGGCCAATATGAATTCTGCTACATATTTCTGGTAAAGAAAATCCCAATAAGGGTATATTGATAGTTTGTAGAGGCTATAACATTTGTGCAAACCAATGAGGATATTTTTTTTTACTAGTAATGGCGGCGATCAGTGACTTATAGCAGGACTGCGACATTGGGGCAGACAAATCGGACACCAAACTGACACTTTTTTGGGAGCCAGACACTATATACAGTGATCAATGTTAAAAATATGCACTGGCACTGTACTAATGACACCGGCTGGGAAGGGGTTAACATCGGGGGCAATCAAAGGGTAAACTGTGTGCCAGTGTAGTGGGGAAAGGTGCTTTTACTAGTGGAAGGCATGGATTCTTTACAGAAACACAGATCCATGCCTTCTGTTCTGACAGAATGACAATCTGCCTTGTTTACATAGGATACCCGGGGAGTGCAGAATCACACATACATACATACATACATACATACATACATACATACACACATAATCCTGCACAGAGAGGCCGACCTGTAGCAGTAAGGGTACATTCACACTGGGGTGCCGGCTTTACTGCTGTTATAGCGGCCCTTTTCGGCTGCTAGAGGGGTGCATTTAACCCAATAGCAGCCAAAGAAAGGGTTAAAAGCACCCATGTTGCGGTGATGCCGAAGCGATTTGCAGGCGCTTTGGCAGCGCTGCCCATTCATTTCAATGGACAGTGTGTTTTTTGGAGCAGTGTATAAACCGCTCCCGCACCACCCCAAAAATGCTGCTTGCAGGACTTTTCCCATCCTGCAAGTGCACCGCTCCAATGTGAAAAGCACTCAGGCTTTCACGGCGCTATTTTTAGTGCTAAAACGCCTGAAAAGCGCCCCAGTGTGAAAGTACCCTTAATCTGCTTTGGGGCGGTCGGCAAGTGGTTAAATTTTTCAGTCCTGAAAGAAAATAGTTACCCACAGCAAACTCACCTAATTAAAGCATTCTCACTTCATGCGGTAAACCAGGAGTGTTAAACAGGACCTCATCGCCACCAGGCTACCGTTGTAACCTTTTAGCTACTATGCTTCCCTGACACTTCTTACCAATAACCTTTACACATAATCCTCTACATTTCTCACTTTCTTCAAACAGCAGAACAGTCAAGCCAGTAACCTGAAAAGTTTCACTTACTTCTTACGCAGCAAAGAGAGAATACTGCCTTTGCCCTCGTGACCAATAAGCCAAGAAATGTAGTGAAGGGGTTTCACCCTGTAATTAAACAAGTAATATTTAACATGTTTACCAGAAACTTAATGAGAAAATGTAGATCAGTAGAAACTCAGTGAATGATACAACTTAAAGAGGAAGTAATGCCAATCAAAAAAAATGCACCCTGCAAGGCAAAGGCATAATGAGCTAGTATGCATAGCATACTAGCTCATTATGAATAACTTACCTGAGAATGAAGCCCCTGAAGCGGTCCTCCATCTCCACCGCTGCCATGTATCCCAGAGTGACTGCCGGGTCTCGTGGCTCCAGCGCTGTGATTGGCCATAGCCACGATGACGCCACTCCCGCACGGGAGCCGCCACTAGCGGCATATCACCGTTAGCAGCGGCGTGCTCAGTGCGCCTGCATGCCGCTGTCTACGGCGCACAGCGGTACCTGTCTTTTTGCAAATATCTCCTAAACTGTGTAGGTTTAGGAGATATTTCTTGGACCTACAGGTAAGCCTTAATCTAGGCTTACCTGTAGGTCAAAGTGGTCTGAAAGGGTTTACAACCACTTTAAAAAGGGGTTGTAAAAGTCAGAAGTTTTTTTTTTTTATCTTCATGCATTAAGATAAAAAGCCTTCTGTGTGAAGCAGCTGCCCCAGCACCCCCAAACACTTACCTGAGGTCACTCTATGTCCACGAATGTCTCAGTCATCCGAGATTCCCCTTCCCAATTGGCTGAGACACAGCAGGCGTGCCATTGGCTCCCTCTGCTGTCAATAAAAGCCAGCTAGCCAATCAGGGGAGAGAGGGGGCAGGGCTTCATGTCTGAATAGACACACAGAGCCGTGACTTGGCTCGGGTGCCCCATAGCAAGCTGCTTGCTGTGGGGGCACTGAACAGGAGGGATGGGCCAGGCGCAGCGAAGGGGGACCAGAGAAGAGAAGGATCGGGGCTGCTCTGTGCAAAACCACTGCAACGGGACAGGCAAGTATAACATGTTTATTATTTTTAAAAAGGAAAAAAAACAAAGACTTTACAAATCAATTTAAAGCGGTTGTATACCCTTAAATTCAACTTGCACCTACAGGTAAGCCTAGATTAAGGCTTACCTGTAGGTACAAGAAATATCTCCTAAACCTGCACGGCTTAAAAGATATTTGCAAAGAACGTTTTACAATGTCAGTGCATTTACAGGGTTAATCCCCATTCACAACTACGGCTCGCCGCAGTTGAAGTGTATCTGTGAAGAGATGGCTGCGGCTGGAGGGGGGAGACGAGGACGGCGTCGGGGGCCCCGATCTAAGGTAAGTGATGCATAATGAGCTAGTATGCTAGTCATACTAGCTCATTATGACTTTGTCTTGCAGGTAGTTTAAAAAAAAACCCGACCAAAAACGGGTATACAACCGCTTTAATCTCCAGCAGATCACTGTCAATAGTTGAAGCCCGGACAGTCCAGCAGGGCATACACAAGGCAGTACTCACTTGTAAAACTTTTCCTGGGGAGGAAGGGACCACGTTATAGTCAAAGCATGAACCTTTTTTATTGGGACAACTGCAAGGAGAAAAAAAAAAAAAAAAAAGTACATTGCTTTGGTTAACACATTTTAAATATAGAATTATCTTTATTTTGTGAGGTTAAAAAAGCTGGGGATCATGTGACACTAGTGTTGCTAAAATAATAATAATTAATGGACAATGCACCTTGGAAAAAAATGCATAGGTATGAATTAGAGGTCGACCGATATTTGGCGTTTTTTTAATTAATCGGCATCGGCCAATTGTGCTGATAAAAAAGGCAGATTATACCTATTATACCTTCAGTGCCACTTGCAAAAGACTTCTGTAATAGAAGTCAATGCAAGTTGCCTGAAGTCTTCAGTGAAGTGACTTGTCTCCTGTCTGGGCAGTCTGCCAAGAAAAGACTAAAAAGATACAATGTTTACACTTCTGAATGAACTGAACTCCATGTGGAGAAGTTCTCAGTTTAACCATTTAAAGACTAAATCTTTTCTGACACTTGTTGCTTACAAGTAAAAATCCTGTATTTTCTGCTAGAAAATCACTTGGAACCCCCAAAAATTATATATATTTTTTTAGCAGAGACCCTAGGGAATAAAATAGAGGTTGTTGCAATATTTTATGTCACACGGTATTTGCGCAGCGGTCTTTCAAACGCAATTTTTTTGGAAAAAAATACACTAATGATTTTAAAAAGAAAACTAAAATGGTAAAGTTAGTCCATTTTTTTTTCATCCAAAAGTTTTGATTACCTGTTTTTGTGTATTTAATATATAGGTTTTTTTTTTTTTTATCTAAATTATACATACAAGTGAACTGATTGGAGGTTTGTTTTGTTTAATAAATGTTTAAAATGTAAGAAATTTTCTGTATCACTTATTACTTAAGGCTGCTATCACACTGGAGCGGGCAGGCGTTGACGGTAAAACGCTGCTAGTTTTAGCGGCGCTTTACTGTCATTTTAGCGGCGCTATTTGGCTGCTAGTGGGGCACTTATAACCCAGCTAGTGGCCCAGGAAGGGGTTAAATGCGCCCGGAAAGCCCCACTGCCAAATCGCATTGCAGCCGCTTTGGTTAGCGGTGCCAATTCATTTCAATGGGCAGGAGTGGTGGAGGAGCGGTATACACCGCTCCAAAGATGCTGCTTGCGATTTCTAAATATCGGCATCGGCAGAATCACAGTGGATTTATTTTTTGTTTTTACATAGAAGCTTCAAAATCTATCACAATATCATTCCAGCCAATTACAACATAGGTTAAAGTGCATCTATGTTCAAAATTTCAAATAGTATATTCATTTCCACATCATATTTACATTTTTTATAGCTCACTCCTATTAACCCGGAGTTGGTAAAACTTAGTTTGTGAAGATCCCCACACATTTACTTCCCAGAATTCTGTGACAAGTAGTCACTATGTCAAGTGAGTAGCACTGCTGTGTCACACATTTCACAGAACCTGCCTTCTGAACTACAGAGGTGCTGAGAGGAGGAATTTCAGGAGGCGGAGTCAGTACAGGAATCACCGCTTACAGGCAGAAAGGTACCATGGGATATGTAGTCCTTAGAAATGGAAAGTAGACCATAGAGGAGAAGCTGCAAAGCATGCAGGGAATCCAGGAAGTTGTGGAAAGAAAAGATTTTTCAAGTAAGCTTTTATTAGGCTATTGTTTGTTTTGCTACTACAAATGTAGATGTTATAAAATGAAAGTGTAGGCTCTGCCAATAGATTTATTTTAATAAATCAACACAACAGGGCAAATTGACTATCAATAGGCTGTGCAGTGTTAAAGGAAACTGAAGAGAACAGCCTCCGTGTTTTGCCATTGCTGACTTTCGTCTAAAAATGCTACTTGCCATCATTAGAGTCACAGACACAGAAGAATCACCCAGATCGGGAGTTTGACCTTCACATATTCCTGTAATATGTTATATCTAATATCTCTCTCTCTTTTATAATATATATATATATATATATATATATATATATATATATATATATATATATATATATATATATATATATATATATATATATATATATATATATATATATATATATATATATATATATATATATATATATATGTTGTGTTTTTTATGCATTTCATAAAGGCATTCTAAGACAAATTCATTATGCAAGAATTTAGATTGGGGATTCAAGTCTATATGTAAGAATTTAGATTGGGGATTCAAGTCTATTCTACACATCAAAAGGGTGTTAAGGTGGTAGCTGTTAATCTAATTGCGCATAGACTCTGTTCTACACATCAAAAGGGTGTCAAGGTGGTATCTGTTAATCTAATTGCGCATACTTGTTGAAGTTATGACTACAGCTGTTCACAGGTTGGGGTGATCTCCTGTCACTCTGAATGACAGGAGCAGATCAAAGCATTTAATGGAAACGGCCAATCAAATTGCTCAGCGATTCAGTGTGTGTGTGGATATAACAGGACATTCAATCTGTTTAGAGGTGTGTGTTCTTATGAAGGCACCCAAGAGTCACATGGTTCCATGGGGCTCTAAATATTTACTAGCACTGTCGTGATTATGCCCTGTTGGATTGTCATCTACTACAAGACCGATTTTTTATCATCTGTAAGACTGTTCTGTTTTAGAAGTCAATAAAGTGCTTCTCTCTGGGAGAAATCGGGTTTTGCTGCGGAGAAGTACCTTTTAATAACTACATACCATCTAGGAACTATATATTAGATCACTACAATTCCATGCATGTTTCAGGTCAGTAAAAAGCATAGAAGCGCCAAAGACTGAATGGCAATTAGCATTTTCAGAAGGAGTTCAAGAGTGGCATGCCCAATGCTTCTACCAGTATGGGTTTCCTTTATACAGATAAGTGTGCTCACCATGACATGGGCAAGAGCTGGAATTTGCAGAATAAAAAAAATTAAATAAAAAAAAATAAAGAAAAAATGAGCCATAATATATTGTTGGTTTATCATAAAATGAGAAATACCTACCTCTATAAAGACAATTAAAGCCAGGGGTGTCAAATGGTTCTGTCAGGTGACTAAAATCAGGCTTTGGTGAGCCGCTAAAAGAAAGAGATATAAAATACGTTATCCAGTGATTCAAAACCATGAGAATATGGCTTATACATAGGACAAATCTAACATCACAGCACAGAAAAATTAGCCAATACATTTTTTTTTTTACATTTCGGTCCTGCCCCCCCTACCTCCCTCCACACCCAGAATGATGTGCCACCTGAGCACTGCAAGTCAGTTCATAAATTAAAAGAAGTGGGGGGGTCCGAGCAGCTCATCAGGAGGCTGCGCCTGAACCCAATAGAGTCAGCAGCCTCCCGATGACGTCACAGGAGAAGATGGAGGCACAGGACCCGAGTGGTGGCTGTGGAGAAAAGGATCTCAGCCAGCAGTACAACACTGGATTTGCTGTGTAGGTCAGCATCTAAACTGTGCAGAACCCAGCATCAGGCAAGCAGAAAAAAAAAAAAAGATCTTGGAGGGTGAACTAGAAGTGCAAGCCAAAAATCAGAAACTCAGATAAGTACAATTGAACCATCACTATAACTACAAGTGCATCAAAGCAAAAAGGTGTGCAAAGACTTACAGTTCACTTACTTTGGTTAAATCATCTAAAAACAGGGATCGCAACCTGGTGATCACGATCTACCCGTCAACTGCGGGTGGGTGACGGATAGATTGCGAACACTTCTCTGCCTTGCCAACCCCCCTCCGCCACTTTGGCGCCAGTCTTTCCTTTCAACCTCCTCCACCACGTGGTACAGCGGAGAGTAGGAGGTAGCGCAGCTCAGGACAGAGGGCTGGAGCAGGAGCTGGCCAAGTTAACTTTTCAAGTTAAATCGGTAGATGATTGGTTGAACACAACGCGGTCCTAGCAACCAATCAAAAGGTTGTCAATATGAAAATTTAATTCTGGCATCTCCGGCTCCCGCCCTCTGTCCAGGGCTGTGCTGATGTGAAGGGGGACAGAGGTCATTACTGTGTGGAGGGGGGGGCAGAGCACACTACTGTGGGCAGGGTCAGTGCCAGCATAAGGCTGCTTAGGCAGAATGCCTTAGGGTGCCAGATTAGGGGTGGGGTGGTAAAATCCGAATCCCCAGCCACTTGCAGCTCAGGCTGCAGAGAAAGGGACTAGGGAAACTGTCCAAAGTCCCTTTCTCTGTCTTAAAAGTGAGACATCAGGGGTCTGTTTGGACCCCTGATATGTTACCAAAGTCCCCCAACAGGGCTCCTAAAAATGATTCACCGGGTCTGTTCGGCACGCTTTTTATTACATATGACAAGCTTCATTAATGAGAAGTGATTCATTTTAACTTTATAGAGTGAATTGCCTTTTTTCACTTGTCTAATGCCTGATGGAGCATTTGATTGCTATTACTAGGCCGATTACCATTGAGGGTCTGGGCACTTATGTCATTTTGTTTAAACTGAGTGTAATGCCAGGCTTAAGACATCATTATGTCAGGGGTGAGGCTGGGCCTTAATGGTCTTCACTGATAGGTGGATTGTCTGTTAAATACATGACAACTTCTACTGCACTTTGTCACTTGCCTGACGAAGGGGCCCTGCGTGGCTCCAATATGTTGCCTTATGTTTACCATGTGACCATGAAAATAAAGCTTTGGACCCATTTTGAAAAACCCATGGTGTGCTGGTGACATTTATTCACTTGGATTGTCTATGGTTCCCAGCTTGTGGTCATTACAGCACCCAGCAATACCAAATATACATTTTTAGGAATATGTGCATGGGGAATATTGCGTTTTGCCGTTCCTTCAGAGCGCATACGCCGGTGACATCACTGGCTGCTGTTCACTGGAATATCTCCTAAATCAGAGCTCAAAATTTCAAGTCCTGAGCTACTAACCAGGCCTCAAGGGTCACTCACCACCAGTTGCCCCACCCAACCCCTACCCTGCCCCGCCCCTAATTCCACCTCTAAACACGGCCTCATAAATTATATCATGAAATTACCCTTAAATGTTTTATGCAAAATTAAGCAGCCTCACCCTTGTCCACCAATGCAGCCTCACCCGTGTCCCCCAATGCAGCCTCACCCGTGTCCCCCAATGCAGCCTCACCCGTGTCCCCCAATGCAGCCTCACCCGTGTCCCCCAATGCAGCCTACCTGTGACCATCATGAAGGGGAGCAGAGGAGAAGAGCATTGCTGGCCGGATATGCGCTTTGATTTAAATTGCCGTGTATTCCAGCCGCTCGGCGTCCCGTATAGCCCCCCCCCCCCCCCCCAGGCCAGGGAACTTTGATACACATCACTCGTCCCGTGTTGGATGGGTGATCTGTCTATCAAATTCCCCGGGACCAGGGGGCGGGGCTGTGTGTGAAAGCGAGTGCAAGGAACACACGGCAATGGAAATCAAAGCCGCTAGTGATGTTCCCTGCGCTCTTATCATCCGGGCGGCTCTGTCCTCTCTTCCCCTTCGTGAGCGCTAGGAAAAGGACTCGCTGGCCATCAGTGCTCGCCCCCCTCGCTCCCAGACCGCCCTTCCTCGCCAGCCCTCAAAATTTACTCGCAAAATGCGAGCAGGAGAGTAAATTTTGAGGACTGTCCTAAATGGTATAGGACAGGGATATGCAATTAGCGGACCTCCAGCTGTTGCAAAACTACAAGTCCCATGAGGCATATCAAGACTCTGAAAGCCACAAGCATGACACCCAAAGGCATGATGGGACTTGTAGTTTTGCAACAGCTGGAGGTCTGCTAAATGCATATCCCTGGTATAGGAGATATTCATTTTACCTACAGGTAAGCTTACCTGTAGGTAAAAATAGGCAAAAAGTGTTTACTACCACTTTAATCCTCTATCTATGCTCTAATAAAAAAAAAATAAAAAAAAAAATCTGCCTTTGTTGCCATTAGACATTTACTCTTCTTCCTGTCTGGTGAAACTGTTGTCAAAAAGATTTGATTGAACAATTCTGCTTTAAGACCTGCAATTGGCATAGATCTGTATATATTTAATTAATCCCAAATTATAAAGGGAATCAGAAAACAAACAAGGACCTTTACACAATATTACACCATCAGCACCCCTCTTTTCTGACAGTACATACTTGGATGGAACTTTGCAGAAGATATCTCGTACCCATTCTTCTAGTGTATCCAGGGTCTCTACAGAGATCACAAAAGAAAAAAAAAAAAAAAATTTACCATACCACCTCAACTTCATAAATATAGCCAGAGGCTTAGGATCGTAATATGCCATACACACGGCAATCTGATTGTACAATCCCATTTAAATTGACCAAAAATATGTGGTATGAGGATACATCTATACAATCCAATCAATTTCTATCCAATTGCAAAGACCTTTACACTACATTGTTGTTGGTAGCCCTAAAGAAGATACAATCAAATGGCATAGTGTATGGTGAGCTCAGTCATACATTTATCAGCACATACCATTAGACTGTACAGCCAGGGTCATATAATGGGCTGAGTAGTACATTTCGTAGAATTCCCTGAGGCGGGCATGTGTGTCGATACTCTTTTCTTGAGGTTCATACTTGAGAGTATGTGCATTTCCTGCAAACAACATAAAAAGGGAAAAAAAAAAAGTTGGCACATAAATAACTGTCCTGAGTTATGTGGAACTGCTCTATAACAGTAGTAGCTGCTCAAAGCAATACAATAGTAATAATTGTGTATGCAGAGTTCCAGGGAAAGCAAAGCATTAAACATAGCACTGTTGTTTATATATACATACACATATACATACACATATACATACACACACACATACACTTTTTTTTCCCCCCCATACACACACACAGTGCCTTGAAAAAGTATTCATACCCCTTGACATTTTCCACATTGTGTCATGTTACAACCAAAAGGGGAAAATGTCTTTTATTGGGATTTTATGTGATAGACCAACACACAGTGGCACATAATTGTGAAGTATGATGCCCTGTACACACGATAGGATTTTCCGACAACAAAATCCATGTTTATTTCCATACGGATTTTGGCTCAAACTTGTCTTGCATACACACGGTCACACAAAGTTGGTGAGAAATTCTGAACATCAAGAACGCGGTGACGTACAACACGTACAACGAGCCGAGAAAAATGAAGTTCAATAGCCAGTGCTACTCTTCTGCATGATTTCGAGCATGCGTGGCACTTTGTGCGTCAGAATTGTGTACACGCGCTTGGAATTTATGTAAACGGATTTGAACACTTTAGGTGTGTGCCGAGGACCATATTCATGTAAGAGACCTGCCAGAGTAGTGGAGGTGGCATCTCACTTGTGGAGTATGCTCTATTCAACTAATTTCACCACTGGAAGCAGAATAGCCACATATTAACCACTTCAATAAAGGGGACTGTTACCCCCTTCCAGCCCAGGCCAATTTTAGCTTTCATCGCTGTCACGCTTTGACGGACAATTGCGCGGTCATGCAACACTGTACCCAAACATGTTTTATCATTTTTATTTCACACAAATAGAGCTTTCTTTTGGTGGTATTTAACCACTTAAAGACCAGGCTTTTTGTTTACTTGTGAAAATTATTTAATTTGCTAAAAAATTACTTAGAATTCCCAAACTTGATATGTTTTTTTTAAAGCAGAGGTGGGGAGTAGGTTGGAGACTAATCCACCCCACTGCTTGTAATAGCAGTTGAATGGCTATATGGTCACTACGAATGCTATTACAAGAGAGCTGACCGTTTCTGTTAAAAAAATAAAAATAAAAAAATAAAAATTGGCTAATAAATGATATTTCTTTATAAATTTACGGCAAACTGTATTCTGCTACATTTTCTTGGTGAAAATTACCCAAATCAGTGTTTATTAGTATGTAGGAAAGTTATAGAGTCCACAAACTGCAAATACATACGTACACACACACACATACATATACATATATATTAAAAAATCTGATGAAAAGTAAATAAATAGATCAATCCTGATGTACTGACACCCTATCTAATTTCTTGAGGCCTGAAAAACCAGGAAAGTACAAATACCCCCCAAATGACCCCTTTTTGGAAAGTAGACAGTCCAAGGTATTGAGTAAGAGGCATGGCGAGTTTTTTGAAGTTGCATTTTTATTTGTCACAAGTTTTGTGACAAAAAAGAAAAGAAAAATGAAGACAATAATTAAAAGGAGTTGAACTCACTCACCCCAAAAGAATTTGCCCATTGGATGACCAGGCTTTGCCAAACTTCCGAAAAGCATCTCCTTGCGATTAGAGTCTGAAGGCCGAGCAAGCTCATATTCTAAAGTAATAACACACAAATGTTTATATTTTGTATATAGCAAAAAAATGACAGTAGTTAAAAAAAAGAAGAACCAATCCTACCGCTATCCACAGCCTGCACTTCCCGGTCAATGGCATCTCTGACCATCAATGGTGCAATGAAGAACTGTGCCCATCTGAGGAGAAATGTGGAGATATAAAAAGGTCTAAATACTGACATGCATAAAAAATAAAGTTAATCTTTGTAAAAAAAAGATTAATAATAAATGCACATCTTATTGCAGGTAAAAAAAAAAAAAAAAAAAAAAAAAAAAAAAGTGCATTTTTATTTTTTTTTTTTTTTTTTTTTATTAGGAGCCTGCAGATAATTTCACCCATGATCAGCAGATCCTGGGTGCAATCCCAGGCTCCTGCAAACTGTCAGTGTATCTGTCTGCCCATACCTCATACAGGAAGGCAGTTACTGGATGACAGGAAGCATCAATGAATTACCTAGAGCGCTCATCAGCCCCCAATGCCGCGTACACACGGTCGGAATTTCTGATGGAAACAGTCCGATGGGAGCTTTTCATCGGATTTTCCGACCGTGTGTATGCCCATCGGTCTTTTTCTGTCGGAATTTCCGACGGACTTTGGATTGAGAACCTGTTCTTAGGTTTTCCGCCGGAAACATTTTCTATCGGATTTTCCGATCGTGTGTATGCAATCCCGACACGCAAAATTCCGAGGCATGCTCAGAAGAATTAAACTTCCCTTTTATAGTGCAGTCGAACGTTTAAGGCGTGGTGTTATTGACCATTGGAATTTGGTGTGACCGTGTGTAGGCAAGACAGTTTGAGCGAAATTCCGTCGGAAGTCCGACGGGAAAACCATCAGAGCTTTTTCCCAACGAGAATTCCGACCGTGTGTACGCAGCATAAGAGTTCATTGAGAACTACAAGCCATCAGCCAAAATGGCTAACGATAGTTGTAGTTCCCCCATTTACAGAACGCTGTGAATGAATGATGCAGCCAGTGTGGGGAGAAGATCCCTGGCCTGCTGTCACAATGGAAGCAGCAGGGTTTAGAACCAATAGAGTGCAAGGCTAACACTGGTACTTGTAGTCACCACAAGAACCTTAGAAACATTTTAGATCAGGTTCACTTGAAGTGTTCACCTACCAAAAGAGTTGTTGCTTTCATTAAACATCACTGGGGTTATGTGGCCAGTTAAGATGCAAATACTGCTTAGCGGACATCTTTAACCACTTCAATACCTGCCCATCCCAATTTTCAGCTTTCAGTGCGCTCACATTTTGAGTGACAATTGTGCAGTCATGCAACGTTGTACCCAGACAAAATTTTTATCATTTTCTTCCCACAAATAGAGCATTTTTTTTGGTGGTATTTGATCACCTCTGGGGTTTTTATTTTTTGCGCTACAAATAAAAAAAGAACCAAAATTTAAAAAGCACAAAAAAAAAAACGCATGTATTGTGCCCAAAAAGAAGCTTATGTGCGGTTTTGACCTTCAAGCATTTTTCTTCAGGCTACAAAACGCTCAGATGTGAACAGGGGCCTTTTAAATTAATGGGATTTTGCTTGTTGGGTGTTTTACGAGCTGAAAATGCTGGAGGTGTGAATGCAGCCTAATAGTGCCCACTGATTACTTACTCCTGTCATTTTATTCCAACCTTTCAGTTAATTTTTTATTTACCCATTTCAGCTAAATTTGTCCTTTTACCCGCTCGCCAACCAGCCGCCGCCATTATACTGCGGCAGGTCGGCACGACCCCTTGAGCCGCCGTATCTATACGTCGGCTCCTAAGTGGGATAGCAGGCACGCGCGCAGGGGTGCCGATGCTCGTGGCCGACGGTCGCGATGATTGCCAGCCACGAGCGTTCACAGGCGTGTGTGTGTGTGTGTGTGTGTGTGTGTGTGTGTGTGTGTGTGTGTGTGTGTGTGTGTGTGTGTGTGTGTGTGTAAAAAAAACACACAAATCCCTGTTCTGTGAGGAGAGACAGATTGTGAGTTCCTAATAGCTAGGAATCACGATCTGCCATTTCCTCTAGGTCAGTTAGAAACACACAGGGAACACAGTTGACCCGTTGATCGCCCCCTAGTGTTAACCTTTTCCCTGCCAGTGACATTTTTACAGTAATCAGTGCATTTTTATAGCACTGATCGCTGTACAAATGCCAAAGGTCCCAAAAATGTGTCAAAAGTGTCCGATGTGTCCGCCATAATGTTGCAGTCCCAATAAAAATCGCAGACATTACTAGTAAAAAAAAAAAAAAATGCTATAAATCTATCCCCTATTTTGTAGACGCTATAACTTTTGCGCAAACCAATCAATATACGCTTATTTCGTTTTTTTTTACCTAAAATATGTAGAATACATAATCGGCCTGATGTTCAAAAATCAGAAATAATAAAAATTAATTCTGAACCCAGCGCTCACGGGAAAGGAGATAGCAGATAAAAAATAAAAAAAAAAAGGGATAAAAATAAGGAGTAATGGGGATAGGCTGCTATTCTACACCTGAAAGGTAACCGATAATAGAGATACCGAATTTTAAACCGAATACATATCGGCCTGAACTGAGAAAAAAAGAACATAGCTTTTGTTTAAAAAAAAAATGGGGGGATATTTATTATTATAGCAAAAAGTACAAAATATTGCGTTTTCAAAATTGTCGCTCTTTTGTTTATAGCGCAAAAAATGCAGAGATGATCAAATACCACCAACAGAAAGCTCTATTTGTGGGGGGGGGGGGGGGGGAGAGAGACGTCTATTTTGTTTAGGTTCAGCGTCGCACGACCGCGCAATTGTTAGTTAAAGCAACGCAGTTCCGAATTGCAAAAAATTGCCTGGTCAATCAGCAGCCAAATCTTCTGGGGCTGAAGTGGTTAAAATCTAAAACCGTTTTTGTATATGATTTTTCAGTTCTTGTTTTAATATTAAACCAAAAGACATTGGTGATCACTAGAACCCAAATTCTCTCCCACCTCAACATCAGACATTCGATCCCCATTTGTCAGTACTAGGTCTAAAATATGGACTACATTAATTAAAAATAAGAAGGACATCTGATATGAGCTGGTATTTCAACAGAACTTTGCTAAGAGGTGTTGAAGCAAAACATACCGATCCAAAGCCTCTTTGAAATGTTTCCGCTGTACATCAAACTGGAAGATGGTGCGTTCGCAGTCAGTGGAGGCGTTGTCACTGCCACCGTGTTTTTTAAGGAAAGCATCAAAGCCATTCTCATCTGGGTATTTTTCACTGCCCATGAACACCACTGCAAAAAGACAAGGCACAGACACCGTTATGGGCTGTAGGACCGCAATAATACCAACAAAAATATAAAAAGTGTGTCTTTGATACTAGGTTTAAAACATTAAATTTAAACATCCCGTCACCCGATGTGGTAAAACGTGGTATCACCTCCCTCCCAATAATTTTTTCCTTTTCTGAAAGTGAGCCAAAGATGCAGCATTCCAGACTCCTTCACATCACAGCCCCCTGCAGCTATGGCACCCCTTTACCCTGCACATTATTCTGCACCTCTGGACCTCTTTACATTACATAGCCCCTTGCAGATATCCCCCCTCCTTCACATTACACAAACTCTGCAGCTCTGCCCCTACCTTACTCAGGCACGCAGAGAGGGAGATACAGCAGTGCTGAATAGAGGGCAGGAGCTGCTGGAGTTAATTTTTCATATCAACAAGCTGGTGATTGGTGCTTGGTGGTCCTAGCAACCAATCACCTGCTGGTTAACAGAAAGTTAACTCTGGCAGCTCCCGCCCTCTATTCAGCAGCGCTGTGTCTCCCGCTGTGTGTACAGATACCAACTGCAGCCAGAGTGCTGCAAGAGAGCAAAGACTGAACTCAACAACTGCTGGAAAGGTATTAATCATCTTATTTCACAGAATGCACATATTTAGAGGCAACTAACAAAGTTGATTTGACACCAGTCAGGTTTTAATGCTCGCCTATGTCCCAGTTAGGGAGATTTACCCTATTTGTTAAGTTTAGCATTATCACCGAAAGTCAAGGTAAAAGAAAATCACAAGTTGTGTGGTGTCCCCAGGACACGAATAGTGGGGATATCTTCCAATGGGGACACAAGTTTTAGTGACAACCAGGGATTCCCTCACTTCAGAGAGATTTTCTCTAACTTCCTTTTGCCTATGGGAACAGAAGTGAAGGGAAATCTCCCCAATGACACACAGATGGCAAAAATACATTTTACAGGGGTTATATCCCGCTCTTACTTGATCCAAAAAATAAAAAAGTTTTGACTTTACTTCTATTTTAATAAAACTTGAAAAAAAAAAAAAAAAAAAAATGAAGCTTGCCTATAATTGTTAATCTAGGTTAGTAGTCTTGCTTGGAAGACAGCAAATTATAAAATGGTAAATAAATTTTTCCTGTAACCCACTGACCACATAGAGATGAGGATTAGCCAATCAGAAATCTGATCTTCCCCCTTCAACAGGAATTGCAAAATTAAATGCCTAGGCTACTGGTTATGTGAGCAGCACCAGGGAAAACCCATGAGCAGCATTTTCTCCAGAATAAAAAAAAGTTTTAGCCCTTTTCCAGCCCTTTCTAGAAAAACAGATAACATAGCATAAAGGGAAATACCCCAACAGCACACCTCGGAAAAAGATGGACACCCATGCACAACAATTTCATCACTGGTTGCAAGCTTGCTTTCCCTGTTGATTCAGTCTGTCTAACCACCAATATACAGTACCATCATATGTGGACAACTTAAAGTGGAAGTAAACCCTTCCAAATGACTTTGGCCTACAGGTAAGCCTAGATTAAGGCTTACCTGTAGGTCCAATAAATATCTCCTAAACCTACATGGTTTAGGAGATATTTAGAAATGAAAAGGCATCGCTATCTACGGCGCATGCGCCGTAGACAGCGAGGCGCGCAGGCGCACTGAGGGCGCATTGAGGATACCGAGATCACGGCGATATGCCGATCTCGTGCACATGCGCGGGAGTGACGTCATCGCCGCGAGACCCGGAAGTCACTCCGGCCCTGGATGGCGGCGCAGAAGATCATGGATAAGGACCGCTTCGGGGGCTTCGTTTTCAGGTAAGTCTTTAATAATGAGCTAGTATGCTATGCATACTAGCTCATTATGCCTTTGCCTTGCAGGGTGTCTTTTTTTTTTTTTTAAGAGGCTTTACTTCCTCTTTAATGCAGCACACAATACTCACTATGTTCCAAGAAATGCGCTAATCCTGGCAGGTCCTCCGGATCACTGAAACTTCCCACTCCAATGCAAAGTGCAGCTGCAGACTAAAGAGAAAGGAAAAATGAAGCAAGAGGTTTCAGCAAAGCTTCTGGGATGAGTCCCAGGGGTCCGCCCAAATCACCATCTCATAAGACACAAGCAACAAAGTTTTTAAGCATATCTAAACAAGTATTTATATTTTGGGTAGGCATTGGTTAAACCCAGGTCAGGTATTTTGCCAGATGTGTTTCAACAGGTTTAGATCCACTTTATAACTGTAAAGTGTGTGTGTGTGTGTGTGTGTGTGTGTGTGTGTGTGTGTGTGTGTGTGTGTGTGTGTGTGTGTGTGTGTGTGTGTGTGTGTGTGTGTGTGTGTGTGTGGACCCCACTGCAAGTGAGGTTCTTTAAATTTCCCGTAGTAGGGCTTTAATGCTGGAATTGCAGAAAAATACATTGTAAGTAGGCAGTAGTCAGTTCAACTGGCTGAACTTATTGTTTGCACCTACAGTCTTAGCAAAAATATGCTGTACAGTAGAAGGGTTTAAAAATAAATAAAAAATGTGGGGGTCCTTTTAACTACTTCAATACAGGGCATTTTCACCCCCTTCCTGCCCAGGCCAAAAAAAACACAAACACACACACACACACACACACAATTGTGTTTTTTGGTCTAATAGACAAAGTAACAGATTCATTTTAACCAATTCCCCCTCTCAGATCCATACACCCCCTAAGGGGCACAGAAATTTTTATATTCCCGATATGGACCGGTTTTAATTTAAAACTTAAAAATAAAAAAAATAAAAAAATTTGTCCAGCGATCTTAAAAAAAAAAAAAGGGGGGGGGGGAGGATAAATTTGTCCTGTTTTAGCACTTCCCTACCCACCCATTGTCATATGACGTCCACAGGAACACTCTGTCCCTCCGGGCCGGCGTCATGTGATGTCCTTGGCTTCCTGGCGGTACTAGGGGGAGCACGCACGACACGTCACTCGGGAGCCGATGCGCGTGCCCCGTGGCCGCCATGTCCGCAATTGCTGGTGACAGAACAGGAACGTGGATCTGTGTGTCAGGGGAGAGGAGACAGATAGTGTGTTCCTGGTATAGAGGAACACCGATCGGTCTCCCCTAGTCAAACCCCTCCCCCAACAGTTAGAATCACTCCCTTGATCGCCCCCTAGTGTTGACTCCTTCCCTGCCCGTGACATTTATACAGTAATCAGGGCATATTTATAGCACTGATCACTGTACAAGTGTCACTGTTCCCAAAATAGCGTCAAAAGTGTCCGATCTGTCCACCGCAATGTTGTAGTCTCAATAAAAATCACAGCTCGCCGCCATTACTAGTAAAAAAAAAAAAAATTTCTATAAAAATGACATAAATCTATCCCCTATTTTGTAGGCGCTATAACTTTTGAGCAAACCAATTAATATACGATTTTTTTTTTACCAAAAATATGTAGAAGAAAATATATCGACTTAACTAAGGGAAAAAATATGTTTTTTTAAAAGAGTGTTTTTTTTTTTTCAAAAATGTTGCTCTTTTTTTGTTTATAGCGCCAAAAATAAAAACCGCAGAGGTGATCAAATACCACCAAAAGAAATCTCTATTTGTGGGGGAATTTTTTTTATTTGGGTACAGTGTTGCATGACCGCACAATTGTCATTCAAAATGCGACAGCGCTGAAAGCTGAAAATTGGCCTGGGCAGGAAGGGGGTGAAAATTCCCTGTATTGAAGTAGTTAAAAGGACCCCCAACTTGTGGCACAAAAAAATTGCAAACTTATTAACAATTTTTTTCAAGTTAGTCGTTTTTTTACACAATAAATAGAAAAAAAAAAAAAAAAGTCTAAATAATAGTTAATAAAACAGAAATAGTGAGTTAGGGACCTTAGGTTGTAAGCTCCTTGAGGGCAGGGACTGATGTGAATGTACACTGTATATGTAAAGCGCTGTGTAAATTGACAGAGCTATACAAGTACCTGAAATAAATAAATAGGGCTGGCTACCAAAATAGGCACAGAAGGGGATTCAACAAATCCAGGCTGAATATAAATATAATTTTCAATGTATGTCCAGCTTAGTACAGCCATCGCATCTAAAGACTGGTACACCACAATACAGTACAATTTTGTCTTGGGTTTAGTTAAAGAGTATGTAAACCCAATCATATTACTAATATGTGCCTGCTGTACCGCGTACTTGTATTAAAAAGTATCCTGTTCTCTTTGTATTGCTCTCTTTGTGGGAATTCCATGGTGTTCCTGCCTGTCCTCTGCTTTCCTAATAAAAGCTGACCACTCTAAGCAGGAGAACACACCGTGGTCAGTTCTCTAGCTATGCTGGGAGCTCAGCCTGCTTTCCTCCAATGATCAGACTTGCCCTGACATCCCCCATGCACAGCCTTTCACTGAGAAGACCAGTGTAGTGCTGTTTCTCCTCCCTCAACTCTTATGCAGCTGACAACAGAGGGAATGTAATCACTTATAAAAAAGGGGGAAAAAAAAAGAAGGCATTTATAATGTTTTTTTATATCGATACACTAATGGTATGCCTTTCATTTCCATTTTAAACTGAATGGGTTGTTTTACAAGTTTTTTTTTGTTTTACAACAACTCATAACAGTTATGAGTAAGCACAATGTAGTTGTGTGAAACGCATCAACCTCTGCCCCGGCTGCTGCACTTGTGGTGTGTGTCATGTACTTTTGTGTATTTTCACAATTATTTCAATAAAAGTACTCGCTACGTCGGTGTGCTGCCATTTTCCTTCTATCCTATATACAGTAACAGACACCCATAAGAACTAAAGAAACTGCTTGGATAAGCAGCATAGCATCTTTGGCATCTTCAGCAACAAAATTAGGTTGATTTACCAAAACTGGAGAGATCTAAATCTGGTGCAGCTGTGCATGGCAGCCAATCAGCTTCTAACTTCCGCTTGTTCAATGAAGCTTTGAGAAAAGAAAACAAAAAAAACAAACCTGGAAGCCGATTGGTTTCTATGCAGAGCTGCAACAAATTTCTGCACTCTTCAGTCTTAGGGCCCTTTCACACGGATGGGTCTGTGTACGGGCTGCGCGGGAATCGTTCCGCCCCTGAGCAGGCAGATGACAGGTCTGTCTGTTTCTGCACTCTGTGCAGGGACGGACCTGTCAGAGTGCCGCGCTCCTCTATGGGGAAATCGAATGAAGACGGACCGTAGAGTCCGTTTTCATCCGATCCGCAGACGGATGGTAAAATAGGGTTTTCCTCCGTCACACTTTTTCGGATCGGAGCGGGTCGGGGATGTCAGCGGACATGTCACCGCTGACATCCATCGCTCCATAGAGGTCTATGGAGCGTCCGTTCAGGCAGACCTGAATGGTGCGTCCATGTGAAAGAGGCCTTCAACCACAAATAAGTCCAGTTGAATGGGACTAACTGGGTTTGATTTATTAAAACTGGAGAGTGCAAAATCTGGTGCAGCTCTGCATGGTAGCCAATCGGCTTCTAACTTCAGCTTGTTCAATTAGGTTTTGACAATAAAACCTGGAAGCTAAATTGGTTTCTATGCAGAGCTGCACCAGATTTTGCACTCTGCAGTTTTAGTAAATGTCCCCCACTATGACCAGCGATACTAGAACATGAATAAATGAGAACCTTCACCACCATTATCACACAGTACAGTAACACAATAACAGAACAATACCAGCTTTTCTGTACAGCCTTTCTTGTCTCTGGAATGCAAGCTGTCCGATTCCTCATTTTCATCATCCTCCTCCTCCTCTTCATCACCTTCAGATTCTTCTCCTTCACTGTCTTCCTCAGAGTCATCTTCTTCATCATCATCTTCATCGTCATCTTCTTCTTCATCATCAGAGGAATCAGAGGCAGTGCGACCGAGAGACGTCATATCAGAGATCAGCAGAACCCTTAGGCCACTGTCAAGCTGTATAAACCTGGAGGGGGGGGTCACATAAAAAGTTAGCATGCATACGTAATACTACCACTGTTCATTGGTCTCTGTGGGTTACTGCACCCTGCTTATATTAAGTAAAGATGTTGTGGTTTTTATGCAAAAGAAAAGATTAAAACAAAAAAAAAAAAATATGTAAATTTCACTGTTAGGCTCTATTCAGACTGTGGTGGTACATTACCACATTCATGTTAACATGTGTTGTGTCAATGTAATACATGAACATCCAAGAGCAGCCATGCAACTGGAAAGAGATGCTAGGAGTTGTAGTTCTACTGCAGCTAGAGATCTGCTGGTTGCCTATCCCAGGTGTATAGAACACACATTAACAAAGCCATCACTTTACTGTCACAAACAAAATCATAGTTTAACCCACGGTTTCTCAACCTGTTTACCCTGTAGGAACCCTTGGCAAAAAGATTGAGATCTCAGGGAACCCCCCCAAAAAAATGTCAGATCTACAGTTTACGAAACATTGGATCTGATCAGCATGCTGTAGACATAAAATTTTTTGTAGAAATAGCTTTAAACCACTTGCCTACTGGACACTTATACCCCCTTCCTGCCCAGGCCAATTTTCAGCTTTCAGTGCTGTCGCACTTTGACTGACAATTGCGCAGTTATGCAATGCTGTACTGGTATGAAATGTTTATAATAGAGCTTTCTTTTCATAGTATTTAATCACCACTGGGTTTTATTTTTTTTGCTAAAAAGAAAAAAAGTCCGAAAATGTAGAAAAAAAAAAAAAAAGAAAAAAAAAAAGGAGGAGAGGAAGAATTGCCTAGGCAGCCAGAAGGTGGAAGCAGGACGTGGGAAAAGAAGTCCCACTCAAAACAAGGTACCCCCCCCCCCCCCCCCCCCCTAAAAAAAAAAAATGACACGCCAATTGTGGCATGTCAGGGGGCGAGGAGCACTTAAAGTGGAAGTTCCACTTTGTGAAAGAATGGGCCAAAATCTCACCTGGGCAATATATGTGACTAGTTTCTCCATACAGGAGGCGTCTTGAACCCGTCATTACAAACAATGGATTTTGTACCAAGTATTAAATACATTTCAGTTTGCGTGTTCAATACTTTTTCCCTGTGTCGTTCCATTTTATTACACATAACTTCATTTCTGAAGTTATCTGTTTTGGTTTCTTTGTATGTATGGATTGCATGGGTTGTTACCGACGTGTGGGGAAAATGTAATGCCAACAGCACCTTTAGGAATATAATTACCTAGAAAAATATTGACGTGTTCAATACTTATTTTACCCGCTGTATATGGGAACAGTTTGGCCTTGTTCACAACATATATGCATAAGAACTGGTGCAGATTTGACCTGCATATATTATTTTCTTAAGTTTCTTAAAGTGGTGTTTCCACCAAAATAAAAATAAATAGCTTAAAAAAAATGTACTCACCTCTAAATGCCTATGGCTAGGGGGTCCCTCGTAGTCTGCCTCCTTCAGTGCCCGGGCACTGACATCACTTCCCCTCGGCGCAGTCAGTCATCTGGGACACGCGACAGGTCCCAGATGACTGCGCGGCGTATCATGGTGCAAGGCGCCGCTCGCGCATGCACAGTGGGTGCCCGGCTGTGAAGCCACAGCCAGGTGCCCACAGTAAGAATGCCGGCACCGCGGAGCGGGGGGAAGGGGGGGGCTTCGATCCCCCGCATCGCTGGACCCTGGGACAGGTAAGTGTCCGATTATTAAAAGTCAGCAGGTACAGTATTTGTAGCTGCTGACTTTTAATTTTTTTTTTTTTTTTTTTTTTTTAAGGGGCACCCCACTTTAAGTTTTTATAACGTAGGTCTCTGCAAGGACACAAGAAAAACAACTGAACAGAAAAAGCTCACCCGACGCCAACAGTGTGGTATCAACAGAGCACACAGAGTGCCCTGTTAACACTACACTGTGTCGGGTGAGCTTTTTCTGTGCAAAAAAAATGAGTACGCATGACTTATTTCTGTGCAGAAAAAATACGCCTATGATACCAATGTTTTTTTTCAATTCACATTTACAGTAATTTCTGTCAGTGCACATTGATACCTGATGCTTTCTCTGTAGTTGGGGCTTCTGTGAACTCAGAAGGCAGTGCTGTAAGGAGTGCGGAGAGCTCAAGGCTGAATGTTGCCCGGATACAAGATGCCATGTATGGCAGTATGGTATGTTTTTTTGGTGCTTTTTGCATTAACCCACTACAGTTCATTTAACATGTTTTCCTATGGGACATGTTCACATCTATGCTTTTTTTTCCAGGCACTGTGTTTTAGGAAAGGGTTAGGGATCTTTTTAACCACTTCACACCCAGGCCAATTCTGACATTTCTCTCCTACATGTAAAATTCATAATTTTTTTGCTAGAAAATTACATAGAACCCCCAAAACATTATATATGTTTTTTTTAGCAAAGACCCTAGAAAATAAAATGGCTGCTGTCGCACGGTATTTGCGCAGCAATTTTTTTCGAACACGTTTTTTTCAGAAAAAAAAAAACAGTTTCATGCTTAAAAAAAAGAAAAAAAAAAAAACTGTAAAGTTAGCCCAATTTTTTTGCATAATGTGAAAGATGAAGATACGCCGAGTAAATAGATACCCAACATGTCACGCTTCAAAATTGCACGCACTCGTGGAATGGTGCCAAACTTTGGTATTTAAAAATCCCCATAGGCGACGCTTTAATTTTTTTTACTGGTTACATGTTTTAAGTTACAGAGGAGGTCTAGGGTTAGAATTATTGCTCTCGCTCTAACGTTCATGGTGATACCTCACATGTGTGGTTTTATTGTTAATTTTATTTTTTTAGTTTGACACTTTAAAAAAAAAAAAATATGTGATTACTTTTATTCCTATTACAAGGAATGTAAACATCCCTTGTAATAGGAATATGACATGATCGGACCTATTTACAGTGAGATATGGGGTCAATAAGACTCCATATCTCACCACTAGACTGGGAAGTCCAAAATAAAAAATAAAAAAACGATCTCTGCATTCCTGCCGAGGCGGCACCGTTATTTGAATGCAGAGTCCGGGCGTGACGTCATAACATCGCGCCCGGCCTCCGACGATCAGAGACTCCGGCGACCATCTGGTCCACCGGAAATCTCTATGATCACCATCCGGGGGCCGGCGGATCCCGTGTCCGACTCACCGATGGAAGCGGGGAGTCAGAAGAAGCACCGGAGGGTGGCAGGAGGCCGTAAGAACGATCAAGCGGCAGAACAGCCTGTAGCTGCAGGCATCCTTCAGATATACCCCCGGAAAGTCAAGGACGTCCCTGGACGCCCTACGGGCGCGAAGTGGTTAAATGCAAAAACGGTGCTTTTTTTTTTTTTTGCTATTTCAGTTCAATAGACTTCAATGAAGACGTTGCAGAAAAAGTTTTTGGCACGATCTGCATTTTTTTTTTTTTATCTGTCCAACAACAAATTGGCCAAAAAAAAAAAAACGTGAAAGAATGCAAAAAGCAAAAAACGGCAGCAAAATTGTGTGTGCAAAAATGCACTGCAAATAGCACTGCAGAAATGATCAAAAGCAAACTGCATAGGTGTGAACCGAGCCCAACTGCACCAGGATTAATGCTTCATGCACAGCGGCCCATTTCCCCATACAGAATAAACATGCTGCATATTTTTGTGATGTCCTGAAGCTGTAGTCATACACCTAAATGGGTGAATGTGACCGCTTCAGCTATGCGCTGCTAATTCCATAAAGTGGTGAAAACGCACAGCAGTAATGCCCTGAATGCAGGTAGTGTGCTTTCAGAACATTATGGGGGAGATTTACTAAAATTGGAGCACTCAGAGTCTGGTGCAGATGAGCATGTTAGCCAATCAGCTTCTAACTTCAGCTTGTTCAATTTAGCTTTAAACAATAAAACCTGGAAGCTGATTGGTTTATATGCAGAGCTGCACCAGATTTTGTGCTCCCCAGCTTTAGTGAATATGGAAGTAGTGGCACATAGCTGCCTTCCCCCATTAGTGTCTACAGGTGGCTATATGGAGCTGGTGCTACATGTACTGGTGTACATCCCGGGCACAAAAATACCCAACACGTTTACATTTTACCAGCGAATACCCTCCTGTGCATGAGGCATAAATGTGATCAACATCCAATCAGCAGTTGCCTTATAGACTGGTATTCATGGAGCCGCTGAGACGCACATTCATCCTGCTGAAACTTACAAGAAACAATATAAAAGGAATTGTATCTGTTTGTATCTATTTAGACAACTCAAACTGTGAGATACATGAACTAGAGAAAAAGAACAGAAGTAACATCTGAAGAAGGAAGGTGACTCGAGGTCGGAGTTTCTCAACCTTTTTTTTATTAAAGTGGAGGGCCCACAAAAAAAAAAAAAAAAAAAAATTAAAAAGTCAGCAGCTACAAATACTGCAGCTGCTGACTTTTAATAAATCGGACACTAACCTGTCCTAGGGTCCAGCGATGCGGGGGGAACGAGACCCCCCCTCGTTCCCCGCTCCGCTCGCGGCGCCGGCATTCTTAATGTGGGAACCTGGCTGTGGCTTCACAGCCGGGCACCCACTGCGCATGCACATGACAGGTCCCAGATGACTGTGCGGCGCCTACAGGAAGTGACATTTAGCCCGGGAAATGAAGGTGGCAGACTACGAGGGACCCCCTAGCAACAGGCATTTAGAGGTGAGTAAAAAAAATTTTTTTTTTCCAATTATTTTTTTTATGATTTTTAAGCCACATTTTTTTTTTTTTTGGTGGCAACCCCACTTTAAGGTACCCTTAAAAATTCCGCACACTCTCTGGGCACCCCATTCTAGAATTTAAAAAGCTAAACTAAGTTTTACACAATGCAGCAACTCCACACACGTAGGACACCCAATGTTAGAGGTGATTTATTCTTCCAAAGCAAATACACTTTTGCACGCTGGTACTGACTAGTATTGCAATGTTTCTCCTCTCCATCACTCAGCTAATGTGACCCCCAACGCTGATGGAGGGGGGGGGGGGGAGGGTCAAACAAGGATGCTGTGCAAGTCCTGATGACCTCCTTATCAAGTGATAATGTCATTGGTTGGTAGGACGCCAGTGGCTGGAAGGTGATAATGGTGCACAATGAAAACCTGTGGCTTTATAATATAAAGCAGGCTTCATCCACCCGCCGGCTTGTATACAATTTTTGGGCAATTTCTAGGTATTTTGCCAAGACACCCCTGAAGACACCTGTGGCGGTGATGTCAGAGTGTGGGGGGCGGGGAGGAGGCAGTGATATCAGAGGGTGAGGGCGGGGATGAGGTGATGTCAGAGGGTGGGGGCGGGGATGAGCTGGTGATGTCAGAGGGTGGGGGCGGGGATGAGCTGGTGATGTCAGAGGGTGGGGGCGGGGATGAGCTGGTGATGTCAGAGGGTGGGAGCGGTGATGTCACAGTGTGGGGGGGGGGATCAGTGATGTCAGAGGGTGGAGGAGGCAGTGATGTCAGAGGTTGGGGGCGGGGAGGATCAGTGATGTCAGAGGGTGGGGGGGGAGGATCAGTGATGTCAGAGGGTGGGGGCAGAGAGGAGTTGGTGATATCAGAAATGAATATGAGGACAGTGATGAAGCAGGAACAGGAATATCGTCAGCAGAGGCCAATAAGTGACGTCAGAGAATTGGGCAGTGACGTCAGACACTCACCGGTATTTCTTGGGGTCACTGGGAGATTTAATGATATCCGCGTCGTCGGTGTTCTCTCCTGCCTCAGACTCCATCCTGCCCCCGGTGTTATCACCCCGAGTGGCGGGGCACGGGCAGGCGGCTTTGTGAGAGTTCCTGGCGGGCATGTTTCGCTGACTCGGTGACCAGAGTTCTCCACCAGCCGGTATCCCAGGCCTCGCAGTGCCGGGAGTGAAAGCCTTGGCCAATCGTAGGCTTACGAGAAGTGCACGTGACCTGCTCATCCTCTGCCAACAGGGAGCGAGGGCGGGGCTGAGAGTGGGAGGCGGGGAGTTGACCACGTGACATGGATGCGGAAGTAAGTACACGTGGTGGTGTGGGGCTCATAGTGAGTGCAGTGTAGTGGATGGAGGAGGAGGAGGAGGGGGAGGAGTACGGAGTGGGGATCTGATACTAACCTCTGCTTTCATTGTACTACAGTCTACAGATAATATGGAAGGAGGTGTACATTGCATTGGCTGAATTCCTTAGGCAGTTTGTTTAGATAGAGTAGGTGATGGATACAACATGCTCAATGGGATTTATTTACTAAAGCTGGAGGGAGCAGAATCAGACTCACTTCTGTGAAGAAACCAATCAGATTTTGGATTTTATTGCTAAAGGTTAAAGCGGAATTCCACACAAAAATCCTCCCCCCTCCGGCGTCACATTTGACATCTTTAACCACTTCAGCCCCGGACCAAAATCGATTCGGCGCTGCGTCGATTTAACTGACAATTGCGCGGTCGTGCGACGTGGCTCCCAAACAAAGTTGGCGTCCTTTTTTCCCCACAAATAGAGCTTTCTTTTGGTGGTATTTGATCGCCCCTGCGGTTTTTATTTTTTGCGCTATAAAAAATAGAGCGACAATTTTGAAAAAAATGCAACATTTTTTGCTATAAGAAATATCCCCAAAAAATATATAAAAAAAAAACTTTTTTTTTCTCAGTTTAGGCCGATACGTATTCTTCTACATATTTTTGGTAAAAAAAATCGCAATTAGCGATTATTGATTGGTTTGCGCAAAAGTTATAGCGTTTACAAAATAGGGGATAGTTTTATAGCATTTTTATTATTAATTTTTTTTTTACTAGTAATGGCGGCGATCAGCGATTTTTTTTTTTTTTTTTTTTTTTTTTTTTTTTTTTTTTTTTGTGACTGCGGCATTATGGCGAACACATCGGACATTTTTGACACATTTTTGGGACCATTGTCATTTATACAGCAATCAATGCTATTTAAATGCATTGATTCCTGTATAAATGACAGTTGTAGTGAAAGAGTTAACCACTAGGGGGAGGGGAGGGGTTATGGGCTGTGACGTGTGTGTTTTTTTACATTAGGGGGCGGGGCTGACGTCTGACCTCATTGATCGGCTTTCCCGATGACTGGGAACAGCCAATCAATGACGGGCATAGTAGGAAGCGCGGGGAGAGGTTTGTTTACACATACCTCTCCCCGTTCTTCAGCTCCGTGACCCGATCGCGGGACACCAGCGGCGATCGGGTCCGCTGGTCCCGCGGCCGGGGTCACGGAGCTCCCGACCGGGTCGCGAGCGCGACCCACGGGCAGGCATTTAAAGGGGACGTACAGGTACGTGCTTTTGCCTGCCCGTGCCATTCTGCTGACGTATATATGCAGTGGGCGGTCGGGAAGCGGTTAAGGAGGGAGCAAATACCTGTCGAATACAGGTATTTTGCTGCCACTTCCGGGCATAGATAACCGCGGGTATCTACGCCGCTTCCCATTCCGTCCCTCCCACTCTCTTCTGGGAGATGCACGGGTCGTAGGAGACAGCAGGGAGCGTGCAGCGCAAGTCGCGCATGCGCAGTAAGGAACCGGGAAGTGAAGCCGCAAGGCTTCACATCCTGATTCCCTTACCAAAGATGGTGGCGGCAACATTGCGGGCGCCCTGGACAGGTAAGTGTACATATTTTAAAAGTCAGCAGCTGCAGTATTTGTAGCTGCTGACTTTAAAAAAAAAAAAAAAAAAACGGCGTAACTCCGCTTTAATGGAACAAGCTGAGGTTAGAAGCTGATTGGCTACCATACAAAGCTGCACCATATTCTGAGAGCAGCAGGTTTAGTAAATCTACCTCTGTGTTGTAGTAAACACATAGCAGGGATAGTGGAAAATCTTCCGGTAGGGACACTTCTTTTCTTAGTGTCCCCCATGGGACAGTTCGGTCTCATGCACTTCGAGGGGGTTTGCCCGATTCTTCTAAACACCCTGTTACTGGCAGGAGAAAAGCATTGTTAAAGCAGAGGTACACTTTTTTTTTTTTTTTTTTTTTTTGTGACTGCGGCATTATGGCGAACACATCGGACATTTTTGACACATTTTTGGGACCATTGTCATTTATACAGCAATCAATGCTATTTAAATGCATTGATTCCTGTATAAATGACAGTTGTAGTGAAAGAGTTAACCACTAGGGGGAGGGGAGGGGTTATGGGCTGTGACGTGTGTGTTTTTTTACATTAGGGGGCGGGGCTGACGTCTGACCTCATTGATCGGCTTTCCCGATGACTGGGAACAGCCAATCAATGACGGGCATAGTAGGAAGCGCGGGGAGAGGTTTGTTTACACATACCTCTCCCCGTTCTTCAGCTCCGTGACCCGATCGCGGGACACCAGCGGCGATCGGGTCCGCTGGTCCCGCGGCCGGGGTCACGGAGCTCCCGACCGGGTCGCGAGCGCGACCCACGGGCAGGCATTTAAAGGGGACGTACAGGTACGTGCTTTTGCCTGCCCGTGCCATTCTGCTGACGTATATATGCAGTGGGCGGTCGGGAAGCGGTTAAGGAGGGAGCAAATACCTGTCGAATACAGGTATTTTGCTGCCACTTCCGGGCATAGATAACCGCGGGTATCTACGCCGCTTCCCATTCCGTCCCTCCCACTCTCTTCTGGGAGATGCACGGGTCGTAGGAGACAGCAGGGAGCGTGCAGCGCAAGTCGCGCATGCGCAGTAAGGAACCGGGAAGTGAAGCCGCAAGGCTTCACATCCTGATTCCCTTACCAAAGATGGTGGCGGCAACATTGCGGGCGCCCTGGACAGGTAAGTGTACATATTTTAAAAGTCAGCAGCTGCAGTATTTGTAGCTGCTGACTTTAAAAAAAAAAAAAAAAAAACGGCGTAACTCCGCTTTAATGGAACAAGCTGAGGTTAGAAGCTGATTGGCTACCATACAAAGCTGCACCATATTCTGAGAGCAGCAGGTTTAGTAAATCTACCTCTGTGTTGTAGTAAACACATAGCAGGGATAGTGGAAAATCTTCCGGTAGGGACACTTCTTTTCTTAGTGTCCCCCATGGGACAGTTCGGTCTCATGCACTTCGAGGGGGTTTGCCCGATTCTTCTAAACACCCTGTTACTGGCAGGAGAAAAGCATTGTTAAAGCAGAGGTCCACTCCCCCCACGAAAAATTAAAAGTCAGCAACTACAAATACTGCAGCTGCTGACTTTCAATATATGGACACTTACCTGTCCAGGGAGCCTGCAATGTCGGCACCCCAGCCGATCTTTGGATCGGGTGCTGCCGCCACCATGCCTGGTAAGGGAACCCGGCAGTGAAGCCTTTCGGCTTCACAGCCGGTTCCCTACTGCACATGCGAGAAGCACGCCGCGCTTTCTAATTGGTCCAGCAGAGGAAGGAGGAGTGGGCTGAACTTCGAGAGACCGGGCTGCAGGCCCCGTCTCCTGGAAGTGGGGAATGGTACCTGCCAAGAACAGGTACCCGTCTCCTACCCCCTGAAAGGTGCCAAATGTGGCACCGGAGTGGGGGAGGTGACGGGTGAGTTGAACTCCGCTTTAAGTAGCATACAGGAGTTCATTCATTGGACAGAAAGTGCTAAACACACCTAACGCTTAGGTCAGTGGTCAGCAATCTTTCTCCAGTCATCTTCCAGGACGGCACACCTGAGAGGATGACTGGTCTCACCTGGCAGGAAACACAATTAACAACGTTTAAAAAGCCCCACCCCTCCCTCTGACCCTCAGTTATTGATTGTGTTTCCCACACGCTGATGGCTGCAAAACCGTTTGTTATTTTTTTCAGAGACCTCAGGTCTGGGACCATGGTCGCCCCCTTAATGAACAAAACCCAGAGCAGTCAGTGGTGCCTGTGGGGTGTTTTGCTTCAAGCATTTAATTGCTTCATATTAAGGGGTTTCCCTCTTGCTCTCCTTTAAAGCATTCCTGAATGTGGAGAGGCTGGGGCACTAGGACAGGTGAGTTGTCCATAACCCCAGGGGCCACTTAACCTTCCCTCTTTTCCTTTTCCCCCATACCTGACAGTGGTGGATGGTCAGGGGGGGCCGCTGATACACCCCACGTCGGCCGGAAGCTGGGCTCCAATGGCCGAACGTTTTTTTTCTCCTTAGGGAGCCGTGCCATCCTTAGGGATAGACCGCTGTGCAGAGCGGCATGTGTAAACCGCTACTGCGCATGTCCGGAAGCCGCCGGGGGCCGGTGTGACGTCATATCCGCCGCGCCGGGGCTTCAACAAAATGGCGGCGAGCGCGGCGGTCAGTAGCACGAGGCGGGCCCGAGGTCAACAGCCTTCACAGAGATCCATCTACCGGTGCAGAGGCAGAGGATGGAAGGCGGACCAGAGCTCACAGCATCAGAGGTCGCCACAGGGGGTGAGTGACTCGGCTGGAGCGAGGGGGGGGGGCAGGCATTTGGGGTGGCCCTATTGTCCCTGTCCCCCACACTGTTTGTGTATTGTGATGTTGGCTAATGGGGTGTCCCTTTCTTACAGAGACCAAACGCCCTGCTCAGGAGAGAGCCAGTAGGTCTGGGAAAGCCACATCTAAAACTAAACGCTGTGGGTCTTGTAGTACTAAACTTCCACAGGACCACAGCAAGCCTTTTTGTTATAAATGTATTTACAAATTGGCAGGCAAAGAGACAGCAGAGGTTGTGAAGGAATGCAGGGCACTACAAGTTGAGATGCTAGCTACCCTTCAGTCTTTTAAAGCCACACTTGATCAGCGTCAGGGGGATGCCAGATCAGTAAGGGAAAGCTCTCCCTCACAGGAAGATAGATCTACCTTTACAGGAGGGTCTCAGGAACCTGCCCCTTGCTATTCAGAGGAGGAGGTCTGTAGCTCTGACTTGAGTTCCCAGGAAGGGGAGGACTCAGATCAGGATAGCCATGTGGAGACCAGACCTGGGGGACACCTCTTTTCAGCAGAGGATATGGAGGGTCTCCTCAGGGCAGTGTATGCGTCGGAGGACATTCAGTTACCTTCCGCCCAAGTGTCAGCTCAGGATAAGGTCTATAGAGGTTTAGGTAAGCCATAGGCCAGATCCTTCCCAGTTCACCAGTCCCTAAAAGACATTATCTTAAGGGAGAGGAAGGAACCTGAGCGTAAGCTCCTCAGACTTAAAACTTGGAAACGGAGATGTCCTTTTAAGGAGGAGGAGGAAGAAAAAAATGTCAAAGTCCCACGCCTAGATGCGTCTTTGGCGCAGGTTTCTAAAAGGTCGGACTTATCTTTTGAGGACGCAGGTAACATTCAGGATCAGATGGATAAAAAATCTGAGATCCTGTTGCGTAGAGCTTGGGAAGCGAATGCATCGGCCATGAGCCCTGCATTGGCTTCAGCTTGTGCAGCCAGGAACGCAGATGCATGGCTCAACAAGCTGATGGATCATCTCACACATAAGGAGTCCAGGGAAGTAGTAGAATCCCTGGAAGTGGTGGGGAGAGCTATCGCCTTTTTGGCAGATGCGGCGGTAGAGACAGTAAGGACGACTGCTAAGTCAGCGGCATTACTGAACTCAGCCAGGAGGGCCCTTTGGGTCAAGACTTGGGACGGAGTCAGAATTGCGCTGGTTCCTGCATCGCAACAGTGTGAACCGGGGCTAAACACTGATGTGTGCAGGGACACTGCATAAAGAAGAAGTCAAATGGACACTGTATACAGACATCATTGCTGTTAGTCATCTTGCTGACACTTGTAGTGGCACGACAAGTGTCAGCAAGATGACTAACAGCGATGATGTCTGTATACAGTGACCATTTGACTTCTTCTGTGGTACAGTGTCCCTGTTTCCTGCAAATGGGCAAACGCCCCCTCACCCAATCCTGCGGTCAAGGCCCAAATGAACATCCTGAAACAAGCAGGCTCTCCTGGCGACCCGACTGGTCACCCCACACTGGAACGCTTCACCGTCGGTGCAGGTGCGCCTGGACGTGCAGGTGTCCCTAGTCATCCATTCCCAGGGACACCATTGCCCTTTCACCTTGCTGAGAAAGATCCTGCCTTCCTCACTTGATAATCGGGGCCAGTTGTGTTGTTTAGCCCTGCTATTCAGGAGTTTAAGTGCACCAACGAAAGTGGCAAGCTGAAGACACAGTTTACGAAAGGCAAATCCACTTTGCACTCGAAATTGCACTGAAAGTGCACATGGAAGTGCAGTTGCTGTAAATCTGAGGGGTAAATCTGAAATGAGGGGAAGCTCTGCTGATTTTATCCAATCATGTGCAAGCTAAAATGCTGTTTTTTATTTCCCTTGTATGTCCCCCTTGGATCTACAGCGGCTGCACTCCCAAGTGCACTTTCAGTGCAATTTCAAGTGCACTTTGCCCTTGTAGTTTGCATTTGTAGAGCAAAGTGGATTTGCCTTTCGTAAATAACCCCCAAAGTCATATCTTTTCTTCAAAAGGATTGAAGCTACTAGTGCCATATGGACCCGCACACACATATTAAGGGGTCTGTATATGCAGTGGGGGTGTGGGACAGTTTATCTAGGAATTTAAGCCATTACATGTTTATTTGAATAAAGTGTTTAAAGTTGGGCCTGTGGTGTCAGGGGACAGAAGAGAGAGGCCTGACATAAGAGGAATATTCCTCTGCTCTCCTCCTGCCTGGACTCATAGAGCCGACCTGAGTAAAGGTAATCAATCTGGTACAAATTGCCATATTGTGATTTATTGTTATTGAAGTGTTTGCCTCTGCTCTTGGGGTTATTCTCAGGTTTTGAATCCCCTGAAAGCAGCCTGAATATGGTATTGAGGTATATTGCTCTTAATCTCAGTTATTGCTCTCCAATTGCATTACTTGAATATATATGTATATATATATATATATGTGTGTGTGTGTGTGTGTGTGTGTGTGTGTGTGTGTGTGTGTGTGTGTATGTATATATATATATATATATATATATATATATATATATATGTGTTACTGGTTGTTATTTTTTTCCACAGAAATATTGCAGTAAAGACAATTTCTGTGTTTTATCATAATGTGTGTGTTTCTCATTGGTCATTGCACTTACACTATTGCCAGGTGTTCCAGAGGGGGCTGAGACTGTTCTTAGGGTTGAGAGGCAGAGTACAGAACCAAACATACTTAAACTATTCCTCCGGGGGTAGCGCTACACTGATAACCGGCATTTGTTTACATGTGATGAGCTGTGATTGGACACAGCTGATCACATGGTAAAGGGCCTTTTACCTCGATCTGTGATCAGCTGTGTCTGAAGAACACAGTGATCACAGAGCGCACCCGATGCGTGCCCGGGTTCTGGGAGGACGTCAATAGACGCCCTCTTAGAAATGTGCGACTATGCTGTAGCTGTCATTTGGCTATAGCACGGTCCGTAAGAGGCTTAAACTGGCATTTTTTTAAAGCCCAGTGTGTATGAGGCTTTGCACATCAAATCCTGACGTTTTCATGTTCGAGGGACGCAAAGGTGTTGCTGGGCGCTGTACTGAGTGATGCTCGCATTTAGGACCATGTGTGTTCGAGGACATATTCCCAGAGCGACACTATATATTGGGGGAATTTAACAAACTAGAGCAGTCTAAACCTAAGCAATCTTAAAACTAGGGATGCACCTATAGCAGTTTTTTAAGACGAGTACAGAAACTTTTTCTCAAGTACTCGCTGATACCACTTACCAATACCTATTTTGCCCTTTGATGCATTTGTTTTTTATGGTTCACACCAGTGCAATTTGATAGCTCAAAATCGCATGACAAGTTGCCTGAAATGGAACAGTTTAAATCATTGTGACTCACATTGAAGCGACTTTGAAAAAGGTTCCTGCACTACTTTGTTGCAATTTCATTGCGATTTGCATTGACTTATGTTAAATGAAGTCCCAAGCCGCATTGAACTCAGAGGTCCAAATCGTACTGAGCGGCTTTGAAATCGCGCAACTTCACTGCGACTTGCATTGCCTTCGGTTAAATGAAGTCGCAAGCTGCAATTAAATGGGAAGTTCAAATTGCACTGATCTGCGGCTTTGAAATTGCACGTAAGTAGTGCAATTTCAAAGCTGTAGATCAGTGCTATTTGGACCTCTGACTTCATTGAAGCTTGTGATTTCATTTAACAGAATGAAATTGCAAAAAAAGTATCGGAGCATCTGCACGAATACAAGTGCTTGTGCAAGTACTTAGTATCTACACCAATATTGGTATTGGTGCAACGCTACTTAAAACTGCCCCCCCCCCCATCCTAACTCCTATGCTGTATAAAGTGGGGTACACACAGACAGACAGGTTGTTTTTTTTTTTCATTTAACAAGCAGGTTGTGGAAACAGGGGTCTCCTCCACCCTGCTCAGATTTCGACAGCACTGGTTGAAATGGGAGATCACATGACTGAACTGGAGTGGACTGAAAATAGGTAAGTATACAGCAAACCAGCGGGTACACTGCGCTGCGGTCAAACCACACTGAATCAGTTGAAATGGGCCTTAGGTTGAGGCTGGAATTCTACTTTTAAAATAAAAGCTAGAAGTTGATGGGTTACCATGTACAGTGTGATTGGTGTGACGTGCAAAAATAACTTGTGTCATATTTATCTAAAAAATAGTTTACTAATAAATGTGCCCTATATAACAAACAGGAAAATATTTGCTGTCCCCTTTAAATAACTCAACACATTAAGCCATTAATGTCTAAACTGCTGGCAACAAAAGTGAGTACACCCCTAAGTGAAAATGTCCAAATTGGGCCAAAAGTGTCAATATTTTGTGTGGTCACCATTATTTTCCAGCACTGCCTTAACCCTCTTGGGCATGGAGTTCACCAGAGCTTCACAGGTTGCCACTGGAGTCCTCTTCCACTCCTCCATGATGACATCACAGAGCTGGTGGATGTTAGAGACCTTGCACTCCTCCACCTTCCGTTTGAGGATGCCCTACAGATGCTCAATAGGGTTTAGGTCTGGAGACATGCTTGCCCAGTCCATCACCTTTACCCTCAGCTTCTTTAGCAAGGCAATGGTCGTCTTTGGAGGTGTGTTTGGGGTTGTTACCATGTTGGATTACTGCCCTGCGGCCCAGTTTCCGAAGGGAGGGGATCATGCTCTGCTTCAGTATGTCACAGTACATGTTGGCATTCATGGTTCCCTCAATGAACTGTAGCTCCCCAGTGCTGGTGTTCTGTCGAGAAGTGCCCCCTATCGAATATGCGCAGGACGGAGCCGCACTTCAGCTGATTCGCCGATCAGCTGGAGTGACGTGACCAGGGCGCAAGCGCACATCGTAGGAGGCATCTCTCCATGGGAGATACCATTTCACGGCCACAATTGAAACCTATACAAACAGCGGGGGGAGACCATAGTTCTCACATTGTGCCTCGCCTCGCGGCTTTACAGTGTGCTGATGGTCCGATTTTGTCTGTGTAGCAGGGCGGGTTTGCTGTGTTGAACAGCCGGTTTTGCCTGTGTGAAAGGGCGGGTTGCAACACAAACAAAACCAGCTCTTCAACACAGCCATTAGCCACCCTCCAGCAGCAGCGATGCACAATCTCAGAACTATGGTCTCTCCTGCTTTTTGTATAGGTTTAAATTGTGCCTGTGAAATGGTGTCTCCCATCGAGAGATGCCTCCTACGATGTGCGCATGCGCCCTGGTTACGTCAGCCCAGCTGATCGTCAAATCAGCTGTTGTGTTGTTCCGTACGGCGCATGCGATGTACATACCGGGCACTATTCGATGAGGGGAACTTCTCGACAACACCGGCAGCACTCATGCAGCCCCAGACCATGACACTCCCACCACCATGATTGACTGTAGGCAAGACACACTTGTCTTTGTACTCCTCACCTGGTTGACGCCACACACGCTTGACACCATCTGAACCAAATCATTTTATCTTGGTCTCATCAGACCACAGGACATGGTTCCAGTAATGCATGACCTTAGTCTGCTTGTCTTCAGCAAACTATATGCAGGCTTTCTTGTGCATCATCTTTAGGGCTGAAACAACTAATCGATTATGAAATTAATCGATTACTATTTTCATAATCGATTAATCGGCCAGTTACATAATGGGGTTAAAACAACTAAAATGAGCCCTTTATAGTATAAAAAGAGCAAATAATCGCTACTGTAAATTACTTTCACAGTTCTACAGTAAAAAAAAAAAAATGTACCCCTTACAGTAGTGATTATCTGCTTTTTGTTTGTACTATAAAGGGCTAATTTTAGTTTTAACCCCCATTATGTTACTAAACGTCTCCGGCCTGGTTCACATCTGTGTGTTTTTTGGTGCTTTTTGCAGAAACGCACTACAGTTCATTTACATGCATTCCTATGGGACACGTTCACATCTATGCTTTTTTAAGTCGCTGCTGTTTATAAAGGGTCAGGGACTTTTTTTTTCAAAGCTAAACAAACAGTGCTTTTTTGGTTCAATATACTTCAATGGAGAAGCTGCACAAAAGCATGTAATGCGTTTTTGAAGAAGTTTGTGTTTTTTAATCTGCCCAACAACTAATTGAACAAAAAAAGTATTTCCTGACGCCTTCATGGCAGCACACACTGGGTTGTGACTCCGCCCCCACAACCTGACAGGATTGGATAGCTATAAAGTTGAAGGGGAGATCCCCCGCTGTATTCTCCTTTTTTTCCTCACCTGAACAGGTTGGACGGACATTTCTCCTACAGATGAAATAAGCCTCTTACCGCAATCGCCCCAGCAGGTTCAAGCCTCTCCTGTTTGGAAGTCCCTCCTGTACAGTCTCTAAAGGAGCTTCTATGGAGGGAACCCCCATTCTGGTGGTCTCAGGGGGCGTCGAGGATTCCGGCAAGTAAAAATAAGCTTTAAAGAAGCTTTAATTTTGCAGTGGGCTCCCTTATCTTTACCTTCTCCTTTCCTGTGTATGTACTTACATTCCTGTGGTTTGACTATGCATGGGTTAAGTCTAATTCCCCAGATATAGTATGTGCAGCATGAAGGCTTAGAGGTACAGCAGTCCGGTGTGGCCGATTATTAAACAATGTGTATGTACTTACATCTGGGCTGGCTGACCCTTGTTGTCCTGTGGCTCAGCGTGGGGGGGTGAACCGCCGCATCCCCGCATCGCCCATGCGCATTACAGGGTCGGGAAACACCGCTATACTCCAGGTGTATTATGCCCTGATCCAAGATGGCGCAGGGGCACTCGGGACGCATCTGCGCATGCGCGGAAACGTCATTTAGGCGCCGGAATGGCGCCAGATTTAAAAACGGAAATTCTAAATGGGAAATCCCTGTGCAAACTCTGCATGCTGGAAAGAACAGAAAACTTACTGCTCTGCAATCAAACAAGACTGCTAAAGACTCAAGGTAAGCCCCTATCTGGGTAAATCTCCTAGAGCCCTAATTAACAAAGTGCAAAAGTATGTATGTATGTGCAAATACTTAAATAAATTAAATAATTAATTAAAAAAAAAAAAAAATGCAAATTAGAAGTGTGTATGTATGCGTATATATGGGTATGTATACATGTGTATATGTGTATATATATATATGTATATGTATAGGTGTAAAAAAAAAAAAAAAAAAAAACTATATGTACGTTTATTTTATCTTTTCCCAGACTGCCCTGTCTCCTTCCTTTTCTCCCTATGGAGCCCACTGCCCACGCAGACCACCATCAGCAAACTAGGTAAGAGGCTGGACCGAAAGTGGGTAAGTATTGAAGGGGAGAAAAAAGAGTGCCAGATCGCTAAAATGCTGCATTTCTCTTGGCAGCCCGGCGAGATCAAGAACCACCAGTTCCCGGCATGGGAAAAGGTCAAGCCATACCTCAAGTAGGAGGTCCCGCAGGAGCCGTTCAAGATCTCCTTCACGCCACCGGCGCAGCCGCTCACGGCGAAGCTACTCACGGCATCGCTCCCGCCGCAGCAGGTCAAATCGCAGGAGGTCCCCCTCCTCGCATCACCGAAGCCGCCACACCCGTCCCGCAGCCAATGCCTGCTGGGTATGCGGCGCCCCGGCACTACCGGGAAAACTTGCTTGCCACTCTTGCTTCAACGAGGCCACTACAGAGAAGGAAGCAGATGCAAGGATGGCGACAGAGCTCATAAGAGAGTCAGTGCGGGAGTCACTACTGGAAACCACAGCACCACTAATGGACAAAGCTGCACCCAGTACATCCTCGGCGGAACCACTTCACGCCCAGGCCTCGGATTTCCCCAGTTCTGAGGACGAGGTCCAAGACGTCTCAGCAGGGTTTGATTTTTCCCTGGTGGAGCCTTTCGCCAAATCAGTCAAAGAGGCGATCGGCTGGGAAGATGACAAGGCAGAACCCCAAAAGGTTCGGAAATATTTTCCAAACTTAAAGAGGGATCCGGAAACCTTTCCTTTTATAGAGGAGCTTGAAGATCTCATAAAGGACGAATGGGAAAGGTCTGACAAACGATCTAGTCTGACCAACAGGTTGGCCAAGATGTATCCCTTGAAGGAATCAAAAATAAACCCATTGACCAACGCACCTACCGTTGACGCCTCCTTGATGCGTCTCGCCCGCCACGTCACCCTACCAATTGAGGATGCGGTATCCTTTCGGGATGTGCTCGATAGGAAGATGGACCTGGAGTTAAAGAAGGCCTACTCCACAGCCGGGGGTGCCTGCAAACCTGCAATAGCTACAGCAGCGGTAGGAAGAGCCATCTCGGGATGGACATCTAAGGTAGAGAAAGACCTGCAGGATGGCGTCGAGATGGAGAAGATAATTTCCTCCCTACAGGAAATCAGATTGGCAGGGGATTTCGTAGCAGAGGCGTCTGTAGACGTCATAAGATCGTCAGCCAGGACGATGCTGGCATCAGTTACAGCAGGGAGAGCCCTATGGCTCAAACCATGGATGGCTGATACGGCATCTAAACTGAACTGGTGCAGGATCCCGTATGATGGCACAAATCTGTTTGGAACCAAATTGGACTCTGCTATCTCCAAAGTAACGGGGGGAAAGTCAGGGTTAATTCCCTCCGATAGGAGACCCAAGGCACAGAAGGGACCAGCGTTCAGGCGTAACCTTCCGAATAAGTACAGAGAGGCCAGATCCTACCGCCCTGGTAGGGAATTTAGGAGGGACTGGAAGAACACAAAGCCGGCTTTTCTTAGAATGCAGAAAATCAAGTCCACCCCGGCAGGGGATCAACAGAAATCGTTTTGAAGTCTCGCCTGCCCATTCGGCTCCAGGGAACAGTCAGGTGGGCGCCAGGCTAAGAAACTTCTCCCAAATCTGGTCAAGTCACATAGAGGATTCATGGACATTGTCCACAATAAAGTTCGGACACAGGTGGAGGTTCATAAACAGACCTCCGGGAAATCACTTCCAGGCAACCAAACAACCATCCTCACCACTCAGAAGAAGCCTGTTAATAAAGTATGTGGCGGAACTGAAGCAGAAGGGGGCAATACTGGAGGTCCCAGCATGTCAAAGGGGGAGAGGTTTCTACTCCCCCCTATTCTTGGTAAAGAAGAAGACAGGGGATCTACGCCCTGTGTTGGACCTCAAAAGACTCAACAAGGGAATACAGGTCGAGGCCTTCAAGATGGAAAGTCTCCAGTCCATATTACTGGCAGTGAATCTGGGAGATTGGATGCTTTCAATCGATTTATCAGACGCTTATCTGCACATACCAATCCATCCAGTTTTTCAAAAATTCCTCCGGTTTGCCATAAACCAAGGCCATTTTCAGTTCCAGTGCCTCCCATTCGGCATCTCCTCAGCACCCAGAACATTTACAAAGGTTCTACTACCCTTGGTAGCACTCCTCAGACAAAAGGGGTTACGCATTCACCATTACCTGGACGACATCCTACTGTTAGCAGAGGATCAGGAGACGCTGATTCACCACCGAGAAGTTCTACTCGCAACCCTCCAGAAATTTGGTTGGATAATCAACTGGAAAAAGAGCAGTCTACAACCCACCCAAAATATGGTTTTCCTGGGAGCAGATTTAAACACCAAGACGAACAGGATACAGCTCCCGCAGGAGAAAATACAGCCTCTAATTCAGAAAATGCAGAGACTACTTTCCACCAATCACCTACCTGCCAGAGCCTGTCTGAGCATTCTGGGATCCATGTCCGCAACCATACCAATGGTACAATGGGCACAGTGGCATATGAGAACCCTGCAGAACTCATTTCTCAGGCAGTGGGATGGAGTGTCGATGCATCAGACCATCTCTATATCCGGAGCAGTGAAGCGATCAGTATGGTGGTGGACGCGTCAAGGCAACCTCAGGAAATACAAGCCCATAATCCCTCCAGATCCCAAAGTCATCACCTCGGATGCTTGCCAGAGCGGTTGGGGAGCCCACTTTCAAGATCGGGCAGCCCAAGGCCGATGGCCCTTTCAGGCTCAGGGGATAGTTTCGAATATCCTGGAACTCAGGGCAGCCTTCCATGCATTAAGGGCATTTACACCGCTACTAGAGGGGGAGGATGTGCTGATCAGGATGGACAACAAGGTAGCAGTGTCCTACATTCAGAAGCAAGGAGGTACCAGGAGTACCACCCTGATGGAAGAAGTCCGACCCATTCTAGAATGGGCTCAAATACACCTGGCAAGTCTGATGGCAGTGTACGTTCCAGCGGCCCAGAATATGCTAGCCGACTACCTAAGTCGGGAAACGTTGTCCAACAACGAGTGGTCCTTGAGTCCGCAGGCATTCTCTCTCCTGACAGAAGCCTGGGGAATGCCAGAAATAGACCTGGCGGCCACTCCAATGAACACCAAGTGCCACAGGTTCCTGACGAGGGGCTCATTTCCATCAGCAGAGGGGATAGACTGCCTGATCCACCCATGGGACTTCAAGTTGGGGTACATATTTCCTCCAACCCCGTTGATTGCGAGGTTCCTGTCCAGACTTCGGAGATCGTCGGTAACAGTAATAGCAGTAATCCCGATGTGGCCGAGAAGACCGTGGTTCACGACCCTCCTACAACTCAGCCTTCAACCTCCAATTCCTCTTCCAATGATCCCGGACCTTCTATCTCAGGGGCAGTTCCTTCACCCAGCACCAGAGAGATTACATCTGATGGCCTGGAGGTTGAGAGGGTTAGGCTAAGGGCACAAGGCTGTTCACAAGAGGTCATATCAACCATGATGCAAGCCCGGAAGGTATCTACCAATACCATCTATACGAGGGTTTGGGAGAGATTCTGCTCCTTGGCACAACAGAAAGGGTGGAACTACCTCTCTCCAGAACCTTACCAAATTCTAGAGTTTCTCCAGTCAGGGGTAAGCAAAGGCCTAAGCTCAAGTACCCTTAAAGTACAAGTGTCGGCTCTGTCAGCAAAGACGGGAACTAGGTGGGCATTCCACCCACTGGTAATACAGTTCCTAAAAGCCTGCCTGAAGATAAAACCCCCCAGAAAACCAGTTTTTCCGTCATGGGACCTATCAGTAGTTCTCCACGCTCTTTCCAACCCTCCGTTTACTCCATTTGAAACCATATCTCTTTGGGACCTGACCTTGAAGCTATCATTCCTCATAGCAATAACATCGGCTAAGAGAGTGTCAGAGATACAAGCACTAATGATCTCGGAACCCCACTTAGTCTTTCTACCCGACGGAGTAGTTCTAAGACCATCAGAGCGCTTCACACCTAAAGTGGTAACTTTCTTTCATTACAACCAAGACATCATTCTGCCATCTTTCACCAACGATCAGGGTGAAACGCATCCGTTGGATGTCAAAACAACGATCTCTAAATACTTGGCAGCTACCACCTCCTTTAGGAAGACGGATTCCCTCATGATCATTCCCTATGGAACCAGACGCGGGCAAGCAGCCTCTTCACGGACTATTTCGTCCTGGCTAGTCAAAGCCATTAAGAAGGCATATTCCACTCAGCACCTGACGATTCCTGAAGATGTCAAGGCTCATTCTACTAGGGCAGTGGCTACCTCCTGGGCAGCATATTGCAGGGTATCACCAGAGACAATATGCAGAGCAGCAACGTGGTCTTCCAGACATACTTTCATTTCTCACTACAAAGTAGATTCTGCCCATCTGACCATGTCAGACTTCGGAAGATCCGTTGTTAGAGCCAATTCTTCCGCATTATAGGAATAAACATTATTTTTCTTGCACCCACCCGACTGGCGAGTTATTTCCCAGTGTGTGCTGCCATGAAGGCGTCAGGAAAACGGAAAATTGTATACTTACCTTTCCGTAATTTTCCTTTCCTGACGCATCTTCATGGCAGCACACAATTTTCCCACCCCGTTTTTGTGATGATATATACAGAGAATACAGCGGGGGATCTCCCCTTCAACTTTATAGCTATCCAATCCTGTCAGGTTGTGGGGGCGGAGTCACAACCCAGTGTGTGCTGCCATGAAGATGCGTCAGGAAAGGAAAATTACGGAAAGGTAAGTATACAATTTTCCGTTATCTCTTCTGTCTGTTATTCTCAGAGTGGATTAAATATTTTGCTCCCTAACCATATAGTTGGTTATTTATATTTGCCACTGCATAGAGATATTTAAGAATAAATTGCCTTTTTTTTTTTTAAACTTTACATATTAACGAAATTATACACCACACTTTTTTAAGATTATTAACCGATTAATCCATTATTCGAAACAATAATCGGCCAACTAATCGATTATGAAAATAATCGTTAGTTGCAGCCCTAATCATCTTTAGAAGAGGCTTCCTTCTGGGACAAAAGCCATGCAGACCAATTTGATGCAGTCTGCGGCGTATGGTCTGAGCACTGACAGGCTGACCCCCCCACCCCTTCAACCTCTGCAGCAATGCTGGCAGCACTCACATCTATTTCCCAAAGACAACCTCTGGATATGATGCTGAGCGCGTGCACTCAACATCTTTGGTCAACCATGGTGAAGCCTGTTCTGAGTGGAACCTGTCCTGTTAAACCGCTGTATGGTAGAGCTGCACAATTAATTAAAAAATCGTGATCTCGGGCGGGTCTATTGCGCAAAACGACGTACCTGTGTGTCATTTCGTGCAATAGACAGCAAGGGCATGTGTGTACACTGATTGGCCAGAGGGCGAGCCAATCAGCGGGTCCGGCGAACATATTGTCTGCCGGGACCTGCCAATTGTTCCCCAGAGAGGCAGAACAAAAACAAGGTAGATCACTGTTCTGACAGGGGACAACACCGTGATCTTGTGTTCCTGCTAAGCAGGAACCCGTATCTCTGTGTTTCCCTAGTTAGTCCATCCCCCACACAGCTAGCAAGCACCTCCTAGGGACACACTTAACCCTTTGATCGCCCATGATGTTAACCCCTTTCCTGCCAGTGCCATTAGTACAGTAAGGCCGCGTACACACGAAGGGACTATCCCGCGGGATTATCCGCTGGACCGAAGTCCAGCGGATAATCCCCTCGTGTGTGGGCGCCGGCGGACTTTTTTTGCCCAAAGTCCGCCGGACTAAAGTTTTAAGTTTTGTTTTATAATTATCCGCTGGACTTGGCAGTCCGGCAGACAATCCGGCCGTGTGTAGTATGGTCCGGTGGACCAAAAAGGACGCATGCTCAGTAGCAAGTATTTTTCTAGTATTTTTCTTTTTCTAGTCCCGTCGTACGTGCTGTACGTCATCGCGTGAACCGCCGGACTTTTTGCGTGATCGCGTGTGGTCAAGTCCGTTCGCTTTTTAGTCCAGCGGACCCAGCTGGAAAGTCCAGCGGATTGTCCGCTGGACTTAGGTCCGCCGGCAAAAGTCTGCACGTGTGTACGTGGCATAACAGTGCATATTTTTAGCACTGATCACTGTAATAATGTCACTGGTTCCCAAAAAAGTGTCAGTTAGGTGTCCGATTTGTCCGCCGTAATATCACGATCCCGCTAAAAAAATCACTGATCGCCACCATTACTCGTATAAATAAATAAAAATGGCAAAAAAAATCACATAGTTTGTAGAAGTGATAACTTTTGCACAACCCAATTAATATATGCTTATTGGGATTTTTTTAGCCAAAAATATGTAGCAGAATACATATTGGCCTAAATTGATGAAGGCATTAGATCTTTTTACATTTTTTTTATTTGATGTGTTTTATAGCAGAAAGTAAAAAATATTGTTTTGTTTTTTCAAAATTGTCGGCCTCTTTTAGTTTTTTGGCAGAGGTGATGTAACGCAGTGCCGTATCGCAAGAAATTGCCTGTTCATGAATGAATGGGGGGGGGGGGGTGGTAAAACCTTTCCGGGGCAGAGGTGGTTAACGATATTTTTGGTGTTTGTGCTAAATACTGCTGACAAGCAATAGCGAATTTACATTTTCATTATCGCATGTGTTAAGTGGTCACGTCGTGACCACCGTAAAGCATGTGATAACCTTTAGTGAATTGTGCCCATTGCCCCAAACGGAAGTACCACTGTCTGCACTTTCCAGCTACAGCAGTTGTCAGGCTTTCATGCAGTTTTACAGACTGACCGAGGCACCTGTGTCCTCTGTCTGCACATAAACGCCAGAGACTGATTCACAGGGTCTAAACGCCCAGTGTGCATGGTGCCTTATGCCCCGTACACACGATCGGAAATTCCGCCAGCAAATGTCCTATGAGAGCTTTTGGTTGGAAAATGCGACCGTGTGTATGCTCCATCGGACTTTTGCTGGCGGAATTTCGGCCAGCAAAAGATTGAGAGCTGGTTCTCAATTTCTCGGTCGGAAAAAGTTCCGATCGGAAGATCCGATCGTCTGTACAAATTTTGACACGCAAAATTCCTACGCATGCTCGGAAACAATTCGACGTATGCTCGAAAACTTCATTTTCTTGGCTCGTCGTAGTGTTGTACGTCACTGCGTTCTTGACGGTCGAAAGTCCAGAGAACTTTTGTGTGATCGTGTGTATGCAAGACAAGCTTGAGCGGAATTCGGTCGGAAAAACCATCTAAGCTCGTGTGTACGGGGCATAAGAATGTTTTCATGGATGCATAATATTTCTGTGTGCCTTCATTTACAGAACAATCCCCTCTAGTACAATGTTATTTATTTACATTCCTGCACTAGGGGCAGAACATTTCCACACTGATACATTGAATTATTTTGCAGAGTTCACCCCATTGTTATTTTGTACATTCCTAAAATATGAACTGCCTGTACCATGAGATAAATAATAAATGTGCAGATTTTTTTTTTCCAGCCAAACCCTTGTGTTTTTTCACCTTAATGCATTCCATGGGGACAGGTTGGGCACAACAATTTTTTTTTTGGGGGGGGGGGGGGGAGTGTTTGGGGGTTGGGGGTTTAAATTGATAGGTTCTTTTTATTCGGACATCAGGGGTCATTGGAATGAAGGAGAAGGCTGAAGGACACTGACATCTTTACTGGAGGCACTGTGATCTATACTGATCACCAACCCCCCCCCCCCCCCCCCCCCTTCTTCTCAGTGTGTGTTACAGAAGTAGCAGAGTTCCCAGCACACTATGCAGTTGATTTACTAAAATTGGAGAGTGCAAAATCTGGTGCAGCTCTGCATAGAAACGGCTCAGCTTCCTGGTATTATTGTTAAAGCTTAACCGCTTCAGCCCCAAAGATTTTACCCCCTTTCTGACCAGATCACTTTTTGAGATTCGGCACTGTGTTGCTTTAACTGACAATTGCGCGGTCGTGCGATGTTGCACCCAAACAAAATTGATGTCCTTTTTTCCCCACAAATAGAGCTTTCTTTTGGTGGTATTTGACCTCTGCGGTTTTTATTTTTTGCGCTATAAACAAAAAAAGAGTGACAATTTTGAAAAATAAGCAATATTTTTTACTTTTTGCTATAATAAATATCCCCCAAAAATATATAAAAAAATGTTTTTTTCCCTCAGTTTAGGCCGATATGTATTCTTTTATATATTTTTGGTAAAAAAAAATCACAATAAGCATATATTGATTGGTTTGCGCAAAATAGCGTCTACAAAATAGGGGATAGTTTTATGGCATTTTTATTAAAAAAAATGAGTAATGGCAGCAATCTGTGATTTTTATCGGGACTGCAGCATTATGGCGGACACATCGGACATTTTTGACACTATTTTGGGACCATTGTCATTTATACAGCGATCAGTGCTATAAAAATGCATTGATTACTGTGTAAATGACACTGGCAGGGAAGGGGTTAACCACTAGGGGGCGATGAAGGCATTAAGTGTGTCCTAGGGAGAGATTCTAACTGTGGGGGGGATGGGCTTTAAGTCACATGACAGCGATCACTGCTCTTGATGACAGAGAGTAGTGATCTCTGTCATGACACAAGGCAGAACGGTGAAATGCCTTGTTTACATAGGCACTTCCCCGTTCTGAGGCTCCGAGACACGATCGCCGGGAGACTGGCGGACATCAAGTCCACCGGTCTTGCGAGCACAGTCACGATGTACACGGCACGTGCGCCTGCTAGCCCCGGCTCTTAAAGGGGACGTACAGGCCCACCGCTGCCATTCTCCCGACGTACATCGGCGTTCGGCAAGTGCTTAATCGAACAAGCTGATTAGAAGCTGATTGACTACTATGCACAGCTGGATCTGATTTTGCGTGCTCCAGTCTTAGTAAGTTAATGTATGTCACAGTTCCTGTCTCAGTGGTGGTGGATCCTGCTGCTGATCATTATACACCTGGCTGACATACGTGGCCTGACTGCTAGCCCTGTAGTAACCGCTGATACCGTGCGACTGAACCGCACAGCGTCTTGCGTCTCTATAGGCTGCATGACAATCTCTCAATGGGTGACCATGCACATTCCTCCACAGTATCTATGGAGGGAGACATGGGCTGCTCACCTATAATGGACTACAAACATGTCCATATCTCCATCTTCATAGCATGGGGCAGGGCAATTGGTAGTTTACATAAAATAGCTAGGAAGGAAGATATTCTTCTGTGTAACTTACAAGGAGTGACAAGAACATCATATTTCTGGCAAGATCCACAGGTATTTCCTGTATTTGCAGAAATGTTCTTAGCTATAACAGATTAATATACGTTTAGTGCGATTTTTTTTTTTTTTTTTTTACCAAAAATATGTAGCAGAATACATATTGGCCTAAACTGATGAATAAATTATTATTATTTTTTTTGGATATGCATTATAGTAGAAAGTAGAAAATATATATATTTTTTTTTTTCAAAATTGTCAGTCTTTTTTCTATATAGCGCAAAAAATTAGGTAATCAAATACCACCAAAAGAATGCTGTATGTGTGGGAAAAAAAGGAAATACATTTTGTTTGCATGACCGCGTAATTGTCAGTTAAAACGACGTGACGCAGTGCCGTATCGCAAAAATGGCCTGGTCATTAAGGGGGTAAATCCTTCCAGGGCTGAAGTGGTTAAAGTGGTTGTAACCCTAAAAAAACAAAAAATACAGCATAGTGCTTGTGCATTGTCATTTGTCGCTCTCTATGCTGTAAAATACCTGGATGATCCTGCCTGTTCCTGTGTCCCCCCTTAAGCCCCATACACACGGTCGGGTTTTCCGATGGATTCTGTCCTATCAGACAATGTTGTCGGAAATTCCGACCGTGTGTAGGCACCATCGGACAGTTTCCATCGGATTGTCCGACGGACAAAGTCCTATCTCCTGCTGGATAGATTTTTTGACAACAAAGTCCGATCACACCAAATCCGATAGTGTGTAGCGAATTCCGACGGACAAAGTGCTACGCATGCTCAGATCACATTACAAGACCAAAGCTATTGGCTACTAGCCTCTACGTAGTCCCGTCGTAGGCAACAAACGTCACCACGTTCAGAATGATCGGATTTTCCGACAACTTTGTCCGACCGTGTGTACGCAAAGTCGGACAAAGTATGACGGACATGATCCGACGGACCTGGTCCTCGGATAATCCGCGCGTGTGTATGGGGCTTTAGTCTGCTGACCACAGTAAACATGGCTGCTGATCCATGATACCATGGTCAGTTTACGTGCCTCTGTCATCCCGCTACTCTCCCCCTCCCTCCCTGCCTGTCAGCTCGGCAGTGTGTGTGTGAGCCATCTCCTCCCCTCCCGCCACTATGGCTGTAAAATCACTAATCCCAAATCCTGGAAGCTCCTCTGTTACAGAAAGATATACTGTGCAGTATCTAATTTTTAAAAATTATGCAGCAAAATGCCTGATTTCAGAGCACCGATGTGCACTCACATGACCTCCCGCCACTCTTCTCCTCTCTTCCCGGCTGATGTCATTGGGGAATCTCAGATCGGGGAAGGAGAGCGCCGGGAGGTCACGTGAGCGCACATCGGCGCTCTGAAATAAGGTATTTCCCTGCATAATTTTTAAAAAACAGACACTGCACAGTATATCTTTCTGTAACAGAGGGGATTCCAGGATTTGTGATTAGTCACTTCAACCACTTTAAAAAATTAAATAAAGAAATAAATGATTGCAGTCATCGCATCTAATGACTGTAAGCTGAAATATATTACATTATTGTTCTTGGGTTTTGTTATCCCTTAGTCCTGTTGCAAGACCATTTTTTGAAATTTTTCACTCACGTGCTAAAATGTGTATTCTTGACATGAAAATGTAAAAATATTACTTGCCTAAAGAATAAAATACCTTTACAGTTCATCAATTTACAGCTAACCATAAATAATAGCCCTAGAATTCCTACGGCATGCACTGGGATATCTTATATGTGTTGCACAATCCACATTAAAGGGGTTGTAAACCCTCATGTTTTTTCACCTTAATGCATCCTATGATTGATTCAAAGTTTCAAAGATAAGTTTTCAAGATTGTATTCACTTTTAACACATTTGGTGTTCTGCCTATAAAGTCCATGGACTGCGGTCCACTGTTTTTCTTCTAATTAATCATTCCCCTAGGAAAGCTGCATTCTGAGCATCAGCTGGAGGCCACCATAAGTATGGCTTTCCCATAGGAGTGAATGGATGTCATGATGCGCATGAGCAGTGCAAAAGGGGACAAAGGCTCAGTAGTGCGGAGCAGGGCTGAAAGTGATGGGAACTCTGAAATTATATAGTTATCCCAGGAACAGCAGTAGAGGTGAAAACTTCTAAATGGGACACTTATTGATTAACTACTGCTAGTAGTGGGATTTCTATTTAGTTCCTGTTGTGTCTGGGGACAGAAAGTACAGGGAAATATCCCCACAAGGCCACAGCAATAAAAAACCTAATAGAATCTCTATCCCTTGTATCTGAAATAACACTTCTGAATGCTACTTTAATCCAGAAAGTTACAGACTTAGCGAAGGCATGGGTTAATCTGGAGCTGATACATGTCCAAGGATGTTTCCTTGTGACGCATTTTGTTTTAAAGTGAATCTGTGAAGACAAAAATATGGTAACTTCCATTGCTGACTTGTTTTTAAAGGTTGTTCTGGTTCCAGCTTTAAAACCAGGTTGGCACAAACCAAAAACAAGACTGCGGCCAATGAAGTCTGAAGAGGCTGAGCTCCTGTCCTGTATACTTGCTTCATGTGAATGACTCAGTGGGTAGCAATGTCAGAACCATAGCAAAAGCAGCTTCCATATCTGAGATATCTCAATACTTTCAGGTTCTCTATGAGGACAATCACTTCCTGCTGACAAGTAGAAGACAGGGCATGCTGCAACTTGTCGTTCCCCCCTTCAGTTACGATGCCTTATATGAAAAGCAGACACACAGATGACTGTGGGACAACAGATTAGCTGTCATGTGGAGATAGGGAAGGGATTATTCTAATCAGATAAGATTAGGCAGAAGAGAGACATCACAGCAGGAGGAAACAAATTGCATATGTTGTCTCTGGATCCACCTAAAATCAGTAATTTAAACATGGGAAAAAGGATTAGTTTCACATGCAATGTCATAGTAGCTTTGGTTCTGCACTAAACAAGATGCATTGCCAGGCATAGACAAAACAGGTTCACCTTAAAGCGGAGTTCCACCCAAAAGTGGAATTTCCGATCATTTGTCTCCTCTCCCCCTCCGGTGTCGCAATTGCCACCTTTCGGGAGGGAGGGGGGCTGGTTCCCACTCCGGGAATCCGGGCCGCAGCCCGTGACATCACTGAGGGGCTCTCTCTTCCTCCCTCCTCCTCTCCCTGTCTCCAGGCCAGTATGAGAGAGGAGCGGGGCCTTGCGCACCTGCAGTAGGGTTCCAGGCTTGAAGCCCTAAGGCTACACTGCTGGGTACCCTTACCCGCAATGGTGGCGGCAGCACCGACAGCTGATGGAAACATCAGCTGCGGTGTCGACATTGCGGGACTCCAGGACAGGTAAGTGTCCTATTGTTAAAAGCCAGCAGCTGCAGTATTTTTTTGGGGCGGAACACCGCTTTAAGTCCTCATACACACTGGACGTTATTAAAAAAAAAACAGTAACGTTAACTGTAGAAAGCTGTAGCTGTAGAGTGAGTTTTTCAGTGTTTTTTGCCATTTAAGCTGTAGTGGTATTTAGCTTTTTTAGCAAAACTATACTCCCATAAAAGCTTATGGCTCAAAAACACTGATAAATGTAGAATAGCCGCGTTTTTCTGTGTTTTTAAGCTGTTTTCAGCGTTTTTTTTTTTTTTGAGTTAGAGCATTTTTACAGCTGAAAAACTCGTCTCAAACCCCACTATTTCAGTTTTTTTTTTCCAGGCAGGAAACACCCCTGCCAAAAACTGCTGATAACAGCCTATGTGTGCATAATTAATAATAATTAAAAAAACATATTTGAAATATTTGAAATCCATGCTCCCCCCTACCTTTCTGTACATTGCTTCCGGGTGGACCGGAATGTTTCTGATCGGTCAGCGCCTGCACAATGAATCTCTCTGATCCATGCCGGAAGTGCTGCACAGGGTAGAGGGAAAAGAGGGATTTCAAATCACTGGACCAGCTGCAGTAGCACCGACCGCTCAGCATAGCTGGAGGTAAGAAATATTGGGGGGGGGGATAGCTAGTCCAGTGTTCACTTCATTTTTTTCTGTAAGGGTGAACTAACATTTTACGTAGAAGATGTGCAGCGACAAGGTCTCTTTAAGCTATACTAGCTATCGATGGTAGTAAGAGTCCTGGTTTGGTAGAATACAAAAGGGTACTGATTGCTTAATGTAACACTATTTTCATGCAATGATTTTCATTGATTTTTATTCTCTGTTCTTGATCTGTCCAAAATTTTGTTCAGCATTGTTGAAATTTGTTACATACAAAAATGAAAAAGAAAACATACAACCCAGATTCATTCCTAACAAAGAATGACTTTAATGGCAATGTCTTTAGATTTAACATCAAAATATATTTATATATGTACATTTCTAAAACATTAAAAAATACCTGCAAACACATTGAAGACACAAAGATTTCAACAGTAATAAAAATGCAAGTTTAAGAACAAAGACTAACACAAATCACACAAGTAAGACAATGTAGTCACTGTAAGTGGGCAAGGGCATGCTGCCACCTTCAAGACTCAGCATACACAGTTGGCACGGCATGCTGGAACTTATAGTTCATCAACTGATGAACAGCTAATTCTTACGTCTCAGTGAAAAAGTGGACTTCCACCAAAGTTCTGTCCCAAATTTGACCAAATGTAGTTGAGACCATTGCCCACCTTTGGTAAAATGTGATTTTTGTCACCTAAGATCATGACTGGTCAATTTTGAGACAGTTGGGATCTATATTGTAGGTTGCCCTTGCTTTTTTTTAAAGCATAATATGACACACAGGAATTACCCTTCTTTTGCACACAGAGGTCAGCAGCTAATTTCTAGGGATTGATATTCTGCTTTGCGGGATCAGATCCCAGCCCTTTTATCTGGGGAGAGTTCTAAGTATTGGTATAGTGGCTCCAATGAAAATGTTAACATGGTTTGGAGTTCAAGGGGTTTTGGTTGGTCCCAGACAAGGTGGTAATTGGGTTAACATGAACACTTTTGTTGTGCAGGGGGATTGGAGTCAAAGCGCAAGTTTTTGCCTCCACTGGCCGCCGAATGCTCATTTTCAAGACTCTCGGACATCTTGTCGCAGATGATATCAACAAGGCGTTCAAAAACCTGTTTCACTTGAATATTCTCCTTGGCACTGGCTTCAAAGAATTCAAAACCTGTGTGTATAAAAAAATACGATTTAAGGACTGAAGTTGGTATATATTGGGCACATTTAGGTGGAATATATTAGGCACATTAGGTGGAACTATACACAAAATAAAAAAATACATATACAGTGCCTTAAATTTTCCACATTTTGTCATGTTACAACCGAAAACGTAAATGTATTTTATTGGGATTTTATGTGATAGACCGACACAAAGTGGCACATAATTGTGAAGTGGAAGGAAAATGATAAACTGTTTTCAAAATTTTTTACAAATAAATATCTGGAAAGTTTAGCGTGCATTTGTATTCAGCCACATTTACTCTGATACCCCTAACTAAAATCTAGTAACTAGGAACTAATTGCCTTTAGAAGTCACCTAATTGGTAAATAGAGTCCACCTGTGTGTAATTTAATCTCAGTATAAATACAGATGTTCTGTGAAGCCCTCAGGGGTTTGTTAGAGAACCTTGATGAACAAACCGCATCATGAAGGCCAAGGAACACACCATACAGGTCAGTGATAAATTGTAGAGAAATTTAAAACAGGGTTAGCTTATAAAAAAAATTATCCCAACATCTCACGGAGCACTGTTCAATCCATCATCTGAAAATGGAAAGAGTATGGCACAACTGCAAAGCTACCGAGACATGGCCGTCCACCTAAACTGACGGGCCAGGCAAGGAGAGCATTAATCAGAGAAGCAGCCAAGAAGCCCATGATAACTCTGGAGGAGCTGCAGAGATCCACAGCTCAGGTGGGAGAATCTGTCCACAGGACAACTATTAGTTGTGCACTCCACAAATCTGGAAAAGTGGGAAGAAGAAAGCCATTGTTGAAAGAAAGCCATAAGAAGTCTCGTTTGCAGTTTGCGAAAAGCCAAGTGGGGGACACAGCAAACATGTGAAAGAAGGGGCTCTGGTCAGATGAGACCAAAATGCTATGTGTGGCAGAAAACTAACACTACACATCACCCTGAACACACCATCCCCATCGTGAAATATGGTGGTGGCAGCATCATGTTGTAGGGATGCTTTTCTTCAGCAGGGACAAGGAAGCTGGTCAGAGTTGATGGGAAGGTGGAGCTAAAACCTGTTAAGAGTCTGCAAAAGACTTGAGACTAGGGTGGAGGTTCACCTTCCAGCAAGACAACAACCCAAAACATACAGCCAGAGCTACAATGAAATGGTTTAGATCAAAGCATATTCTTGTATTAGAATGGCCCAGTCAAAGTCCAGACCTAAATCCAATTGAAAATCTGTGGCAAGACTTGAAAATTGCTGTTCACAGATGCTCTCCATGCATCCATCAATTTAAGGAATTTACCATTAAGTATGAAAAATATACATGTTATTAATAGGGAGAACCTGGAGTGCCCAGTTCGGTTTGTAAAGCTTTTGTTAATACAGCTTATATATATATATATATATATATATATATATATATATATATATATATATATATATATATTATTTTTTTTTTTTTTTTATTATTTATTTTTTCAATAGTCAGGAAAAAAATTGGTGCAACTTGCAGTTGGGCATTTTTGCATATCTATCAAACGTCAGGCATTTGTTTTCTGGGCTGGGCAAGAGAAGGTGAGCAGTTCTATAGGAAAGGATTTTTTTCATGTATAAAAACATGTGTATCATGTGCTCATGCGTATCATAGGCTCTGCCATTGAAGTTTATGAGGCCAAAAATGTCTGCATATGCTAAACAAAATAAAAAATATGCTCATGTCTTTTTTGAGCATAGGGCAACTGAGTGTACAGGTATCTTTGAACTTTGAATGTGTCCTGAGGAAGGACGGTGTAACGCGTTGACGCACAAGGGCTCACTGTATACTTTGTATCATTATACATGAATTTTAACTTTTGAATGCTCTATCTATACCATGTATTTTTTTTCAATAAACATTATTATATTTTTCTATAACTCTCTATTGTTTTCTATGCCTTTAAAGTCTGACCTAGGGCTACTTAGCAAGTATCCCTTTTATTTGCGTGTACAGGGGTAACAATGTCAGGGAAATAGCCGTGGTGTGGGCAATTCCATCAGTACCCGTCATGGTTGTGCCAGACGAGTTCCCGTGCGCACGCAGATGCACGACGGCCAGGATACGCCAGTCTATGCGCGCCGAAGCACGCAGACACGCGTGCACGCCGTAACAATTGTAGGCGCATCCCCCGGTCTATTTAAACCTGCCACTGACACTGCAGTTTGCTGGATTATTGTCAGCTTCCCGTGTTCCTGTGCCTTGTATTCTCTGAAACCCCTGGCTTGACCTCTGCTTTTGGCTTGACCTGTGTTCCTGTCTATCTCCTCGCTCTAACTCCGGCTTGGCTGACTACTCCTCAATCCACTGCCCACTGTTTATGACCCCGGCTTGTTCCTGTACTCTTCTCGGACTGTTTCCCGGTATATGACCCCTGGCCTGGCTGCGGACCCTGTTCCTGGTTTACCCTGCTGGCTCTTACTCAGGACTTCTCCTTGCACGGCTGCCAAACATCGCTATCCAGCGCACCCCAGCCACCTTCTGCCAACCAGCTAGTCTGCAGCATTACTGGCAACCTGTGCACCTTTGGGCACCTTACCCCCTGTATCACTCCCAGGGGAGCGTTGCACTCAGCCGCAAGGAGGGTCCTCTCAGCAACCCGGCCTCACACCAGAGACTTGATACACAGATTGTTGTGTTGGAGTGCTGCAGTGCCATTCACTCTCAATGACACCCCAATACATCTGTGTTACAGTGCACTACAATGCAAAGTAAGGCACTGCAATGCATTGGCAGGCACTGCACTAGTAAAAATGCAGCAGAGTGATTTTTGGTCCATTGTGGTGCATTAGGCAGCCTGTTTAAATGAATAGACTGTCTTCATTCAAAGCATGTAATTATGAAATTGAATGCATGTTAAATGCACTGCAACAGACTAGATGTGAATGGGCCATAAAATTACCTGTCCATAGGCCAACCCTGATAAGTTAATTGCCTTTCTCCCAAATTGGACCTTGTGAATGTAGTAGTGAAATGAGATTGTAAGCTCCTACAGTGCACACAGACTGATGTAAACTGTTCTATGTGCTCTGCAAAGAACTGTGCAATATGTCAGTGGTGTATAAACACATAGGTACTTTCCAGTGTTTTTATGGGGGGGGGGGGGGGAAGAGAATCGAAATATTTAAACTTAAAATAAAATTTGAATTAAAAAAATAACAGGCAATTTTTTTTTAGTTTTGAATAGAGTGGAGAGTGATTAAAACACCTTTGGCTCGGTTCACACTACCGTGACTTGGGATCCGACTTGTCAGACCTCAAGTCGTCCCAAGTCGCTTGACATTAGGAATTACATTATAATCAATGAGAGCCATCTTAATGTATACTACTGAAGTCGCCCCGACTTCAGAAAAGGTTCCTGTACTACTTCAAGGCGACTTCTAGGTGACTTGTACCCATAGAATTCAATGGAAGTCGCCTCCAAGTCGGATCAACATCTATATTGAAGCGACTTTACAGGAAAAGAAATTTGTTTACTCAGGCAAACCCCACCCTCCCAGAGAGCTGATTATTCTGTGATTGGCCACAGCCAAAGTCGCCTGGCCTGGGGGCGACTTGAAGTTGTGTTGTAAATAACTCAAAGTCACGTTGAAGTTGCTTCCAAGTCACGTTGAAGTTGCTTCCAAGTTGCCTTGCTAAGTCGCGCTGTAAGTCGTGTTGCCCCAGTGTGAACCGGCACTTTCAGTTTTTACTGCTGTGTGTTCCCCATTGGGGAGATTCATGTCCTTGAAAGTGAAGTAAAAGAAAATCCCAAATTTCAGGTTATCCCCTGAACAGCAAGAGTGGAAATCTTCTAATGGAGACACAAATGTTTTGAGGACATTGGCTGGACATAAAAGTTTTCAGTAGAGATGGATAGAGCATAGTTATGTTTTGCCCCCATCTAGTCTGGATCAGAAGCTGGGATGGCTCTGTTAGCTATACAGCAGGTTTACAATGTAGACTGATGACTAGGGATGTTCTATAGAGCAACACTACAATGCACACAATCAGCTGGAAGGATAACAAAGAGGAGCATGGATTTCAGCTGATGCTGTACTTGTGACTTCTTTGCAAAACCATTAGCGGCCATTGTCCTCTAGTGCTGATCGGAGCTGCAGGGTGATGGGTAGAACGTGGGGACATGTGGTATAGCATACTCATATAGCAAGAAACCTGAATCGCAGCAGGGCTCATTCAGGCACCACAGGAGTTAATCTACCCCACTTCTACAATATGACTTGCACCTCTCCTTCAGAATCTTTTTTTTTAATTCACCACACAACAGGGCTGTAGATTATCCCTCCAGGAAAGATTAAATACTGGGAAGATTGCTTTGCATGCATCATGCATATCCTCTGCTCGGTACAGGTCAGAAAAATCCTGTAGGGTGTCTGCTAAAAGCTGATAAAAAATGAAAGTTCAGGTCGGCCTTAAAAAAAAATGAAGGGGTTGGGAAGTTGCACAAGGGTGTTTAAAATCCGTTTAGCACTTTTATAACCAAGTCACGTTAATTTTATTAAAACTGATGGATGAGTTTTTAAGTGCATCGTTATTCCTGCAAATACCTGCATTAGTCTTAAAACTGAGCTATGTACCCCATAGAGCCCCTGGAATCCTAGAACCCAGTCTGTACATGGATTCCCCATTTAGTCTGTCATGTAACTATCAAATGCAAGGCCTTAATAATCAGTACAGGCTCTGACATTTAACAGCTGAATGATGGAGCAGTGGTGGTCAAGTTTCTTAATATGGTGGGCTTCAAATGTGGTCCTCAACATCACCAAATGGCTGCACATAAAATTCAGTGAATATTTAGCATCAGAAACAGCAGACACACAACAGGATAGAATAATTGCATGAAACAAGAGATGGTTGGAGACTGCAGACAATGGCACAGGAGACATTCAAGGACTGCAGGCATGATGCAAGAGATAATCAGAGACCAGAGACTACAGACATGATTCAAGAAATGGTCAGAAAGTGTGGACATGATGTTCGAGATAGTCAGAGACTGCAGACATGATGCAAGAGATGGTCATAAATTGCAGATATGATACAAGAAATATTGACTGCAGATATGATACATGAGATGGTCAGAGACTGCGGACGTGGTACAAGAGATGGTCAGAAAGTGTGGACATGATGGTAGAGATGGTCAGAGACTGCGGATGTGATACTAGAGATATCCAGAGACTGCGTACTTGATGCAAGAGATGGTCAGAGAGTGTGGACATGATACAAGAAATGGTCATAGACTGCAAATATGATACATGAGATGGTCAGAGACTGCAGATATGATGCTAGATTAATGCATGAGATTGTCAAAGGCTGAGAACCTGCTAATAGGAGTTGTTGTAGACTGGGGCTAAGCTTCAGGACATGTATTGCATAAGATTGCTAGAAATCACTGCTATAAAAGGGCAGTAGGGAAGCACAGATTACTCTCTGCAGGAGCCCATGGGCCGTAGGTTGGGTACCAAGGTGCATAAACAGTTGAAGTCAATTTTATTTTTACTTTTTCACCTTCTAAAGAGATTTTAATTCTGTCCTTACATCTCTATAACCCTGCACAGAGAGACAGGCAGGTGACTTATCATTTCACCAATGAAGCTTTAAATATGTAATTCCTCTGGCTCTAGCCTGCTTAATGCCAGATGACCAAGCATTATCACCTCTGTCCAATGTGCTAAAATAGGAGGTAGCATCACTGACTCAGATAACTGAATGGGACAAGGAGGCCGGGTGGATGTTAAATATGCATTTTCTGTAACCAGAGATTTGCAGCAGAATTTTGCGAAATTCAGTTTGCCGCAAAACCACCAACTTCACTTTTTGGGCAAAATTTTGTCAATGTTTGCTTTCAATGCATTCTGCTGCAAATCATCGTTCATCCCTATTTGTAAGCAATCTTCCATTCTAGCATCATCTTCTGCTGTATTTATCACCATCTTTCAGTGTTTCCAGCTGCCATCATTATTTTTGAGCAGGTTATTAATAACTAGCAGTATATCAGTGGGAATGCGAAATTTAGCAAAAATAGCCATAAAAATTTAGGACTGATCTCACTGGGTAGGACATAGAGGAAAATCTACACAAAAGACAAATATACTTAGCAAAAAGTGCCTTTAAATTTGTCTGAATGCCAGCAGAGGGTGCTGCAGCACAACACATACCAAGTTGTTCAGCTAGGTGCTTTCCTTTCTCTGCAGGTATCACTCGCTCATCCTCCATGTCACACTTATTTCCAACCAATATGACCTGTGCATTGTCCCAGGAATAGGTTTTTATCTGTGTAGCCCTAAAAAAAAAAAAAAAAAAAAGAAGACAACGTAGTTTAAGGAATCAATTATTAGACTTTTGTATAAATTTCCTATACAATGCCTGCAGAGTCTCAACACAGGTGCCAAAAGACATGCCTCCTTACCATCCAAGAAAGCTGGCTTGGTGGCATGTAAGACCTTTCCTGCAAGGAGTAATTTCATATAAGGAAAGAAACTTCCATTGACATTTATTTAGAAAATGAACAGCTGAGATAATATATTTGATTTGGTGCAATAATATAATAAATGACCTACTAACTGCTAAAACCAATGGCCATTACTCCATACTCATACTCTTAGACCTCTCTGCTGCCATCGACACAGTTGACCACCTGCTCCTCCACAGCAAACTACACTCCCTTGGCCTCTGTGATTCTGCTTTATCCTCCTACCTATCAGCGCACTTTCAGTGTCACTTACAACTCTATCTCCTCCGCTCCTCTTCCTCTTACTGTTGGGGTACCCCAAGGCTCCGTCCTTGGGCCCCTCCCATTCTCGCTCTATACCTCTTCCCTGGGCCTCCCATGGCTTCCAATACCACCTCTTTGCCGACGACACCCAGATCTATCTCTCCACTCCTCATCTCACCCCCTCGATCTCCTCATGGATCTCAAACTTACTGAATGACATATCGGTATGGACGTCACACCACTTTCTCAAACTCAATCTTTCTAAAACTGAGCTTGTTATATTTCCTCCTACCCCCCCCCCCCCCCCACGACTACTATTAAGATCAACAGCACAACTATTGGTCCCTCCACACATGCCAAGTGGTTGGAGGGAAGCTTCAGAATGGCAAGGATGTTTTTCTTACAAATTATGTGAGCAGACTGCAGTTCCTCTTTAAGTAATTTGTCCCATCCATGTAAACTGATACATTCTGAGAGCTTTGAAAAACAACAGACTTGCTGGCTGAATCACCAGATGAAAATTGAAGAAAGAAAGCATAAACAAGGAAACTGATGCAGCCATCACATCTAAGAATTGGTAAGCTGCAATATAATAAATGTTTGGTTTTAATACCACTTTAAGCATGAACTTGCAGTGAGTTTATTCACCCTTAGCTCCTTAGAGACTCCAGTAAATATATAGTCCCTCCAAAAAAGGTCTAGCTTTTCCCCCATAGCATTACTATATCTTGATATTCACAATGTTTGACCCAAAAACGAATGTTACCCATTGAAATGACATTGAGTGATGCCCTAGCTGACCATTCTGCGATAGGGACAGACTAGAAAACATTGTTCGACTGCCATTGTTCCCTTGCAGATAAGATGGTGCTGCAGTCTGAGCATCAAAGCTCCAATTATTTAACCTTTGTGTTGAGACTTACAATTACTACATCAGTTTTAATTATTGCTAAAAAAAATGCTGGCTGTAGTTTAGCACAGTGTATAAGCTCTGTTTAGTAGCATTAGTGTTAAGGAGTGGGGCCACCACGTCCTTGACAACCAGTCAATAGCTGGAGCCAGCCCCTTCGTCCTTAACAGCGTATGAGTCACAAAAAATAAATAAATAAGGTCCGCACCCGACGAAGGCTCCCACCATGTGACAGCTCTGCCACCTCCCACCGCTAAATAAACAAAAGAGTGGGGCCACCCAGTAGCATCACTGTGTGGCCCTGCTCCCTTGTGACATCATTGACCAGGGCATGCTGGCTCAATGACATCATAAGGGGTGGGGTCACCCAGTGGCCCCACCCCTTAGTTTATTAGACGGCTGAAGTTCATCGTGATTGATGATGGATCTATACTGGGGGACATTTTTTTTTAATAGAGGGCTGTGTGTGCATGTTTTTATTAACTTTTTAAACTCTTTGGTGAATAAGTAGAGGTACAATGTACCCCTACTCATTCACATGGGGGGGGGACCCGGGATCTGGTGGCCCCCCTTAATAAAAGTGGCTTCCAGATTCTGATAAGTCTCCCCCCACACCCCCACAATCACAAGGCCCTTGTCCCCATCAACATGGCAAAGCACCCCCCCTTGTTGAGGGCATGTGGCTTGGTATGGTTCAGGAGAGGGGGGTTGGGCTTGCGCAAGTCCCCCCTCCCCCTTTACTGGCCTGCCAGGCTGCATGCTCGGCTAAGGGTCTGGTATGGATTTTGGGGGGGGACCCCTACACTGTTTTTTTCTACAATATTATATTGCTGGCAATTGTTTTGTTTAGTTTACATTCAGCTGTCAGCGGGTGAACCCTGCTAACAGCTGATGACTCGTACGTTGTAAAGGACATGGTGGCCTCTGCTTAGAGAAAAACAATGGGGGGTACCAGCATTAAGCAGAGTTTAGAGTTTTAGAGGCAGTAAAAAAAAAATATCCGACGCCCCTAACAGTAGCGTCAAAACCGTCTAGTGTGCATGAGGCCTCAATACCCAATCCCAAAAATAATATTTTTTTTTAGTAAAAAAAGTATAAAATGTCTTACCGAGATTTTTTAGCCGAAACATGACTGAAACCAGTAACAAAATTAACAAATGGCATGCCTTATTTACCATCAAAACTGCATAGTTTTCCCCATCTACTGTACAGTGCCTTGAAAAAGTATTTATACCCTTGACATTTTCCACATTTTGTCATTTTACAACCAAAAACTTAAAATGGGGTTCCACTGCCTCCGTTTTTTTTTTTTTGCGGTACATTCGAAATAATGGTTTTAAAATGCTCACTCACGTCTCCCGTCCTTCCCGCTGTCATCCTATAATTTTCTCCTCCAATACTGTAGTTATAAAATCCCCGTACGGGGGTTTCATCTTGCCTGTGGGCATGTGAAACCCACAGGCATTCTCTTCCGGGATGTGCTGACGTTGTGCTGACGTCAATTTCCCATGATGCAACGCCCCATGTCGCAGATCTCGCGCATGCGCATTAGACACGTTGCGCGAGCGCCGTTCACAGCTTCTGTTGCCATCACAACAGGCGGCGTCCTCGGAAGTCCCGCCCTGTTGTGATGGCAACACGTGGAATCGCGCCACTTACTGTTTGGAAGTAACGCGATTCTAGACCTCGGCGGTGCTCAAAGACTCCTGGGAAATGGTGACTCACATCTCCCAGGAGCCTTAGCGAGCCTTGCCGCCGAGGGAAGTGACGTTTTTAGCCCGGGCTAGCGCAGAGGCAGATTACGTGGGACCACCTAGCAACAGGCAGAACTAGGTAAGTGACATTTTAAATCCACTTTAAATTTATTTTATTGGAATTTTATGTGATAGACCAACACAAAGTGGCACATAATTGTGAAGTGGACGGAAAATGATAAATGGGTTTCAACATTTTTTACAAATAAATACCTGAAAAGTGGGACGTGCATTTGTTTTCAGCTCTTTTTACTCTGATACCTCTAACTAAGTAGTCCTGTTTGCTGTTTGCGAGAAGCCATTTGGGGGACACAGCAAACATGTAGAAGAAGGTGCTCTGGTCAGGTGAGACCAAAATTGAACTTTTTTGGCATAATAGCAAAACGCTATGTGTGGCAGAAAACTAACACTGCACATCACTCTGAACACACCATCCTCACTGTGAAACATGGTGGTGGCAGCATCATGTTGTGGGGATGCTTTTCTTCAGCAGGGACAGGGAAGCTGGTCAGAGTTGATGGGAAGATGGATGGAGCCAAATACAGGGCAATCTTAGAAGAAAACCTGTTATGCCCCATACACACGATCGGAAATTCGGCAAGCAAAAGACAGATGAGAGTTTTTGGTCAGAAAATGTGACCGTGTGTATGCTCCATTGGACTTTTGCTGGCGGAATTCCAGCCAGCAAAAGATTGAGAACATGTTCTCAATTTTTCGGTCGGAAAAAGTTCCGATCGAAAATTCCGATCGTCTGTAGGAATTCCGACACGCAAAATTCCTACGCATGCTTGGAAACAATTCGACGTATGCTCGGAAGCATTGAACTTCATTTTTTCTCAGCTCATCGTAGTGTTGTACGTCACCGCGTTCTTGACGGTCGGAATTTGGTGTGACCGTGTGTAGGCAAGACAGTTTGAGCCGAATTGCGCCGGAATTCCAATCGGGAAAACCCTCAGAGCTCTTTCCGACGAGAATTCCAAACATGTGTACGCGGCATTAGATTCTGCAAAAGACTTGAGACTGGGGAGGAGGTTCACCTTCCAGCAGGACGACTCCAAACATACAGCCAGAGCTACAATGGAATGGTTTAGATCAAAGCTAATTTATGTGTTGGAATGGTCCAGACTTAAATCCAATTGAGACTCTGTGGCAAGACTTGAGAATTGCTGTTCACAGACGCTCTCCATCCAATCTTACAGAGCTTGAGCTATTTTGCAAAGAAGAATGGGCAAACATTTCACTCTCTAGATGTGCAAAGCTGGTAGAGACATCCCTAAAAAGACTTGCAGCTGGATTTGCAGCGAAAGGTGGTTCTACAAAGTATTTACTCAGGGGGGCTGAATACAAATACAAGCCACACTCTTCACATATTTATTTGTAAAATTTTGGCAAACCATTTATAATTTTCCTTCCACTTCACAATTATGTGCCACTTTGTGTTGGTCTATCACATAAAATTCCAATAAAATACATTTACGTTTTTGGTTGTAACATGACAAAATGTGGAAAATGTCAAGGGGTATGAATACTTTTTCAAGGCACTGTATGTTTACTTGTGAGGAGCACTGCCAATTACAACCCTAACCAAGACAGAGATATGGAATCTTTTCAGTTTAAAGCGGAGCTCCGCCCATTTAAAAGTCAGCAGCTACAAAAAGTGTAGCTGCTGACTTTTAATAATCAAACACTCACCTGTCCCACGGTCCAGCAATGCGGGCTCACGAAGCCCCGCTCCTCTCCCCCTCCTCTCCGAGGTGTTGACAATCTAACTGAGGGCGCCCGGCTTTGGATTCATAGCCGCTCGCGCGCGAGCCCCACTGTGAATGGTCGGGCAATCTTCTGGGACCTGTGACATGTCCCAGAAGATTGCAGGGAGGGGGGGGAGAGGTGAACTTCCTTCTGGCGCCGTGGAGCCCGTGGAGGAAGTGGAAGCTGGGTGCCCATACAAACTGTGTATCTGCTCCCCCCCTAAAAAAATGACATGCCAAATGTGGCATGTCAGGGGGTCACCATCACTTAAAGCGCAAGTTCCATTTTTGGGTGGAACTCTGCTTTAAGGTATAACTATAGCCAAGATTTTTTTTATCTACTTTTAAATCATTTGGAGAAACCTTAGAGTAGCTTTGGGAAAGGTCACAGCAATAAATGGCTTGAAAGTGCAGGAAGATTGGTTACTAGTCGGGATCTATTTTGGTGACATTTATAACATGGGACTCTTCCTAGAACATTTACAATTGATAAGCTTTCAGCAATTTGGACATCACAGAATGAGTTCAAACCAAGAAATACAAAGAGACTTTATTTGCTTTGTCTAGAAAAAGTGCTCCTTGCCTACCATTATCTCCAATTTGTTTTACAAAGATTTTATTGTAACAAGATGTGCAACAGATACAGATGCACTGCAATGTATTTAAGCATAGGAAAAAACATAAAATTATACCTTAATGCCATGGTACCTCTGTCCATAAATAGTAGCACATTATTATCTTTGTAAACACTTATACCCAGCTAAGTGACTAACCACAGGTAATACACAAAGATAGCCAAAGATATTTTGGTCATACTTCTCCTGTCGATCACATGAGTGTAGTTCGTTCTGCACTCCTGTGACCCATTTTCAGCAGACAGCGGGCTGAAACCCGCTGTCGGCTGACGTTGCAGAGCCTGGACTGGCACCTGGCTCAGCCTCTCAGCAATCCACGGCCAAATGCACGCCCCACTTTTCAGCTGATACTCCCTAACAGGAACACTCAATGAGCTACCACAGCGCCATGGTAGTTCATTGAGAACTACAAGCTGACAGCCGCTAAGGATGTCGGGGCTTGTAGTTCAATCATACACACAGAGCTGTTTTTTAAACAGTGGCAGCTGGTACTGCTGCCGGGGGGTGGGGGGGGGCAGCGGCTGCAGCACTGGGAACATGTTACATGTTTCACCCTAAAATTGGTTGGAACATGTAAGGCCCCTTTCACACAAGTGTCTTCATTGATCCCTGCTGAACAGGCGGGTGACAGGTCCATCTCTGCGCACTGTGCAGAGACGGACCTGTCAGAGTTCTGCTCTCCTCTATATCCTGTCCGTTTTCATCTGATCCGATAGCGGCGGATGTCAGCGGACATGTCACCGCTGACATCCGCCGCTCCATAGGGGTGAATGTTGGGTCCGATCAGGTCCGCCTGAAAAACTGATAGGCAGACCCGATCGGATAGCCCGTGTGAAAGGGCCCTAACATGTTTCCAAAGGTGAACTTATCCTTTAAAGCTCATTCACTGTTTGTTGAGAATGTGTAAATAATTGAATGTCTATAGCATGGGTGCTCAACCTGTGACCCTCCAGCTGTTGCAGAACTTCAAGTCCCATGAGGCATTGCAAGGCTGACCGTTACAAACATGACTTCCAAAGGCTGAGGCATGATGAGACTTGCAGTTCCGCAACAGCTGGAGGGCCGCAGGTTGAGCAGCCACTGTCTACTCTATAGCCCAAGCTATGTTAGTAGTTCTGCTGGAACAGCAACATAAGAAGTAAACAGGAGGGCTTCAAAGCACACTTTTCTTAGATAAATGCTGCCATCTAAAGCATTGGCCTTTGCTCAAGTGACCTCTATTGAAGTGAGAGATCAGCCAATGTAAAATCTGATTATTTCCCTAATAACAAATCACATGACCAAAACACGTTGGCTTGGAGTCATGTTGCTCAGCACTAAAGGAGCTTAGAACAGCATTTTGTCTAGGAAATATATTTATTTTGTCTGTTACTCTGTCTCATCAGGCAAGTATGTTAACATGGCTTTACATCCAAGCTAGAAAACGTCAGTCGGGATGAAGATATCCAGTAATTGTAAATACAGTATCAAGTTATTTTAATTTTAGTATTGGTTAGGAGTATTGTTAGTATCTCAATTTCGTGGTAAGGACCACTGCTGGATAAAACTGAACTTTGCACTTGACATTCCTGGAGTATTTATCTTGAAGCTCCACATTGAAATCTACTTACCAGTCCTGGACAGCAGTATAGGACTCCTCATTTGTTATGTCATACATCAGTATAAATCCCATTGCACCTCTGTAATAGGCAGTTGTGATAGTCCTGTATCTCTCCTGACCAGCTGTATCCTAGAAAAAAATGAAAGTAAGAATTTCAATTCTGTAATGTACTTAAAAGGAATGTATAGTGGATGTATATATTATTTCTTTCTTCATAATACCCCGGAATTCAAATACATTTTTAGGTCAGTTAATAAGACATATTGCATATTAATATTATGTAGTCTTATGTCCTGTCCTGTGAGTGACAGGTGATTTACATATCTCGTGCACTAGCCTAAAGCCCCATACACACGGTCGGATTTTTCGATGGATTCTGTCCTATCAGACAATGTTGCCGGAAATTCCGACCGTGTGTAGGCACCATCGGACAGTTTCCATCGGATTGTCCGACGGACAAAGTCCTATCTCCTGCTGGATAGATTTTTTGACAATAAAGTCCGATCACACCAAATCCGATCGTGTGTAGCGAATTCCGACGGACAAAGTGCTACGCATGCTCAGATCACATTACAAGACCAAAGCTATTGGCTACTAGCCTCTACGTAGTCCCATCGTAGGCAACAAATGTCACCACGTTCAGAATGATCGGATTTTCCGACAACTTTGTCCGACCGTGTGTACGCAAAACCAACATCGGACAAAGTACGACGGACATGATCCGACGGACCTTGTCCTCGGATAATCCGAGCGTGTGTATGGGGCTTAAGAGACATGCATTATTTTTTAATTCCCTCCCACTCCTTTCTTCTGCTGCTCTGCCAGGATTGGATGTTCCACACCTCAGCATAATTGGGCATGCTAAAGTCATGTGGTTACTTTCCTGTCTTTTCACTGGATGTTAGAGATCATAGCAGATGTTCAGTGTAAGAAATACACAGGAGAAAATGCATATTGACAAGGGCAGTGTAGAGGTGGGCGGGGAGTCTACTGACATCACGACTCCACCCACTGAGCCCTGGAAAACAGACCCACCCACAAAATCTGCAGTTTTTTGGGTCTCATAACAGACAGAGGGGAGACATTTGACAGGTAAAGATACATGCAGGAGGCATGTATATCTATATAGATAACCCGTATGGCAGTAGTTTAGAAAGGATGACATTGGGTTTACATCAACTTTAACTCTTTCCTTATCAGACACCTCAATCTAAGGTTTCTATCGGCAGATGGAGCTACAAAGCAAGCTGCTCTGCTGTGCTGTTTGTTTTTTTCCCCTTTTAATACCTGTAGTGTTTTGGGGACCATGTGTAAATTAAAGGGGGGGGGGGGAGCTTAAAGTGATACTAAAGTCTATTTTCAATTTTTTTAAGTTTTTATAGTGGTTGAAAAAGACAAGAACAACTGAAAACATATTTGCGGGCGTAGCCACATCACAAACAAAAGTGCAAGGAGGTATATAATACAGTACAAATTGTTTCTAATATGACAAAGAACAAATTGCTATCAAGTCTGGTGAAAGCTACATGGACAATGTCGTATAGGCAATGTAATAAAGTCTATTTTTTACCTACTGGGTACTGGACAACCCCCCTCCAGGGATTTTGTCAGAGGTCCATAAATATTCAGGCTGCTTGTTCTGCTCTTCCTCCCACTATACTTCCAGAACCATCCAGAGGGAAGTAGCAGAACAGAATCCTGTGAGACCAAAGCAATTAACCCCTGCTCCTGTGCTGACAGAGAAACAAACTAAATTTGCCTAATCAGCCTACTCTAACTAGGAGGGTGCTACACTACAGCTATTTCCAGGCCACTCTAGTCCGGTCACGCGATCTCCCTGTATCAGCCAACTGCAGAGTAGAGAGTGCTCGTAATGGCTGGTAATGCCTGGGAGCAGAGACAACACCCACAGGCTCCCAAGGTCCAATGTCAGCGCTCCCTCTTCTCCCTTGCAGCAGCCACTGGCTGAGGCAGGGGAGCCGAATCACGACTAAACTAAACAGATATTTCTTACTCAGGTTAGTCAGAATGGGGGAAGGGGCATTTTTTAAAGGAGTAGTTATGTTTTGCCTTGAATTCGACTTTAATAATATTGCATGTATTAACCACAAACGTATCAGAATACAGTATTTTATGTGATAGAACATAAACACAGGAATGCATTCCAAGAAACCCCTCAGGCTTTTAGGATACCAATTTTCTATATAAATATATACTGAAACCACTGATTATTTTAACTGGTAAAAATAGCATTCCTACAACTAAAATCGCGAAATCCTTAAATGAATCATACAATGCTCCAGTCGGTGACTCTCCCCCCCCCAAAAAGCGCAGGGGGGGGGGGGGGGTTGGGGAAGCGAGAAGTCAAACTAAATGGGTAATAGCCCTCAACACCTCTACAACTCGTCAAATTGACTTCAACCACACCACTTAAACTGGACTCACTAACAAGTTTGAGATATTACAGATACTCGTGCCATCAGATCAACATGTATAAATACATAAGTGGTCCATAGCGTGAACTTAGTGTTGAGCTATTCACTTGAAGGCCATCACAGAGGGGGCACGCTTTATGTCTAGAGGAAAGGAGATTTAATCTCCAAATAAGGAAAGGTTTCTTCACAGTAAGCCCCCGTACACATGGTCGGGAATTCCGACCACAAAATCCGTCAGATTTTTTACGATGTATTTTGTCCGAAACTGGTGTTGCATACACACGGTTGGACAAAGTTGTCGGAAAATCCGATCGTTCCGAACGTGGTGACATTTGTTGCGTACTACGGAACTACGTAGAGGCTAGTAGCCAATAGCTTTGGTTTCTTAATTTGATCTGAGCATGCGTGGCACTTTGTCTGTCGGAATTCCCTACACACGATCGGAAAAAGTCAGATCGGATTTTGTTGTCGGAAAATTTTTAATCCTGCTCTCAAATTTTTTCCGGCGGAAATTCCGACGGAAAAAGCCCGCTAGAGCCCACACACGATCGGATTTTCCGACAACATAATCCGATCTGACTTTTTCAATCGGAATATCCGACCGTGTGTACAGGGCATAAGAGCTGTGAAAATGTGGAATAGACTCCCTCCAGAGGTGGTTCTGTCCAGCTCAGTGGATTGCTTTTTTTTTTTTAAAAAAAGGCCTGGTTTCTTTCCTAAATGTACATAATATAACTGGGTACTGACATTTATAGGTAAAGTTGACCCAGGGAACCTCCGATTGCTTTTTGGGGGATCATGAAGCATTTTTTTTTCCACTGCTGGAGCAAATTGGATCATACTTTCATACTTTGCTGGTTTTTGTTTGCCTTCTTCTGGATCAACTGTGGGTATGGGAATGTGTATATAGGATTATATATAATTTTTCCCCCCTTTTTATTGTTTTTTTAAGCAGACTAACAATGTAACTAAGTATGTAGAAAATTCCAACGCCCATCACCAACCACATGGCACATGAGAATCTGTTATACGTTATATTTGTTAGTAATATTATCTCTTAAGTATAAGTGGTGTGGTTGAAACCTATTTGGGGGGTTGTACACGTGTTGGGGGCTAGTACCCCTTTAAAACAGTGAAAATAATCGGTGGTTTAATTCCATACATAGAAAATTGGTACCATTGTTCTGTAATACATTCCTATGTCTATATAAGTTTGGGATGTAGGTACTTGATTTATGCTGGCAGACAGCCCACACACTATTGATGCAATAATATATAGTATTTATTATGATAGCAGTTCTTTAAACATGGTATTTTGAAAATGAAGGTCACAAAAATTGCTGCTTTAAATTAGGCATTCCAAAGAGTCTACGGTTAATCTACAATCCTCAATCATTATCTTTCTTACATCAAAAGTTATAAACCAGTAACACAATATATATTTAAATAAAGATTTTATGATTGGTGTCTAAATTTCTCAGCTTAGCAGGTTAAAAGCTGCCATTTCACCACAGCAGATCTGTCTTTTTAAACACTCTAAAAGGTCCATCTGTATTTCAGTGCAGGTCAAGTCGATCTTTGATGACATTGTCATTTTGCTAATGACCTGATCCATTTGCCTGCAGCTGAGCAGAGCAATTTATACATATCCAGTGATTATGCACAGCAATTAGCGGCATCAGTAAAATGAGCACTTTCCACGAGAAGGTTACACACTCTTTCAAACTCCTCCACAGCATCAAATTGTACCTATGGGATGGAAAGTGAATTGGGAACTCTTCAACTATGCTTGTGAAACAGCTACGTAAGTATCTAGGCAGAGCGTAGAGAGGATAATGGTTGTTGACTTGTCCTCATGCAAGTCCTTACAGAGAAGAGGTTTTGCAAAAAAATATCTGTTGCAATTTATAGTTAAAGAGAACCTATCATCGAAAAAGCATATTTTATTAATAAAATAATCTTTCACTACCTTTTCATCCTTTGTTGCATCTCAATACTGCTGATCTGCAGCCTCTTTGCATTTCTTTCCTGGCTTCCTGGACTCCAGCAATGGCTGCAAGGAATTTTTTTTCTCTGATTTTCTGCATAGTGACAACAGTGGATCGTGCCTTCGTAATGTGTGTTGAAACAGCTACTAGTTTTCATCAGACGGAGCACAACTGGGAGACAGGGACAGACCATTGTCACCCTATAACTGGGAGACAGGGACAGACCATTGTCACCCTATAACAGGAAGTGTCCAAACAAAGACCTTCATGGCAGGATCATTACCTATTATTTTAATGAAGGTGGTAGACTTATATTATCTACTTTATTAGCTACGCAAAATTACATTTACAAAGTAAATCATGCTTATATGAAATTTAGCTTTCATGCTTATATGCAATTTTGTTGAGTTTACATATAATTAATAGGAGTACTAAAGAAGAGTTCCAGGCTTCCCCGCACAAAAAAATTAAAAGTCAGCAGCTACAAATACTGTAGCTGCTGACCTTTAGTATAAGGACACTTACCTGTCCAGGGATCCAGCGAAGTCTTCACCCGAGCTTAAACTTTAATTGGCTTGGGGTGCAGGTATCTGAAGTGAGGTCAGATACCTGCAGATGTGGTTTTGCAGCCGGTTTCCCACTGCGCATGCAATAGTCGCGCTGTGCCTTGTGAATTGTCCCGTAGTCTTCTGGGACTTGTCATGTGTCCCAGTAGACTGTGGGGAAGGAGGGGGGCAGGGGCTGAACTTCTGGCTCAGTTCATCGTGACGATCTGTGCCAGAAATGAGAGCGGGTACCTGTTAAATGCATTCTATGCATTAAAGCGGAGTTCCACCCATAAATTGAACTTCCGCTTTAAGTAATGGTGACCCCCTGACATGCCACATTTGGCATGTAATTTTTTTTGGGGGGGAGCGGATACCAACTTTTAGAGGCATCCAGCTCCCACTTCCTCCCGGGGCTCCGCGGCACCGGAAGGAAGTTCACCTCTCCCCCCTCCCTCCATGCAATCTTTTGAGACACGTCACAGGTCCTAGAAGATTGCCCGGCCAGTCGCAGCACGGCTCGCGCATGCGTGCCAGGCTGTAAGGCCACAGCCGGGTGCCCACAGTAAGAATGCCGGCGCATGGAGAGCAGGGGGAGAGGAGCGGGGCTTCGTACGCCCGCATTGTGAGACAGGTGAGTGTCCGATTATTAAAAGTCCGCAGCTACATTTTTTGTCCCGCTATCTGTCAATGGAGGCAGCAGCAGGACTCGGGGGTGCGCCCGCACGGGGGCTCTCATGGAAAGCAGCTCTCCGTGGGGGCACCTGATGAAGTGGAGGAGCCAGGAGCGCCATCGGGGGAACCCCAGAAGAGGAGGATGGGGCTGCTCTGTGCAAAACCCTTGCACAGAGCAGGTAAGTATAACATGTTTATTATTTAAAAAAATTGGAACCTTTACAATCACTTTAAGAGACACTGCAGGCACCAGTAGCTGTCCATCAATGTGTTTGGAGGGGGAAGAAGGAAGGAGTAGGGACATGGCTTGCTGTGGACTGTGCTTCTGTATGTATGCATGCAGTGTACAACACATAGCATATATGTTCAGTTGTAGTCCCAGCTGGGGGCTTGCACCCAAGGGAGGTTCATAGGTCAATGTGAAGCAAAGGAGTCACTTTTGAACTAGAAAGTGCGACCAGCAATGATTTCACTGTTACACGCATACTAATATAGCTTTCATGTCTTTTTAGACAGAATACTGCCAAACAGAAACATAAACTAGTGATGCACTGAAATTTTGGCTCCTGAAAATTATCACTCAAAAATTTTTTTTTCAGCGTTGTGCCGGAGGAAAAAAAAAGTTCTGATAATGGCTGCCGATTTTGATACAATTTTACCTTACTAATGATGTGTTTTTCATCGGTCATGTGACGTTCTTGCTGCGTTTTCAATGCATTTCAATGGGGAGGTTTGTTTTTGGTGCGGTTTGTCAAATATACACTAAAAATGCAGCAAGCAGGATTTTTAACACCGCTTCAAAAGGTGCCAATAATGGCCGACAATAAATTCATATTCATTTGAATTTATTATATTAATTACAAAGTCAAATATAATAAAATTATTTATAAAAAAAATATATATATATATATATATATATTTTTTTTTTTTTAAAACGTCAATTTTGGTTTCAGTTTCGGCCAAGTACATCCTGAATTTTCGGTACCAAACTTTTCATTTCGATGCACCACTAACAGAAACATGTATTGTCCCAATATACTCATCACAAATATTTTTCCCTCCCCTGGCCACCTCGAGACATCGGAGGCTAAATCCAAATAAAGCATAGTAGGTAGCAGACAAGGTCCACGAGATAACAAACAATTTCTTCTCTTGTGTAGCCAATCTGTACAGACAATACGCCGTTCTCAATAATACATTCTATTTTGCAAAAAAAAAAAAAAGTGACAAAAATAAGCCTGTACAAAAGGATGGTGTCATCGTGTACGCCCAAGGCAGCATGATGGCAAAATATCCTCTAGCCTTCAAGTAACAAATGACAGCAGAAGCAAAGAACAATCAAACCCATTTTGATTTCCGTCACGCCGGTGCCAGTGGTATACATGACTGGTCTATTGAAGATAACTGCAAAATAAAGAGTCTTCTGTGACTTGTTTCTGTAAAGCACCTCTCAGGCATTGCTCAGAATAACTTGCAAACATCAGGTCCTTATCTCACAGACACACTCACATCGCAGATCCGGCTCACTTTGCCATGCTGTGTATACTGATGAGCTATGCTGACTCAATAAAAGATAATTACACATCTTGTTTCAAATGGGATATCAATATGTAGGTGAAAGAGTTATTAAAAGTGGTCAATGGTCAGCAAAATCATTTAAAAAAATAAAAATGTTCCTCCTACTCACTATAGGGCGTTGGTCATATTTATCACATTCTTTCAGGTGGCTTTTACGTTGGAGTATATAGAGATATTGCTGGTCAGTCATTTATGTAGCCTGGCGGAAAAGCCAAGATCCCAGTCCGTCATGTAGAGAAAGTGATGCATTGATTGAACGGAGATCCCGGACAGCACTGAAGACCCAAATGTGTCTTACTACTTACACCAAAATAGACTATGGGGTTGATTTACTAAAACCGGAGAGTTCAAAATCTGCACAATATGCCATTCTGCAATGAAACCAATCAGCTTCCAGTTTTTTTGTCAAAGCTTAATAACAAGCTGAAGTTAGAAGCCGATTGGCTACCATGCAGAGCTGCACCAGATCTTGCACTCTCCAGTTTTAGTAAGTCAACCCTATGTCCGGAGGAGTTGCTCATTAAACGCAAAATGCAGGAATAAACACTACACGGCCAAACCTTTGTGGGCACCTAACCATCACAGCTGCACTTGTGGTGGAGAGTTTGAATATTTAAAATGGAATTGGATTGCCATGCCCCATCGGATGTATATATATATATATGTGTATATTTTTAGGACAGGCAAGCTCGATTTTCCTCTTTCCATGGATTGACTGTGCCCAGGTGTTAATTGAATACCTCTTGTTCTCTTACAATAGATGGCTCCTTATCCCCAGGGGTCATTAACAGGAATGTTGACTTTAGACACTGAGTTAGTCCAAACAAAGTAACCAATCAGGATACAATGCACTCCTGAACCAATGAGGTGTTTGATTGGTAGGAGTGGGTTATTGGAACAACATAAATACCAAGAGTTGATGCTGGGAGCTCCCTCTTAGCCTGATGATTTTGGACATGTAGCTGCCGGGGTAATGTACTCTCTTTCTCTTTCTCTCCCCCCCCCCTTCTCTCTCTGTATCTCTAATCTTTACTCTTTCTCCTAGGACTTTTAATGTGTTTTGGTAACCTTGTTGATCAGTGTATACCTGTTGTGTACTCTGTGGCCTTAAATATCTCTTAAAGCCTAGATAACCCTGTACATGTACCAACACCTAAGTTTATGATAAGTTCTAAATTATTCTGACTTTTCTTTCCTGTATTAATAAATGTGATTGTTTAACTTTTCGCACTGTTATCGTACGTTTTATATCCTTAGGCCCCTTTCACACGGAAGGCCCGTTCAGATCCGCCTGTCAGTTTTGACGGCGGATCTGAACGGGCGCTCCATGTTACTCTATGGAGCGTCGGATGTCAGCGGAGACATGTCCGCTGACATCCGATCCGGTCCGATCCGCCAAAAGCAGACGTATGGACGTCCAGATCCGTCGGATCGGTGAGATCGGGTGAGATCGGGTGAAAACGGACACACTGTCCGTTTTCATCCGATCTCTCCATAGAGATCAGCGGCGCTCGCAAGCCCCTCCCCGCTCAGTGAGCGGAGAGAGGCTTGTCATCCGCCGGTTCAGCGGAGATCAACGGACAGATCTCCCGCTGAGCCGGCGGACAGAGGCGGGCTCCGTGCAAGCGGAGTCCGCCTCGTCTGAAAGGGGCCTTATACAGACAAAGGTTTAATCATTTTAATCACGTTATTCGCTTATCAGACTTGTATCTATATTCGTTTAACTAAGCTAGAAATTCAGCTTTATCACACTATATGGTTAAATGTATGTGGACACCCCTCCAAATGATTGAGTTCAGGTGTTTACAGTGAAGGGTTCTGTTAATGCTACAATATAAAAACATTTTAGAGGTGTGCTTGTGGCAACAGTTCAGGAATGCATTTTAGGCTCAGTTCACACTGCTGCAACGGCAAAGTAGTACGACTTTGCCCTGCAACTTCCTTACGACTTAATCTAACTTGTATGCTATTTAGGAGCCTGTACAAGGGCTGAAATCGCCCCAAGTCAGACCAAAGTAGTGCAGAAACTTTTCCTAAAGTTGGAGTGACTTGAGTATTATCAGTTTAGGGGTTGTAAACCTCCTGTAATGCTGCAGCCCCCCTGAGCCCCCATTTTACTTACCTGTACCCCCTCTATCTCGTCCCGGGGACAAGCACACCAGCAAAAGCCGGTGTCTTGGGTCCTGATTGGATGGATCGCATCGCAGCCATTGGCTCCTGATGCTGTCAATCAAAACCAATTACGCGGTGCCTCGAGGGGCGGGACCTCGTCCGGCATTCGTGTCTATGGACACAAATGCTGGACTCGGGAGCGCGCCCGCAAAGGTAACCCCCTTGGGAGGGCGCTTCTCCTAGGGGGTTATCTGATGTGGGAGGAGCCGTGAGAGCTGCCAAGGGACCCCAGAAGAGGATGTTCGGGCCACTCTGTGCAAAACGAGCTGCACAGTGGAGGGAAGTATGACATGTTTGTTATTTTAAACAAATAAAAATCAAACCTTTAGTATCACTTTAAGACTCATAGGGAAACATTCAATCTGACATGTCATGCAACTTGGGGTCTTATGCCGCGTACACACGAGCGGAATTTACGCCCGAAAAATCTTGGATTGTTTTTCCAACGGAATTCCGCTCAACCTTGGCTTGCACACACACGGTCACACAAAAGTTCTCTGAACTTTCGACCGTCAAGGACGCGGTGACGTACAACACTACGACGAGCCCAAAAAAATGAAGTTTAATGCTTCCGAGCATGTGTCGAATTGTTTACGAGCATGCAGGATTTTTTGCACATCCAAATTGCATACAGACAATCGCATTTTCGGATAGGAACTTTTCCCATCCGAAAAATGGAGAACATGCTCTCAATCTATTGCTGGCTGGAATTCCGCCAGCAAAAGACCAATGGAGCATACACACGGTCGAATTTCGCAACAAAAAGCTCTCATCTGAGTTTTGCTGGCGGCATTTCCGATTGTGTGTACGCGCCAAGTCGTATCCCATGTCACAGCAGTGTGAACTGAGCTTGAAGGTTCCAGCATGATTGTACTCCTGTGTACAAAGCCAGTTCCATAAAGACATGGTTTGATGAGTTTGATGTGGAGGAACTCTAGTGGCCTGCAATAAGTCCTGACCTCAAACCTATTGAGCACCATTCAAATGAAATGGAACACCAACTGCAAGTCAGGTCTTCTCATCGAATATCAGTGCCTGACCTCACAAAAGCTCTTTTGGCTGAATGGCCAAACATTCCTATCTGTCATGCTTTTCCAGAAGAGTGGGACTATAGTTAAAGGGATTAGGGGGCGGTGAACTACATATTAATGCCCATGTTTTTTGAGTGGGTTGTCCAACAACAAGCTCATAAAGGTAGGATGGTCAGTAATCAACAAATGTTTGACCATATAGTTTAAGGCCCCTTTCACACGGGCGGCTGTTCTGCCACAGTTAAAAGCATGTTTTGTTATTTTGAAATTCCAAGACTCCAGGCACAGCGATCACTTGCAGTTGTACATTGCGTTTAGCTGCGTTTACGTGCGTTTACATGCGGCTGCATTTAGCTGCGTTTGGAACATTATTGATATTTCTGATGTGCTTCCTGTTGTTTTTCATTGCTTTTTGCCGCTGCTATTCGCAGGAGAAATAGTACACTGCGATTACCTGCGGTTATGTGCATATAGCTGCGGTACATCGCACCTGGACGCATTCAATTCTATTTTTTCTATTCGCACGGAACCGCATGTAACAAATTCGCAGCTAAACGCAGTGTGTGAATGGGGCCATAGGAAAGCATTGTGTGCTTTTAGCTGCGGTAGAAAACTAGAAAATCCGCAGCTAAAAGCACCATTCTATCCGTCCGGGTGAAAGGGGCCTAACAACCACACTTTTATCTTGGGAAGGCTGGAAGGGAGATCAGTTAAGGAGATATGCTGATTGGCTGCCTTTAAATATGACAGAGTTCGGTGGCTTTATTCAATATTATCTTCAACTGAATTTTTTTATGAGTTAAACACAGCGAATAATATTAAAGCAGATGAAAGCAACAGGTACATGTGTTCTCACGATAAAAATAAACTAGGTGTTTCATCCTCTTTCGTCACACTCAGGAAACCTTGAAAACCTTATTTCTGCAAATGACACACAAGTATTAATACTACAAGTGTTACCAGATTAAATGTTGTCCTGTATGGTCATGGTACAGGTTGGACTTGATGGACTTGTTTAGGTTGGACTTGATGGACTTGTTTAGGTTGGACTTGATGGACTTGTTTAGGTTGGACTTGATGGACTTGTTTAGGTTGGACTTGATGGACTTTTTTCAACCTCACCTACTATGTCATTTTTGGAGCTATGAAAGATACATTTAGCCTAATGAACTGCTATACTGTATGCATTAGCAAGAAACATTTAAAGCAGAACATCTAAAGCTAAAAATTACAAAACCAGCTTTTGCTACAATATTCACCTTCATTGAGCCTGGGTTGTCCTTGACCTGTCCCAGCCTGTGAAAGGAGAATCAGCATAGTGATGAGCATATCTTTTTCTGCTTCCTCCTCCTATCAGCATGTTCCTTTCAAACAAACACGTGCTGCTTTCTCCTCTCACACTCCAGCCTTGCCTAGCCATAGAATGCATTAAGGTGAAAAAACTTTTACCTTTACAACCCCTTCAAGGTGATGCACATGAGTACAGTTCCTTGAAGTTCTGCATGCAGTGATTAGAAGCTACTAGATGAATAGAACAGCAGCCACTTACCAGTCCCAGTGATACAGAGAACCCCCGATCCAGGCACTCAGCTGTCAGTAACTCGGCTCTGCACCCAAGGTAACTCCGGTCCTCAGCACACAGGTTATCAGAATTCCAGTTGTTTGTCTCAGACTGCTACTTGTAGCTGGCTAATGTGCGCACAGGAACAGTGATGCGCATCCTCCAATCTCCTTGCAGTTAGAAGAAGTTCTCCACGCCACAGCATGGGAAAACTCAGCTTCTTTCTCCTCCTCCTCTTTATGGTCTTTCCCTGGGAATTGTAGTCTATTGGTCCATTGACTTTCATAGCAGGATCCCTCCTCTCAACCACATCCACCTCCCAAAGTTCTGTGCAGTTTCCTGAATTGCTCTCTCTCTAGCCAAGCACCTGGCTACAAATGGCTTGAAGAGCACAACAGGTTTGAGATGTTGACTTGGCCTCTAAATTCTTCAGTCCTTTTGGTGAAAATACCAGCCTACTTTCTTCGCCTATGTCAAACCCGGATACTCCATTTTAATTTGGCCCAGAAACATCCCAGGGTTCCCAGATCCACCCTATGTTCACAGATTTCAGGGGGGTCTGGAGGTCCCCAAATTTTTCAGATATTACATTGTGGCCAGATTTCTCAACTATCTATCCCCCATGCAGTTTTGGATGTCCCTCTTTGGGTGCTTCTAGGACTACCCAATGTGCCCTGACAGCGCTTCAGGCTTTACTCTGGCTTTCACCCAAACTACGACCACCCTCCCAGAGCCCCTCGATGATGCATAGCTTGTGGGTATGGGACTCGATCCGCTATTCGGACAACCTGACGTCCCCATTTTTGCCACTACTATCCATCACCCACAATCCCCTTTTCCCCCTGGGCCTGGAAGAACTGCAAGCTTTTTCTTGGTGGACATCATGCGGCTTTATGAAGGTGCATTACTTTCTCTCTTCCTGATCTTTTCCAATCTGGGAGGCCCTTAGAGAGGCACATGAAGCCCCAGTGAAGAAACAATTTTGCTTTCATCAACTGAAGCACTGGATTTCTGCTCTTCACTGCACATCCACATGCCCATTCCACAAGACTCATTTTGAGCACACATGCCAACACGCCCCGTGTTCTCCTGGTCTCATTTCAACTATTTATGCCTCCCTGAATGGCTCAACTGTCATAAGCATCCCTCTTAAACATGTCTCATTGGTAACTGGATTTCCAGACTTCCATTGATCTGGCGGGCTGGAGTAAGGCCTGGACAACAATCGCCAAATGTTCTTTCAACACAAATTTGCTTGAGGCTGCATATAAGGTCCTCCTGAGGTGGTACTAGGTCCCTGCCTGGGTTGCCCATGCTTACCCCAGGTATAGTGACAGATGCTTTGGTGGTCCTGTCCAAGATTGGTAGGGTTCTGGTCTAGGGTGTTCGGACTACTCCAAACTATTTCATGTGATGGTGCCAAGTTGGCCCTTCTGCATGGGCCTGTACCTGACCTATATGCTTCCCAACAAAACTTGGCTGCCTATCTCTTTATCTCAGCTAAACGGACTATAGCCAAGGCCTGGAAGACCCCAAGTGTTGCCTTCCAGGGGTAGAAGGCGCAGATGACCGCTTTGATGCTCAATGAGCAAATGTCCAGGATTTTGAAAGATTCACACTCTAAATTCCTTTAGGTTTGGGAATTCCCCATGCATGGATTCTCCATGCTCCTCCTGGTTTGTTCGGGCCACTTATGATTGCCACCCGAGTCCAAGAAATCCTCTTTCTTCTTTCTCTCATTCCCCCAATCACTTTTCCTTCATCTACTTTGTCTTATTTCCTCTTCAGATCTCTGTCTACCCATACCTTTTGGTGCTTGCCATCCCGCGGGGGGGGGGGGGGGGGCTAGTGCCTTCAAGTGGGGTGGGTACGATGGCCTTGCCCTAGGGTCACGGTTTCCTTTTATTGATTGTCGTCAGTTGCCATTCGTATGGCTTAGTGTTGCCTGATATTGGCAATTATGTTTATGGTTTTCTTTAGTTTGTATATTATCTATTGAATGCCTGGCCCCTGCATTGGCAATATGCTTGCCTTTGTTCTTGTTGAAAAACACAATAAAATATTGAAACAGAACCTCTGCTAGGTTAAAATGCGGTTTGTGTTCCCCTTAATATTTCTTCATAATTTCTATTCTGACTGATATCCATCATCTGAAATGAGGAAAGTCTTCCCAAAAAGGTCACAGACAGCCATGAAATCTTAAATGAGTTTCTAACCCATTCCTACTATATTAGAAAAAATGTGGATTTTTGTACTAATAATAAAATCCCTAAAAAGGATACAAAAGTCAAAGGAAGTCTTTCAACTTTAGGTTATACTGCAGTCTACAGAAGGAATAGAAATTGGCAAAAATAAAAATTGTAGTCCAGACCAGGCCTTCTACAGCTCTCCCTCTGTTTTGTGCAATACAGAGACCATGAGAGGTGGGACCCGTGTCCCTCAAGTGACTCCAAGAAAAGGATTTCACAGTGAGTACAAAAATCCTATTTTTATTTCTCGTCTATTGAGGGACAACAGGAAGTCTTTTACTTTTGGGATGCCCAAAAGCAGTCCAACTGTTTGGTGGTAAACCCTGCAAACAAAAATGCTAACAGGCCCAGTAAAATCAACAGAGAACCGGGGACTGTCTATAGCTCTAAGAGCCACCTTAAAGCGGAAGTAAACCCATCGTTTTAACAGTTATAAAAAAAAAGGCATGCCGGGAATGCTAACTGCACATTGGCTGTGCTCTCAACCAAACAGTCAAACTATCCAATGGCTGGTGTCATAACGGATCACATGTGCAGCACTGTGGCAGTTGAGGATTAAACAGAGGCAAAGATGGCAGCTTCCTTGGCTGAAAACGATAGGGGGGTTTACTTCCACTTTAAGGACTTTACGCTCAAAGCGGGCATAAGAGCAGCATCCACCTGGCAACCTTAAAAATTTGGGAAACAGCTGCTTAATGCACTCACAGATGATCTGGCTTAGCCACCTAAAGATGGTAAAACAAGAAGCCACGTACACCTATGGGTACCAAGAGGGAATCTTTCTGAAAGATGCAGTGGCTGAGAGAAAAATTTCAACAGCCTGAAACCACATCCAGACAGACACAGGAGGGAAATGTATGTTTGGTGAACTAGAGCTGGACAGAGAGACAGGTGAACAATGTCCTGGTTGAAGTGAAAATCAGAAACTACCTGGGCCTCAACACCACTTTTTGCCTATACAAAAATCAAAAAGAGTTCCTTGCAGGAGAAGGTCGTCAGTTCAGACAGTTCAAACACTCCCAGGGAGTCACAGGGGAACAGCAGGAGCTATATGGGAGAGCTATTAAGGTCTTAATCAAGGAGTGAAAGGCCAGTGCTATCTGAAACAAGATAGAAAGAGCAGAAACTTCAAACTTTATCAGTGCTGGGATCCAAACACTTTTCCAGACCCAGCTGCGGGAAGGGGAGATACAGCCAGGCAGAGGCAACATGATCATCCACCCTGGGTGCTGTGCTACAGAAGGCACAGCTGCCTCTGCATCACCCAGATGTCCTGCATTGTGTAAGTTTGAGCTGTCAATTTGACAGCTCAGTTCTGCAGATTACACTGGTGGAGCAGCTTTTCTTGTATAACCAGCAGCACTCTGCTTTGCTATCAATGTGACAGCCGCTTGCTCTGTGTGCTCTAGGTAAACAGAGCATGGGGTCCAGCTGTCAGAGTGCTCAGGTGATTTAAAGAACTACTGCTGTAGCTTTTATTCATAAATTACTGTTGTGTGCAATTTACATGGGCGTCCGCAGGTAGGGGCAAGGGGGGTCAAGTGCCCCCCCCCTGGAATCAGGGATCGGATCTTAAATTCAGCACAGTTGTGTCTCTGTCGAGGTACCGCACCCGGGTGCCACCCACCAGTGGGGTGACACCATTAAGGTGCTGTCAAGTGTAGTGTGACTTTGGGCTCTTTTCCCTGCTCAGTCCAGCAGAGAACTTGGCGGTGCTGTGACGGAAGAATGGCGAGCTGCGGGCTATCAGAGGTTTCCCCCGCTCGCCCCACCCATTCTTCTGTCAGGGAGAAGAGACGGCTGCTCTTACCAGGTTCCCCACCCAGCTTTCTGCCCTGCTCCGTTCCTTCCCTATTGGCCATAACTGAGGGCCAATCAAAGGCGACTAGGAGAGGCAAGCTTCATGGGACAGGTAGTCCCAAAAGATTGGCGGCTCCATTTTCCACAGGGAGGAGGCTACAGCTCGATCAAGAAAGAGATTGAGAGACTGCAGCCTGGAAAGAAGCTGAGGGAGAGAGTGCTACAGGACGAGGAGTGTGCTGGGCGGAAGCCAGAGAGAGAGCCTGCCAGGGCCACAAAAGAGAGTCATGCTGTCCAGCACCACCAGAGAGAGAGCCACACTGGCCAGCACCACCAGAGAGAGAAAGACTGAGCCACTACCAGGGTACAGACATGCTACACTACTGACCAGTGTCGCCCCCGGGGAACCCAGAGTGAACGATCGTCCAGCCGGAGTGATCACTGCTGTAGTTTTGCTGGGTCTGGTAAGAGAGCCTTTTGGCCATTACCCATTACTTATCCTAGGGACTGTAATACGTCTGCAGACTCTGACCATAATAATGTGATAATGACATTGTCGAAAAAGGGGCGGCGCATGGGTGACCCTAAAATTATGCCCCCCCCCCTGAAAAAAAGTTCTGCGGACGCCCATGGCAATTTATCAACTTTTTAAAGAAACATTTTAGCCTACTTTGGGAACCCTACTGTGTTTTTATTAACTCCTTTATTCCCTTAGTATTTTTTATTTTGCCATTTTGTTTTTAATTGTTTGCATGCAATTTTTTTTTTAATTTGCACTTGTTCTTGTTCAAATAAAAAATAAATAAAAAGTGTTTTGTACAAGAACCATGATTCTAGCGCTTTTATAAAAAGAGATACAATACAAAATAAAATTAATAAATCGAACGAGAAGCCAGACTTACTGCAGGTATACAATTAATTAATCCACCTATTTTTTTTTAATTATTACATTTATTTTTACATGTAATTTATGCAAGTATCAGAATTTGCCTTGTTATCAGCCTTTGTTTACCTCTGAACAATAGAACCCAGAAAAGTACAAGGAGGGTCAACTATCTCAGCCAATCAGGCTTTCCAGCATAAACTTGCTGACATAAGGAGAGAGATAATCTCATCAGTCTGCTGCTGCTCCTTCACTGTCCAATCACAGGCTAGAGGCATGATGACCAGGCTGCATGTATTCAACTGCTGTAGAGAAAAGTTAGGTCAGCTTTCTCGCAGGGTTGTGTACATCTATAAACTGGCTGAATAAATCAAAAATTCTCCAGCAAATAAAACAATGCTTATACATTATTTTTAGCTTTGCTTTCAGAGCATACATAAGTGATTAAAAAATGCTTTAAAAAACACAAATTAGATTTATTTAGACAAAATACAAAGTGTTCACATTAGTCATCGAGTCAGACCCATTGGCAGTCTTATTAGACTGACATCTGTACATGTCACAGGTTTCAGAGCAGCTGTGTGTATCCAGATCCTGTGTGCGTGATCTGAAAATAGTGCTACTGTGACAAGTGATATGATGTTTGGACAGCTGCTGTTGTTCCCCAAGGAGTAAATACTAAATACATTATTGTGATAGCACATCCGTGATGAACTATTTTCACAAAATGCATGAAAAAAATAAATAGGATAAATCACCATGAGGGATGGCAGCTGGCTGCTAAAGGGGTTTTCCTTAAAAGGTGAATTTTTTTTTTTTTTTAGGATTTGTCTTGATCCTTCAGAATTAAATCTGTAGCATAACAATATATTTGGAATACAATCTAATGGGAGAAGGCTTATAATGTTGTGTGGCCATAAATACACAAAAAACAAACACTTATCTGCAAAATCTTTAGGACTGGTAACAGCAGTGGCGGCTGGTGCTCAAAATGTTTGGGGGGTGCAAACAAACTGGAAAAAAAAAAAAAAACATCAATTGCAGCTACTGTGCCATCAAACGCAGCCACTGTGCCCATCAAACGCAGCCACTGTGCCCATCAACTGTGCCCATCAAATCTGAGAGGCGGATTCAGTGTTAGCAAAGTGAATTCCTTTGCAAACACACAGCTGAGTGAACAGCGAACACACAGCATTGCGCCCGCTGTTCACCTATGGCTCCAAAAAACACCCCCGCCGCTGTAATTCAGATGCCCGGCGCCCGAAAATGGACCGGGCACCTGAATAGGGGGTGTCAGCAGCGACCATAGATAGATTCATGCAATGCATGAATCTATCTATGGTGATTAGAGCGGTGCAGGAGAGAGGGGGCGGCGCTCCTGTGCCCTTTATGGATGCACAGCCACTGGGTAACAAAGACCATAAGAAGGAGCAATACAAGCATTAAAGTGTTACTAAACCAAGGAGCCTGCATTCACAATATCTGGTCTCCCACAGTATTTATCTTATAATGTTTTTGTAGGTTACATTTGTAGAGATATCAAACATAGAATTTATGACAAATTTTGTTTGATTGCTCTTTCATTTAAATACAAAATATGTCAACACCAATACTGTAAAAGAATGAAGAGAGGGTGCACCAACCTTGCACATTACCCAAGTAATATTTATTAAAATCAAAAAGGACACATACTCACAAATAAGTGGATGGTAAAAGCATATCAAAGTCCACAATGGACAAAAAGCAGCCAGGTCACCAGGACTGTGTCCAACACACTGGAGGACCTTCCAGATGATTGACGTGTTTCGCATTCTTCCTCAGAGCCCATTCTTTTACAGTGTTCCCATTGGGTATCCCTTGACCCTTGGAGGGCATCAAGGCCTGTGCATGTATTGGGATCCATAGGAATTCTAGGCTTCTTCCATTGCCATCACACTACTGTTCAGCGCAGGAGATTGTTTGACTGTGATGTCAACACCAATGTTACATGTACCGAAGAAACCTTATCTTGTTATGCTTTCCTTTCAATAAAATAAGATTGAACTAAAAAAAAAAAAACACCAAAAGAAAGCTCCATATGTCTAAAAAACTAACATAATATCCATTTGGGAACAGTGTTACATGGCCAATAAATTTCAATCAAACTATCACAGTACTAAAACTGGCCTCCAGAACAACATACTCAAAGGAGGTGATGGGAAGTTTTATACACACGGTGGGATTTTCTGACGGAAATGTTCGATGCTCCATTGAACGTTTGCTGTCGGAATTTCCGCCCACAAATGTTTGAGAGCAAGTTCCTTAAATTTTCCGCCAACAAAACTTGTTGTCGGAAAGTCTAATCGCGTGTACACAAATCAGTCGCACAAAGGCTATTGAACCTCCTTTTTCTCGGCTCGTCGTATGTCTTGTGCGTCACTACGTTCCCACTTTCGGAATTTTGGGCCAACATTTGTGTGACCATGTGTATGCAAGACAAGTTGGAGCCAACATCCTTCGGACAAAAATCCATGTTTTTTTTTGGTGGAAAGTCCGATCGTGTGTAGGGAGCTTTAGACTTGCACATGTAGTCAGATGAAAAAAAACATCAAACAAGCTCAATAGCTCTGGTGAGGTGGCTCACACACAAGGCTTCCGTTGATGGGCACCCAATAGTAACCATTGCAAACCATACAAATACAGAAAGGAGTGCCAGATTGCAACTGAATGAAAGACTCAAGGATAAGTGATGGTAAAAAGTGCAATAAAATAGCCAATGTGTGAAGATCTGTGAAGTCACTGTTTTCTGAGAATCCATGCAAGCTTTACCCTGTGAAGAGCCCCGATGAAGGGGGAGTGGTGTTGCCCCATTGCTGATGCTTATCTTCTTCTGGGTTTGGACTCTTAAGCCTCTTCACGGGTTAGGCCAGGATGATGTAACTGCTGTGTATGCACATGGGAATTACTTCATCCTGGCACAAGACTGTGCTGAAATTGTAGACTAAGCTACTCATGTACTGCTCACTGTACAAATCAGAAAAAAAAACACTGACAGGCAGGGAGAAAACAGAAGAGACAGAGGGGTTGATTTACTAAGACCCCTTTCACACTGCCAGCGTTTTTCAGGCGCTACAGCGCTAAAAATAGCGCCTGAAAAAAGCTGCTCCATTTACTCCAATGTGAAAGCCCGAGGGCTTTCACACTGGAGCGGTGTGCTGGCAGGGCGTCACAAAAAGTCCTACCAGCAGCTTCTTTGGAGCGGTGAAGGAGTGGTGAACTCACCGCTCCTCCACCTCTGCTCCCCATTAAAATCAATGGGGCAGCGCAGTGATACCGGCGACCTTTTTTGGGGGCGGATTTAACCCCTTTAAAACCACCCCACTAGCGGCCGAATATCGCCGCTAAAATGACAGTAAAGCGGCGATAAAAATAGCGCCGATTTACCGCTGATGCCCGGGCGCTGGCAGTGTGAAAGGGGCCTAAAGGCAAATAGACTGTGCACTCTGCAAAAGCAATTGCTCCAAAGCTCAGTAAATGAGCAGAAGCTCTGCTGACCTAAATCTATCCACCCCCCCCCCCCGTTGCCACATTTGGCACCTTTTGTGGGTAGGGAGGAGCGGGTACCGGTTTTTGACAGGTACCCCATCCCCATTTCCATCTAACCTCAGCATGGTGAGGTACATCAGAAGTTTGCCCCCCTTCTAATTTCCCTATTACTGGGCCAGTAAAAGAGTGCAGCACGCTTCGCGCATGCGCAGTAGGGACCCGGCCGCAAAGCCGCAAGGCTGCTTCACAGCGGGGTCCCCTTACCATTAATGGCAGCACCTGACAGCCGATGGAAACATTGGCTGCGGTGCCGACATCGCTGGATTCCAAGACAGGTAAGTGTCCTAATATTAATAGTCAGCAGCTACAGTATGTGTAGCTGCTGACTTAATTTTTGGAGGGGGACCACTTTAAATCATCCAATCATGCGCAAACAAAAATGCTGTTTTATTTTTTATTTTCCTCGCATGTGATTGGGTATTCTTTGCAGTGGAGCTTCACCTCATTTACTAAACTCTGGAGCAAGTCTTTAAGTAAATCAACCTCAAAGTCTCTTCTTTCATAAAAAGCCTACTTGTCAGCATTCTTTAAAATTAATTTAGTGATAGTGGTACCCTATACTCAGAAAGTGAACCTTAATAAATTTTAGATAAATATCTGGGGTTCCTAAAAGCAATATATTATTTTGTGCAAAACGGACTTGGCTCCAAAATAAATAAAATGTACACTGAATGGAAAGGGTGGGAAGCCTGCAGATATGAAGTGGTTAATGAACCATATAAAGGGTTAACCCGGCATGAATATATCATCTCATTATTTATCCTAGCATCTGTTCAGCCGCACCAGTTCAGGGGTATTTCTGACAATAACCATCAGATATATGACGCCTTAATACAAGTCTGCTCCGATCTTGTCAAATAAAATCAAGAATTGATGCCGATCCTCCCATCATCTCTAAACTTCCAGACAGAAATAACTGCGAAATGACAGAACCCTTGGGAGAGGGATGAACAGCAGCCAAGCGGAGAGATCGCTGAGAATACTAATGACATACATATGAAATGAGCGGTAGAAGGACAAGTGTGTATACATGATAGAAGTGAAGGATGCTTCGCATAACAAGTGCAGGTATGGGACCAATTCCTGGACCTAGACCAACTTTTTTAAAGCCAACCTCCAGCAAGCATCTAAATACACATTTTTGATATATAAGTGGGAGCCACTGTTCCTGTATCTGTAACTCTGTAGAAAGAATTTTGTGATTCAGGTACTCCTTGCCAGACAGAGCAGCCAGATCCTTGACCTGCAGCAGCACAGCTTAGATAAGAATATGGGGTCAAACCAGGGCTCAAGTCCTGCGGGAACGCATGGGAACGGAGTTCCTGTACTTTTTCCACAACAGGAACTCAGTTCCCATTAGCAGCCGTCTCCTGGAAGACTTTGAAGTATGCGAGCTGTGTGGCAGGTGCTACACCAGCAGCTGCCGACACAGCTCGCAATAGTAAGTGCCACACACCTGACCATTCAGGCATTGCCAGTAGGGGGCCCCACGAAAGGTTCGGCTTCGATCTACCTGTCAATCACAGCTAGCTGATGGGTAGATCAGGTCCCTGCTGCTAAGAGATTTTTATTTAGTCAGACCTTTTGTGATGCGCTCCTCCCCGCTGGCCCCTCCTTAGTTTTTGTCTCCTCATCCCCCCCCCCCAGTCTCTTGCATACTTGCTCTGTGTGTCTCGCTGAATCCCCCCTCCTCTATCTTCAGTGCCATATGATGAGAGAACCCAGAGGAGGAGCACAGCTATTCTGCTCACATGACATGCAGGGAGAGAGGTAAGCTGAGGGAGGAACATCAGTTTGGGGTGGTAAGCTGAGCACAATACCTGGCAAAGCTTATGTGGAAATATGTGAAGGGTTGGAATAGCAGCAATTGTGTGTTGGAGCCCTGCAGAGTTTGCAACATACATTTCCTAAGCAGGAACACATCACTATCTCCCCAAGCATTCTGTCCAGATAATGTGCAGTTAATTTATGACCTTTCCGTTTAACCCTGTGTTCTCCAAACTCTGTTCAATGAAAAGTGTAAACTCACCACATAAACACTATATACAAAATAAAATTTCCCAATAAAGATCAGAACATAATTTTCACATTTGCATGGAAGCACAATTGAATGAATGCTGATTATTCAGAGAATTACCGTATTTATGTTTATTGAGGATTGTTTTTTTTTTATGTACTAACAGTTAAGCTTCATACACACAATACGAAAATTGGATGAAAAATACCACTTTTGAAGCGTTCGTGCATATGAGCGTATCATTTTTTTTTTTGGCGGGTGAGTGGATCTTGGGTGGGAGTTCCCACACTTTTTTCCCCAGGACTTGACCCCTGGGTCAAACCACACCTCCAGATTGAGGACTGGACAATGACGCAACAGCAGCACAGGGAAGAGTTCATCCCTCTGCTCTTACCCTTATCAATTTCTTTTCAGCACATGTGAATGCAACACGCCCAATTGGCTCCTAGTGCTGGCACTCCTCTACCAGTCTGACTGCTGAAGGAGTCCGATAGCAAGTCAAAGTTAGAGAATTACAATAGTTACAAATAAAGGAAATGCTTTCCAAGAGAAATATGGGGGCTGCCACTTTTGACCACTTTCTTAAAATGCTAGCTGCCCAAGCTCTTTGACCTCCTGGCTTCAGTACATTTTGGGTCACTGATCCGTAACCACTGTACATAGCAGGAACGTCAAAGTGAATTCAGAAATCCTTTTCTGCATACTTTTTCTTATTGAGGAACTTGTGATATTGATGTCAAAGTTCAGCTTGACTGGAAGGCAACCAACATTTTCAGAATGAGAAGTCTTCATTTGCCTTTAGATTTTATGAAAAGGTAATGTATTAATTTATTGTTTTAATTATTTCAAGTTTTTATTGTTGTCTGTGTCCCCACTGGTGAGATTCACTCCTCTAAAGCCCCATACACACGGTCGGACTTTTTCATCAATTTGGTCCGATCGGACAAGGTTGTTGAAAAATCAGACCGTGTGTATGCACCATCGGACAGTGTTCGTCGGTTTGTCCGTCGGACAAAGTCTTATCTCCTGCTGGAAAGATTTCCCGTCAACCCGGTCCGATCACACCAAATCCGAGCGTGTGTACGCTTGTCCGACGGACAAAGTGCTACGCATGCTCAGAAGAAATTCTGTGACGGAAGCGCTCGGTCAGGTAAAACTACCTTTCCTAATCGACACAGCACATTCGTCACGCTGCAATGTTAAAATGTCTTTAATGCAGCGCATTCTCTTTTTCTTTACAATGCAACAAGAATGACATGTTTTAGCTGCTCCTATTCACCCGCACTTCTCACAAACTTACTTCTTTATTACTTTGCAGCATTTATACACTACATGTTTATTTTTACTCTGAACGGAAAAGAATCTTTGTTATTTTTTTACCATGATTTGTCTTTTTTTTTTTTTTTTTGGGGAATACATATTTGAATGTTTTTTTTTTTTTTTTTTGGAGGGGGGTTGTGTGTCTCAAATTACCAAAAACACATTATTTACATTTGTATTTCTTGCTTAAATTTACTAGGAGGTTGTTTGTTGTTGTTGCCCCTTGTTAATTCTACTTTAGGATTAGTGAAATGTACCAGCCTACTCAAAGAAAAACTGTCATTGTAGCAAAGTAAAACACAATAGTCAATGATTATTTCAAATCAAAAAAACCTTTATTTAGGTCACACCAACAAACCAAAGAGGAACACAGCCATGGTGAAACTTGGGGAATTTGCAAAGTCTTGGCCCCCCACGGCAACCATCATTGTCCAAGCGTAGAAAATTGGGGACCTGAGGAGTACGTATATTAAGGGGAGTGCAATCTGGTCGTGAAGTCCAAAGTATCCGGAACTGCAGCAGATGCCATCTAGGTCCCCAGGCTCTGGTACTACAAGAGGCTCCATCTTCTCTCACACCAGACTGATTGCAGGTCGTCACTCTCAGGTCTTCCTTCCACGCTTCCTTCCACGCTGTGGCTGTCGTGCTGGTGGGGTGGCAGAAGGAGGAGGAGGAGGAGGAGGAGGCGGAGCATGGTAACTATGGCAAACATGTGTGACTGGGGTCATCTCCCCAGCCCTACCCTTATTTAGGACATGGAGGATGAGCCCCTCACACATGTTGCGTTGCCCCACCTCCATACCCATCATTTTTGTGACAACCACCGAGCCAAAGGTCTCCTCGTCGGCGGGTGTGGCATGTAGGGAGTCTGAAGCCTCTCTGATCATCCGGAGCGCTGACTGTGCCGCATAACCCCCCCTTCTCGCCCTTTTGTACGGAGGGCGGAGGGGAGGGGTTTGGGTGTCAGTCAGGCTCCGAGGCCTAGCCCCCTCTTGGCTGCCACTACCCAGCTGGTGGCTGCCACTAACCCCTGCCTCCTCCTGACTGCCACCTTCCACAGCCACCTCCTGGCTGAGGTCTTCCTGTGTAGGAAAAAGGGACATAGTTTCAGTTATTTGTTCATCAAACACACACAATTCTCATCTAGTGACTGGTGCAAAATGTTTACAAATAGAAAACCATACAATTCTCAGCCCAGCAGTTTAGATTCTGGCCCCAAATGTCTCCCACACCACTGTCTGTTGATATGTCAAACATGTTAGGAACTAAGCAATTGGCGATCCTGAATTAAGTGAACATCATTCATTATTCCCATAAATGGTAACAAAACTACTATACCTGGAACAAGCTGGGCTCCTCCACCTCTTCCAGACTGGAAGGCCCAGGTTGCTCCTCGGAAGCCTCATCAGGGGTGGGCTGTGCGCAAGGAAGCGTGGAAGGAGGAGTTGAGGTTGGCTCCGTGACATCAGCCTGGTCCTTCAGAAAATGGAGACTCTGATAGTACCAGAGCTTGGGGACATAGACCTCATCTGCTGAAGTTGCAGTTTCCTCAGACTTCACGACCTTCTTCCTCTCCCTGATATACGCACTCCTCAGGCTGCCAATTTTCTTTCTAATATCATCAACAGTTGCCGTGGGGAACCTTGGCTTGACAAATTCCACAAGTTCCTCCAGGGCTGCGTGCCTCTTTGGTTTGTTGGTGTAATGTGGGTGTATACCCTGCCACAATATGGGAAAATCCCTGTATTTGGCAATGAAGAGGGGGAGAAAACTCATGTCGTTGAATCCCTTCATATCAATCTCTGCAAGACACAACAACACACCAAACCCTATAAATTATGTCAGGCTAAACTCTCCTAATCTTCTCCATAAAGAAGCCTCAAGTTCAAATCAGTCTAGGCTAGTTATGTACCAACGTTAAATTGTACCTTCGTTTGTAGCGATCGTCTCGTGTGAGTTTTCTCTCCCCTCGTCTCCCAGATCGTGGCTACGACACAGGCGTGTGACGTTTTATATACACTGCGCATGCTTCAAACTCCGCCCGCCCCTGACGATCTTTCTCGTCTATTCCCCACCCCTTCTCTTTACGGCGTAGTGGGGAGAGCACATGGCGGGGACACAGCAGGTGCGCCACAAATATCCCACCAACGAGGAGGAGGACGAGGAAAGTCCGGAGGCAGAAACGTCCCGATCCCGGAACCTGAAATTCAAGGCCTCCAATATGTCATTTGGAGAAATGTTGGAGATGGTGGACATATTAAAGAGGAGCGACTATGATGGGAAGTATGGGCCTTACCTCAACCCCAATGTCCGCAAGGCCAAGATCATGTCTAAAGTTGTGAGAAGGCTGTACAATAATTTTGGGGTACAACGATCCAAGGAGCAACTCAGGAAACGCTGGTCAGACCTGAAACTGAGGGAGGCCGATCAGTACAGAAAGATCAAGAGAATTCTTCAAAAAAGTAAGTAGTTGTGTTTTGTGTTTGATTTCTTGCTTGCATACTGCTCCATTGTGTTTTGATTTTTACCAAGTTGTACATTCCAAAATGGCCACTTTCAGGTTCGTCTGTGCATTCGATCGTACTCAGCCTCGATCTTTCTGCCACTGTCATGGTCGTGTGTGTGTGCATTCGATCGTACGCAACCTCGATCGTTTGGCCACTTATAATACGATGTTTGGTGTTTTTTTGGGGAAAGGAAGTTTGTTCTCACTAGAAATGTCATCAAGAATGTAAAGCCAATTTATTCAATGTAAAGGAGAGGTCACTCAGTAGCTGTTTACCCATCTGGACTCTAGAGCACTAGTGCTGGGACACCCAAACCCCCTTTTTATTATGCTTTTCCACACATGTGCTCCAGTGGATACTAGAGGGGGGTCTCCATCACACAAACTTCTACCAAAAAGCTAGTCAGTTTAGCACCTTTACAAAGTGACTTCATTCATGTAGTTGACATTTGTAACTGGCCAAACTAAAATAGTGTCCGTCACTTTCAAGCAATGTTTGTCATTTCCTATTTCTGCCCTCAATAGCTTGTGTTGCTAAATCTTCCTTTTGGACATTCTCATAGGGGAGCGAAAACTTGGGCCGTCTGAGGAAACCCCCAAACCAACACCTACCAAAAAAGGGGAAAGAGCAGAAGCAGAGGAGGAGGAGGAGGAGGAAGGAGAGATCATCGAACTTGGAGAAATTGTCACCACAACAGGTGAGTGTGGGAGAACACAGCTACTGGTAAGCTAATCCATGTATGGCTGCCTCATTTCCAACACCCCATTTTTGTTTGTTTGTGGTTTTTAGGTGACGTGGATGTTGTGGAAGAAAAATCGCACTTTACCACAGAGAGTGCCCACGTACTCATCGGAGAGATAATGGTCTGCAATAGAGATCTAGATTACATAAAGCAAAACATCAATGATGTTCAACAAAAATTGAAGAACATCATTGATATTTTAGGAAAAATATGAAAACGCACCAAGTAATTAACACACATTTGTGCCAGCTTCAGAACACATTTGCAACTTAAAAACTGTCTGAAATTTGGAACATGCACACATTGTGTCCACATGTGCTAGCTCCCACCATGGTGGATGATTGGCAATTTTTTTTTTGGGGGTGCAAACACTTTACGAACTACTAATGTGGTTGGGGTTATGGGGTTGCACCCCCAAAAAAACGTCCATTCATCCCCATGATGGAAAATGGCACTTTTGAAGCTTCTAGGCATGTGTTTTACCATCTAATGACCATTTTCAGTCCCAAATTGTGTGCATGTTCCAAATTTCCACTTTTCGGGGGTGACCCCCCCATGTGATGAAGGCAAGATCAAACACACTTTGAACATATAGTCATGTCTGATCTTGTCTTCACTTTACAAAGTTGAACTTTCCAAGTTCCTAGGTTCTGTTTTGCTCCATGCCTGGTTTTACCAATTGCGGAATGTTTGTAAACAATGTTGTAAATAACCAAGATGTTGTCAGTTTTGGCGTGAAGATTGTAAACGCACTTGGGAATGTTTTCCTAGTAAACTTTTATTTTTCTAAATGTGTGGCTTCCTTATTTAAAAAACACAATGCATTATGTATGTAAAATGAAAAGGATATGGGGGGCAATGGGTGTTATTTACTAAAGGCAAATCCACTTTGCACTCCAATTTTCTTTCCCGGGGAACTTTTTCAATGCACTTGTAGAGCATAGCGGATTTGACTTATGTAAATGACACCCACAGTGCTTTGTACGAAAACACGGAGCACAGCATTTTGGAGAATACACACATGTCAGACCTGGTGATGAAAAGGAGTATTTTGGGTGTCAGTTATGCAGTACAAACCTTCTCTAGACCAAAGATTAGGTAGCAAACACACAACATGAGAATAATCTTTTTGGGAAGAAGAGACTGTTACCTCCTTTTGCCCAGAAAGTGCATTCCCACTGTCGAAGGCAAAGGGAAAAAATGTCAAAGTAAAATAAGCTAAAAAGAAGACTGAAATGACATGAAATCATAGGTTGGTTAAAATATCAGATTTATTAAAAAATGCCTCTCACACATCGTCAGGCAGAGCAATGGCCCCCCTACCCACAAAGTACTGCATATATTGGTCCCGGACCACACGGGCATTTAGAGGGGGCAAGCCTGGACGTGCCACTCGAAGGGCTGTGAGTTCGGCATTTGGAGGGCCCTCCACATCTGGGCCAACGGGCACCACATAGTTCCTGTTATGTCTTTTGAGGAAGTTGTGCAATATGCAACAGGCAAGAACTATGTGGTTCAGTTTGTATTCCGCCAAGTTAAATGCCGTCAGGAACAGGCGGAAGCGGCTGGCCAGGATGCCAAAAGCGTTCTCCACAACTCTTCTGGCTCTGGACAGCCTGTAGTTGAAGACCCTCTGGTCCGGGGTGAGGGTCCTCATCGGGAACGGCCTCATCACATGGGGAGTCAACGCAAACGCTTCATCTGCGACAAAGACGAAGGGGAGTCCTTCGGCATTCTCCTCTGGAGGTGGCAAGCACAGACTGCCACTTTGGAGACGCCAGTAGAACTCCGTGTGCGTAATGGCCCCACCATCCGATATCCGGCCGTTCATCCCCACGTCCACATACATAAACTCGTATGTTGCCGACACCACCGCCAACATCACTACACTATTAAACCCTTTATAATTATAATAGTAGGACCCCGAGTTGGGCGGTGGGACGATGCGGACGTGTTTCCCATCAATTGCCCCTCCGCAGTTAGGAAAGTCCCAACGGCTGGCAAAGTGGGAGGCCACAGTCTGCCATTCCTGTGGCGTGGAAGGGAACTGTGGAGTGAAACAAGAAAAAAAAATTAGTCACTTTGCACCTAAACATTGCAAGCAGATTAGACAATCAACATCTTGGAACAAGAGCATTGTCTAAAATTGGAGGCTGGAAAGTATTTGCACAGAAAAGTAGAGGCTCCCCTTCACAGATTACTCACCCCCCCATCAATCCCCCCACTTCTGATGGGCCATTGGCAATAACTAGGGGTTTTGGGGGGGGGTGGTGGACAGCTAACCCTCTGCACTTCATTGATTGGCAAATGGCTCAATAATGTGGGCTAGTTTGGCCAGACCCTCTGTACTTAACACTATTGGCAGGCCACAGGAAAGATCAAATAACATTTCAACCCCCCCCCCCCCCCCCCCCAAAAAAGGGCAGGCACAGTGTGACATTATTAAATTACCAAGCAAGCTAATAGGAGGGAAAGAAGACAAAAAAATAGGAAATGGAATGTATGGAGGCAGTCCCTTGCACTACATGCTTTGCTGAATTCATCCCTAAAGATGCGCACTATAAAGAGGTAGGTATATAGTGTGTATGGACCTTGGGAAAGCCAGCAGATAAAGGATTGGTACCATCTGACAGAGCAGTTGGGGGAGGGGGTTCCTAATGAGTTTGCCCCCCCCCCCCCCACCAAAAGAACAAAAAAAGGGGGCTCTACATGAAGTAAACCACACAGCAAACATTTGTGCATATTTTAGGGGGTGTTTTGGGGCAAACAATACTATGCAGCAGACAAAAGACATTGCTTAAGTGACTAGGCCATAGGTGTCTATTGGGGCAGAAGAGCATGCTGGTGAGGTAAGTGAAGGGAAAAATGCATGAAGGAGAAAAGGGGCACAGCATATTAGAACATATTGCAATCATGGTAATTAGGGAAGGAGCTCAAAAATACAAGTCATTAGCAAACAGAGCATACATAGAAGGGAATAGTAAAGTAGAAATGTTACCTTAATATAGTCCTCCTGCAGGACCTGAATGATGGCAGAACAGGTCTCTGGAATAATGATTCCCAGGGCCTGGGGAGAGATACCTGAAGAGAACTTCAAATCCTGAAGACTTCTCCCTGTCGCCAAGTACCTCAACGTGGCAACAAGCCTCTGCTCCGGAGTAATGGCTTGTCTCATGCAGGTATCCTGCCGGCTGATAAAGGGGGTCAGCAAAGCCAAAAGACGGTGAAAATCGGGGTCCGTCATCCTGAGAAAGTTCCTGAAATCATCAGGATTATTCTCCCGGATCTCACGAAGCAAAGGCATGTGCGAGAACTGGTCACGCTGAAGCAACCAATTCTTGGTCCACATACTCCTCGTCACTCTGTTCATGGACGGGTCTTGGGTCAAAGCTAAAAGCCCGACACCAATTCCGCGTACAGCACGAACTCGGCGACGAGTACGCACGGGAAACATCGCTCAGAAGGTCACAAAAGGTCGGCTGGTCAGAACGGACAAACAGAAAGCACCGATAAACAGCAAGGCCTGAAAGAACGAAGTGAATACCAGCAACGAGCAGACAATAAGCAGTGCAAATCAAAGCGTCCTATATCAAGATATAGGCCGCAATGACCAACAAATGCGAACTGACTACACGCACTAATAAACAGATACGCACGACAAGCACAAACTGAAGAGCAGTAACGATCTGAGTCAGAAAACTGAGAAGCGCGAATCTTAAGTCACCAAACTTCCACTAACTCTCGATAAACACGGGATCAGCAGAAGGAGCCCAACGGGTGCCTGACGTGGTGCTGAACTTCCCTTTTGTAATCTCGTGGACGACGACTTACGTCACGACGTTCTTCCGGACCGGATATTCCGACAACGTAGTCCGACCGTGTGTACGCAACGCCAACATCGGACAAAGTACGTCGGACAAAGTCCGACTGACCTGGTCCGCGGATTGTCCGAGCGTGTGTATGGGGCTTAACTGTTATGGTGATCATTGTAATCAGGACAGAGAGTGAAGAAACATCCCAAATGTAAGGGCTCATCGGCACTGCCACGTGGGGACTGTACATACACATTTTTTTGGAGACTGTGGAGTAGAGTCTGAGCCAGATTTTTATTGGATTGGTTAGATATAATAGTTAGATATGCACTGGAAACTCCTCATAACTTTTATATACATGTTTTGTATGGTAAGGGTCTTTGAAGACTAAATTTCGATTGGTATAGTTTCAAGAGCATACAGAACCTGTGAAAACTCTCCCCCCCCCCCCCCCCCCCCGAAGACACTACTGCTGCGTACAGCCACCCAAAAAAAGCAACACATGAATATGTTTTTTAATAATGAGAAACGTATAAGTGGAATTATTGGACCTCTGGTGTCAATGTTCTAAAATTCTTTTATGGTATTTGGCTTCCTCATCAGATGTCACCTAACACCTATCCTTTTAAAAATCCTACCTGAATGGGCAGAATACAGTTCTTCCTTAGGTCGTCTTCACCCAATCCCCTGTAACATACCATGCTTACTTCTACCTTCTGCTCCCTTGGAACTGCTTTGATATCGGAGATACCTTTTAACAATGAGATCCCTCTGATGCTTTGGAAGCTCTCTGCGGACCAGGGATTTTGCTGTAGGATGTGACTAAGAAAATGTCAGGAAAGACCTACTAGAATAGCTGAACCTTATTTGGGGTTAATCAGAGGCACTTTAAATGATGGCAGGTGTGTACTGAACATTATTTAACATGAAATTGAATATGATTGCGCAATTCTGAACACAGCTACATCCCCAGTTATAAGAGGGTGTGCACACTTATGCAACCACATTATTTTAGTCTTTTATTTTTACTTCCCCCCTAAAAGATTTCTGTTTGTTTTTGAATTGAGTTGTACAGTTTATTGGTCACATTAAAAGGTGGAAAAAGTTCTTAAATGATTTATCTTTGTCTCATTTTTTTACATCACAGAAAACTGACATTTTAACAGGGGTGTGTAGACTTTTTATAGCCACTGTACATTAGGAGGTTACATAGCTTTTTGTTGTTAAAGGACAATGGTTGATAGAAACATACAGGCTGCCACTGGTGACCTCGCTTTCTGACAATGTTAGTTGCCTGGCCGGCAGGCATACCGGTCCTCCCACTTTAGCAGATTTTAAGACACTGACTTAAACAAGTATACCAATCAGAACACAAAATTTCACTTGCAACATGCTTTTCAGAAGTAAAGTACTGAGAACAGATGGAGCCAGGCATCCCTCATTCTTATAAATTGATAAAAAGAAAGGAGCGTTCTGTGTCCAGAGAAATGTGACTTCTAAAATATTGGTTCATAGACGTTTATTATTAAAAAGTAGCAACATGTACATCAAGACAATGCATTTCAGGGGAATAGACTCCACCTTCATCAGGGCAGAATCCAGGATGGCAGGATGCCGGCTTTAGTTGTATAGGCCGCAATGCCTATACATCAATACTGCCTTTACAACTAAAGCCGGCATCCTACCTTCCTGGTTACTGCCCTGAAGAAGGGGGAGTCTATTCCCCCGAAATGCGTTGGCTTGATGTACATGTTGCTACTTTTTAATAAATGTCTACAAACCATATTTTAGAAGTCACATTTCTCTGGAGACCAGGCGCTCCTTTCCTTTTATCTATGTCTACATGCTGAAACAACCTTAAAGTGGTGTTGCCACCAAAAAAAAAAAATTGGCTTAAAAATCAAAAAAAAAAAAAAATGTTTTACTCACCTCTAAATGCCTGTTGCTAGGGGGTCCCTCATAGTCTGCCACCTTCAGTGCCTGGCCACTGACATCACTTCCCCTCGGCGCCGCAAAGTCATCTGGGACCTGTCACATGTCCCAGATGACTGAGTGTCGAATCACGGCGCCGCTCGCCCAATGCGCAGTGGGGGCCTGGCTGTGGCCCACATTAAGAATGCCGCGAGCGGAGCGGGGAACGAGGGGGGGGCCTCGTTCACCCGCATCGCTGGACCCTGGGACAGGTAAGTGTCCGATTATTAAAAGTCAGCAGCTGCAGTATTTGTAGCTGCTGACTTTTAAAAAAAATTTTTTGTGGGGCCTCCTCTTTAAGGTGACACAGAAAAGGCAGCAGTCCATTGCTTGAGAAAGCCCATCGCCACCATCCATCACTGGGCACTATCCATTGGTAGCAATTTCTTCCTTTTTGCCCCCAACGAATACCCATTCAGGACCAGTGGCCTATGCAGTCAGTCCAGTACGGTCTCCAACACAAGCTAGATCATTCTCAGAAATAACCTCTTTAAACTTTTCAATATGGAATTCCTTAGAACAAGTGTTTTGTACTCATGTTTAGGCTGTAGCCTGCGTCATCCCTGTGAAATCCAGCCAGCACATGGTTTATCGGTAAACTTACAAATTATCACATTATCGTTCTTGTTTTTCTGGCTGTGAGATGTAACAGCACATGCAATGAAAGCTGAGAAGCCTTTAGAAGCATTAAACATCACCTTCTTCAAATCAAGAAAAGCAGATGCAGTGTTGATTCAGTAATGGAACAGGTTGCACTGCGGGCGATGCCTATTGTGTTGACTGGGACCCACAGAATCAATGACGCTGTCTAAGAAAGGCGTTATTTTTTCTTTGGGCAGAAAAACTTTATGGAACGCATTTTTTTTTTTTTTTTTACGTACAAAACAGTGTATCCAAAAACAAAAATATGACACAGGTAAACAGCTTTTCACTGCACTTTTTTTTTGTCCCTGAAATTATTGAAGCTTCCTTATTGGGGGTGCAGTCTTAACAGTAATATTCAGATGATCAGCAATGAGTGAACGGCACTTTGGAGCATCTACCCTTTATGTAGCTCCCCACATACCCCACTATTGGGTTTTCTGGCTAGTCAGCAGCACCAGAAGCCATCTCTGTGCCATCTAACATTATTAAGTCCCGTCCCCCCCCCCGTCCCCCCATTTAGAGTATTATTTTATAATTTTGATTCTGCAATGTTCTTTTTTGGGTAGCTAGTAACTGTAAACATCTCTCTAAAGTAGCAGGTTGATGAATGGGCCTCACTGTATTACTATTGTAAGGTCAGAGCTACAGCATTCAGCTACAGATGGCTTAGTGCCTGGGTGTTATTGCCGTCAGGAGCAGCTACTGATTATTCAGTGCTGATAAGCGTCCCTGATGTCAGCCTGGCGACTATGATTGCAGAAAGTTACTATCAGAGACCCATCTATCACTTTATACAATGTGTGGGCTTTAGAGTCCCAGCTAATCCATTTGGCTCATCCGTACAGGTCCCTCTGTGCTGGAAGCAGCTGGCGGGGCTAAAAATAAATCCATTTACTGAGGCACTCACCCATCTAACACTCCTCTCGCTGTTTAACAGGCCTTACATCAGACAATGCCTGTGTTAGTACCCTCACTGATGAACCTTGCTTAGTATAGCTCAGCTTCCAGTGGCTTAGGTTGGCTCTGGATTCAAGCAAGTACAAGTAAAGATCTCCGTGCTCATCATCAGTGGCCGATGAGCACTGGGCATGCCCCAATATTCACCCAGCAATTAGTGTACATGTGGAATTTGGGAATAGTTGGTCAGAAATGTGTTTATTGAATACTTGGGAATCTTTAATCCTTCTACAAAAAAGAGAAATTGACTGGGACCTGTTTGCAGAGAGAATTTAAAACCTTGGAACAAGTCTGAGATCAGATGCCGGGCCAAGGGGACAGGTCTAACAGCAAGGCATGCCACAATTAAATGCAGGGTATGTGCTGCATGTTGTGGCAAATCCAAATGTTTTACAGGGTTGCACCTGGGTGCACTACAGCAAAACATGGGGATAATATGGCGTGACAGTGGCAGGCCAGCAGGGTATTACATTTTGGTACTAAGGTCCTTTAAAACAGCGTTGCATTTACAATATGTAGACAAATGGCAATCCTGACAATATGCAGGCGGCAAACAAGCAATCATGGCAAAACATGGGAAACAAATGGGCAATCATGACAATAAGTGGCAATGACATAAAATAAAAGTGACAATCCAATCCATTCATTTACTCCAATATTTCATCTAATTCTATGCACCCTCTGGTATCCTCAGTGGCCAGAAGGAGAAGTGAGCAGAACTCACACCCCCGTCCAGATCTACTGAATTATAATAATTTCAGAAGCAGTGCATCAGCAGCTGAACGCCAGGTGGCCCAGATACCAAACAATCAAACTAATTTTCTGAAGTCCCCAAGTGAAAGCCAGGAAGTTCCCTGTTATTAAATGTTTCATCTTCTGTACCCTGCTTCCCTAATGAGTCAGTATTTTTATGAAGCATACCCAAACCATGAACTTAGTTTGATTTTAACATACGGTAGTTACATAGTTGGTAGAGTTGACACCAGTTCATCCAGTTCAACCTGGTGGGTGTGGGTTTGTGTATGTATTTATGTCTTTACCACTTCCCATATCCCTGTATAATGTGTACGCTAAGATGCCCATCTCAAGTTCACTCTGTGTAGCCATTCCTCATAACTGAGATCCTCCAGCTCCCTTATTAGCTTTGTTGCCCTTGTCTGGACCCTCTCCCATTCCATCACATCCTTCCTGAGGACTGGTGACCAGAACTGGATGGCATACTCAAGATAAGGGCAAACTAGAGTTTTGTAGAATAGTAGAATTATAGGTTTATCTCTTTACTGAATACCCTTTTTAATGCATGCTTATAGTCTACTGGCCTTGCTTGCTGCAGCTTTGCATTGCATACTATTGCTAAAGCGGTCATATATTAGGACCCCCAGATCCTTTTCCATAGAGTTCCATAGAGAAACAAACATGCATTGTTGTATCACAATCCCTAGCTCTGATGAGTACAGACAGAATAATGGAGCGCGGACAGCTTCAAATGTGGTGGCGCGGGAAGGGTTAATGGATACAGCTTTCCACCTACAAAGTGATTCATAGTTAGTGACCTGTATCTGTATCTCACCTGTCTAGCTGAGACCACAGCTGACGTGATAACCAGCTCAGCCAAGTGGAACTTTTTCATTTCAGTCTCCCGGAGACGCTTCCTGGAAACCTGAATGGGATAACGAGCTGAATGCTAGCTATCTGCATTTTCTCCCTTCCTGTCTTACTCTGTGATTAGCTTCTGCCTATACTTCTCCTTTCGATGATGAACATTTATATGGGGGGGATTGGAGGGAGAGTTTCAGGGATGATGTCAGTGCTGGGATTGTAAATCAAAGAATTTGTACTCCAGGAATGAAGTCAATCTGTATTTTAGGATTGCTGTACAAACTTTTTCTTTAAAGGCTTACAACAATTCTTCGCCGCTCAGCCTGGCCGTTGATTGGCTAGAGTGGATGGATTGAAAGCAGCGCAGCCATTGGCTCGCACTGCTGTCAATCACATCCAATGACGCGCATGCCGGGGGGTGGGCAGAGTGATACATTGAGTGGCTACGGCTGCCAGCTGTATCAGGGGAGCGCGCCCGCAAGCACTCCATACCATGCAAGGGAGCTCACATGAAGTTGTGGAGTCCTTGCGGGAGGGAGCCGAAACAGCCGCCGAGGGACCCAAGAAGACCAGGTTCCACTCTGTGCAAAACGAGCTGCACAGTGGAGGTAAGTATAGCATGTTTGTTATTTCCAAAAAAATAATTTCCTTTAGTGACCCTTTAAAATTAGTTTGTTATCCAGAAGTAGTTGGAGTTTTTAGGTAAGAGGTGCATAGCGCAACTTTTACAGAGGAACATCAGAACAAAAGCTCAATGCATTTACAGAATGTACAGTAGCATACTGTACCTTTCATCCAAATAAAATCTCCCACCCTCTTAATCTTAATCAAACCCATGATGAACTTTGGCCTCTGGACATGTAATCTCTTCTTAAAGTGGTGTTGCACATAAAAAAAAAAAAAATGCGCGGGAGTGACGTCATCGCGGCTCCGTCGAATGACAGCGCCGGAGCAGCGAGATCCACCAAGAAGAAGGAGGCTCCTTACACAAGGGGACAGCGGTGACTTTGCTGACTCCTGTAGTCCATTATGCTTTACCTTTGCAGGGAAACAAAGAGGAAGTAAACCCATCGGAGTTTACTTCCTCTTTAATTAAAGTTGAGCATTGCTCCTCAATAAAGTGAAGTCACCCTAATGCCGCGTACACACGAAGGGACTTTTCCCGGCGGACCTAAGTCCAGCGGACAATCCGCTGGACTTTCCAGCTGGGTCCGCTGGACTAAAAAGCGAACGGACTTGACCACACACGATCACGCAAAAAGTCAGACGGTTCACGCGATGACGTACAGCACGTACGACGGGACTAGAAAACGAAAAATACTAGAAAAATACTTGCTACTGAGCATGCGTCCTTTTTGGTCCGCCGGACCATACTACACACGGCCGGATTGTCCGCTGGACTGCTAAGTCCAGCGGATAATTTTAAAACAAAACTTAAAACTTTAGTCCGCCGTACTTTGGCCAAAAAAAGTCAGCCGGCGCCCACACACGAGGGGATTATCCGCTCGACTTCGGTCCAGCGGATAATCCCACGGGATAATCCCTTCGTGTGTACGCGGCATAAGACAGCGTGTTACTGGCTGGGTCACCAGGTGAAAATAAAAGCTTAAAACAATCAAGGCAGCCAACACATTTAAGCTGGGTTCACACTATGTTTACATGTGGCTCACAGCAGGGGTCCGGTGCGTCCCCCCCCCCCCCCCCCCCCCCCCGTTCACCGTTTCAGGTCTGATTTCAGCCCAAAATTTTTAAACGGACCAAAAAACGCACAGGGCTCCTGTGCAAATCCACACCAGAGCCACAGCAGAGATATGTGAACCAACTCCATTGAGAGATGGTCAAAATCTTCTGCTATTGCTATTTTTTTTTACTTTTACCTACAGGTAAGCCTATAATAAGGCTAACCTGTAGGTAAAAAAAAATATCTCCTAAACCTGTATGGTTAAGGAGATATTCCCTTCGCAATGAGCCGCTGACTGCAGCGGCGCATGCACACAGGGGATTCTCGGCTGAAAGCCCGGCAGACGCCAGACCCTGCCTGGAGGAAATCTCCTGCGCTCATGCGCGGGAGTGGCGATATCGTGGCTCCGGCCACTCACAGCGCCGGAGCCACGATACCTGGAAGACACGCAGAGGGAACATGTCAGCTCCCTCTGTGTGGATCGGGCGAGATGTCTGGGCCTCGTTCTAAGGTAAGTATTTCATAATGAGGTATGCGGTGCATACTAGCTCATTATGCCTTTTCCCTTGCAGGTCTGAAAAAAAAAAAAGTCAGCGGGTATACAGCCGCTTTAAGGATTGGTAAGCTAAAATATATAACTTTTTTAGTGTAATCCCGCTTTATGTGAAGCCCTTTCATGAGGTCAGGGGTCACCATGTCAGGAAGTAAATGCAAGGCCTTCTAATAAAACCCTAGATAGCAGTATTAACCTGTAGGAATTCCAGTCCTTTCCCCCTTGACATATACTTTAAGGCCCCTTTCACACATGCGGACCGTATGTCCGTTTTTCATCCATCCGTTTTTGGTTAAAAAACGGACATACATGCATGTCTATGGGGCAGCGGGTGTCAGCGGATGAGCATCCGCTGACACCCGCTATTGTCCGCCTCCGCAATTGTCCGGTTCTGCAGATGGAGCAAAATCCTATTTTTTCATCCGTCTGCAGAGCGGATCGGATGAACACGGACAGACGGTCCGTGTTCATCCGATCCTCCATAGAGGAGAGCGGAGAACTGACAGGGCGGTCCCTGCACAGTGTGCAGGGACCGCCCTGTCATCAGTCGGCTCAGCGGGGAACAGCTGTGCGATCCCCGCTGAGCAGCGGATCTTCACGGGGCGGATCATTACGGATCCGCCCCGTGTGAAAGGACCCAAACAGTTGCTTAACCACTTAAAGACCAGCCTCGTTTTGAGATTTTGGTGTTTAAAACATTTTTTTTTTGCTAGAAAATTACCCCCAAACATTATATATTGTTTTTTTCTAATACCCTAGAGAATAAAATGGCGGTCATTGCAATACTTTTTTTCACACCGTATTTGCGCGGCAGTCTTACAAGCGCACTTTTTTTGGAAAAAATTCACTTTTTTGAATAAAAAAATAAGACAACAGTAAAATTAGCCCAATTTTTTTTTCATATTGTGAAAGATAATGTTACGCCGAGTAAACTGATACCCAACATGTCACACTTCAAAAATTGCGCCCGCTCGTGGAATGGCGTCAAACTTTTACCCTCAAAAATCTCCATAGGCAACGTTTAAAAATTTCTACAGGTTGCATGTTTTAAGTTAGAGGAGAATTAGAATTATTGCTCTCGGTCTGGTTATTGCTGCTGCCGTTACCGAGATAGCCCTCTTCAAAAAAGGGACGTACATCATCATGCGCTGGTCGTGAAGTGGTTAAACACTACAACTACTGGTTAATTAAAAAGAGTCTTTTTTCATGAACTTAAAAGGGAAGTATGGCTTTCTGAAAAAAAACAATTATACTCACCTAGGTGGATGCAACATTGATCTGATGCTGCATCTGTCCCTCCGCCAGCTCTGCAGTGAGAACTAAGATATCGTGAAGGAAAGTGCAGCGCTAAAAGAGTGAACGGTTGTGATGCCCTTCAACAAACAAAAAATTCTTCAATAGTGGTTAAAGAAATAATAATATAAACCTGAAGCAAACAAACAAAAATTCCTCAGGGTGATTAAGGAAATAATAAGAACCTGAAGTAAAAGACAAACAATACAAATAATGTTTGTAGTACACAAAAAAGTCCCAAGAAATTCCTCAGTGATGATTGAGGAACAAATTCCTGTATACATTTAAAGTGAAAGATAACATATAAAAATAATGATAATATCTTTAGTGAACAAAAATGTCCCAAAGTGATGCAATATGGATGACGTCAAGTCAGGATGATCCTGGACCAAAGCCTCTGGTACACACACTCGTATGAGAAAGGAAATAGATGTACGCTTACCAGAACTGGTGGACTCCCTGTCAGCAACAGGGAGTCAAACAGGCATAGAGAGGCTCTAGATGGCCTGCGACCTCGATGATCCAGGGCGGGCGGATAGACTCTATGGAACCACTCACGACTTCGCCAACAGGATGCAGTAGGTCAAGGTAAAGGCAGCTGGCATGGAATCTGGATCCTCATGGATGAGATAGGGACTCCTGGATAGCCACTTGATAGATAAAATGAAGTGAGCCATTAGTGGACACCCACTAAAGATGGAACGAGGGCTCTCTTGGAATACTCTCCAAACTAATTTTCAGATCATATGGAGAAAAAATGAAAAAGAAAAAACCAGGAGGGGACTCCAATGGTGTAGATGGTGTAGATCAATCAGGCGGGTTTTTATTTAAAAAAAACTAATACAAAACAAGTAATGGCATAAAAGTGATCACATTTAAAAAGCAGTGTGGGTATGGGTATGACCTGGCCCAGGTCATACCCATACCCACACTGCTTTTTAAATGTGATCACTTTTATACCATTACTTGTTTTGTATTCGGTTTTTTTAAATAAAAACCCGCCTGATTGATCTACACCATCTACACCATTGGAGTCCCCTCCTGGTTTTTTCTTTTTCATTTTTCTCCATATGATCTGAAAATTTGTTTGGAGTGTATTCCAAGAGAGCCCTCGTTCCATCTTTAGTGGGTGTCCACTATTGGCTCACTTCATTTCATCTATCAAGTGGCTATCCAGGAGTCCCTATCTCATCCATGAGGATCCAGATTCCATGCCAGCTGCCTTTACCTTGACCTACCGCATCCTGTTGGCGAAGTCGTGAGTGGTTCCATAGAGCCTCTCTATGCCTGTTTGACTCCCTGTTGCTGACAGGAAGTCCACCAGTTCTGGTAAGTGTACATCTATTTCCTTTCTCATACGAGTGTGTGTACCAGAGGATTTGGTCCAGGATCATCCTGACTTGACGTCATCCATATTGCATCACTTTGGGACATTTTTGTTCACTAAAGATATTATCATTATTTTTATATGTTATCTTTCACTTTAAATGTATACAGGAATTTGTTCCTCAATCATCACTGAGGAATTTCTTGGGACTTTTTTGTGTACTACAAACATTATTTGTATTGTTTGTCTTTTACTTCAGGTTCTTATTATTTCCTTAATCATCATTGAGGAATTTTTGTTTGTTTGCTTCAGGTTTATATTATTATTTCTTTAATCACTATTGAAGAATTTTTTGTTTGTTGAAGGGCATCACAACCGTTCACTCTTTTAGCGCTGCACTTTCCTTCACATTGCCCATTGAATATTTGTCTTATTCTAGCGCAGCCGCTTCACTTGCACTGTGTGCTTTTATTTGAGTTTAGCGCTATAATTTCTCCCATTTTCCACAGAACTAAGATATCAAACACGTCTGATTGTTCTGTTCTCCCCTCCGCTCTTAGCAGAGAGCCGTGATGATCAGTCTCCAGCTCTCTGCTCTGCCCCTCCAGCACTCACTGGAGCGCTGGCACGTGGAGGGGATGGGAGGGGCTGGCTCAGGCTCTCGGCGGATCACTGAGAGGTTGAGCTAGGTGCCGATCCAGGCTTCTGGGTTGATCCCGGCCACAGGAGTGCAGAACTAACTGCACTCCTATGATCCATAGGTGAAGTATAGCCAAAAAAGCTTTGGCTATATTTCTCCTTTAAAAATATAAGACAAATACTTAATTCTTGTAAGAAATTACCACCAATATAAATCATTGTTGTCAGTACGTATGTTAATTAAACAATACTTCACAAAAAGAAATTCAACAACGCAAATAGCGAATGTAAAACATTAGACAGCTCCGTAATAGGATAACTGGCTAGAGAGATCTGAAGCAACTGAAGAGCAGAGCCAGTTTTTTTTTTTTTTTTTACAATATTGTTCTGTCAATTTTAGATTATAATTTGTAATCTATGTAGACATAATGTTTTTTTTTTTTGTGCACATCCTCTAATTAATGAAAACCGAATGTGTTTAAAGTGGGAAAAGAAATTAGCCCAATTTTTTTTTCATATTGTGAAAGATAATGTTACGCCGAGTAAACTGATACCCAACATGTCACACTTCAAAAATTGCGCCCGCTCATGGAATGGCGTCAAACTTTTACCCTCAAAAATCTCCATAGGCAACGTTTAAAAATTTCTACAGGTTGCATGTTTTAAGTTAGAGGAGAATTTGAATTATTGCTCTCGGTGTGGTTATTGCTGCTGCCGTTTCCGAGATAGCCCTCTTCAAAAAAGGGACGTACATCATCATGCGCTGGTCGTGAAGTGGTTAAACACTACAACTACTGGTTAATTAAAAAGAGTCTTTTTTCATGAACTTAAAAGGGAAGTATGGCTTTCTGAAAAAAACAATTATACTCACCTAGGTGGATGCAACATTGATCTGATGCTGCATCTGTCCCTCCGCCAGCTCTGCAGTGAGAACTAAGATATCGTGAAGGAAAGTGCAGCGCTAAAAGAGTGAACGGTTGTGATGCCCTTCAACAAACAAAAAATTCTTCAATAGTGATTAAAGAAATAATAATATAAACCTGAAGGAAAACAAACAAAAATTCCTCAATGGTGATTAAGGAAATAATAAGAACCTGAAGTAAAAGACAAACAATACAAATAATGTTTGTAGTACACAAAAAAGTCCCAAGAAATTCCTCAGTGATGATTGGGGAACAAATTCCTGTATACATTTAAAGTGAAAGATAACATATAAAAATAATGATAATATCTTTAGTGAACAAAAATGTCCCAAAGTGATGCAATATGGATGACGTCAAGTCAGGATGATCCTGGACCAAAGCCTCTGGTACACACACTCGTATGAGAAAGGAAATAGATGTACGCTTACCAGAACTGGTGGACTCCCTGTCAGCAACAGGGAGTCAAACAGGCATAGAGAGGCTCTAGATGGCCTGCGACCTCGATGCTCCAGGGCGGGCGGATAGACTCTATGGAACCACTAACGACTTCGCCAACAGGATGCAGTAGGTCAAGGTAAAGGCAGCTGGCATGGAATCTGGATCCTCATGGATGAGATAGGGACTCCTGGATAGCCACTTGATAGATGAAATGAAGTGAGCCAATAGTGGACACCCACTAAAGATGGAACGAGTGCTCTCTTGGAATACTCTCCAAACAAATTTTCAGATCATATGGAGAAAAATGAAAAAGAAAAAAACAGGAGGGGATTCCAATGGTGTAGATGGTGTAGATCAATCAGGCGGGTTTTTATTTAAAAAAAACAAATACAAAACAAGTAATGGTATAAAAGTGATCACATTTAAAAAGCAGTGTGGGTATGGGTATGACCTTTTTCATTTTTCTCCATATGATCTGAAAATTTGTTTGGAGTGTATTCCAAGAGAGCCCTCGTTCCATCTTTAGTGGGTGTCCACTATTGGCTCACTTCATTTCATCTATCAAGTGGCTATCCAGGAGTCCCTATCTCATCCATGAGGATCCAGATTCCATGCCAGCTGCCTTTACCTTGACCTACCGCATCCTGTTGGCGAAGTCGTGAGTGGTTCCATAGAGCCTCTCTATGCCTGTTTGACTCCCTGTTGCTGACAGGGAGTCCACCAGTTCTGGTAAGTGTACATCTATTTCCTTTCTCATACGAGTGTGTGTACCAGAGGCTTTGGTCCAGGATCATCCTGACTTGACGTCATCCATATTGCATCACTTTGGGACATTTTTGTTCACTAAAGATATTATCATTATTTTTATATGTTATCTTTCACTTTAAATGTATACAGGAATTTGTTCCTCAATCATCACTGAGGAATTTCTTGGGACTTTTTTGTGTACTACAAACATTATTTGTATTGTTTGTCTTTTACTTCAGGTTCTTATTATTTCCTTAATCACCATTGAGGAATTTTTGTTTGTTTGCTTCAGGTTTATATTATTATTTCTTTAATCACTGTTGAAGAATTTTTTGTTTGTTGAAGGGCATCACAACCGTTCACTCTTTTAGCGCTGCACTTTCCTTCACATTGCCCATTGAATATTTGTCTTATTCTAGCGCAGCCGCTTCACTTGCACTGTGTGCTTTTATTTGAGTTTAGCGCTATAATTTCTCCCATTTTCCACAGAACTAAGATATCAAACACATCTGATTGTTCTGTTCTCCCCTCCGCTCTTAGCAGAGAGCCGCGATGATCAGTCTCCGGCTCTCTGCTCTGCCCCTCCAGCACTCACTGGAGCGCTGGCACGTGGAGGGGATGGGAGGGGCTGGCTCAGGCTCTCAGCGGATCACTGAGAGGTTGAGCTAGGTGCCGATCCAGGCTTCTGGGTTGATCCCGGCCACAGGAGTGCAGAACTAACTGCACTCCTATGATACATAGGTGAAGTATAGCCAAAAAAGCTTTGGCTATATTTCTCCTTTAAAAATACAAGACAAATACTTAATTCTTGTAAGAAATTACCACCAATATAAATCATTGTTGTCAGTACGTATGTTAATTAAACAATACTTCACAAAAAGAAATTCAACAACGCAAATAGCGAATGTAAAACATTAGACAGCTCCGTAATAGGATAACTGGCTTGAGAGATCTGAAGCAACTGAAGAGCAGAGCCAGTTTTTTTTTTTTTTACAATATTGTTCTGTCAATTTTAGATTATAATTTGTAATCTATGTAGACATAATGTTTTTTTTTTTTTTGTGCACATCCTCTAATTAATGAAAACCGAATGTGTTTAAAGTGGGAAAAGAAAAAAGTTAGCACAACACAATCTGTGATAAGAGAACAGACAGGTCTATGCAGATAGTGGTTGAGCAGGATGGCTTGCAGGTGTAAATCTGCAATTTGTCTCTTAGTAACCGGTGTCTCGGGAATGCTTAATAAGGGATTGGCCTGTGTGCAGGGACCCTAAAATATAAAAATAAATAAGCCTTATAAAAGCACACACATACATGAGGGATTATATTTCACACACTCCCAGCAAGCATGCAGAATCCATTTATTCCGAACTTACATTTACTGCACATATAATTAAAAAGGAAAAATGAATGGGTCAGTATAACCAAAACTGACATTTATTTTATGGTAGTGGCTGGAAAGCCGATAGTTTTTTTATACTAAGGGCTCATTCACACCAGTGAACACTGGTATACATTGAACACTGGTATACATTGAACACTGGTATACATTGAACACTGTTATACATTGTGCATAGCGATTCATGGTTACAACACATTACAGTACTTAATGTTTTTCTTAAATTGAAATGACACTTTATGTAACTTGCATTGCAGTCATGTTCTGCACTGTGATAAAATGTAGTGCTGCACCAGTTTATCGTAGTGCATTAGCGTGAACAAGCGCATACAAAGCAAGACTCTGTGCATTCAGATTGCATTGAGCAGTAGCCCAACCAGGCTGGTGTAAACAAGCTCGGAGACCTGATTCCCACCTATGCAGGTTGCAGTTTGCATATTGCAGGGGCATTTTGCATTTTTCAATACACGCTTTTGATTGATTGAGGCCTATGGGGACCACAAACAAGTCCCTGGCCCTTTCCATAAAATGCACAGATGTGAACTACATCCATAGGAAACCATGTTAAATAGACTGTAGTGTATTTCTGCAAATTTGAAAACGCACTAAAAAATGCATAGGTGTGAACCAGGCCATAGGAAGTATTTTGGTGAAATCTTGCGTGGAGGTCTGGACACCTACTGTGGCATAAATGGGGTTCTTATTCTCCTGTTGGGTTTTGCATTCTATATTGTGGAGAATGCAATGCAAAGTGCTGAAGTAGGGAGTAGGAACACAGTAAATTCTCAAGCAGAAATCCAGGTATTGTTAGGAAACCTCATTTTTGGAGCACCAAGACAGAGAAGAAGCCAGGGACCTACCAAAGCGCCATCCCAAAAAAAAAAGAAAAGAAGCCATACCAAGGACTGGCTTTGTCAGGGCTGGGCTCAGCCAATCCTTCTTTGAGCTGGCCGCTCAGCTGTTGGCTAATTGCCAGCTCCTATCTCTCCACAGGTACTCAGATGTTGACGCTATCCTGCTCTTCAGTCCTGCCTACTTAAGCCGTCCAGCACAGAGGCTCTCCGCCTTCGCCTTAGTCAACATCGCAGAGCATTCCTGTTAAAAGACTTGCTTGGCTGACATCCCTTCTGGCTCCAGATCCTGCTTGCTGTTTTACTATGCTCATCTCTGGCTCCCTGACGCTTGGCTTGTCTGACTATCCATTCCAGTTCCTGAACTCTGGCTATGTTTTGACTACGTTTGTTCTATTTACTTTTATTATTAAACAAGTGTGATTTTACTGTACTTCTGTCTCAGTCTGATTTCATGGTTTCTGACAGGCTTTTAGGGAACAGGCATGCTGGAAAACCCACATGCGATTAGCGCTTGCTGCCAATGGCTGCGAGTGTTGATCACTGTGTTCTGGTGGGGGGCGGTCCCCCTGTCAGAACACAAAAGCTCAGCAGGGGAGATCGATATCAGAGTAGTTATGACCACGCAAATTTCTTTTCAAAATCTGCAATATGTAACATCAATCTAAATAAATACAGTATCTCACAAAAGTGAGGACACCCTCACATTTTTGTAAATATTTTATTATATCTTTTCATGTGACAACACTGAAGAAATTACACTTTGCTACAATGTAAAGTAGTGAGTGTACAGCTTGTATAACAGTGTAAATTTGCTGTCCCCTCAAAATAACTCAACACACAGCCATTAATGTCTAAACCGCTGGCAACAAAGGTGAGCACACCCCTAAATGAAAATGTTCAAATTGGGCCCAAAGTGTCAATATTTGTGTACTCACTTTTGTTGCCAGCAGTTTAGACATTAATGGCTGTGTGTTGAGTTATTTTGAGGGGACAGCAAATTTACACTGTTATACAAGCTGTACACTCACTACTTTACATTGTAGCACATGAAAAGATAGAATAAAATATTTACAAAAATGTGAGGGGTGTACTCACTTTTGTGAGATTTTATATATATATATATATATATATATATATATATATATATACATACATACATACATACATATACACACACACACACACACATATATATTGTGCACTACCCCCTTGGGAGCTGCAGTGTTGTTCATTACCTTTTTGTCAAGTAACAAGAAGGTCCCATGCAACTTCAAGACACCAAACAACTTTAAAGTTTATAATGCTTTATTTCAGGGTAAATCAGTGAGTAGCTTGATGGGATATACGAGATGCCCCATTTTCTTTTCGTATTGGCATGTTAAAATTTATCCTCTTCTGGTGACCCCCTCCTGCTTTCAACTTTTGTTTCAGGCCTCAAACACCATTATAGACTGACCAGCGTCACTCTGAATAATGTGTTTAACTTAGACTTCAAAGTCACAGGCCACACTGCCTATTTCCATGACTCTTCTTGTCACATCTCCGTCAGTCCTGGAGAGTGTATAATACTGTAGTCCTTGGACACACAGCATGTTCACGGAATAACACCACTGGGTTGCACTCCCTTTGCTCCCTCCCAATCAACAGTCCATGTTACTCACAGAAAGGCGATTCCTCCGTCCGCTTAGCTCCTACTTCCTCCTCCTTTGATGTCTGGTACATCCCCGCATGGGACGCCCGGTTTTCCTTAAGTTCTACATGATGATTTTCGTTCCAGGGGCCAGATGGTGGCCTACCTGGACACCTTCTCCTCTGGTTATCTGGCTCTGGAGTCTCTGAACCCCCAGGCCTTCAAACCTCCTCCCGGAGGCTCCGGGGTCTCTGAACCCCCGGCCCTCCTGCACACTCTTGTACTTTGTTCCTTCTTCCTCCCTGAGCATGTGACACCCCCTTTTTATATGAGAGACACCCATTGACCAAAGAAATTAACCATTGGTCAATTCTCTCACATGAGTTTCCTGCCACTCAGGCCTCAGTCCTTCCTCTCTTTCCAGTCCAACCCACTGTCCAGCAGAGGAGGTATCCCCGAGCCTAAGTGTAGGCGGCCACATCCTCTACTACTCTAACACTCCCATCCCCAAATAAATGACCAGGATTAGGAAAAGAATAAGGCCCTAGCCAATTTTACCTATATCTAACCTACACTATCAAAAAAAAACATACTAAGCACCTACCTGAACGTAGGGGGTGCTACATATATATATATATATATATATATATATATATATATAAAGCCCTATGTGCTTTTATATCTGTCTTATCTATATATAATACACTCTTCAAATGTGCTTTAAAATGCATGATTTTCCCTTTTATGAACAATAAAATAATGATATTATGCTGTTGGGCTGGTATAAAAATGCCATGGGGCTGGTATGACATTATTTCAATGGCTGGTTTCTATTCCCAGTCTGGCCCTGTTGTCTAGCCGCTTCCCGACCGCCTCCTGCACATTTACGTCGGCAGAATGGCACGGCTAGGCAAAAGCACGTACAGGTACTTTCCCTTTAATTGCCTAGCCGTGGGGTCGCGCTCGCGACCCGGTCGGGAGCTCCGTGACCACGGCCGCGGGACCAACGGACCCAATCGCGGCTGGTGTCCCGCGATCGGTTCACAGAGCTGATGAACGGGGAGAGGTCTGTGTAAATAAACCTCTCCCCGCGCTTCCTACACTGCCTGTCACTGATCGGCTGTTCCCTGTCATCGGGAAAGCCGATCAATGACATCAGACGTACAGCCACGCCCCCCTACTGTAAAAAAAAAAACACAACACGTCACACTTAGCCCCTCCCCGCCCCCTAGTGGTTAACTCCTTCACTGCCAGTGTCATTTACATAGGAATCAGTGCATTTAAATAGCACCGATTTCTATATAAATGACAATGGTCCCAAAAATGTGTCAAAAATGTCCGATGTGTCCGCCATAATGTCGCAGTCACAATAAAAATCGCTGATCGCCGCCATTACTAGTAAAAAAAAAAAAAATATTAATAAAAATGCTATAAAACTATCCCCTATTTTGTAAACGCTATAACTTTTGCGCAAACAAATCAATAATCGCTAATTGCGATTTTTTTTACCAAAAATATGTAGAAGAATACGTATCGGCCTAAACTGAGGAAAAAAAATGTTTTTTTATATATTTTTGGGGGATATTTATTATAGCAAAATGTAAAAAATATTGCATTTTTTTCAAAATTGTCACTCTATTTTTGTTTATTTTTGTTTATAGCGCAAAAAATAAAAAACCTCAGGGGCGCTCAAATACCACCAAAAGAAAGCTCTATTTGTGGGAAAAAAAAAGGACGCCAATTTTGTTTCGGAGACACGTCGCACGACAGCGCAATTGTCAGTTAAAGTGACGCAGTGCCGAATCGCAAAAAGGGACCTGGTCCTTTGGCTGCAAATTGGTCCGGGGCTGAAGTGGCTAGAGTGTACCTTTAAGGCAGCTGCACAGCAGATCTAGCTTTTATTAAAAGCAACCCATTTCTTAGATTTGCTGGCATTTCAATTAACAGCAGAGGCCAGTGGTTTACGCAGCCAATGAACGCCTTTTGCACATGTCAATTTATAAATTGAAATATTCATTATTCTTCCTGAGTTACAAGCTCTGTTTTCAACCCATTGCAGTAATTAAGCCCGGGGATAGCTAAATGTTCCTGGAAAGAAGGAAAGCACACGAGATAAGAGCAGAGCCTGTGCTGTCAACTAAATACTAACTCTAGGGTCTGGGACGTTGTGCATTTATGCATGATATTTAATAAAAAATAAAAAAAATACAGTCAGCTATAATAACCAATCAAATCACTTTTATTACATACCAACTTCTTAAGCCGATTTTTAATTGGCTATTATAGTGAATTCCATTTTACTGATCTTTAAAACATTAAAGGCCAAGTTCACCATTGTGACAAAATTCACTACGCAGTCAATGGACCTCAGTACTTTTAAAAACACTGTAACTTTAAAAAAATGGAGTTTAACATAAGGATCATACCTGTCAGCCCTTCGTGGCTGAAAAACTATTTATGGGAGAGAGCAACACTGTCCTACATATGATCTGGTATGCCCTGTGCGTTGGGTACATTCCCAGCCCCACTGGAATAAGCTCCCTCCCTCTTTTAAGACCTGCATATGTGCAGTGCCCCCTTGCATAGGTGTGCGCAGCCTAATGCATTAGGGTGTGCACCCTTAAGCTCAAACACACATGCATGTGTATGTATCTACATAGATATGACCCCGGAACATTGATCTCCCTGCTGGCACAGTGAAAGAGAAAAGGATAAACACTTCTCTTATGGCAGAGCCGGTAAGAGGGAGATCTTTCACATGTTCCTGTTGCTACACAGAAAGATAACAGTAATGCACAGGGGGGGGGGGGGGGGGGGGGATTAGGGTGTGCCTCGGCACACCCTGTGCACATGCCTATGCCCCCTTGTCAATGCTCAGTGCTGCTGTGACAGGGGAGGGAGAGCGCACTGCACATGTGTGAGACTTTAAAAGACGGAGAGAGCTCCTTCCAGTGATGCGGGGATCACGCCCAACACACAATCCTCAAATAGGGGCACTTGTTCTGGTGACAGCTGTCGGAGGGTATTTCTTCTCACTCTGGAGAGATTTCCTCTTACGTCTTGTTCCTCAGTGGGACAGAGATGGCAATAAACCTGACTGAGGTTTTAACTCCAACTGTGAAAAAAAAGTCCTGGCTTAGACATCCCTGGAACATGCAGTTGCAGGCGCTGGGCAGCAAGTTATTTTTTCCCCATTTAGCCCTGTGATTGTCTGCTCTCTTGTAAAAGCAATCCGAGCGACTAACTAGCTGCTGGATCACTTTTACAAGCAGTGGAATGGGACTCCCAGGCAAACAGCAATTTTCCCACACATGTGAGGTATCACCACGAACGTTACATCAGCAGTAATTCTAGCACCCAGAAAAATGCGTTTGAAAAACAGCTGTGCAAATACCGTGTGACATAAAAAATTTCAACACCCACCAATTTTTTCTCTAGGGCCTCTGCTATATATATATATATATATATATATATATATATATATGCCGTAATTATCGGCGTATAACACGCACTTTTTTCCCCTTAAAATCAGGGTGCGTGTTATATGCCGATACCCGCCGATCTCCCGCTGATTTTTTCTTTAGGGGAGCGAGCGGAGCCGATATTCCGAAAGCCGCGTGTATTTTCGGCTATTTTCGGCTATTTTCGGCTCCTCTCGCAGTCCCGCCCACCTCCACTGATTGCGAGAGGAGCCGAGCGCCGACAACATAAAGAAATCCAAGTTCGGCTATTTTCGGCTCCTCTCGCAGTCCCGCCCCTGTCTGCGAGCAGAGCCAAGACTAGCCGAACTCGGATTCCTGTATGTTGTCAGAGCTCAGCTCCTCTCGCAATCAGTGGAGGTGGGCGGGACTGCGAGAGGAGCCGAAAATACACGCGGCTTTCGATATGTCATGCGGCGCTCGTCCTCCCCACTCAGCGCCAATTTTAAATGGGCAACGCTGCAAATATACTGGGCAACGCTGCAAATGTACTGGGCAAGCCTGCAAAGGCACTGGGCAAGGCTGCACTGGGCAAGGCTGCAATAGCACTGGACAAGGCTGCACTGGGCAAGGCTGCAAATGCACTGGGCAAGGATGCACTGGGCAAGGCTGCAAGGATGGACAGGGCTGCACTGGGCAAGGCTGCAAAGATGGACAAGGCTGCACTGGGCAAAGCTGCAAGGATGGACAAGGCTGCAGATGGACACTGGACAAGGCTGCAATGATGGGCATTTAAATGTAAGTTTTTTTTCCTTAAACTTCCCTCCTAAACTTGGGGTGCGTGTTATACGCCGGCGCGTGTTATACGCCGATAAATACGGTGTATATATATATATATATATATATATATATATATATATATATATATATATAATGTTTGGGGGTTCTAAGAAATTTTCTAGAAAAAAATAAAAAGTCATAAAGTCGCCTCAAAGCGCCTTTTTAAAAGCCCCAGACATTCTTCAAAGCACCTCTGCCTCATAAAAAAAACATTGACCCTTCATATTTTTCGATCCTGTGAATTATTTTATTTTTTTTAATTTCCACACCACTGCATTAAGCTATTGAAATAAAAATAATCTTTATTTAGGCTTTTTGATTTAACATATTGATGTACTTTCTCTGGACTCTCCATAAAATACATCCAAAAAATACAATTGAGAAATAGCCTTTTATAGGGTAAATTCAGGATTTATGCAGGAGACCCCACCTTAAATAGGCCTTGGCCCCAATCTTCTTTACAGGAGCCACAGGTGTCTATTTACTAAATTCACATCAGTGAAAGATACAAAGACCAATAATTGGATTTTGATAATAGCATGCTGTGTCATGTTTTCATACAGAGGTACTATGCAAGGTAACAAAAATCAAGAGAAAAAGGAAATATGTCAGCCGTCAGAGCTGCAGAGACTCATGTGACTCCTCAATAAAGTAAAAAAAAGCTAATACTAGAACTACAACATTTAAATTATGTGCTGTACTAGGCCCTATGACCCAACATTGAACTCATCACCAGATATTTAACAATAAGCATTCAGAATCCAGACAGACATTTTCACTGGTACTAGATCATATACTCAACATGTACTGTTCTTTCTTCCTTCTATTTTATAAGTCCTAATGGTAAATCTAATAGAGGCTAAAAAAGTACTCCCACAGGAAAGTGAGTCATAAGTTACATTAAGATGATAGACTGTCCATTATATAGCAGAGCATGTCCTATGAGATTTTATACAACATCAGAGACATAAACTGTCAGGACCACTCTTTGCCACTCATACAGTGCCTTGCAAAAGTATTCACCCCCCTTGGCTTTTTACCTATTTTGTTACATTACAGCTTTTAGTTCAATGATTTTTTAATCTGAATTATATGTGATGGATCAGAACACAATAGTCTAAGTTAATGAAGTAAAATTTGAAAAATATATACATATATTTCAGAAATTACCAATAACCAATTACCTTCAGAAGTCACATAATTAGTGAAATGATGTCCACCTGTGTGCAATCTAAGTGTCACATGATCTGTCATTACATATACTCACCTTTTTGAAAACACCTAAGCAAGAGGCACCACTAACCAAACACTGCCATGAAGACCAAACAATTCTCCAAACAAGTAAAGGACAATGTTGTTGAGAAGTACAAGTCAGGGTTATGTTATAAAAAATATCCAAATTTTTGATGATCCCTATGTGCACCATCAAATCTATCATAACCAAATGGAAAGAACATGGCACAACAGCAAACCTGCCAAGATATGGCCACACACCAAAACTCACGGACCGGGCAAGGAGGGCATTAATAAGAGAGGCAGCACAGAGACCTAAGGTAACCCTGGAGGAGCTGCAGAGTTCCACAGCAGAGACTGGAGTATCTGTACATAGGACGACAATAAGCCGTACGCGCCATAGAGTTGGGCTTTATGGCAGAGTGCCCAGAAGAAAGCCATTACTTTCAGCAAAAAACAAAATTGCACGTTTTGAGTTTGCGAAAAAGGCATGTGGGAGACTCCCAAAATGTACGGAGGAAGGTGCTCTGGTCTGATGAGACTAAAATGTAACTATGTCTGGCGCAAACCCAACACATCACATCACCCAATGAACACCATCCCCACAGTAAAACATGGTGGTGGCAGCATCATGCTGTGGGGATGTTTTTCAGCAGTCGGGACTAGGAAACTGGTCAGAGTTGAGGGAAAGATGGATGGTGCTAAATACAGGGATATTCTTGAGCAAAACCTGTACCACTCTGTGTGTGATTTGAGGCTAGGATGGAGGTTCACCTTCCAGCAGGACAATGACCCCAAACACACTGCTAAAGCAACACTTGAGTGGTTTAAGGGGAAACATGTAAATGTGTTGGAATGGCCTAGTCAAACCCCCTGACCTCAATCCGGTAGAAAATATGTGGTCAGACTTAAAGATTGCTGTTCATAAGCGCAAACCATCCAACTTGAAGGAGCTGGAGCAGTTTTGCAAGGAGGAATGGGCAAAATCCCAGTGGTAAGGTGTAGCAAGCTCATAGAGACTTATCTAAAGTGACTTGGAGCTGTGATAGGTGGCTCTACAAAGTATTGACTTTAGGGGGTGAATAGTTATGCACATTGACTTTTTCTGTTATTTTGTCCTATTTGTTGTTTTCTTCACAATAAAAAAAAATAAAATAAAAAACACACATCTTCAAAGTTGTGGGCATGTTCTGTAAACTAAATGATGCAAATCCTCAAACAATCCATGGTAATTCCAGGTTGTGAGGCAACAAAACACAAAAAATTCCAAGGGGGGTGAATACTTTTGCAAGGTACTGTATAAAGTTGTATGTCACATGTTACTGTTGATAATAAAAGTGGTCATGGTCCTGGTAGGTAAAACTCCACATGACCAATGATACTTGTAAAGATTAGGATGTACTATCCTGTGCTCTTAGCCAGGACACATCGAGATTTGTAGTACTTAAAAGAGAAACTTCAGCCAGGTTTGCAAAAAGTAAAACTTGGCAGCTACAAGTAAAGTGACTTCTAAGAAAACAGGTATTTACCAGCCCATGGACTCCAGCACTGTCTTGGTACAACCTGAAACCTTCAGTACGGCCTTTGGTCCGGTGTGGCCATCTTGGATTAGGGGGTTGTCTGTGGTTCCTTATCAGTTACAACTGACTCCCCATTGTGCATGCGCAAGATGCATGGATTGGAGACCCGAAGTCTCCTGAGATGTATGACATATCCCAGAAGGCTGCGGTTGGAAGGACCCAACAAATGTCATCCTTGCCTAAGTCAGAAATATATCGAAGAAAGTAGAAAAATAGCGGTGGGCCTGTAATGTTATCTTATTGGTATTGCCATTTTTAACTACTGATGTTGATGTAATGAATCTGGATCCCAGGCAGGATGCTTCTACACCCCAGAGGATCACCATGGCTTGTAGCGTAATATATTAAAAATGGAAATTGAAGCTCCACACCACTGCTATTCTGTTTTTTAGGTTAGGTGCTCTTCTATAGGTGATCTTGGGCTTAGCGTCAATGAAATCCTGTAAATGTGGATCTTGTAAGAGAATAGCTCGATGTCTATTGATGATGGATTCCATCCTATGGTGTTGGTTATGGAAACTTGATAAATCTGAATGATTGATCGTTGTCTCGAGTAACAGTTTTGGGTGGTTTGCCATTTTTCTGAAAATTTTGGTTTAAGAAGGTGACTTTGTGCCACATAATCAGAATCACTGGTGCAATTTTGCATAGCCTGTAGAACTGTCCCTTTGGGATGTTACTAACCCATTTGGGGTGGTGGCAGCTGGTATATACGGTTTTGTATAATTTTTAGCCTGAATTGTGGAGCCCATATGGTAACGTTCTAGGTCTAAAAAGGCTAAATAATGTTTTATATGGACAGATGTAAAGAAAAGGCCTAGGGGGTTGTTGCAGTATCTGACAAAATCCTCCACCTGGGATGGAGTACCATCCCAGATAAGGATGTCATCGATAATGTGACCATAAAAAATGATATTGGCAGTAAAGGGGTTGTTATGCCAGATGTGTTTTTCCTTCCAAAAAGCCATGGTCAAGTTGGCATAAGAGTGTGCAAAATTTGCACCCATAGCAGTGCCATGAATCTGCAGGTAGTAATCACCATCAAAAGGTGAAATAGTTGTGTGTCAGACAAAGGGATGTGGCTTCCAGGACAAATGTGGCCTGTGCTAAATGCAACTGGGGGGTCTTGAAACAAAAAATGTTGTATGGCAGTAAGTCTGAGCTGATGAGGGAAGGACGTGTATAAAGAATTCACGTCCAAAGAAACCCAAAAGTAATGGCTCTCCCAGGAATATGGTCTAAGGAGTTCCAGGAGGTGGACCCCATCTCTAATATATGAGTGTTGTTCTTGTGCTAGCGGTTGAAAAAAAAACATCAATATAATGAGAAAATCCGCTAGTAATGCTGTCTATGGCAGCAACTATGGGTCTTCCTGGAGGAGACCAGTTCTGTTTCTTCCTTACATTTAGATAATGGGTATTTGGTTAATTTTAGGGAAGTATGAGTAATAGTAATCTAAGTGCTTTGCTATGGTAATTGGGCATATCTTGGAGGACAATGCCACGCCCCTTATCAGCTGGTTTTATGACCTCAGTATTGTCCATAAGTGCTTTCATGGCCAGGGTCTCACTGCATTTTAAATTGTTGAATATATGCTTTCTGTTGTCATGAGCCTGAGGACATAGTTTTAATTCTTTTAGTTCTCTATGTACATACCTTGCTCAGTTCTCTCCACGAGCTGACAGGAAACTTCGGGCTGGCTGGTGTGTGTGTGTGTATATATACCACATCATTAGGTGTTGTTATTTGCTTGAGAAGGCAGCCCCTATGTGGTATAGCGCATGCTCCGAAACACGTTACATTCTGGTCCTGAGCCCTGCCTGCGTCATCCTTCTTCTGGAAGGACTTCGACTGGTATCCTCCTCCACACAGGGACTTCTGTCATGTTCTATCTGTCAGTACTAGCAGCTCCTGCGGCCTGCTCCAACTGGCATTCCGGACCTACACTTATTGATGTGCATGTTGTTAACTATTTTAAATAGCCCTGTTTGTTGGGTCTTTTAATATACAAAGTCTTACTGCAAAGTCTTACTCCACTTACAGGCGCTTCTCTGCTTTTGTGTTTGTTTGAATACCAATAAGATAACCTTACGAGCCCCAGCACTATTTTTCTGGTGTGGAACTTCAAATACCATTTATGTTACATATGTGACGAATAAGGACATGGGAGCTATCTTATAGAAAAGGGAAACGTTAGTTTCCAAATGTGGTAATGGGAGGGCCCAGATAATGCAATCTGCAAAAGGAGAGTGATGGTCCACTTTAAACATCTTGCATACCACTGGTTGTGTGTGTGCGTGTGTTTTTGTGTTTCCCGGAGCCATGTCAGGCTGAAAACAACCTCAGTGTTGTCAGAACTATTAAAGTTAAAAGAACTAAAATAATTAATCTATAAGGCCTATTCATGTTACTTTATACATGATTCTATGAACATATCAGAATCCATTTTGTGCTGTTAATAAAGAGGTTAAATTAAGTTTGTCTTTAAAACAAGAAATTCTCACAAGAAGATTTTAAGGGCCTCACCATATATTCAACCAAGTCATAAATTCTATTTCTGTCAGCCAGAAGAGATAAGAAGAAGGCCCATGGCCAGTGTTTTTACTAAAGTGAGACTAGATACTCATATTTCAAATGTGTATTTTTTTTCCTTAACTGAGATAAGGAAGGAAAGAGACTTATTCACAAACTGTTTTTAAAATGCTTTATACAAATTCACTGCAAATAATTATAACAATAATTCTTATTATATTATTACATTATATTGGAGAGATTATATGCCAATTGAGTGAATCATTTTACATATATCTTTGGTTTATGTATTTAATACAATTTTTTATATATTCATAATATATTGTTTGGATATATTCATAAAAATATACTAGTATATCTATATTAACATAAGCAGAGTGTGCTTATAATACTATGCATATTTTTAAGGAATTTTAAGTGTGAGATTACATATAATGGTTATTGTATGCCCAACAAAAAATGATCTCATCTTCCAGATATGTGAGGGGGAAAGTTAATTGTGTGGGTAAGACATTCTTGTAGCCATATATCTGAGTTTTAGCCAGAAAGTTTGACATATCTGTCACAAGGTAGAAAACGTATCATAGTTTATAGTTTTTCTTTTAGACTGAAGTTAAAAGGTTATGTGGAGAATGAAATTGCAGGTTAAATAACATTTAAATGTCAATTGTAATACAACACTGCCTCCTATGGACCACTTTGAATAGAAGGGTTCTACATTGTTCTTGTAGGTTTTGGGCAGGAAATGACATGCGTTTGATGTCACTCATAACGTGAAAGGCATTTCCACACCCACTCCTGGGGGGAATATAGAGTTTATACACGTGAAAGAGGGAGGTCGAACATCGGAAGGAAAGAAAAGAGTACAATGAGAGAATGGAGAAATGTAGGAATGGTAGAGATGTCCTTTGGGACACACAGCTAATATCTCTCAAAACAGATTTATTAAATCTCTGGTAAAGTATTAATTTATATTTTTACCTTTTTGGTAATTTAATTTGTTTGAGCATATACTTAACTAGCCCAGTCAATTTTGATAGAATGAATTTCACTCCAGAACTGAAACTAACTGCAGTATGAATTTGTTTCTTTTTTAAACAAAGAGAGATACATATACTATAACTAATCCAATTTTAAGACTTTAAAGTCAGTTTTGTAAAAAAAAAAAAATATATATATATATATATATATATGTTGAACCATAGATTCATTAAGTCTTGGTTAAATTACCAAGTTTGTATATGGTTAACAAAATTGTCCATATACTATATAAAAGAGGTTTAAACTTGTAGATCAGTTTTTTTTAAAAGAAATCGCAATGTGTTAAAATCAACACCTGGTTATTTTCATAGTCTGTAATGCCACGGAAAGCTATTTACTAAGCCATCATGAAGTGTTGTTGAGACATGGTATTTTTGTAACAAGAGCTTGTGGTAAATTTCTCATCATTTGTATCACCCATATAATTGATATTTGAAGTTATATTCTTTGTATCAATTATATTTGATATTATTTTGCACTGAATTTTTAATTAATAAATAATATATATATATATATATATATATATATATATATATATATATATATATATATATATATATATATATATATATATATATATATATATATATATATATATATATATATATATATATATATATATATTAGCACACCGCTGTATTCCTCTTTTGTCTTCAAACTAGCATGGATAAACAAATTTGAATTATTTGGTTGATTTGTGAAAAGACCTGAAAATCTCCTTAACCATAGACTTTTGCATATTTCCATTATTATAATACTGTTAATATTTCAGTATAAACATCTGACAGTGTACTTGAGTGTCCTCAGTGTGCATGAGATTAATTACTGGACACAGTATGATTGATGTGCTTATAAGATAATATTTTCTAAAAGTCACCTAACTATCCAAAGTTCATCTATTATAATTACAACCAGGAACAACTACATTTGAGATCCGTAAAAGTTTAGTGCGTTTTTATGTGGGCAAAGTTAGCTTACTGGTTCTTTAACCTCTTAAAATGTAAAGCCCAACTCCAGGAATTAGACCAAATCTACCCTTGCAGTACCCCCTCTACACTGCAAGGATTAAATGCACATTAGGTCTGAGTCCAGATGTGCTCCATTACTCTCCTCTTCCTCTGGCACACCAGGCTTTGGGCTGTTCCTCAGCATCATCGTGCAAATTTCAGAACTATTAAATCTGCATTAACTTCTTCCTGCCAGCCATATGGGTGTGCTTTAACACAGAGAGGCTATATATATATGCAGCCCTATGTAAACACATTACTGTGCTGAGTACATGCTCTCTGCATGCACCCAGCACAGTAATCGGCGGGTACCAGAAAGCTTCTGATGCATACCTGCATTACATGATTGGAATGCCCCCCTCTTTACAACTTTGTAAAGTATGAAGTGACGGTGAGCTCCTTAGAGAGAAGGCTCCATGGAACCATCCGCACTGCTGGTGGGAACCTTTTGGGCCCTGAAAGGGTCTCTTTGGCACTCTATCCAAAAATGAAGTGTTTTGGCCTGGGATACACCTTTAACTATAACTAAAGGCAACACTTGTGCAGAGAGGGATTAGAACATCTGTCAGGTCTTTATTGATGTTTGTACCCCCAGAGGGTTCACCATCTCCATTTGCCCCATTGGGGACACTAGTTCTGGTGACAATCAGGGATTCACTCACTTTGGAGAGATTTTTTTTCGCTTCCCGTTTTAGCTATAGAATGGAAAATTAAAGGTAAAATTCCCCAGTGGGATAGATCGAGATGGTAAAAAATGACAGGGGTTACAAATCTCTTTTACACTATCCAAAAGGTTTGATCTACAGTTCTACTTTAATAAAATATAATGTAAAATGTTCATATTTAAATTAACTTTTACCCTTAGGTTTTAGGTTTCACATATATATTTTTTAAATAGATACAGCAAAATTTTCACTAGTGACAATTACATTGAAGCCTTGGGGACAAAAATGATTTGGAATTTCGGCTTGAAGCAACTGGCAGACGCATCTAGCAATCAGCACCACAGACAGCTCCATAACGAAAGTCATTATGGAAGATAATAATGACAATAACATATACACAAACGTCTGTATTTCTATGACATGTAATTATGTCAATTTATTTCTGTACTCCTTAGAAAAACACAGGACAGATGTAACCTCCACAGTTTTTTAAAGCCATCGTAATTCTTCTTCCAGCAGAACATGGGCACCTGGATGGTTCATTGTTTCCTAAACTTGTCTCCATATTTATTCAACTAGAACACAGAACAAGTCATACTAAAAGCAGAGGTGGAAAAAACATCATTCTCAAATTAAAATCATTTAAGAGAAATATTAGATTTAGATGTATAGAAGATGCCACTCTGATGGCTGTAAATAGCAAAGATTTGTGGATCTTGTTCAAGAAAATATAATAAAAAGTACAAAAAATAAATAAAAAACTTGCTTCTGCTCAAAATAAAAAAAATGAAAGGTTATTTCAACAAGCCCTATCAGCTCCTAGCAGATGGATGGAAAAAGTGAATTCAGTGAGAGATGCTTTTTTCTGGTTCTAAGATCTGTGATCTGTATAGATGGCGACTGCAGCTAGGGAATTAAAGTGGACCTATATTTAGATGTTAAAGCTAAGTTAGCAGTCTTGTGGTGATGGATAAATAAACTGTCACAGAAGGATTAAATGATTTGCCTTTCCTGGAGCAAATGCTTCTCCAGACTCTCTCCAGTGCTGGCCTTGTGCTTGAAACCCCAGGCATTTGGGCATGTGAGCACTATTGAAGAAGAAAATCAGAGTTCAGATTGGCTAATCCTCCCTTTTAGTAGAGAATGCAAATGATTACACTTTTAGATCTGGGGTCAGCACAGTGGGGAACATGAAGCAGCACTTTCTTTGGAAAAGGTGATATTTTAGCCCATTTCTCTTGGATTTCTCCACCCATAGTTACTGTATAAAGCTACTAAAGAAAGCCCCACCTTGGACGTAATGCATATAGGGGAGTGTAGCCAAAGGCGTGACACAACCCACAGTCATCTTAGCTCCTGGCAAGACGCCGGTTATGTGTTGTTCCTTATTCTGGGTTTTTATTCACAGCAGGATTAAACTAAATTTTAAACAGCGAAAACTAGGTCTTGCTTTTCTCTTTTTTTTTTTAACAATCAGGTTTCTTTATTGAAGGATAAAACACAGAACAAAGAAAATACGGCTGAACCAGCCTAACATGACATGGTCAAACATTCAGGTATTCATCAAGAACAGTTTAGGGATCAAAGCAAAGCGAGAATAAACGGTGATAGACATAACCCGTTCATCATTGGGAGCTGAGTAAGGTGGCCTAGAAGGGGGCCTAGAACTAATTATACAATCTCATCACTGTACACTACATGGGGGTGACTGGAGCATATGAGGGAGGAGAACAGACCAGGAGCCATACTCGGGAGGCAGCACCCCTAGTTGCGGGCAGGCCTTCTCCATTATAGTAAAGTCCAGGCCCCCCATGCCTTTTCAAAATTCAAGGGGCATCTGCGACTGATATAGGTTAACTTGTACTCTCTATCTTTATATGCATGTACCTGTGCTGACAATGAGAGAGTATACAGTGTGAACGTCAGGAGATTTAACCCTTGAAAGGGCAAGCACTTTATGACCTTTCTGGTAATGTAGGGGTTAAATCTCTGAGGTGAGCGGACATTTTTTCACTGGTGGTGGAGACATAAGCAGGACTTTTTATTTTAAATGGGAACTCCACTTTCGTAGAAAAAAACAAAACAAATAAAAAATATAGCATATATATATATATAGTGCTAGAATAGTATTGTTGGTTAGAGTAGGTAAATTGTTCAGGCTTGGCTGGCAGCCAAGCCTGTGTGTTTTTCTGGGTCAAGGTTTGAGTGACTCAGGGAGGGTTGGGTGACTCACAAGCAGCATCTCTGAGATGTCCGCCTACTTCTAGAGACTTACAGAAGATTCTAGAAGGATGGGAGAAAAGCAGAGGAGGAGCTGCCTGGAGTATTCTGAGGGCCCTGACCAATCCCCAACAGATGGGTTGGCGGGGGCAGTGGAGTTCAGGTATCAGGCTGTCGGCGGCCCTTGAGGGTAGCCCCCTAGTCTGGGGAGGGGGGTGGTGACATCAGGCCTGGGCTCGGGTGTTGAAGGAACCCTCTTCAGGACATACTGAGGTGTCCTGACCGGAGGCACAGGAACAGGAGGAAGACAGCAGGGAAACACTGCCGGGCAAATCTCTAGGGAGGAAGACAGCCAGGTTACATTCAGAGGACTGAGAGGCATGCCTGAGAGGACTGAGGAGAACAGTCTGAGATGGATGCAGAGTAAGTCTGGGAGGACTGTGGAGTCTTAGACAGGAGGGCTAGGAAAAGGGGCAGCTGCAGCCAGATGGGCTGGCAGTGCCTGAAGAGGTGGTGCTGGGATCAGTTGCCACAAGAGGAGGACAGCTGGGCACTTTTTGCTACACTAACAAAGGGGCCCGTGGTCCCTGCCTGTAAAGGGCATTTGCTATGGTCTGATTGCGCTCTTGTCAGACCATCCATACAGTGCCAGTTGGTCCTGGGAGTTGTTGTTCTACAAGCAAGATTGTGCTGGAGGTAGGGGAGAAGTGTATATACAGACTGTATATAGTTGTGTCCCCAAGTTCCACTATTCTGATCAAGTGGATATCCCATAATACCCTAATCCCTATCCATGTTCAATAGTTGGTCTCCATGGCTGTGCTCTCCGTTGGTTTGAATCTTACCTATCTAACCGCACCTTCAGTGTCACTTACAACTTCACTTCCTCCTCTCTAACCACTCTTACTATTGGGGTCCCCCCAAGGTTTTGTCCTTGGACCTCTACTATTCTCGATCTACACGTCCTCCCTGGATCAGCTGATAGCCTTCCATGGCTTCCACTACCATTTATATGCTGATGACACCCAAATCTATCTGTCTGCCCCTCAGCTCACCCCATCAGTCTCCTCACGCATCACTGATTTACTAACAGACACATGAGCCTGAATGTCAAACCACTTCCTCAAACTGAATACATATAAAACCGAGCTCTTAATATTTCCTCCCCCACATGCCCCTTCTTCTGACTGTAAAGATCAATGGCACATCTATCAGTCTGTCCTCACATGCCTGGGTGCTAGGGTTAACCTTAGACTGTCAACTGTGCTTTCAGGCCCACATCCAATCCCTGTCTAAATCATGCCGCCTTAGCCTCTGTAACATTTCTAGAATATGCCCCTTTTTAACTAATGATACCACCAAGCTTCTAATTCACTCCCTGGTTATCTCTCGCGACTACTGCAACTCCCTCTTCATTGGATTACCTTTACATAGACTATCCCTTCAGTCCATAATGAATGCTGCTTCAAGCCTCATCCACCTTACCAACCATTCAGTATCCTCCAGCCCTCTCTGCCAATTCCTCCACTGGCTTCCACTTACCCAACAAATAAAATTCAAAGTACTAACAATAATTTACAAAGCCATCCATAACTCTGCCCCGAGCTACATCATTAACCTAGTCTCAAAATACCAACCAAGCCGCTCTCTTCGGTCCTCCCAAGACCTCCTGCTCTCTAGCTCCCTTGTCACCTCCTCCCATGCTCGCCTCCAGGAAGTCCCTAACCCAAACTGTCCGACTGTCCCCTAATCTATCCATCTTTAGACGATCCCTGAAAAGCCTTCTCTTTAAAGAAGCCTATCCTGCTTCTAACTAATACAGTTTCACTTCCTCTATCAGCTCATCCACCACAGCTATTACCTTTTGTATCAATTGACCCTCCCTTTTAGATTGTAAGCTCTAATGAGCAGGGCCCTCTGATTCCTCTTGTACCAAATTGAAATGTAACTGTAATGTCTGCCTTCATTTTGTTAAGTGCTTTGCAAACTGTTGGCGCTATATAAATCCTGTATAGTAATAATAATAATAATAATAATAATAATATTACCCCTAATAAAATACAAAAACAAAGCTGCAAGGCCTGATTCGTGACTTCAGCGTGTGGTCGACAATTCTGTGTGTCTGGCTGTGCAGGTTGGGAGATACACCATTCACCAGCGGCTCCTGCGGGGGTAGCGCTACATATACAATTGCAACACAAGTCATATTGTAATTGAATGTTATTAAAAATTACCTTTCCTTTTCAATCTGCAGCTCTGTCATTTTCTGTAAAATGCAATGCAATATGGCATATATATATATATATATATATATATATATATATATATATATATATATATATATATATATATATATATGGCAATATACCTGGAGGTGTTCTGTACACATAATGTGTACAAAAATGTCCCCTCCCCCAGAAACATAATTTCCTGCTTGTGTGATTGGCTCGCAGATTTTCCCAGAAGTCTACACTAAGATACAAGCCAGATTTCAGGCATCCCCTGCAACAAAAATATAATTTTGGCGAGATACTCCCAATAGGAAATCATGTCTAAAGGGTAAGTAAAGACACTGCTGCTTTACTCATTAGAGCCCTCCAGGTGCAGCAGCTGATTGAGAATTATAAAACCACTCCCATTCTATTCACATGGGCACATACAAACACACAGGGATTTCTTCAGAATAACAAAAAGGTAGGAATCTGCAACAAAGCTGGTTAAAATCCCTGCATTGTACATAGATCACGCAGAGGGGAATTTTTTTTTTTTCTCAACAGAAGTGGAATTACTCTTTAAGCAAGATGTCACTCAGTTTATGATCACAGTGGTGATTTAGTATCTTGGACTTTACTGTATGATTATAATTTGTGGACTTAAATATATTTGATTCGCCTCTAAAGCGGAGTACCACCCAAAAGTGGATTTTTTTTTTTTTTTTAAAGTCAGCAGCTACAAACACTGTAGCTTCTGACTTTTAATAAGCACACTTACCTGTACAGGGTGCCCGCAATGTCAGACACCCGAGGCCGACCTGTTCCTCGGCTCTCGGGTCCTGGCGCCGCCATTTTAACTAAGGGAAAAAGGCAGTGGAGCCTTAAGGCTTCACTGCCCGTTTCCTACTGCGCATGCACGAGCCGTGCAGTGCTTTGTGAATGGGGCGCGCTGTGTTCTGGGAACTGTGTGTGTCCCAGAACACAGCGCGCCCCATTCCCCAGAAGATAACGCGAGGAGGAGAAGACTGAAGATCACCACGATGTAGGAAGTGGCAGATTAGGACGATCTGCCTAGCAACAGCCATTCCAGTTTGTGTTTTCATATTTTTAGGAATTTTTGATGTAATTTTTTTTTTAGGGTGGCCCTCCACTTTAAGTTAGAAGCATATTGGTTTCCACACATAGCTGCACCAGATAGTGCACTCTTTAGTTTTAGTAAACCAACCCCAATATGTCTAGTCTTTCTGAGATGTGCAGTGCTTCTTTAACATAGTGATGGATGACCTCTACTCTTACTGTCCTTCAAGTTGCAATCCTCTAAAGATATAACAAAATGTTAAAAAGAGGTTCATCACAGCAGATACTGGAAATGCAGAAGTAATATGACTGGTAAATGTTTTTACAGCAGCATCTTTTGACCATTGTGACATGGTGATGGTCTGTGCTATATATGAGGGCGCCTAACACAATCACTCACTAATCATGCAAAGAAAATGATTAGATAAGCGTGACGCAATAATGGCAGAGTAGACACCCCCTCACTGGACGGCAGAGGTGAGGATCTGGGTGATCCCAGGCTTAATCACATTGCTCATTATATGCCTGAGATAATGTATAGTCATTAAGGACTGCAAATGGCAAAATTCGATAATACTTTATTTTAAGACATGAAGTTCTATTTTTAAACAGAATTTTCATCATTAACCCCTTCATGGTATAATCTGCACAGGATCCATATTACGGGTCAGATTGAATGTTTCAGAAATATCCAGATAACATCATAAGAAAACAATAGTGTGCAGTTTGTTGGGTATTTAATTTGACCAGCTAATGTAGTGGTATGTAATACTGAAAGCCCAACACAAAAAAAAAAAACTATTTTAATTCTTTACAGAAAATCCTGTTAAAAAAACAAACAAAAAAAACAACAAACACACACCTATCCAATCCAGTATACCCCTCTCACGCTCTGGAGCTATACCCCTTGTCCTCCTGTACAAATGTGCCACAGAGCTATCTCCGGAGCCCTGTGGCACAACTGCACACGCAGGAGACAGGGAGAAATTATTGCCTAGGCGAGAATTGTAGAAATGTTTCTTTGCAGCACAAATAAAGCACTTAAAAAAATTCCATTTGTAAGAGAAGAAGGGGGGAGGAAGCAGGGCAGCCCAACATGCCCTTTAGAGTGAAGGTTTGCTTTAATTTCCTCCTCACAACAGCCTATATTCTCCTTTCCTTCACTTGGCTACCACTCCATTGAGCCACCAGGAGCAAAGAAAATACTCAGTACTTCCAGGTATGAAAAAGCATGCAACTAATTTTCCTTCCTCTCATGTAACAGCACTCGTGCTTATGGATTGGCCAAGGGCTGTCACATAAGCTCCATGGACACGAGGTCTTCTAGCTTCTGTGCATCCCTCCTGGCATTTTAGTGCTTCCAGGAGGGACAAGTGCAGTGTTAGCCATGCCGCCAAAACCATGTCAAAGTCTATAGCAGGCTGCGGCTGGACAGAGCTGATTGCTAAACTGAGTGGTCCTCGTGTTTAGGACCCCATGTGTTCAAGGACAAATGCCCATAATACAGACCTGGTGACATAAAAGCAAACTTGCTGCCCTGACCTGCATGAGCACAGGTTTGCTTTAAATATGTGGATAGCATTTGGATGTGTTTCAAAATTCTTCTCTTCTGAAAGGCGAGGTCACCATTAACTAGAATGGAGGTCTTCATTAAATAAAAAATAAAATAAAAAAACAGCAACAGCAGTCTCTAGGATCTGAATCACCACTTTCAACCCCACACACTGCCATTGCTGGCCATCAAGTAGCATTGTTTCCAAGCATATGGGGAGATTGGGGAAACTTTTTCAATGCAGAATTTCTCTTTATAACTGTAGAAGTGTGAATTTAAACATATTACAAAATAAAAACACAAATTGCAGGCAGCAAAAAGTGGATCTGAAACAGCACACCAGTAAACTCCACATTGTGGGCAATACAATGAAGGATGACATATTGAAAATAACCCATGCCATATACCAGTATCAACAAGGCAGGAGGCAAACGTGGTCATCGTTCTTCAAACGTAAGGATTAAAATAATAAAATATGCAGTTAGCTGAAGTAAATACTAGCAGATGATTCACAAATCTATGCCATAATATAAATTAAGCTAATTGTCTGAATCCAGGCATTATATCAAAGTTGGCAAAACAATGTCGCAATGTGCAATGCTTAGTTAAAACTATAAATCAACATTTGCTTTCTTGCTTTCACTGATCCATGTACAGACAATGGGGTGGATTTACTAAAGGCAACTAGACTGTGCATTTGCTTTAGAACTTAGTAAATGAGATGAAGTTTCAGTTTGCAAAGAATACCCAATGACATGCAAGAAAAAAAAAAACAGCATTTTTGCTTACACGTGATCGGATGATGGAATTTTGCAGAGCTTTCCCTCATTGCCAAGCTCTGGAGCAACTGCACTTGCAGAGTACACCTTGCTACTTTAACTGAATAAGAGAAATGGCAGGTCTTTTCTCCGAGAGGGCTGTTCTGTGTACCAGAGCTCTGTAAATATCAGAACTGGATGAACAGAAATAAAAATCCTTTGCTTAGTAATACAGATACCAGTATAAGAAGTTCCACTGTTCATCTATCAGATTGCCTAGAGTTCAGCTTTAAAAAGTCTATAGTGAAGTTCCTTTTCTCTCATGCTAATACAATGCTTTCCAAGTCCTTTGAGAACAAGTATGCCAGTTAGGAGTTCAGAATTTACTCCGAGACACAAATAAGCATACAGATCTGGAAAGTCAAAGTATTCAAGCCAGACACAGCCAGGCAACTAGCTTTGATGGGAGTCATCAATGGCAGACTCAATTTATTTTAATGAGGAGGTATCAATTAAAGTCTATCTCTATTTCATTTTTGTTTAGGTTAAATAGAGTAGGGAAGGTTTTAGAGGAATCCCAGGTATGTTTCAATTGATTTAGTTAAAACGAAATCTTTGTTTTTTTCAACAGAAAAATATCACAAAGAGCTACAAAATAGGAAACCAACTGTAATATTATTACATACATCCAGCACAAAATTGTTACGAGTAAGCAGCGCTTAGGTTACGCCCAGTATCAAAAAAATTGATTGAAGGTATACAACAATCTGCCATGTTTTTTTAAACTTATCAATAATGCAATGGTCAATATATAAAAGGAAAAGGAAAACAATAGACATAAAACATGCTAAAGAAACAAAGTAGTCTAGTTGGAGCAGATAACCATGACACCAGGCCCAGATAGGGCAGCCACTCACAATAACTACCACTAACAGGTATACCTAAAGTGAGGATATTCATCCATCAAAAAAGGTGCATCTACAGGACTACACAATAAGCAGCTTTGTTGGTAAATAAAAAGAAAGTAGAAAAAGAGGAGAGAGGAGGGAGGAAAAAAACAAAAAGACAAGGGAGAGAGGAGAAAAGGGAAGTGAAAGAGAAAAAGGAAAAAATCCTGTCCATCCAGAAGCTTCCCACCGACCACATATTGCCATTAAACATCCGTTACTTGTAAATAAAAAAGCCAGGGCTTCCGTATCTTATCAAAAAGTGCTTGTTTGTCCCGTAGGATGCTCACAATTTTTTTTATTAAGCATAATCAAGGTCAACTTTTGCTTCAACAGGACCAAGTCAATTACAGGGCTCTTCCAAGCTGTTGCAATGGCTATCTTGGCCGCTAAAAATATAAAGTAAATTAGGATCTGCTATGTTTGGAATGTTATCTACTGGCATGTTCAACAGTGCAATCCGAGTGTCCCTAACAATTTTAACCAATGTAACGGAATATATCAAAGAGTGGACATGTCCCCAAAATCATCTAACCTTAGGGCATGTCCACCATATATGAAGGGGTGTCCCCATCTGCCCACAACCCCTGAAAGCATGAAGATGAAGAACCTGGAAACATTTTTGAGAGGCATTCTGGTACCAAATACCACCTGGAGTAAACCTAAAAGCTCGCCTCTACCAGTGCTACATTCATAATACCCTTATGTATACGAGCGCTTCAGGTCTGCAAATCCACATCATCGGTGGACTTAGTTAAGATCCTTCTACCGTTGCCAAGTGATAGGGCAATTTGGAGGATGGGGCAACAAATAGTATGAACAGCATTGAAATACAACCCGTTGCAATGTGGCTTGCAAACATTCTATTCTCAAACACCATTTGCGTTGCAAGATCAGCGCTGAGTTTTCAAAGAGAATAAGTAATGTAGAATTTGGAGTGGGGGCATATGCCCCTATCCGAAATAGTCCCTTTTCCATCCTTTATTGAAACTGATGAGATTGTAGGCCTGGGGGAAACAAAGGGTTGTTAAAAAGGGGGTGACCAGCATATAGGGGGGAGCAAAGGGGCCATCTCCCACAGGAAAAGTCCCATAAGCCTATTAAATGAGAAAGGGTTGCCAGGTATGGATATTTTATACATATTACATTGGTCCACCTTGGACCAATGTATCTATGTATATGAGATACCTGGCTGATGCCCCACTGAAGATGGAAATCACTGAAGTAGACATCACTACTCCAGTTAAATCCACTTGATCCGCATCCCGCGCTGAGTGGCTGGCCTGATGCACTGTGAATACAGGAGGTCGGCTACTCGGAGAATGTTTAGCATTTTAGGAATGAATGCAAAGCATTCTCTGATTGGACAAGGCGGAGAGGCAGGGTGATGACTTAACGCTCTCCAACTTGTCCAATCAGAGAATAATGCAATGCATTCTCTGAATGGCGCTCATGCTGAATGGACCCAGAAGCAAGTGGAGATGACTTGAATAGTGGCTTCTACTTCAGTGATTTTCAGCTTCCAGGAAGATCAGCCAAGTATGGTATATACATAGTAAATTGGTCCAAGCTAAAATATTCATATCTGGAATTCATCTTCAAAACCCTGTAGTTTATTTGTTATTTTAATTTTTTGCTTTTTGTCCTGCTGAAGAGATGTTGCCTTCCTGTCAGTGAGACACAACAGGAAGTGAGAGGAAATACTTTGATAGGGAGGGGACTTAGCTATTCCCTGTTCACACTGCAAAATTTCCCCTTACCTACCTCTACAGTTACAGCTATACAATTTTGGATTTCACGTTTTTCTCTTCCAGTCACAATGGTCACCAAAAAGCTTTTCCTACTACTCTATCCAATACTGAAATTTTTTTTTGACTAGAGATGAGCTGTAAATAGGAAAATGCAGGTCAGCAAACACAAATCCACTGCACAACCCCAGCACATTGTATCTGAAGTGAATGCTGGGTATTAGGTCATCATAGGAATTATTAGAAAAATCTTCTGCTGTGAACTCGCCTTTGACAGGGATACATCTCAGTTTTAGTGAAGTCAGCAGATCTGTGCAAAAGCTCACGGCCTATATAAGGCAAACACAGCTTCTTTAACCAAGTCCAATCTGACATGACATGCCTGGAGTAGAAATAAAACAGATGCTACAGGACGTTCAGCAAAGTGTAAACATAGACGATGCAACCAGCTCTTTACAGGCTGGTGCGTGCTTGGCCCCACAAGGGGTTAAAAAAGGAATTGACGATTAACCAGGCCTCATCCATACATTCTCATAAGCAAGTGCCATTCAGCAGCATTTTTTTTTTATAGGTTCAGTCACAGGACATCCTCCATATATACAATGTGAGGCACACCATACTTGCCTACTATAGAGGAGTTAAAGGGCAAACCGAGCCAATACTGGATTTTAAGTTTTGTATTTTTGCTGCCAAGCTCACACTCATATCTTCTAGGCCTTGTACATATGGGCTATAGTAGAAAGTATTTGCAAAGCTTTCAGTAAGCCTAATGCCCCATACACACGGTCGGAAATTCCGACCACAAAATCCGTCTGATTTTTTCCAACGGATTTTGTCCGACACTGGTGTTGCATACACACGGTCGGACAAAGTTGTCGGAAAATCCGATCATTCTAAACGTGGTGACGTTCGTTGCGTACGACGGGACTACGTAGAGGCTAGTAGCCAATAGCTTTGGTCTTGTAATTTGATCTGAGCATGCGTGCCACTTTGTCCGTCGGAATTCGCTACACACGATCGAAAAAAGTCCGATCGGACTTTGTTGTCGGAAAATTTGAGAGCAGGAGATAAAACTTTGTCCGTCTGAAAATCCGACGCAAAAAGTCCGATGGAGCCTACATACGGTCGGAATTTCCGACAACATTGTCCGATAGGACATTTTCCGTCGGAAAATCCGACCGTGTGTACGGGGCATTACACAGTAAACTTCAGTTCCAGAAAGGAGGCCAGGAAACAACGTTTAATGGGAATGCTAACTGTCACTTCACCTCCAGAAGATTTTCCCCCCTTCATGAACAGGCCATTTTTTTGTGATACGGTACTGCGTTACTTCAACTGACAAATGCGCGGTCGTTTTTTTTAAACACAAATAAGGCTTTCTTTTGGTGGTATTTGATCTCCACTGCATTTTTTATTTTTTGCACAAAAAAAAAAAAACTGCTTCATAAATTTAGGCCAATATGTATTTTGCTACATCTTTTTGCTTATATTGATTGGTTTATGCGAACGTTATAGCATCTACAAACTATGGTATACAATTCTGAATTTTTTTTTACACTAGTAATGTCAGAACAGCCATTCACAGCCATTCACAGAAAGCGATGTATTCTATCAATGAATACAAAGCTTCCTCTGACTGGCTGAGTCAGAGGTTGTGACATCATAAGCCCGCCGCTTTTCTGGGTACGAGACTGGAAGTCTCGGCTCAAACTCAGAACACAGTGCGGTATGCTGTATATAGCCGCAGCTCAATACAGTTTATACAGCACATCCAGCGGCCTTACATGTTAGTGAGGGACATAGTTTGTTTGGGCCAAGCTGACCCAAACAAACTATGTAAAGTATAACAAAAGATGGAGTTCAGCTATAAAGATACCCTATTCTATAGCAAGCCATCAGGCCCCTTTCACACTGATGCGCTATTGCTGCTCTAAAAACGCAGCTTTAAAGCGCATCAAAAACACAACTAAAATATTTCCCTTTACATCCTATGCAACTCTTCACATCAGTACACTGCATGTGCAGTACATTTTAAAAAGTCCTGCATGCAAGCATCTTTGGTGTCCTGTTTAAAAAAAAAAAAAATATGCAGAAAAAACACAAAAAACACATTAAAAATTAGTTTTTGCCTATGGCGCTGCCCAAAGCTCCACCTATACTGGACAGGGGTCATCCCAACCATTATTAACAAGGTATTCCCAATGATCCCAAACTGTGTATATTGGGAATCCTTGATGGCCTGCCCATTGAAGATAACCCCAAACAAGCGAGTGCAAGGGTTCGTATACTCATCCTTAGGGAATGGAAGGCGTCAGAGCCTCCTACTCTAAAGGAATGGATAAACCAGATGGGAGTCACCCTGTGCTTGGAGTAGTATATTTTCCAACATTGGGATGACCTGGTAAATTTGAGGCGTTATGGTCCTCATGGTTAAATACCCCTGGACTATCCCCAGTGGATCTAATTCTGGATAGATTACTTCTTTAAATTCACCCATCAGTATAGTGTGGGGGGTTTTGACTACTTGCGTAGTATTGCAATTGTAGTATTGTAACGTTGTAGTTACTGTGCACCATGGAGGGATGGGGAGGAGGGGGGTCGATACTCTGTGTTATGACCTTTGGATATTGCGATATTGACTGTATGAACATGACAAAAATCAATAGTTTTTGCAAAACACATACTGGGTTTTTAAGCACAGGGCCCCTACATGGATCACAGCAATAATCTGATCAACTTTGTATATTGCATTATTTTTTTTTGCCAAGTGCTAGAAGTATTAATTGTGAATAATGGTAAAATGTAAAAAAATTTTTGTAAAAGGTTTAGGGTAAGGAAACAGTGGATATGGTGCGTAAGATTCTCAATACACATAGGCCATAAAAAACTGTCTGCTCATATGTACAGAAAAGGGTTCTGTGAGGTTGCAATTTTTTTTAATCCCATTGATGAAACACAAATGGAAACACTTCCTGTCCAGGTAACCAGTGTCCGAAAGAAAAGGAAAAAAAGGCCAAGCTCCCAAAGCTCTTTAGAGAAATGTTACCTGGCTATGTCTGGCTAGTTCTTAGTCACAAACCCAGTACACACATGCGGCAAATGAAAGCCATAAAAGTCGTTTCATACTGTCTTTGTCAATTAAATGCATTAAAAAAATATATATCCTTACCCAAATCTGCAGCTTCACCCTCTTATCATTTCGGTAAACGGTCTTCACCTTAAAGTCAATTCCCACCGTGCTAACAAAGGCAGATGTGAACGTATCATCGGCATACCGGAAAAGAAAGGAGGTCTTCCCCACGCTGCTGTTCCCAATGATCAGAAGTTTAAACATGTAGTCAAAGTTTTGGTCTGAAACATCTCTATGTCCATATCTCGCGTCTGTGGCTGAGGCCATCTGCAACACACAAAGTCAGAAAATCACAGGCTGGGGAACTATAAATTCTGCACAGAAAGCAACAACTACGGAAGATGCAAGTTGCAATGAGAGGTGAGGTTTAAAGGGAGGGCTAAACAAAGTAACTGAAGCATGCCAAGACATTCCTCACGTAGGGTGCAGATCTCCACACAGGAGTGAGAGGAATGCGCTACACGGCCCAGCTACATCTATACAAAAACATTGGAATACCTTCTATTATTCTACCATGTCAAAGACATACTGAAGTGAAGTGAATATTGCCCATTCTGATAAAACCACATATTGTTACTGCAACATTTGGAAATCAGTTGACATTCATGTTTAGGAAGTGGCAAACATTAAAAGTGTATATAAACCCAAGAACAAAGATTTACTATTGTAGCACCCTCTAGTTAGGTAGGTGCTAGACTCCAGCTGTTGCAGAACTACAAGTCCCATTATGCCTTTGCCTGAGGGAGTCATGCTTGTAATGGTCAGCCTTGCAATGCCTCATGGGACTTGTAGTTTTGCAACAGCTGGAGGGCCGCCCGTTTGAGACCCCTGTGCTAGAGATTAGATTTTTTCATAGAGTAGGAACATTTAGGCAGGCCTAGCTGGTGGCTAGGCCTGTTTCTTTTCATTCTGGGCTGAGAGTGTCTCAGGGAAGGGCTGGGTGACTCACAGGTAGCATCACTGTCACCTAGGGTTGCCACCTGTCCGGGATTCAACCAGACAGTTCGGGTTTGGAATCATGCGTCCGGGTTTCAGACTGCCTGAAACCCGGACACATTATTCAGACTACTCTATGGCTTCCCGGCAGGGTGTCTAAGCTGAGAGTCTCTGTTATGCAGGCCATACATGGTCGAATTTCGAACAAATTTTTTTTTCAAAATCAGAAAGTTAATTTTTTTTTGCCACCATTGATTTTAGAAATTCGGCTGACCAAGCCTTCAATTTCACCTCATGTTGCTACAGAAAATAATTTTCGTGGCCGGGAATCTTTTTTTCTCTCCGTAAATTTTCTCTTCTTATTACATTTCTCGCACGATTCTCCCATCATTGATTAGAAAATCGTTTGTTTTTCAAAAAATTTCCATGTCTGATTCCTCAAATTTGATTTCCGCATGAAAATCGTCTGTTGCTGCAGCCCACTAATGGTGTGAAATTCGTACGCAAATTCTTAGATACGATTTTCGAAAGAAAATTCTTTCGAAATTTGAACCATGTATGGCCGGCATTACACTGTCTTTCATGCTGCCCAAAGCCAGCACTAACAATCCCCCCCCCCCAAACACACATACACAGACAGACGGGAGAGGGCTCGATCTGTACCTCTTCCTCCCGCCCCTACCCCCTGTGTCCAATTCCTGGCGCTGTGCCACAGATAAGGAAAGTGGGGGCAGGAAATTTGAAGTCCAACAGCCTCAGATACAGTATATCTGGATGAGAGGTGCTGACTGCCAGGGGGTAAGTGAGCTCACCATCCATCCCTGTCTGTGACTGAAGTCTCCCCCTTCTCTCTCCTACCTCTGAGTGAGTACACAAAGGTAAATCAGAGTTCTCAGAGCACCCCTTACATCAGAGTTCCCCTTTCCACCAGAGGCCACAGTGTTCCCCCTTACATCAGAGTCCTCTCCGTATATCAGAGTTCTCAGTGTTGCGCCTTAAATCAGGGTTCCCAGAGCATCCCTTATGTCAGAGTCGCCAGAGTTCTCCCTTACATCAGAGTCCCCCCTTAGAGTGAAAGGGAACTCTGAGTTCATATGTAAAAGGGGAACTCTGTGGACTCTAATGTAAAGGTTGTTATTAACTTCATATGATTAGAAATGTTATTTAATAGTAAAATATATGTATAGTTTATACTATAAAAAAAAAAATAGCTGTGCGTTGCTAAAGTGTTCGGGTTTGACTTGAAGAAAAGGTGGCAACCCTACTGTTACCTCCCTCTTCTTTCTAGAAGGTGCTAGAAAGAGAGGGGGAGAGGAGAGGTGGAGCTGTCTGGGGTATTCTGAAGAGCCTTTTTTTATTTAGGGTTACAACCACTTTAAGATCATTGTACATGTCATAAATAAATAAGACATCCCCTGAAAATAAGCCCTAGGGTGTTTTTTGTAGCCAAAATGAATATAAGACCCAGTCTTATTTTCTGGGAAACATGATAGATCAATTTATTTAGTGTAGATAAGTAAAATCATCTTTGTCATTTAGAATTTAAACACCTCAGTACAGTGCATTTTCACCCCCTTCCTGCCCAAGCCATTTTTCAGCTTTCAGCGCTGTCACATTTTGAATGACAATTGCGCGGTCATACAACACTGTACCCAAATGAAATTGTTATCATTTTGTCCCCACAAATAGAGCTTTCTTTTGGTGGTATTTGATCACCTCAGCGTTTTTTATTTTTTGCGCTATAAACAAAAGAAGAGCGGCAATTTAAAAAAAAAATATATATTTTTTACTTTTTGCTATACTAAATATCCCCAAAAAATATATAAAATTTTTTAATTTTTTCCTCAGTTTAGGCCGATACGTATTCTTCTACATATTTTTGGTAAAAAAAAAAAAAAAAACGCAATAAGCGTATATTGATTGGTTTGCACAAAAGTTATAGTGTCTACAAAATAGGGGATAGATTTATAGCATTTTTATTATTATTTTTTTTTTACTAGTAATGGCGGCGATCTGCGATTTTTATCGTGACTGCGATATTGCGGCGGACATATCGGACACTTTTGACACATTTTTGGGACCATTCACATTTATACAGCGATCCGTGCTATAAAAATGCATTGATTACTGTATAAATATGACTGGCAGGGAAGGGGTTAACCACTAGGGGGCGCTGAAGGGGTTAACATGTTCCCTGGGAGTGGTTCTAACTGTAGGGGGAGGGGACTCACAAGGGGAGGAGACCGATCGGTGTTTCTCTGTACAGAGAACACACCATCGGCTCCTCTCCTCTGACAGGACCGTGGATCTGTGTTTTTACACACACAGATCCACGGTCCCGCTGTATTACCGGGCAATCGCGGGTGCCCGGCGGACATCCAGGCCGCTGGGCACGCGCATCGGGTGCCCAGTGACACGGCGAGAGCGCGCGCGTGCTCCCTGGAGGGCCGGGAAGGGGAGGACGTCATATGCCCTGAGAGATGCGCCGCCTGGCCGTCAATAGACGGCCGGTGGTAGTATAGTGGTTAAAGAGTATGTTACCCCAACATTTCAGATTCCTGGTATGTGCCTGCTGTACCATGTACTTGTGTTAAAAAAGTATCCTGTTCTCTTTGTATTGCTTCCTTTGTGTCAAATACCAGAGATCCTGCCAGTCCCCCTCTGCTTTCCTATTTCAAACTGACCAGGAGAGCACATACACCTCATCATGGTCGGTTTTCTGACTGTGATGGGAGAACAGCCTGTCAGTCCTCTAATGCTCAGACTTGTGCTGACACACCTCTCTGCACAGCCATTAACTGTGAGGATCAGTGTACTGTAGTTTCTCCACTCTCACCTCTACAAGCCCATTATGTAGCTGAGGACAGAGGTCAAGTGATCATTTGAAAGAGAAAAAAAAGGTATTTACAATGATATACTGTATATGTAAATATATACACACATACACTGATCCTCCTCTTCTAGGGTCCCCCCGCTAGCAGTCCTAGCTCCTCTGCCTTCTGAGTACCCCCCAGCAAGTGGCACAGTATGATGGATTGAGATCAGGCTCAGGTAAGTATTTGGGGGGGGGGGGGGGTGTTGCACCTGAAAGTTTTTTTTTTTTAACTTAATGCAGAGAATGCAATAAGGTAAAAAAAAAGGTTAGCCTTCAAAACCACTTTATTACATCACAAAAAACAAAAAAAAACAAAACACTTCTGCACAGCATCATCATTTCAGGGGGGTAAAGAGTTAATGTGATATATTCCGGGGCCAAAGTAGCAACTGTGCTGCCATTTAATAAAAACAGCAGCTTCATTAACGAGCTTCGTTGGCTCATGATTACTCATCTACCGATATTCATGAGCGCGATAGAGCTTCCAGCCCTAATCAACATCTAATTTCTATGATTTGATGAAGGTGTCATTTAACCCTCTAACTACAGCAGAATGCATACAGATTATAGGGTTGGAATAATTTGGTAAAAAAATGATTGTAAGTCACTTTTGGGACCAAGAAGTCAAACAAAATTGTGGAGCAGGGAGCAGAAGCCTTAAAGCAGAACTAAAGTGTAAAAACAACAAATTAAGAGCAGGTGGGCCATTTATCACAGAAGAGACATGTAATATCTCTTGTGCAATAAAATAAAACTTACCTGCCTGTTCACAATCTCCTTTACAATGTACATTGGGCTGCGCTTCTGTACCTCAAGGTACATTCTCGGCACAGCGCCGGAGGGCCAGAATGAATAAATTCCTGCGCGTGCGCAGAAGTTACATTATCCCATGCCAACCGATAAAGACGGCCAAAGACCCAGCTCCTGGCAGAAACCAGGGAGGAGATACCTGGTCGCTGGTCGATCGAGGACATCTGATTGCTGGAGAAGAGGTAAGTAAGTGTTTGTGGCTTTAGTTCTGCTTTAAAGTGGAAATAAACCCACTGATTTAACGCTTTCCCAAAAGAAAGATGAAGTTAGAAATGTTCAGAAATGTGATTAAATATTTCAAGACCAACTCCAGGGAATAGGAAAAATTATCTACTATTGCAGTGTGGCTCCTCCATTCTGCAAGGGTCAAATACTTGTTACGTCTAGGAGGTACAGGAACAGGTATTAATACTTAGCTTAATAGCCTGCTTTGGAACTGTAATCTTATTCGTGATGCTCTAATCTGTGGGCAGCCCCTCTGTCATTGCGTACAGTGAAGGCCTATTAACCCTGAAATGTACGTGGAGGGGGGCGAGCACGCGACCCCTGCTGGCTACATCTTATGCCCCGTACAAATCCGTCGGATTTTTTCAGACGGATTTTGTCCGACACTGATGTTGCATAAACACGGTCGGACAAAGTTGTCGGAAAATCCGTTCATTCTGAACGTGGTGACGTTCGTTGCGTACGACGGAACTACATAGAGGCTAGTAGCCAATAGCTTTGGTCTTCTAATGAGATCTGAGCATGCGTTGCACTTTGTCTGTCGGAATTCGCTACACATGATCGGAAAAAGTCCAATCGGACTTTGTTGTCGCAAAATTTGAGAGCAGGAGCTCAAATTTTTTCTGTCGGAATTTCTGACGGAAAAAGTCTGATGGAGCCCATCCGACAACATGGTCAGATGGGACATTTTCCGTCGGAAATTCCGACCGTGTGTACGGGGCATTAGAGGGAAGGCTGCAGGGCAGCACTGCTGGAGGGACCCTACTGGAGGGCAGAATAATGTAAGGTAAGCGTTTCTGCTTTTGAAGGCACTCCTAGGCATGACGAACATTTAACCCTTGCAGTGCGGAGGGGGCCCAATTGCAAGCAGTGTTAATTTTGACATCAAAATTTCGTTTAAGTTATTTGACTAAAATACCATTTTAGTTTTAGTCATATTTTAGTCATCTGAATTGTTTTAGTCATATTTTAGTTTAGTAGTCTAAAATCTAATGGGTTTAGTTCAATTTTAAATGCATTATTTAAGCATTTCTTTAGAATTGCCAAACTCATTATATACTCCTGGAGTAAAAATCTAATAACATGGTATTGGTTATGGCAGTGATGGCGAACCTTGGCACCCCAGATGTTTTGGAACTACATTTCCCATGGTGCTCAACTACACTGCGGAGTGCATGAGCATCATGGGAAATGTAGTTTTTCTGGGGTGCCAAGGTTCGCCATCACTGGGTTCTGGTATTAAGGTTTGAACATGCACTACAGACACAGATTTAGCCATTGCGATATATAACGTCTTTATAAAAACAAACAAAAATACTGCTTTTTGACAAACAGAAGTACAACTGGAAAATATAAAAAACAAAAACAAAAAAATACTGTAAAATTCTATTATTGTAATTGCACATATTACCTGAATATCGTACCAACACTAAATATTAAGAAAAAAATATATATAAAGAAGAGCCTTTCTTAATTTTTTTTTCTTTTAGCAGCTTAGTAAATGCCCCCTTCTTATGCGCTATATGTGCTAGTGCAGTGTTAATTTTGACGTCAAATTTAAATTTAGTTTTAGTTTAGTTTTAGTTGTGTTACGCCGAGCGCTCCGGGTGTCCCCTCCATCCCGGAGCGCTCACGGCGCCCGTTGTCCTGCAGTGCCTCGGTCAGCTCCTCTGACCGCAGGCGCTGCTCTGCCGATGGGATGCGATCCTCGCGGCGGCCTCCGTCCGCCCGGGGATCGCATCTCTCTCTCCTCACCTGTCCCCGCCTGTGTCTCCCTGTGCGCGCGTCCCCGCTCCCCAGGCGCGCGCGCGCTACTCGGCTGGTTCTTAAAAGGCCAGCGCACAAGTAATTCGTGCCTGGCCCAAATTAATGTTACACCCAAAACACTTTATAAACCCACTTCCCCTTCCTGTCCTGGCCGGATCTTGAGTTGCCTTTAGTGCCCAGTGAAAGCGTTGTGTGTTTTGCTCCTACTGTGTATCCAGACCTTTGCTGTTGCCCCCAACTACGAACCTTTGCCACCTGCCTTGACCCTTTGCTACGTTTGACCTTGCCTCTGCCTAATCCTTGTGTACCGCGCCTGTCTCAGCTGTCAGTGGGGTCGAGTTGCTATTGGAAGACACGACCTGGTTGCTACCGCCGCTACAAGTCCATCCCGCCTTGCGGCGGGCTCTGGTGAAAACCAGTAGCAACATTAGAACCGGTCCTCCAATACAACCTGTGCTATCGCCCCATTGGCATAGGGGATCCACCTCCTGTTCCCCCGCCGTACCCGGAACGTGACAAGTTGTATTTTAGTAGACTAAAATTGTATTAATTTAGTTGCCAAAAATATTTTAGTCGACAAAATTAACAGGGATTGCAAGAGTATTTTTTTTTACTCGTGGGATTTAATAATATATATCAGTTTTTTTTAATATAATAATATAAAATGTAGGTAAGATGGCACCATCTTTGCCTAGCCGATGCAGGCCCTGACCTTAGCCTACCTTTGACTATGAGCTTGGCTGCTGATCCTACCATTTTATCCTCTGCCTGTTACTGACCTCAGCCTGTATTATGAAATATGACCTCACCTGCTGTCTTTATGCTGTCTCTGCCTGCCTGTTGCTGACCCTGACTTGTATTCAGACTTTGCCCTGCTGCTTGACTTTGCCATAACCCAGCTCTGCCTCTGACATGTGCCAACCCTGATTTCTGTACCCACCATCTTAAACATAATCAGACACTGACAGGGCCCCAGCTGTTTCTGGTTTGTCTATTCTCCAAGCCACTTCATGCCCAGGAGTGCTTGAGCTGGAGGTCCACAGGAGGCCCCCCTTATAAGCACATTCTCCACCAGGACTGTGACTGACAGCCTGTCAAAATGTTACATAAGGAAGAAGATGCAAAGCTAAATACTTCTATATTTTTTTCTGTAACTCCCGCTTTCTTCCCACCCTCTTCTCATAACACGAATGGCATTCACACCTAGCTCTCCTACAAATGGTGGGTCTGTCTGAACATAGATCTTGATGGTTGACAGTAGCCATGTGTCCGCCCAACCTGGCTTGGTTCCAGGAATGGTAGCAAGAAGGCAACTGGGTATCATAATGCTCTTATTAGCAAGTTAAAGGATAGGAAAGTGGTTAGAGATTGATGTTAGAGAGATAGTTTTAACTCTCTCACTTCAAAATTTGGTGTCACTGACCTGTAACAGGTGGCAGATAAGGACTGAGCCTTTACTGATCAGGATGTCCGCTCTAGGTCAGCAACTCAGCCGCGGTGGCCTAAAATAACAGCCAGGCAGCAAGTTTAACTGCTGCAGGTGAGCAATGGTAGTCTCTGTATTTGTGGTAGTAGTCTGTATTTTCAACAGGTTTACTTTAAAAAGAAAAAAAAAAAAACTTTGATCATGCCCAAAAACATTTAGCTGAGAAAGGAGGATACAAAAGGAATGCAAATCTTGTAACTGCAAGATCAGTTTGAATAAGTGACAAGTACTCTCAATGCTGGCAAAGAACTCCCAGAACAATTTTCTCCTTATAAGTTGTGCAAAACAAAGCCCAAATTACTGGACAGTGCTGTGGAACAACAAAAAAAAAGGGAAAATTATCACATCTGATATATCTATGTTTATTTAGGTCACTGACTCTCCTAATAGTGACAGATGTGGAGTTTACGCTTCCAAAACAAGTCAGCAATAGTAGCCCCAACACTTCATGTTCCTCATCAGCAACACGCAACATTTTAAAGTGATTCTGTGGCTAAATTTAAAGAACCTCATGCAAAGAAGACATGGAATCACATCTCCTGCTGCCCACGCCACTGACCTTTGCAGAAGTGAGGAGAAACCCCCGGCTTTAGACCCTGAACAAACCAAAGTGTAGAGGGAAACTAGGAACCCAACACTCCGGGAACGGTCAGATTCCTCCTCCCCTGCTGCACTTCATTGTTTGATCCGCTGGCCCCTACGTCGCTACTGTATCCTGTAGTGATGAAAGGGCCAGTGAGAGTAACCATAGAGCGCAGCAGGGGATGAAGAATCCAACCCCCCTGGAAGTTTCAGGTTCTGCGTAATCTTTAACTGTGGTGCCGAGAAATCAGAGCGGGCAGCAAGAGACATGTCTCCTTGGAGGGAGTCCTTAACTTGAATATCGATTCTTGTGATACAGTCACTTTAACATTTCCCACTGGGTAAAGAAGATGAACATGAATCCTGCACAAGCTAGGATGTAAAATACTGTTTACAAAACTGGTTATTTTAATGTGCTGATTTTTAGTATGAAATCTGTCAAAACGATAATATGAAGGATGATAGAAGAAAATTATTTTCATCTGGAAACATATATTTTCTGCTATAGTATAGAACCACTTAAAGGACAGGCATGCTTTTAAATAACATTTTAGTCCTGTAATTGGCATACACCACCAAGGTAAAAATGCATTGGTAAGATCTGGTTCAAATCTACGGAATGGGCAGCAGGATCCTGAGAAAGATGGAGGGATTCATGTCAGTATATAACAGTAAGCCTGACAGCGAACCCCCTTTACGCCCCACACTGACCACGTATGGATGTCTCTATAAGCCTTAGCAACAGAAAATCACTACTTCAGTAAAACAGTACAGAACAAAAACAGCTACTTGTGATTAGCCTCAGCATCCCTCTTAGTGAAGTCATGGTAGATCTGGCAACACAGGCAAACTGCTGGAGGGATCCCAAGGACAGGGGGGGCACTCTGCTGGAACTGCAGTACTCTGATCACAAGTCACAAGACTGCTATATACTGCTGACGAGAAAAGGTATTTAGCAGTTTGCATTTACTAAAATTTTTACATTTCCATGTTCTGTGTACTGTGGGAGACCAGATATAGTGAATGCAGGGTCCTGGGTTTAGTAACAAGTTATATTAAATAATTTTTTATTCAAATTAATTTTGAGCAGACTAGAAAAATTTTTTAAATACAATGTGGAAATCATAATGATTTTACATTTTGACCATATATACTCTATAAAGTAGTATTAAACCCTCAGGGTTATCTAGCAGATCACATTGAGTACAATATAATAAAGTTTCCCCAGTAAACCATTTGCTAAACCCCCATGGACAGTGCAGTCTGGAGTCTGTCTGTTAGTCTGGAAAAAGGAGGAGGGAGGGGAAGGAGGAGTAGGGGAGTGCCTTGCGATCCCAGGCTATGGGGCTGTGTATTTCTATTGATGGACACAGAGTAGGGAGATGGAACTCTAGTCTCTGCATGCAAAGGTGACCCCCCATAGGATGCTGCCAAAGAAAGGAGCCACCCTGAAAACAGGAAACCAGCTTAAACTGGAACATAGGCAAGGATTAAAAGTTAAAGAAGCTGCATACCCAGTAAGTGATTAAATCAGCGGCTGGAAGTATTTAAAAAAAAAAAAAACATAAACAAACAAACACACACTTTAAGCCCCGCAATAGCAATTTATTTTTCATATAAAAGATGTAAGCAGTACAGATTTATCCTTTCATAATCACTGGACTATACGCTCAAACAAATCCATATAACAAGATGCCAAAATAAAAATTCTAAAAAGAGAAAAAAAAAAAAAAATGCCACAAACATTAGAGGTACAGTTTAGAAGGATGCAGTTGTCAAATTAATAATTCAGCTGGATACAAATGCTAGCCCTCCATTTTTATGTTTTTCACCTTTTCCATAGACCCCCATTTAAAGGTCATGCTTCTAAAACCAGACTAGCCTGCCCATACCAGTTGTCATGCCAATGGAACGTGGCTGGATTTTTATTTTTTTATACTTCATTAACTACAGAGAACGTCTTAACTTTGTGTCTTAGAAGCAGACCTGCGTGGATTATGAACCTTCCTGATGAACCGGCATTACACTTCTTCCATTTAATTCACACAAAGCTTGTGAAATAAGTGCAGCTTTTAAATTGCTAATAAGAATTGTGTCATATTGCGTTTTCACAATCTCCAGTAATTCGCAATAAGAAATTCATGCTGTGAAATGTGATGTCGAAAGAGGACTTTGCATACTTTTCATACCCACTTAGCGTAGAACACCATTTTGTTTATGAATTTAGGGTCAGTTCCCTAAAGTATAATATATGCAGTTATTTTTTTTCCTGTGGGCCATTTTATACTTTTTCCCCCAAATTTTTTTATTTAATTTTTTTACATTTTTTATTATTACTCTACCGTTTTCTTTCATAGATCTTTTGTTTTTGCTAGAAAAAAAGCATTACAAAAAATATAAAAAAAAATTGCATCCCCCCCCCCCCCCATGTAAAAGTCAGTTCACTGTAATTATTACACAAGTTAAAAGATAACCAAAAGGCAAAACTTTTTCTTTAATGTTTTTCTGCTTTAATTACGTTCAGGTTTTCCTGAAGGCAGTGGTGACGTAGCCCCAGTTGCACAAATGCCCCCTGGTAAGTCAATATCACCATTGGCTTCAAGGAAATGTGGTACCTAAACGTCGAGATTGTCAAAAAGTACATGCATGACATGACGACATCTTGTGCATGTGCTGTACGAAATTACATTTGCCGGGGGGAAAAAAGCTTCTCCTCGAGATCTTGCAAGAGTCCCCCCCCCCCCAACAGATTCCAGTAGTGTTGTACCATGCATGTGCAACATGAAGCGTACGACATTGTGTGCTTACTTTGGTATTAAAATGGTGGCTCAGTTATGGGGACCCAGACAGCACAGAGAAAAGTCATTAAGAGGGAAGTATAAAGAAAAAAGAAAATCACAAGGATATACAAAAAGGTATGGGGTATTGTGGGTCCTCTTCGGTTACAATTGTTCCCAGTCATGTCTGTTTATTTATTTATTACAGGTACAAAAGTGAGTACACCCCTCACATTTTAGTAAATATTTTATTATATTTTTTTTGTGACAACACTGAAGAAATTACACTTTGCTACAATGTAAAGTAGTGAGTGTACAGCTTGTATAACAGTGTAATTTGCTGTCCCATCAAATAACTCAACACACAGCCATTAATGTCTAAACCGCTGGCAACAAAAGTGAGCACACCCCTAAGTGAAAATGTCCAAATTGGGCCCAATAAGCCATTTTCCCTCCCGGTGTCAAATGACTTGTTAGTGTTACAAGGTCTCAGGTGTGAATGGGGAGCAGGTGTGTTAAATTTGGGGTTATTGCTCTCTCTCTCACTCACCCTCATGGCAAAAAATTCTCTGAGGATCTGAAAAAAAAAAAGAATTGTTGCTCTACATAAAGATGGCCTAGGCTATTATAAGATTGCCAAGACCCTGAAACTGAGCTGCAGCACGGTGGCCAAGACCATACAATGGTTGAACAGGACAGGTTCCACTCAGAACAGGCCTCGTCATGGTCGACCAAAGGAGTGGAGTGCACGTGCTCAGCATCATATCCACAGGTTGTCTTTGGGAAATAGACGTATGAGTGCTACCAGCATTGCTGCAGAGGTTGAAGGGGTGGGGGGGTCAGCCTGTCAGTGCTCGGACCATATGCTGCACACTGAATCAAATTGGTCTGCATGGCTGTCATCCCAGAAAACCTCTTCTAAAAATGATGCACAAGAAAGCCTGCAAACAGTTTGCTGAAGAGAAGCAGACTAAGGACATGGATTACTGGCACCATGTCCTGTGGTCTGATGAGACCAAGATAAACTTATTTAGTTCAGATGGTGTCAAGCATGTGGGGCGGCAACCAAGTGAGGAGTACAAAGACAAGTGTGTCTTGTCTACAGTCAAGCATGATGGTGGGAGTGTCATGATCTGGGGCTGCATGAGTGCTGCCGTCACTGGGGAGCTAAAGTTCATTGAGGGAACCATGAATGCCAACATGTACTGTGACATACTGAAGCAGAACATGATCCCGTCCCTTCAGAGACTGGGCCACAGGGCAGTATTTCAACATAACAACCCAAAACACACCTCCAAGACTACCACTGCCTTGCTAAAGAAGCTGAGGGTAAAGGTGATGGACTGGCCAAGCATGTCTTCAGACCTAAACCCTATTGAGCAGCTGTGGGGCATCCTCAAACAGAAGGTTGAGGAGCGCAATGTCGCCAACATCCACCAGCTCCGTGATGCCGTCATGGAGGAGTGGAAGAGGACTCCACTGGCAACCTGGGAAGCTCTGGTGAACTCCATGCCCAAGAGGGTTAAGGCAGTGCTGGAAAATAATGGTGGCCACACATAATAGACACTTTGGGCCCAATTTGGACATTTTCACTTAGGGGTGTACTCACTTTTGTTGCCAGCGGTTATAATGGCTGTGTGTTGAGTTATTTTGGGGGGGCAGGAAATTTACACTGTTACACAAGATGTACACTCACTACTTTACATTGTAGCAAAGTGTAATTTCTTCAGTGTTGTCACATGAAAAGATATAATAAAATATTTACAAAAATGTGAGGGGTGTACTTGCTTTTGTGAGATACTGTATATAGCACCATCAATTTACACAACGCTTTACACAATATATAATTATATATATATATATATATAGTACATTCATATCGATCGCTGCCCTCAAGGAGCTTACAATCAGGGTCCCCAGAGAGTCTCCAACTTACATCAGGGTCCCCAGAGAGCCTCCCCCTACATTAGGGTCCCCAGAGATCCCCCCCTTACATCAGGGTCCCCAGAGAGCCTCCCCCTACATTAGGGTCCCCAGAGAGCCCCCCTTACATCAGGGTCCCTAGAGAGCCTCCCCCTACATTAGGGTCCCCAGAGAGCTTTCCCCTACATTAGGGTCCCCAGAGAGCCCCCCCCCTTACATCAGGGTCCCCAGAGAGCCTCCCCCTACATTAGGTTTCCCAGAGAGCCTCCCCTTACATCAGAGTCCCCAGAGAGCCTCCCCTTACATCAGAGTCCCCAGAGAGCCTCCGCTTACATCAGGGTCCCCAGAAAGCCCCTCCTTACATCAGGGTCCCCAGAGAGCCCCCCTTACATCAGTGTCCTCAGAGAGCCCCTCCTTACATCAGGGCCCCCAGTGAGCCTCCCTACTTACATCAGGGTCCCCAGAGGGTATCCCCCTACATCAGGGTCCCCAGAGAGCCTCCCCTTACATCAGTGTCCTCAGAGAGCCCCTCCTTACATCAGGGCCCCCAGTGAGCCTCCCTACTTACATCAGGGTCCCCAGAGGGTATCCCCCTACATCAGGGTCCCCAGAGAGCCTCCCCTTACATCAGGGTCCTCAGAGAGCCTCCACTTACACCAGGGTCCCCAGAGAGCCTCCCCTTACACCAGGCTCCCCAGAGAGCCCCTCCTTACATCAGGGTCCTCAGAGAGCCCCTTCTTACATCAGGTTTCCCAGAGAGCCCCCCTTACACCAGGGTCCCCAGAGAGCCCCCCCGTACCCCAGGGTCCCCAGAGAGCCCCCCCCCCCTTACACCAGGGTCCCAAGAGAGCCTCCCCTTACATTAGTGTCCCAAGAGAGCCTTCCCTCTTAAATTAGTATTCCCAGAGAGCCCCTCCTTACACAGGGTCCCCAGAGAGCCCCTCCTTACACAGGGTCCCCAGAGAGCCCCCCCCCCTCTGACATTAGTGTCCTCAGGGGGCCCCCTCTTACAGTGTCCCCAGAGAGCCCCGTCTTACATCAGTGTCCCCAGGGGATCTCCCTGGGGCTAGTAGTTCTATCACACTCATACATACACATACTAAGGCGGGAGGCGGCAATCGGCAGCTATATGGTGTCCTCTCCACTGACAGGAGACCCCCCCCATTAACCTACCAGCATGTCTTTGGAGTGGGGGAGGGGGGGATGCTGGGTCTTGGGGGCCCCCCCACTGCGACGGGGCCCTAAGCAGCTTGCATAGTGTGCTATAGGGCCGATCGGCTCTGTCTCCAACTCACACTCATACATACACATACTAGGGTCAATTTTGACAGGAGCCCATTAACCTACCAGCATGTCTTTGGAGTGTGGGAGGAAACCCCTGCAGGCACAGAGAGAACATGCAAACTCTAAGCAGGTAGTACCATGGTTGGGATCTGAACCAATGACCCTAGTGCTGCTAGTGGGGAAGTCCTAACCACCTAGCCACTGTGCTGCCTACTCTGTTAACTACAAACACCTCTTCCTATATTATGAGTGGGTGGACGTGTTATACAGTCCTAATAGACTCTCTTCCCACAGTTACAATGCTGCTCCTCCTAGACAATGTATGGTTGTCACCCTAAGACAGAAAGTTTGTTCCTGTCAGGATCACCAGGTGGAAATAAATAAAAAAAATAAAAATAAAAAGACTGTGGGAAAAAAAATCCAGCCACTGTATCTAAGCAAAGGCAGGCTGCAAGTCATGACATTTTTGTTCTTAGGTTTAGATACACTTTGTCAAAAGGGAGTAGGATTTATGTTAACTTGGGCAGAAATTGAAGTTTTGTGTACAGCCTTAGCCTTAAGCCCCATACACACGGTCGGAAAATCCGACCACCAAATCCATCGGATTTGGTCCGACGGATTTAGTCCGACACTGGTGTTGCATACACACGGTCGGACAAAGTTGTCAGAAAATCTGATCATTCTGAACGTGGTGACGTTTGTTGCCTACGACGGGACTACGTAGAGGCTAGTAGCCAATAGCTTTGGTCTTGTAATGTGATCTGAGCATGCGTGGCACTTTGTCCGTCGGAATTCGCTACACACGATCGGAATTGGTGTGATCGGACTTTGTTGTCGGAAAATCTATCCAGCAGGAGATAGAACTTTGTCCGTCGGACAATCCGATGGAAACTGTCCGATGGTGCCTACACACGGTCGGAATTTCCAACAACATTGTCCGATAGGACAAAATCCATCGGAAAATCCGACCGTGTGTATGAGGCATAAGATTCAAGAGGGTCCACACAATAAAAGAAGTACTCATAGGCACTACAAGATCAGTATGTTAACTAGGATACCTTTAAAACCATGATAAGTTAAAAAGGGCCCTTTGGGACTTAACAGCCCATTTATACTACAGTACATAGGAGTTGGGCAGGTGCTGGGACCCTCTCCCTCTATCATACAGGTTACTCTACATCAATCTATCTATTCATCAATACAAATAAGTGTTTGTACTTTGGTAGCAATTAAATTGGGGTTCAAAATGTGTTCTCACACAGGGACTGTTGGGTGAGCAATATCTGCCATTGGTGACATGTTTTTGAAGGTACACGTTTCAGGGGCCTAGTGATTATTATTATTATACAGGATTTATATAGCGCCAACAGTTTGCGCAGCGCTTTACAACATGAGGGTAGACAGAACAATTACAATACAAATCAATACAGGAGGGATCAGAGGGCCCTGCTCGTTGGAGCTTACAATCTAGAAGGGAGGGTCAATTGGAACAAAAGGTAATACTGTGGGGGATGAGCTGATGGAGAAAATGAAAATACGGTTGTTGTTATGTGTGGGTAGGATATGCTTCTCTGAAGAGAAGGGTTTTCAGGGATCGTCTAAAAGCTAATAAAGTAGGAGATAGGCGGACAGATTGGGGTAAGGCATTCCATAGGATTGGAGAGGCTCTGGAATAGTCCTGGAGGCAAGCATGGGATGAAGTGATGAGGGAGCTAGAGAGCAGGAGGTCTTGAGAGGAAGGAAGAGAACGAGTAGGTTGGTATTTAGAGACTAGGCTAGTGATGTAGCTGGGGGCGAAATTGTGGATGGCTTTGTACGTAGTTGTTAGTATTTTGAATTTAATTCTTTGGCCGAGTGGAAGCCAGTGGAGGGATTGACAGAGAGGAGTAGACACAGAGTGATTGGTAAGGTGGATGAGTCTGGCAGCAGCATTCATGATGGATTGCAGAGGTGATAGACTATGTAGAGGTATGCCAATGAGAAGGGAGTTGCAGTAGTCGAGGCGAGAGATGACGAGCGAGTGAATTAAGAGCTTTGTTGTGTCATTGGTTAGAAAGGGGCGTATTTTGGCGATGTTGCAGAGATGGAGGCGGCAGGATTTGGACAGTGATTGGATGTGTTGCTTGAAGGAGAGTTCAGAGTCCAGGACTACACCTAGAACCTTGGCATGTGGGGATGGGCTGATAGTTGTGCCATCGATTTTAACAAAGTGATGAAATTTGAGAAAAGTTCTGGACAGCCGCACTCCAAAAAATAACCTTTATTCTTCAAAAGGAATCAAAAAATACATGCCACAGCAGAACGGACAGAAGAATTGACGTGTTTCACACTATGAAACAGTTCTTAATCATAGCTATGTGGCTTCCAAACTAGAGGAGAGGTTCATTCCAATCTGACCTGCCTGGAGCGGTGATATCCCTTTTTCAGGGGCCTAGTGACTTACTAACAATTACCAAACCTTAAAGCAATTTCTTATGTAGGAAAGGCTTATCTGCTCTGTTATATATAAAAAACGTTGGCCTTGACTGTTTCGTAAAAGAATAGAAAGCTAGTAATCTTTAACTGTATATTATAGAAAGCAAGAAACAGAGCCAAAAGACCAGGGCAATACAAGAACGTTGGTCCCAAACAAATGCCCTCAAACAGAACTGAGGATGGAATTTTGTTATCTACAGTATTTGATCCTATAAATATCCTATGAAAAGGAAGAGTTAGTGCTTTCTCTCTTCAGTTGGGTTCCTGAAGCCTTGCTCTTTGATGACCTTACCCCAAACTTGCCTATGGCTCTCGTGGCTTTTTAGAACCATGCCTGTCAACCAATGACCCTTTAGGGGCCATTTCATGGTCATTTCACCCCACAGCATTATTTCTAGTGCATGAATCAGAGACAAGAACATGCTTTTAGGTTTTAGAACAGATTCTTTATGCAGCTACAGTAGTTTATGAGAATAAACAGTGACAATGTCAAGAAGCCCCGGAGTTATGGCAAACAAAAAATTCCTGCAACATTAAAAGTAACAAGAGAACTGGTGGGAAGACACTGCATCTGATTACACAAGCAACATACACTCCTATGTGTTAAGAGCAGTCAAAATGTTACTCTGGAAAAAAGTGTCAAAAATATAAATCTGAAAAGAAACATGTTCTATGAAACAAATATGTAGGCTAACATTGCTGAGCTAATTTTGAAAATACTAGTCCCCTGGCTGTCTCTTACTTCAATACCTTGAGCCACTAAGGGGCCCTAAACAAAATGCTTCTTTTATACTGATGAGCTCAAATACATGACAGAGCTGTAAAGCAGCCTGAACTAAACTGATATAATTACTGCTTACCTAGCAGCAGACTGGAAATAAATCCAGCTCTACAGACACCAGATGGGAAGCTGAAAATGCTTCTGTGTTAATCACCTGCAATAAGCAACTAACAATATTGTGTACAGCGGAATCTGATTGATGCATGAAAGCACAAGCTTGTCAATTCTGCATTGTACAGGTAATCTCTGTGCAATTTTCAGTGTCAAAATTCCAGTATCTAATAGTAAAGTGTAATATATTTAGACAGGAGCTAAATAAAATATCTCTTATATAACTGTAGTACATTGTCTATCAAAATGTAATCTCACCATATATAAAAAGTAAATATACAGTATATACACCCGTGCCAAATATAGGCAACAAGTTGTCCTTTAAACAAAAAAAAACAAAAAAAAGTGTCCAAAAATATCCACACATCCGGTATAGTGATTTAGGGCTCTTTCACACGGGCGATACGCTCAGTGGACTTCCGCTTTGCTCAGCGGGGGAATCGATCCCTTGATCCCCACTGAACAGGTGGATGACATGTCCGTCTCTGCTCAGTGTGCAGAGACAGACCTGTCAGAGCCCCGCTGTCCTCTATGGGGAGATCGGATGAAAACGGAGCCTGTCCATTTTCATCCGATCCGCCAGGTGGATGGAAAATAGGGTCTCCATCCGTCTGGATTTCAATGCCAAGCTGCGGTTTCCAAATCGAGATTATATATATCATTGTGCCCCTGTACAAATCATTAGTAAGACCTCATCTGGAATGTGCAGTTGTAAGAGATCCAGGGCTTAATACGTATGCACCAATGGCGCGTTGAAGCAAGAGGAAATCCGTGCCAACTGAGCATGTGCCAAAGACGCCTCAGTGCGCCAACCTGCCCCTGCGCAGAAGACTTGATGGAAAAAGGCAGGAAAGTGCCCAGGATGTGCACAGGAAGTGACCTCAACCTGATGGAAAAATGCGGGAAAATGCCCAGAAGGCGCACAGGAAGTGACCTCAAACTTCCCTATATAAACTCAGCCCAGACACTGCTAAATTGCTGGATTATCTTCAGCCCCCCATTGTTCCTGTGCTAGTGTGTGATCTGTCTGAACTTGTTGTGACCTGGAAACCTATTTGACTACTCTTGATTGCTGCTTGCCATTGACCTTGGATTTGTACCTTGACCACTCTACTTCTTTGTCCCTTTTGTACTAAGCTGCCAGATTGTAACCGACCCCGGCTTGGATCTCGACCATTCTTCTTCTGATTAACCCTTTTATACTTCCTTGCCAAACTGGACTTGACCTCGGCTGGGATCTCGGACTAAGACTTGCACAGTGCTCCGCACCCCTGCACCTGTGCCACTCGGTGTCCACCAAGTCTCTGTCTCCATCTCCAGAGGCTTCAAGGACCTGAGGTGCAAGGGAGGTCTCCCCACTACTTTGGTCTCACATCAGGTACGTGGCCCTCACGACAGCAGTTCAGTTTTGGGCACCGGTTTTCAAAAAAGGATATTGGGGAACTGGAGAAAGTGCAGAGAAGGGCAACCGAACTGATAAGAGGCATGGAGGAGCTTAACTGTGAGGAAAGATTAGAGGAACTGAATCTATTCCCTCTTGAGGAGGAGATTAAGGGGGGATATGAGCAACATGTAAAAATACATAAATGGTCCACATAGTGAACTTGGTGTTGAGTTATTCACTTTAAGGTCATCACAGAGCACAAGGGGGCACTCTTTATGTCTAGAGGAAAAAAGATTTAATCTCCAAATACGGAAAGGTTTCTTTACAGTAAGAGCTGTGAAAATGTGGAATAGACTCCCTCCAGAGATGGTTTTGGCAAGCTCAGTAGATTGCTTTAAAAAAAAAAAATGGTCTGGATTCTTTCCTAAATGTACATAATATAACTGGGTACTAACATTTATAGGTAAAAGGTCATCCAGGGAAAATTCCAATTGCCTCTCGGGGGAACAGGCAGGAATTTTTTTCCCCTGCTGTAGCAAATTGGATCATGCTTTTCTGGTTTTTTTTGCCTTCCTCTGGATCAACTGTGGGTAAAGGATTGTGTATATGGGATTGCATTTTTTATTTTTTGGTTGAACTAGATGGACTTGTGTCTTTTTTTCAAACTGACTAACTATGTAACATCAATAATCACACAGTGTCAATTCTTGATTCGTTTCCATGGTAAATCAGACCAAGTGCTGAAATTTCTGGACACGATATGGACACTTTTATTTAGCACTAAACAAACAGAGATAAGGAAAATGTGTGTTTTGTTTCTTATTTTTACAGATTGGAATTTTTTGTTATAGTGCTGGCGGCGTAAAACATTGTTTTGGGTGGGTGGAGGGGTTTAATTAGGAAGGTGTGAAAAAAATGGGGTGTCACAGGATACATTTAGACAGGAGAACCCTGGATATTCTCAGTATAAAGGGCTTACATACAAGAGACGCAGAGTACATACCTCCTTCAGCTAAGGATATGGTACAGCCTAAATAGACCTAAATGCCAAAAGATTAGTACTGGGCTGGGTTTGGTGTTCCATAGTGTCTGCCGTGACAAACAGCCAGCTGTGGTGCACCATATCACAGCTGGCTTTTTGCCACTGCAGGTACAGCAGACACTCCAAAACACCATTATCGTATTAGGACACAGAATGCAGTGCCTAGACCAGCCATTCTCAACCAGGGTTCCGTGGGGGGGGGTCCCTCCAGATGTTTCTAGGGGTTCCTTGAGCTGTGGCTGATGAACCACCTTTTTGATGGTGCGTACAGAGTTCAAGGTTCAACATCACTTAGCAAAGCCAGCAGCATGAGACAAAATATCTTTTTAGCTGTCTTTAAGGGTGGCGTTCTGAGCACCACTTTAAGGGGAACTTCCTATTGACCACCAGTATAAGGAACATTGTTCCTATTGACCCCTAATGAATTATTTTAGCATTAAACTGAGTTTACATATACTGAAATACACTATATCAAGGTGACCGACTGAGGGTGTACCAAGATGGCCAAAGCCACTTTCTGACTGCAGCCTTGCCGCTGATTTTCCAATTTAACATGAAAACAGCATCACAGATTTACAATACTGTATTCCACTATATAAGCTGACTTTACTGCTAAAACAAGTGTGAAATTCCAGACTTGACCGCGTGTAACAAGCAAATTTTGCTGGTAACGTCACGTCCGTTACCAAATCTGACAGGTCACCTAATCTGACGGAACACAGGCATTCCACGAGCATCTTTGGCAGCTCCATGAACGACAGCCAAAGTTGTGAGAATCGTAAGTGCCCAGTGTTGTTCACATGGTCACATTAGCATTGCGTTGCTGTTAAGGGTGCGCAAGAGAAACTTAGAGGTCAATTAGTAAAAGCAGCACACTTTACACATAGTTAGGCACATATTTAACCTCTTGATTGCCCAAGATTTTAACCCCTTTCCAGACAGTGTCATTAGTACAGTGACAGTGTAATGTATTAGCGCTCATCACTGTATTAAAGCGGAGGTCCACCCTAAAAAAAAAAAAATAACATAGAAATGCTCCTAAAAATCTGAAAAAAAAATATGTTTTTTACTTACCAGAAATGGTTGTTGCTAGGCAGATCGTCCTAATCTGCCACTTCCTACACTGCGGTGATGTTCATTCTCCTACTCCTCCTCCTTGTCTTCTGGAAACTGTGTGTGTCCCAGAACACAGCTGGCCATTCACAAAGCGCAGAGCGACTCGCGCATGGGCAGTAGGAAACGTGCAGTAAAGCCGCAAGGCTCCACTGCCTGTTTCCCTTAGTTCGAATGGTGGCGCCGGGACCCAATCCGATGGATAGATCAGCCTCGGGTGACAAACATTGCGGGCAACCTGGACAGGTAAGTGTGCTTATTAAAAGTCAGCAGCTACAGTGTTTGTAGCTGCTGACTTTTAAAAAAAAATAAAAAATTCAGCTGGCCCTCCGCTTTAATGTCACTGGTGATGTCAGTGGCAGTTAGTCAGTTCCTCCCAGCGTCAGATTACCCACTGCACTATCACAGTCCCATTATGTGTTGTTGATTGCCGCTATTAGTAGTATAAAAAAAAAAATTTAAAATGTAAAAGAAAAATTCCAGTATATTTACACACCATAGTTTTAGGCGCTATAAAACTTTCACGCAAACCAATCAATATACACTTATTGGGATTTTATTTATCTTTTTTTTTTTTTTTAATCAAAAAAAAAAAAAACACCACGCATGAAGCAGAATACATTTTGGCCAGAAAAAAAAAAAAATTGATTTTTTTTTTAATTGGATGTTTTATAGCAGAATGGAAAAAAATAATATTGTTTTTTTTTTTTTCTTCACAAAAATAACCCAGTGGTGATAAAATACTACCAAAAGAAATCTCTATTTGTGCAAAAGAATGATATAAATTAAGTTTGGGTACAACGTTGCATGACCGTGCAATCTCCAATTAAAGTGCTGTGTAGTGCTGAGTAAATATAAAATGGCCTGGTCATGAGGGGGGAAAAAAATCTTACGGAACTGAAGTGGATATTATTAGTAGTGAACCTGTCATTGGGTAAAACAATATGAACCAGCTTTTTAATGGAATAGGAGGCACGGTAGGGGGCTTGCGTAAATAGGCTTTTAATGGCATTAAAACTGCTTCTCACCTCATACAAGTCAATGAGGAATACATAAGCAGCTTGAAGCTGGCTCATGCAGCTTAGGAGATGGTCAAATGTTTAAACTAAGAAAATATAAAATTTTAAGAAAAAAAAATAAGACGATTTTGAAATTGATGGCAGCAACATGTCTCAAAGAATTTGGCACAGGGCAACAAAAAGCTGGCAAAATAAGTGGTACCAACAAGAAATAGCTGGAAGAATATTTTGCAGTAACATGATTAGGTATACAAAGAGCATTTTAGAGAGTCAGAGGGTAATGTACTAAAACTGGAGCAGCTGTGCATGGTAATCAATTAGCTTCTATCTTTCATTTTTAAAGCCTAACTGAACAAGCTGCAGATAGAAGCTGGCTGGTTGCTTTGAACACCGGCTCCATATTCTGGCTGCTCCAGTTTTAGTAAATTCCCCTAAAGTGTCTCAGAAGTAAAGATGGATAGGGATTCACCAATCTGTGAAAAGCTGTGTCTAAAAATTGTCGATCAATTTCAGAATACATCCTTAAGGTAAAATACAAAGACCTTAAATATAACATCACCTACAGTACATGATATCATCCAAAGAGTCCTAGAATCTGGAGAAATCTCTGTGCATAAGGCTGAAATGCAATATTAGATGCCTGTGATCGTCGGCCCCTCAGACGGCACTGCATTAAAAACAGGCATGGTTCTGTAATGGATATCACTGCATGGGCTCAGGAATACTTCCAAAAATCATTGTCTGAACACAGTTTGCTGTGCCATCAAAAAATGCAAGGTAAAGCTCTATCATGCAAAGAAGAAGCCATATCTGACCACAGTCCAGAAATGCAGCCGTCTTCTCTGGGCCAAAGCTCATTTGAAATGGGCTATTGCAAAGTGGAAAACTGTTCTGTGGTCAGAGGAATCAAAATTTTACATTTTTGACAACCATGAATGTTGCATCCTCTGGACTGAAGTAGTAAGGAACCTTCTTGCTTGTTATCAGTGTTCAGTTCAAAAGCCTACATCTCTGATGGCACGGAGGTGCAATAGTGCGTATGGAATGGGTATCTTGCACATCTGGAAATTCACCATCAATGCTGAAAGATATATCCAGGCTTTAGAGTAGCGTATGCTCTCATCCAGATGACATCTTGTTCAGGGAAGGCCTTGGATATTGTTCAGAAGGACAATGCTAAACCGCATACTGCATCTATTACAACAGCATGACTTCGTAGTAGAAGAGTCCGGGTGCTTAACTTGCCTGCCTGAAGTCCAGACCTTTCACCAATAGAAAATATTTGACACATCTTGAAATGAAAAATACAACAAAGACTCTGGACTGTTGAGCAGTTAGAATTCTATATCAGGCAAGAATGGGATAGCATTCTTCTCCCAACACTCCAGCAACTGGTCTCCTCAGTTCCCAGATGTTTACAGAGTGTTAAAAAAAAGGGGATGCTACACCGGGCTTAAAGGAGTTCCACCAAAAAAAAAAAAATTCATTAATGTCCATAAAAAAAAAAAAAAAAAACAACATTTGGATAAATGTTTTTTTTTTTACTCACCTCTTAAATGCCTGTTGCTAGTGGGTCCCTTGTAGTCTGCCTCCTTCGGCACCTGGGCTCCTGACGTCACTTCCCTCGGCGCAGGAAGGGAGATCAGCTCTCCCCCCTCCCTCTAGGCAATCATCTGGGACACGTGACCGGTCCCAGATGATTGCGCGCCCAGTCATGGCGCGTGCATGTGCAGTGGCTTCACAGCCGGGTGCCCACAGTTAAAATGCTGGTGCCGCCGAGCGGAGGGGGGAGACGAGCGGGGCTTCGATCCTCCACATCGCTGGACCCTGGGACAGGTAAGTGTCCGATTATTAAAGTCAGCAGCTGCAGTATTTGTAGCTGCTAACTTTAAAAACCTTTTTTTTTTTTTAAGCAGAACTCCTCTTTAACATGGCCTTGTCCCAACTTTTTTTTAGACGTGTTGCTCTCATCAATTTCAAAATGACCATTTTTTTTTCTTTAAACCAAATTCGAAATTCGGAAATTTTTAATTTTAAATTTTGGAAATTTAAAAATTTGGAATAAATAAATGGTTTAAATGATTGATATGTTTTTATATGTTTTCTAATTTCTTTTGTGGATAAAATATGTGTTTATGAGGTTTGCAAATTATTGGATTCTGTTTTTATATAGATTTTACACAGTGTTCCAACTTTTTTGAAATTGTGTTTGTAAATGCGGGCTGTCATGCAGATGACAAGTGGTTTCTAGCACCAGGGCACTTCTTTGTGCTCAGTCTGCACTGTGTTCTGAACAGGGCCTATACAACTAGTGTTTACTAAGGATCATAATACAAAGAACAACATTTTTGAACACTTGATTTTTTTCAGAAATAATGTAATCTTCATTGCTCAACATTTGATGGAATTTTAGTTGTGGCTATACCATGCTAATAGAACAGGGTTTTTCAAAATAACCAATATACTTAATAAAAAAAAACGTTATTTTGTAGAAAACGCATTGCTACAGCAATGATTGTAGCACGGAGAAGGATTACAATTAACATTTCTGAAGGTTACAACACTCAATAAGTAGGAAGTCTACAGGCCCTTGCTTTTTTTTTTTTACAAACGATTTTATTATTGTAAAAAGTCATAATTCAGTACAGATATATATATATATTATATATATATAAAATAATTATATATAAAAAAAAAATAGGTATTTCAAATACAAAGCATGTGTACATAAAGAGCAGTTTAAATACATTAAGCATCGTAACAATACAACAAAGGAACAATGAGAATGAAATATATTGTGCATTATCTATAAGGCCTATTTTTACTATAGCGTTCTCTTTATAATGACATTTGGAATAAGACTATATGAAGAAATATTAAGGTAATATTATGTCCCAGGGGGTCCATTTAAAAAAAATAAAATAAAAAATGTGCATGGTGTCAAAAAGTGAATGGTGGATGTGTTTCGAGAGCTTTATTTGTCCCATTCTGTTTATCACCTGAGGCCATAGAACGGTTGTTGAACGCCAATTAAAAGCTATTGTCCAATGAATGGAATTGAACAAGGTGTGTGTCAATCTATTGCTGTGTGTAGGTAAATCTGGTAGAGATGCAAACAATAAACACATCTGAGAGGTGAAGGAAATTGTTTTGCCTGTTATCTGTTCAATTTTGGTAGCTGCTTGTTGGGTTTCAGAACTTTGCAGTTCTAAAAAGTGTATAAAAGTTCCTTGATCTGAACATCCCCTGAAGCATGTGGGTAAAATGAGTTACCTTTATAAGGGGTTAGATACCATCTGGTATGCAGCTTGATGGCTGCTTCTTTGACCGGGTACATTTTAATAGGTTTATATGGTTTATGGTGTTCCAATCTGATATTGAAAAAGATTGGTCCAAGTCAATTTCCCATTGAAGCATTGGTTTAGATTTTTCTGAGAGGGAGAATTCATTTAAACAATGATATAAATGTGAGAGATCCATCCCCTATCTCTTAGTGAGGAAATACATATTTGCTCAAATCGAGAGTAAGGAGTTTGTAGAGTTAGGGAATAGAATTTGTGATAGAATTTTTCAATTTGAGCAAATTGTGGTAATTCTGATAGTGAGAGATTTTATTGAAAAAGCGAAATTTATTATCAGAGATTTTAAAGTAGTGAGGTTATATAATTTCCATATAGAGAAAGGGTTACAATTTCTAAAAGCAGGGGGAAAATGGATCACCCAGGAAGGATGCTTGGGGTGGGGTGGTAGATACTACAGGCATGGGCGTCCGCAGAACTTTTTCAGGGGGGGGGGGGCATCATTTTAGGGTCACCTATGCACCGCCCCATTTCGATAATGTCATTATCATGGTCAGAGACTGCAGATGTAGTACAGTCCCTAAGATAAGTAATAGATAATGACCGATAGGCCCTCTTACCAGACCCAGCGAAACTACAGGAGTGATCCCTCCGGATGGGCGATTGATCACTCTGGGCTCCTCGGGGGCGACTCTGGTAAGTAGTGTAGCATATCTGTACCCTGGCAGTGGCTCAGTCTTTCTCTCTCTGGTGGCGCTGGGCAACGTGTCTCTCTCTCTGGTGGCGCTGGGCAGCGTGGCCCTCTCTCTGGTGGCGATGGGCAGCGTGGCCCTCTCTCTGGTGGCGATGGGCAGCGTGGCCCTCTCTCTGGTGGCGATGGGCAGCGTGGCCCTCTCTCTGGTGGTGATGGACAGCGTGGCCCTCTCTCTGGTGGCGATGGGCAGCGTGGCCCTCTCTCTGGTGGCGATGGGCAGCGTGGCCCTCTCTCTGGTGGCGATGGGCAGCGTGGCCCTCTTTCTTTGTCCTGTAGCACTCACTCCTTCAGCTTTTTTTCCAGGCTGCAGTCTCTTAATCTCTGTTGATCGAGCTGCAGCCTCCTCCCTGTGGAAAATGGAGCCGCTAAACTTCGGGACTACATGTCCCATGTTGCTCTCCTCTCCTAGTCTCTTTTGATTGGTCCTCAGTTATGGCCAATGGGGAAGGAAGTGGGCAGGAAGCTGGGCGGCGAACCTAGTAAGAGCTGCCGTCTCTTCTCCCTGACATGAGAAAGGGGGGGCAAGCAGGGGAAACCTCCGACAGCCCTCAGCTCCTCTTTCTCCTGTCACAGTGCCGCTGAGTTCTGAGAACACTTCACTGATGGGGGGGGGCTTGACAGCACCTTGATAGTGTCACCTGACTGGTGGATGGCACCCGGGTACGGGCTGCCCTCACCCCCATAGCGACGCCACTGTGCTGAATTTAACAGTGCCGATTCGATCCATGATGCCAGGGGGGCACTTGACCCCCCTTGCCCCTACCTGCGGACGCCCATAACTACAGGCCCTTGCTTTGAATGACTGGACATCACTAGTCTCTCAGGCTCGATTCGCATTTTTGGACACGCGATTTTACCGCGATTTGCTGTTTTTTTTTACACTGTATTTAGCTGGTTGCTAAGGAGGGGGGCGGGAAGCCAGCCGCCGCATCCTTAACAACCGATGAGTCATCAGTTGTCAGCCGGCTTCCCCACTGAATGTAAAAAGAAAAAAAAAAAGAGTTGCCAGGTAAAAAAAACAAGAAAAAAAACACAGCGTGGGTCCCCCCCCCCCCCCCCCGGTCCATACCAGGCCCTTGGGTCCCCTCCTGAATTATACCAGGCCGCATGCCCTCAACATGGGCGGGGTGGGTGCTCTGGGGCAGGGGTGGACTCTGCATTTGCATTCACTTTGCCATGTAGCTGTATAAGTGGCCTGCTGCAGAAAACATCCCCCAAACCATGACTCATCCCCCTCCATCCTTCACTGGCTTCTTTACACACTTTAAGTCTTTTGCCAGTTTAACGACGAACATAATGGTTCCCATCGGAACCAAATAAATTAAACTTGCTTTCATTACTAAAGTGAACTCTGTCTACACAACATGCTCCTCAGCAAAGGTTAGTCTAGCCTTTTGATTCTTTCTGCTAATGAGAGGTTTGGTCACTGCAGAGTGGGCTTTCAGTCCAAAGTCACTTAAACGGGGAGACACTGTATGATCAGACAGATCCTTACTCTGTTCAGTGCTGAACTGGCAAGCAATCGCAGCTGCAGTGTTGAACTGATTGCCCATTGAGATTCTCCGTATTATCCTGTCCTCTCTTGCATTTGTCTTTCATGGACGACCAGCCTTCTTGGGGACTTGAATGAGTTTGTGACATTGGAAAGATGCAATATTCTAGAAATCACAGATTTGGAACGACAAACTTCTTTTGCTATGGCGGAAAGGGTCATCCCTTTGGCCTTCATCTGGACAACCTGCTGCCAGAGGGTTTCAGTCACTTTAGAACGACTCATCAGCTTGCAAAGTCAGTGAAAACTGGAAAGTTAGGCTGCCAGTTAAAGGGGTTGTAAAAGGTTCGTTTTTTTTTTTTTTTTTTTAAATAACAAACATGGTATACTTACCTCTGTGCAAGGGTTTTGCACAGAGTGGCCCCGATCCTTCTCTTCTGGGGTCCCCCAGTTGCGCTCCTGGTTCCTCCCCGCATTGGGTGCCCCCTCGGGGACCTGCATTCTAAGGGGGCACCCGTGCAGACGTCCATTGACAGACAGCAGGACTCACCCCGCCCCCCATGGCACTGGATTTGATTGACAGCAGCGGGAGCCAATGGCTGTTGCTGCTATCAATCTATGCAATGAGGACCAGAGACAGCGGCTGGAGCTGCTGTGCTCGTTCTCATCGCTGGAAAGATCGGGTTCAGGCAAGTAAAATGGGGGCTCTGGGGGGGGTGCTGCACTACAGAAGGGTTTTCATGCTTTAATTCACAACAATAGAGCTTTATTTTGGTGGTATTTCATCAAAAAAAATAAGAGGCAAATATTTAGCAAAAAATTAATTCTTAGTTTCTGTCAGTAAATTTTGTAAATAAGAAATTTTTCTCCTTCACTGATGGGCGCTGATGAGGTGGCACATATGGGCACTGATTAGGTGGTACTGATGAGGAGGCACAAATATGCCACACTCATGGGCACTGATGAGCACAGATAGATGTCACTGGTGGGCACAGATAGGCGGCACAGCTAGGCGGCACTGATATGCAGCAGTGATGAGCATTGATGGGCAGCACTGATGGCCACTGATTGCTGGCACTTGTGGGCACTGATTGCTGGCAGTGGCATTGCTGGCACTTAATTGTAATGAGGGCACTGATGATCAGTGCCCTGATTACATCCCTAGATGTCCTCTGTGAGGAGATGCCGCTGATCGGCTCTCCTCTCCTCACACTCTGTCAGTGTGAGGCGAGGAGCGCCGATTAATGGCATCTCCGTGTTTACATGTGACCGGCTGTGATTGGACACATGGTTAAAGAGCCGCGGCTCTTTACACAGATCGGGGGTCACGCTGTGTCCTAGCAACACGGCGCGATCGCCACGCTGCGCGCCCCTGGTCGTTCTGGAGGGCTGTCATATGACGTCCACCTAAAACGAGAGCCGCGCCGCCCAACCGTCATTGGGCGGCGGGCGGGAAGAGGTTAAATAGGGTTTGTCAGATGATTAAAGAAATTAGCACAAGGTGCCAGATTAACACCAATAACTGGGAGGTATCGGAAAGTGTTCTCCAATTTTGATCAATGTTCTTTTCTCAGATCTCATTCCATTTTTTTTATTCTGTGCTTCAAAATATATGTAACTCATGAAATATGCTTAACAAAAAACTGCTCTTTTACTCCTGTTTAGATCATTTCAAATAGGACAAAGCAGTGACCTTGAAATTTAGGAAATTGTAGGTTGTTCTCTAATTTTGATCTTCAGTGTATATTAGAGCTGCACGATTCTGGGGAAAAATGAGAATCGTGATTCTTTCGCTTAGAATAAAGATCACAATTCTCTCACGATTCTTTAAAATGGTTAATTTAAAAAAGAAAAATCAGCTGTAGACGGCGCATGCTCAATCAACACGCTGCTCGCTCCCGATGCTCAGGGCTGGTTATTCATTGAATACAGCAAGGGACGGATGCTTTTCTCAAAGGGGCGGATGTATGGTTATACATTGAACACAATCAACGCGATGCTCGGGGCTGGTTATTAGAATGGGTGGATGCTTTTCTCAAAGGGGCAGATGTAATACATCCATCCCTTTGAGAAAAGCATCCGCCCCTTGCTGTCTTTATAACCATACATCCGCCCCTTGCTGTCTTCATAAACATACGTCCGCCCCTTGCTGTCTTTATAACCATACATCCGCCCCTTGCTGTCTTTATAACCATACGTCCACCCCTTGCTGTCTTTATAACCATACATCCGCCCCTTGCTGTCTTCATAACCATACATCCGCCCCTTGCTGTCTTTATAACCGTACGTCCGCCCCTTGCTGTCTTTATAACCATACATCCGCCCCTTGCTGTCTTCATAACCATACATCCGCCCCTTGCTGTCTTTATAACCATACGTCCGCCCCTTGCTGTCTTTATAACCATACATCCTCCCCTTGCTGTCTTTATAACCATACATCCGCCCCTTGCTGTCTTCATAACCATCCATCCGCCCCTTGCTGTCTTTATAACCATACGTCCGCCCCTTGCTGTCTTTATAACCATACATCCGCCCCTTGCTGTCTTTATAACCATACGTCCGCCCCTTGCTGTCTTTATAACCATACGTCCTCCCCTTGCTGTCTTTATAACCATACATCCGCCCCTTGCTGTCTTCATAACCATACATCCGCCCCTTGCTGTCTTTATAACCATACGTCCGCCCCTTGCTGTCTTTATAACCATATGTCCGCCCCTTGCTGTCTTTATAACCATATGTCCGCCCCTTGCTGTCTTTATAACCATACGTCCACCCCTTGCTGTATTAAATGAATAACCAGCCCTGAGCCTCGGGAGCGAGCGGCGTGTTGATTGCGCTTGCGCAGTCCAGGCCGGGCACTATGCTCTCTGCTGACTGACGTCAGTTCCGGTTGCTGACGTTAGTTCCGATGTCGGCGTCATTTGTGTTCCATGCTGGTTCCGTGGTTCCGAGGGGGGTGAATCGAGATTGTGATCTTTATACAATTAATCGTGCAGCTCTAGTGTATATTGCCAGTATCCCAGAGACCTACACAAGATTGCCTTTTTCTGCATTTACAAATCAAAGTCTAAAAAATAATACATAAACAAGTAAGAAAACAAACTCACTTCACTGTACATGAGGCACAGAGGGATTCATAATTACTTTTAATGCCAGCATGCCTGAAATGTATTATGAAATCTGCAAACTTTCAGGTCACTTCCAGCACACACTTCACTTCCAGCCTTTGATTAGTGGTATTTAGACACAATAAATAATGAGACGTGATCATTTGAGAAATGTTACTTTCAGAAACGTTGGAGAGTGCAATTTCTACAGAGTATTTAATTATTGCAGTATATAAAAGCATCACCTGTTTATCACTTTGAAGTACTGGTAAATACAACCTTTAAATCCCCCATGCTGTTTACTTATTAAATGACGTCAGCCATCACCAACACGCTCGCCTAGTAGACTTCTAAGTTAACCATTTTAGCCCCACAGTCAATGAATGTAGGAATATACATTATAGCACCCTACAGTAACAAGCCTAAACCTCATGTGGCAATTTCCTCCGAGATTACACATATAAGAAACAAGGAAGGAGGAGGAGAGAAGTGCCTGTGTGGCATCAGGACAGAGTTAGATGAATGCAACCTGATCACCCACTTCAGCTCCAGAAGATTCATGACCAGGCCATTTTTTGCGATGGGGCACTAATATAACTGACAATTGCACAGTCATGCAAACGCTGTACCCAAATAAAATTCATGTCCTTCTTTTCCCACAAATAGAGCTTTCTTTTGTTGGTATTTGATAACCTCTGCATTTTAAATTTTTTGCGCTATAAACCAAAAAAATAAATAAATAAAAAAACAACAATATTTTTTTTACTTTCTGCTATAAAACATATCCCAAAAAAAATGTCTTCATCAATTAAGGCAAATATGTATCCAGCTATATATTTTTGGTAAAAAAAAAAAAATCCCAATAAGCATAAATTGATTGGTTTGCACAAAAGTTATATCATCTACAAACTACGTGATATATTTAGGGTGTTGTTTTTTTTTGTTTTTTTTACTAGTAATGGTGGCAATTAGCAACGTATAGTGGGACTGCGATATTGAAGCGAAAAAACGGACACTAACTGACCCTTTTTGGGAACCAGTGACACTCATACAGTGATCAGTGCTAAAGAAAATTTGCACTGTCACTGTACTAATGACACTGGCTGCGAAGGGGTTAACATCAGGGACGATTAAAGGGTTAACTGTGTGCTTAGCCTGTGTTTTATTACAGTGGGGGAAGTGCTTTTACTAGGGGAAGACATGGATCCATGTCCCTTGCTTTGCAGGAACACAGGATCCATGCCTTCTCTCCTGTCAGAACGTCAATCTGTTTACATAGGCATGCTGCTATTCTACCTCTCTACAGAATGATCGGCAGGTGCCAGCAGAGTTTGTGGTACCCACTGATCGGCTCCCGCTGCGTATAATCACAGCAGGAGCAAGCTGCCAGCGGCGCGCATTCGTACCCCCTACCTGAGTGCATAGAATAGAAAACGAATACAAGGGTGTCTGGCAACGTTTTTTTAACGTGACGCAGAAAAAAGTCAGCGGCTTTACTACCGCTTTAATGAACCCTTAGGAGTTGAAAGTAAACAGCAGAGGAAAAGCTGCAAAGCAAGTAGGGAATCCAGGAAGCTGTGAAGATGACCAGCAGACAGGCACAACTTACGACATGAAAGGAGATTTTTCAAGTACGTTTATACTGGATTGTCAAAATAACTATTGTTTGTATTGTTATTACAATGCTGGTATAAAATTAAAGTATATACTGTGACTATAGCATTCCATTAAAGGAGAAGTATGGCCAAAGTATTGGATATGGATCACAGGAGTGCAGTTCGTTCTGCACTCCAGTCCTATGACCCGTTTTCAGCAGACAACTGGCTAAAGCCCGCTGTTGGCTGATGTCACTCAGCCAGTCCAGACTCAGGAAAGATCCCAATCATATGGTCAAGGATCCACCCAGAAGCCTGGACCAGCAACCTCATCCTCTCAGCGATCCGCTGAGAGACTGAGCCAGCCCCTCCCACCCCCTCTACAGCCCAGCACTCCAGTGAGCACTGGAGAGGAGAGCAAAGAGCAACTGACTGACAGTCACCACTCTCTAATCACAGCGGAGGTGGGAACCGAGTGATCAGCAGTGTTTGATCGCTGAGTTCTCACTACAGAACCCATGGGGGACAGATGCAGGATCAGATCAATGCTGCATTCACCTAGGGGAGTATAAATGTTTTTTTTTAAATCCTGAACTTCCCTTTTAAATATATTTAGTATTGAACCTGTCATTAGGCAAAACAATATGAACAATATGAACCAGGCTGGGTTCACACCATTGGGAATTGGATGTGGGTTCCCCTCTCTATGGAGCCGGTTCACAAATCTCCGCTGCAGCCCTCCGTTTCAGGTCCAAATGCAGACAAAAATTCGGGCTGAAATTGGACCAGGACGCACCGGACCCCATACTGGGAGCGGCATGCGGTGATGGTGTGAACCCAGCCCTAATGGAATAGGAGGTATGGTAAGGGACTGTGTCAATGGCCTTTTGATGGCATCAGAACTGCCTCTCTCGTTATACAAGTCCATAAGGAGTGCAAAAGCAGCTTGAAGCAGACTGATGCAGCTTAGGAAGTGGATAAAATGCAGGTCAGAAGGCTACCAACTGCAGATGAAATAAACCTGTTAATGAATCAGCTGAATGATCTGAGAAGTGTCGCAATCTGATCTCAAATGTATTTGAAAGCAAGCTGCATTTGCACATTGACCTTGAGGTACTGTCACACAACATCCACCGAGCTAAATGGAGTTCCAGCGCACAGCAAGAGGAGTTTACTAGAACATCGGCATTTACATATCCCCTATGTAAATGCTGACATTTTTCAAAGTCATCACCATCAGGCCCGTCGGAAGAAAAATAAGGTAACTGCCATTGCTGTCTACTTCAAGTATGCAGCCAGTAAAGTCGGGACATGGCTCACTAAAAGCCGGATGACAAGATCAAAACGTGGACCTTTTAAAGTTTGGTTTGGACCTTTAATTGGACTTTTGATCTCTGCTTGGGACCATAGACTTTTGATCAAAACTTGGACCATTGCCAATGGCGGCTCCCATATCGCTATCATGAAAGCTTCACTTTATAGTAACCCTGTAAATATAATCAGACAACATAACAGCAGGTGCCTGCATACATTCCTTTGATGTTGAATCTGAAAACCAGAGAGTTTAATTTAATGTAAACTTGAAGCTCAAACAACTTAGTTCTGTTACCCCCAGTTCCACTCTGAACTAAAAAGAGGTTTGCAAGCCTCTTGCCTCTCTACCTGGTGTTAAGCTCAATTTTCATACTTAGGCCCCTTTCACACTTTTGGGACTTCAAAGTCACTGTATTTTACCGCGATTTGCGGAAGCGATTTTTGCCGCAATTTTGCAGCGATTTCAAGGAATGCCTGTGTAAGTGGCATCAAAATCGGACCAAAGTAGTGCAGGGACTACTTTGAAGTCGGAACGACTTGAAGTCGTACTAATATGAGTGGCTGTCATTGGAAATCATGGGGAACAACTTGTCATGCTACTTTGCAGTCCCAAATCGTGGGACAAGTCATATAAGTGTGAAAGGGGCCTTACCCAGCCAGCCAATCCAATGATGTCCTGCTATGATCCATCATGCCTCTGTCACATGCCTGTTCTGCCATCTTCATTGCTGACGTCATCAGGTGCTGGCTGCCTCTTCCTGGTTCAGGTAGCCTGGCCCCCCCCCCCCCGAAGACATACAGCCGGGTCCGCCCTTCTACGGCCCACTGTATGGAACCTGAAGTATCCTGGGATACATGATGTGCATATCCCAAGAGGCTTCAGAACAGATGAGACACCATTCTCACCTAGACAAGATTGGCGGATAGGGGGAGAAAGGGCAGACTAAAAAAAAAAGAAAAACATTTTTTGTTACATTGCTTAGGAGGAAGGGGGGTTGGGGGCTGCAATAATGTCTAATTCATCCACTGAGTTAAGGTCAGCTTTAAAGCAAAGTTCCAGATCAACCAGTGAACTGCAGTTAACCAGAAAGTGCTGCAAGTCTGCTAAAAACTTAGTAAGCCTATTCAGTTCTCCATAATCTCAATGCATAGCAGTCATAATTCACAGAGCTCCACACATGTTCATTGGATGGTCTGGTTCCTGATGCCTGTAAACAAATGAGGGGGGAATGTCGCTCACCAAGCCTCCAGACCTCAACAGGTGCTCCCGTCCTACAAACTCTCAGGTGCTGGCTGTGCACAAGTCTATGGAGACAAAAAGGTCCTGGACTGCCGCACTACGTAGAAAAGGCATCTTTATTGTAGAAAAAATATAAAAAGATGTTCCAACATAACAGTCAAATCAGATGGACAAACAGGAATGAATGGCTAACGCGTTGCACATCATAAGATGCTTACTCATAGCTGATGGTAAGAATCTTATGATGTGAAACGCGTTAGACATTAATTCCTGTTTGTCCATCTGATTTGACTGTTATGTCGGAACATCTTTTGATTTTTTTTTCTACAAAAAAGATGCCTTTTCTACGAAGTGCAGCAGTCCAGGACCTTTTTGTCTCCTGATGCCTGTACTGAGGAGAGGGGTGACTGCTGCACCACAGATATAGATGATTGATAAACTAAAGCTCCAATCAGATTGGCCTAATTTGACAGAAATATCCCTGTAAGTGCATAACACCAGTTAAACAACATTTTCAAAATTCATAGAAATAGAAATACATAAAAATTCACTATATACAATGCTGAAAAAAAAAAAAAATACAAATTATATTTAGGCTAAGTGGTGGATGGTGGGTACTGTAATGTATCTTATCTTGAACAAGATAGTGGATGACCACACTAAAATAAAAAAAGACTTCTTTATTGGTACACATCCATTAAAACAATTACAATAGAAGTCTCAATTTTCCTGTTGTATTGGCTTTAATGGATTTGTACCAATAAAGAAGTCTTTTGATACTGGAGTTCGGTCTTCCACATATCGTGTTTATTACTATCTCAGCAATGAGCTGAATGCGCACCCGTTGCCGTGCAGACACGATGGACCAGCCTGGAGCAGTAGTGTATTGATTTTGTCTGAATTGTATCTTGCTTATCACAACCAGCCTGCGGGCAGAGATACTGGTGTAAATAGAGGAGTCTCAACTTCTCTATTCCACAATGTGATCTACTTCCAAGTCCAGGGGCTATTACATAGGGTGCATTGAGGACACACCTTAGTCTATGCAAATACTGACTTTCAGAAAGTCACAGCCTGCAGAAAACCTTCAGAGGCTCCAACCGTGCCTCCAGAAAGCAGACTGTGACCAGAAAGGCACAAAATGACCTCCTTATCTTAGATAAATACTTCTTTGCGCAGTACCGGTATTATTATTATTATTCAGGATTTATATAGGGGCAACAGTTTACGCAGCTCTTTAAAATATAAAAAGGTACACTTTTAACCGCTTGCCGACCAACCACTGTCATTATACTGTGACAGGTCGGCACGATCCCGCGAACCGTCGTAGCTATACGTCGGCTCGCAGGATCAGGATAGCAGGCGTGCCGGCTGCACAGCAGGGGTGCTGATGCTCATGGCCGATGGTCGCGATGACCGCCGGCCAAGAGCAATCGCTAGCAGGCGGGACAGAACACGGAAGTGTGTGTGTGTGTGTGTAAACACGCAAAGCCGTGTTTTGATCTGAGAGGAATGACAGCTCTTGTGTTCCTATTAGCTAGGAACCACGATCTGTCCCTTCCTCTAGTCAGTCCCCTCCCCCTTCAGTTAGAATCACCTCTCATGGAACACAGTTAACCCCTTGATCGCCCCCCTAGTGTTAACCCCTTCACTGCCAGTGAAATTTTTTACAGTAATCAATGAATTTTTATAGCACTGATCGCTGTATAAATGCCAATGGCCCCAAAAATGTGTCAAAATTGTCCGATGTGTCCGCCATAATGTCGTAGTCACGTTAAAAATCGCAGATCGCCGCCATTACTAGTAAAAAAAAAAATAATAATAAAAATGCTATAAATCTATCCCCTATTTTGTAGACGCTATAACTTTTGCGCAAACCGTTCAATATACGCTTATTGCAATTTTTTTACCAAAAATATGTAGAAGAATACATATCGGCCTAAAATGAGAAAAAAATAGCTTTTTTTTTTTTTTAATTAATGGGGATATTTATTACAGCAAAAAGTACCAAATATTGTTTTTTTTTTTCAAAATTGTCTCTCTTTTTTTGTTTATAGCGCAAAAAATAAAAACCGCAGAGGCGATCAAATACCACCAAAAGAAATCTCTATTTGTGGGCAAAAAAGGACGTCAATTTTGTTTGGGTGTAACATCGCACCACCACGCAATTGTCAGTTAAAGCCGCGCAGTGCCGAATCGCAAAAAATGGCCCGGTCATTCTGCAGCCAAATCTTCCGGGGCTGAAGTGGTTACCTGCTCTTAGATTTGTTCTACAACTGTAAGACTGTAGTACACATTCATCTCATTACTTCCAATAATGTCCAGGGCAACCACTTTTTTTTTTTAAACACAGAAGAGCTCTTAAAATCATGTTCAGGTTCCAGGGAACCCCTGCTAAAATAAGTTCATTGGGGATTGTTGGGAAAATTCCCCTTATGTTGGTGGTCAGTGAAAATGACCCCCGTCACATACATTAACACAGGCAGCCGCTGGCAAGAATCAGTAGATTGTTGGCAGCGGTTCTAAAGGCTGCATGCGTACAGTGTGTGTGAACAGCAACAGCTGTCAGATTTGTATTCTGTACAAACCAATGGCTGGTGCCGCGTGTAGCCACTCATCTGAGGGGGTTACATGCAAATAGAGGCTCTGATTGACCCTGGACACGTTTCTGCGGAGCTTCTTGCTGCACATAAATTGGTTTTATCTAATCAGCCAGTTTGTATGCGGCTATAGCAAAAAGTGCATCAGCGTCCATAGTCTGCATTTAGCAATCTCTGAACGCAGCAAACTATTCAACTCCCATTGCCTGTGTGAATATAACCTTACAATGGTAGTCAGAATGGCTGTCATGCTCATCAGGGATGAGCTCAGGTATGTTCAGAGTCCGAACATACATGAGTTATCCTGCCAGGAAGTTATCACTGTGGACAGCCAATCATATGTGGTGGAACCATTCTCCGCCCTTTGTGTATGTGCGGCTGTGGGGAAAGCAATGCCCCGGCCGCTTATATTTGGCTGTCTGCAGTGACAGCTTTCTAGTGGGATAGCTCATGCGAGTTCGGATTTGTGTCTTAACCCATCCGTAATGCTCAAAACACAGATGGATGGATACCCTATTTTCCATCCGTCTGGAGAATTGGATGAAAATTGGCAGGTGGTCCGTTTTCATCCGATCTCCATAGAGGACATTTGGCTTTGACAGGTCCGTCTCCGCACAGTGAGCGGAGATGGGCCTTTCATCCCCCTGCTCATTGGGGATCAAGGGGGATCGATCCCTGCTGAGTAAAGTGGAGTCCGTACATGGACAAGCCAGTGTGAAAGGGCCTGATGCCCCGTACACACGAGCAGATTTTCCGTCAGAAAAATCTTGGATGGTTTTTCCAACGGAATCCCGCTCAAGCCTGGCTTGCATACACACGGTCACACAAAAGTTCGCTGAACTTTCGACCGTCAAGAACGCGGTGACGTACAACACTACGACGAGCCGAAAAAATTAAGTTCAATGCTTCTGAGCATGCGTCAAATTGTTTCCGAGCATGCGTAGGAATTTTGCGCGTCGGAATGGCTACAGACGATCGCAATTTCCGATCAGAACTTTTTCCGATCGAAAAATTGAGAACCTGCTCTCAATCTTTTGCTGGCTGTAATTCAGCCAGCAAAAGTCCATACACGCGGTCCATTTTCCGACCAAAAGCTCTCATCTGTCTTTTGCTGCCCGAATTTCCAATCGTGTGTACGGGGCATAACACCCTCAGCAGCCATTCTCAACCAGGATTCAGTGGAACCGCAGTGTTCCTCCAGAGGTTTCCAGTGGTTCCTTGAGCTGTGGCTCATTGCCCTCCCATTTGATGGCGCCTGCATAGTTCTGGGGCCAATGCCAGTTGGCAGAGCCAGCTAAAAAAAAAAAAATGGCACCAATAATCTTTTCAGCTGCCTGTAAGAGTGGAAAATTGGACCACCACTGTAAGGGGGGGGGGGGGGTATTCTTATTGACCACCCACTGATCCCTAGTAATTTGGTTTTAGCAGGGGATCCCCCAAGAACTAAAAGCTTTACATTTTTAAGGTTCCCCCGGGGCAAAAAGGTTGAGAAAGGCTGCTCTGGAGGAATTCCGGTCGAGAATGTCTGGACTACAGTAATTAATAGCAGGGTTGTCAACCGTCATTAAATTTAAGGACGGTTTGTAAAATCCATGTTTTTTTACATCTGTCCAAAAATACCGGACATTCACGCACAGATGTAAAAATCACGGATTTTATAAACTGTCCGTGAATTTATTGACAGTTGGCAACCCTGATTAATTGGCTTATATACATACAAGAACTATGTTAGATTAGCAAAACACAGCAAAGCAACATAAGTAGCATGAACAGAGCCACATTCCAAACATATTTACAATAATTAGTATAGCAATATCAATTTAAAAATCATTATGTCAGGGATACCAAACATGTTACAATCTGACCATACAATGTCTGTACAATCAACTTTAGATTTACCGAAACGATGTAATACGAGGCGGATCTCTATAGGTCTAAAAGAAATGTTACAATCAGATTGTAATGTGTGTGGTGAGCTTAACACAACACCTTTGTGATGTATCAAGATAGACTAAGCACACTCCTCCTTGTTGGAGAGGTTGAAAAAAGACCCAAGTCCATCCAGTCCAACCTGTGTTATTTGCTTATATGTTAATAGTACATTGTATACCCCTGTAAGTTGTGGTCCATAAGGTTCCCATCTAATCGTTTTTTGAAACGATCGATGCTGATACCAATGCTTGTGGAAGAGAATTCCATATCTTATGCACTGTGCAGGTAAATGACCAATAAATAGAAAAAGCAAAAGTTTTTAACAAAGATCAATAGAATAAAGCAGGATTCATGGACCTGCAGAACAGTATGTGCTTGCTGGGGGTTGTAGTTCCCCAGCAGCTATTACAGGTTGTCTGGAAACTTTCTTACCTTGGTCTCCTGGGAGCCTTCTTGTGGATGCTATTTTGCTGAGAGGCACGTCTGTCTTCCTCTGAGCCCACCTTGGTGTAAAATGAAATCCCCCCCCTCTAGTCTTGTCTATCTGACCCTACTGTAATGCTGCCAGCTCCAGCTCTTCCTGCAAGCAGACTCAGATCCCAGCCTCCTAGTGATCAGCCCTGGCCATATCTCGTACACAACTTTCCATTCTCTCTCTTCTGGTTTAAATCCCCTTTCATATAATCAGCTCAGGTTTACAAGGAGCAAACCCTTCCAGGCGTGGCCAGCTGTCATGACGTCAGAAGGGTGTATCTAAGCCACCCAGTTCTGCATCCCAGGGGGAGAGCTGGCATTAACCCTGTCTGTGCCAGGTGCATGCTACAGTGGCTTACAAAGGAGCTGCTGCCACTGCCAGAATTATTGCCCCTTGTGCTAAATGTAATAAAGATGTTTTACATTTCTTGTGGCCACAGCCACTGATGTTACACATCATGTATGGAACTAGTTTTTTTAAGGGTCACCACAGAGCTGCACAATTCTGGCTAAAATGAGAATCACGTTTTTTTTTGCTTAGAAGATAGATCACGATTCGCTCACGATTCCCGCGGCGTAACATCATCTTTCACATTAAAACAAAAAAAATTGGGCTAACTTTACTGTTTTTTTTTTTTTTTCATTCATTAAAGTGTATTTTTCCCCAAAACATTCATTTGAAAGACCGCTGGGCAAATACAGTGTGACATGAAATATTGCAGCAATTGACATTTTATTCCCCAGGGTCTCTGCTAAAATATATATAATGTTTGGGGGTTCCAAGTCATTTTCTAGCAAAAAATATTGATTTTAAGTGTCAGAAAAAGATTTAGACTTTAAGTGGTTAACCGGTTCCCAACCGGCGCACCCGGATGTACGTCGGCAGAATGGCGCGGCTGGGCAAATGGACGTACACGTACGTCCCCTTAAATTTTCCACCGTGCTATCACGTGCGCGCGCCGGCTGGGACCTCCGTGAATCAGGTCGCGGGTCCCGCGGACTCGATCGCCACGAGGATACCCGCGATCGCCTCACGGAGAGGATTAATGGGGAGATGCTAATGTAAACAAGCATCTCCCTGTTCTGCCTAGTGACAGTGTCACTGATCTCTGCTCCCAATCATGTGATTGGGAGCAGAGATCAGTGACGTGTCACACGTAGCCACGCCCCCCCCATCGTTAGAAACACTCCCCAGGGCACACTTAACCATACACTGCCCCCTAGTGGTTAACCCCTTCACTGCCAGTGTCATTTACACAGGAATCAGTGCATTTGTATAGCACTGATTGCTGTATAAATGACAATGGTCCCAAAAATGTGTCAAAAATGTCCGATGTGTCCGCCATAATGTCGCAGTCAGGATAAAAATCGCTGATTGCCACCATTACTAGTAAAAAAAAAAATTATTAATAAAAATGCCATAAAACTATCCCCTATTTTGTAAACGCTATAACTTTTGCGCAAACCAATCAAAAATCGCTTATTTTTTTTTTTTTTTACCAAAAATATGTTGAAGAATACGTATCTGCCTAAACTGAGGGGAAAAAAAATTATTTATACATTTTTGGGAGATATTTATTATAGCAAAAAGTAAAAATATTGTGTTTTTTTCAAAATTGTCGCTATTTTTTTGTTTATGGCGCAAAAAATAAAAACCGCAGGGGTGATCAAATACTACCAAAAGAAAGCTCTATGTGTGGGAAAAAAAGGACGTCAATTTTGTTTGGGAGCCACGTCACGCAATTGTCAGTTAAAGCGACGCAGTGCCGAATTGCAAAAAGTGCTCTGGTCTTTGTCCAGCAAAATGGTCCGGTCTGAAAGTGATTAAACTTCCTGCATTTACACTTGTTTAAAAACTTGGCAGACTGCCTGGATTTTTTTTTCACACAGAAGTTTATCCCTTTGATCCAAGAAGGAAGAGTTAGTTACGTTTCATGTTAAAAACTTGGCAGACTGCCTGGATGTTTTCTTTTGACAGCTGAGTGAGCAGATAAGTCTCTCCACTTGTTATATGAAAGAATCGGCAAACTCTGCAATAGAGATCGTCAGGGGGGTTGAATCGACATCACGATTTTTTAACGATTAATTGTGCAGCTCTAAATCTGACCTTTGTACAATTGACTGTTCATTTACCAAAACTGCATAATATAAGGTCCTACCTTATCTATCCAATCACTTTGTATCCAATCAGACAGACCCTTGTACTACATAGCTGATGTATCAAGGAGATTGTAAAATCAGATTGTAATGTGGAGAGCTTAAGGACACATTTACACTTGTAGTTGGGGGGCAGTAAAACTCTGCTGTTGAGCCACATTTTTTACTGCCCCCCTCAACCACTCCCCCTTTAACTGCAGAAGCAGTGACCGGGGGTGTACATATGCTGCAGCCACAATGTCTTGCTTGGTGGCCATGGCAAGAATGATACCCCCTCATTGGGGGCGCATTGCAATTGGCACTCACTCCAAAATAAATTTCAATGCCTTTTATTTGTGAAACAAAATCACACAAATGTGGGTCACGGCAAAGCAAAAATCGCTAACGCGTTTCACACTACCAGGAGTGCTTACTCATTCAATATACATCTGTACATGAAGCACAGATGTCTTCAAAGTCCCACCAGAAGTGCGGCTTTAAGATGAAGTCGCACAATTTCAATGCTGCAGCCAATGAAAACGGGGGCTCAATCTAATTGTACAATTTCGTTTAGATCTACCAGCAACTATAGAGTCTGCCTTATTTATTACAAATGCAATTAATTGTTTAGGGTTGTGTTCATATTACATCATTTTTGTATGTCTAAACACTTGTCACAATCTCCATTGGACCTACCAACAACTATGTAGTGCAAGGGCTTGTCTGATTGGATATACATTGATTTGGATAGAGTCCATAGGTCTTCATATTACTTTGATTTAGGAAATCTAAAAGTTGTACAAAAATTGGACGGTCAGATTGTATTGTGTAAAGTGACCCCAACGCTCCCATAGCTTTGTTCTAACAAAATGTAAAGCTGAACTATACATATTCAATTGCTAATAGTAGTTACTGCAGATTGCATTTACAAATCCAGTCTGTTAAAGGGAAAGAGATGTTTTTTTGTGACCACTGTGCACTGACATAAAAAATTTTCATGTTCGTTTCATTCCTTCTTTCGGAAATTTCGAAAATTCGAAAATATGGAAATTTGGGGAATTTCCGAACTTAGAATTTTCGGATTTCCAAATCTCGAATTTAGAATTTTTGGATCTTCAAATTTCCGAATTTCCAATTTTTGGATTTCCGAATTTCCGAATTATCGAATTTTCGAATTTCTGAATTTTGAATTTTCAGATTTCTGAATTTCCAAATTTTTTGAATTTTCACATTTCCGATTTTCGGATTTCTGAATTTTCAGATTTCCGATTTTTCGGATTTTCGGATTTTCAGAATTCCGAATTTTCGGATTTTCGGAATTCCGAATTTTCGGTAATTCAAAAATTTGAAAATCCGAATAAAAGAAAGAAAATCAGTTTAATTCGAAAAATAATAACTAACTATTAAATTATAGGTATTGGAATTTCCTTTCAAATTTGGCTGTTAGTGAACGTAACGAGTATGAATTTGTCCAAAGTTACAAATTATCTGAAATAACGAATGCTGCATCTAAACAAATGGAACGTAACAATCTAATAATAATAAATAACAATCATAATAATAATAAAACCTTTTTATAATTATAAATTATTTATTATTAATTTTTTTCGTTCCATTTGTTTAGATGCGGCATTCGTTATTTCAGATAATTCGTAACTTTGGACAAATTCATACTCGTTACGTTCACTAACAGCCAAATTTGAAAGAAAATTCCAATACCTATAATTTAATAGTTAGTTATTATTTTGAATTAAACAGATTTTCTTTCTTTTTTTCAGATTTTCTAATTTTCTAATTTGTAATTTTCTAATTTTCTAATTTTCAAATTTTTGAAAATCCAAAATTCGTAAATCCGAACATTTGAAGATTCGTAAATCCGAAAATTCGAAATCCGAAGATTCGAAATTCGTAAATTCGACAATTCGTAAATCCGAAAATTCGTAAATCCGAAAATTTGTAAATTCGTAATTTCGGAAATTCGTAACTTCAGAAATTCTGAAATTTTGGAAATTCGTAATTTCAGAAATTCGTAAGTTCAGAAATTCGTAATTTCAGAAGTTCGTAATTTCAGAAATTCGTAATTTCAGAAATTCGTAATTTCAGAAATTCGTAATTTCAGAAATTAAAGATTTCAGAAATTAAAGATTTCGGAAATTCGTAATTTAGAAATTAACGAATTTGTCAAAATTTGTTAAAAAACTAATTCGGAAATAAACAAATTGCACATGTCTACCAATTATGTTACATATATATCATACAGGGAAATATTTTCCAAGACTAATAGATTTGACCCAATGAAATGCTAATCTTATAGTGATATTAAAGTGGAATTAAACAGGTAAGTGGCTGTTTCTTAGAAGTCAGCAGCTAAAAAAACTGTAGCTGCTGACTTTTTTATAAACAGCCACTTACCTGTCACAGGATCAGGGTGGATAAAAATCAATGAAATTTAAAACCAAAAAAAGAAAAAAAAATTAAATCTATTATTTTATTTATTTTTTATCAAATTTATTTTAACCACTTCAGCCCCGGACCAATTGGCAGCCAAAGGACCAGGCCCCTTTTTGCGATTCGGCACTGCGTCGCTTTAACTGACAATTGCGCGGTCGTGCGACGTTTTTTCCCACAAATAGAGCTTTCTTTTGGTGGTATTTGATCGCCCCTGCGGTTTTTATTTTTTGCGCTATAAACAAAAATAGAGCGACAATTTTGAAAACAATGCAATATTTTTTGCTTTTTGCTATAATAAATATCCCCAAAAAATATATAAAAAAACATTTTTTTTCCTCAGTTTAGGCCGATACGTATTCTTCTACATATTTTTGGTAAAAAAAAATCGCAATTAGCTATTATTGATTGGTTTGCGCAAAAGTTATAGCGTTTACAAAATAGGGGATAGTTTTATAGCATTTTTATTAATATTTTTTTTTTTTACTAGTAATGGCGGCGATCAGCGATTTTTATTGTGACTGCGACATTATGGCGGACACATCGGACATTTTTGACACATTTTTGGGACATTTGTCATTTATACAGAAATCAGTGCTATTTAAATAGCACTGATTCCTATGTAAATGACAGTTGTAGTGAAAGAGTTAACCACTAGGGGGCGGGGAGGAGTCAGTGTGACGTGTTATGTTTTTTTTTACAGTAGGGGGCGTGGCTGTACGTCTGACGTCATTGATCGGCGTTCCCGATGACAGGGAACAGCCGATCACTGACAGTCAGTGTAGGAAGCGCGGGGAGAGGTTTGTTTACACAAACCTCTCCCCGTTCTTCAGCTCCGTAACCCGATCGCGGGACACCAGCGGCGATCGGGTCCGCTGGTCCCGCGGCTGGGTCACGGAGCTCCCGACCGGGTCGCGCGCGCGCCGCTGGCGGCGCGCGCGCGACCCACAAGCCGGCACATGCACGATCACGTACAGGTACGTGATTTTGCCTGCCCGTGCCATTTTGCCGACGTATATCGGCGTTAGGCGGTCGGGAAGCGGTTAATAACATGCTTTTGGAGTAAAAATCTATCTAAATATAGTTTTCTATTTAGGATACATACATAATTTAGTTTGTTCAGCATGAAATTGAGCCTAGTTATGTAGCATGAGGCTGTATATTCTGCAATATTTACATTTTTGGTAAACTCATTCAATGAATCCAAGCTCTGCAAGCTGAGATAACATGCACTGCATTGATGCATTCACACAATTTCACAGTAACTACCAGCAAGAATGAGCCTTTACATTTAAAGAGCACCTGTCATTTCAGATCTATCATGGCAGCGCCTGTTAGCGGGCATCCGCTCAGCTGCTGCCGCCACATCCCTCACCTTGTTGTGTCACTGCCACATCACCAGCCGTCCCATTAAAGTGAATGGGACTGTCGGTGAGTCAACAGCGGGTCAGAGGAGGCGCAGCTGCGGGACAGAGATGACAGTTGCTCTTTAAAAATTATGATTTAAATCAAGCCTTTTTACTAGTGACAGCTTGCGGCTTCACAGACGGGTGCTCACCGCGCATGTGTGAGCGGTGCTGCACACTGTGAGTCTTCTGGGACCTGTCATGTGTCCCAGAAGACTTCAGGATGGGAAGGAGAAAATTTTGTGCGATTTTTATACCCACCCACCCCCCACCGCTGGCAAGGCGCCTAACATTTTTCATTTGCAGACCTCCCATCTCAGACTGTCTGTGGGTGATTCTCTACTTATTGAGTGAAAGTATTGATGTATTGGTTGTCACTTTGCCGATTGTAACGTGTTTTCAATTGTTATGGTGCCTCTGGTATGGTGAAATTCTGTGCATATACTTGTGGATGTACAGTATTTTCACCTTTCATAAATAAAGAATTAAAAACAAAACAAAAAAAAAAAAACAGGCATCAGGAGGGTGGAACAGTAACACCTGTCAGTCAATGCTATACTGCACTCTGAAAAGCAATCCACATGTCTGAAAGAACCTGTAGGTAATAATAAAAACATTTAAATAAATGTGGGCAGACAACCTACAATACTGCCTTGTTGTCCTACCACTTAACATGCTCCCAAAACTTTGAAGGGATGTGGTGGTAGTAAGTGGCACAAATGAAATTCAGAAAGGCTGAAGAATTCATATAACGTACAGACATAAATTACGTTTTTGGACGCTTATCTCACGTTTGTAGGAGGACCATGCCAAACACGTTCCGTCTCCAGGAAGAGTCGATCAGAAACCTTCCTGATCACTGTTATCTCCTTATGAGATAAGCAGTGTTGGCAGCATCTGTTAGTGCAGCTTGCCTCCTCCCCAGTACTCTCTTTATTGATTGTGAGATTATTCATAGGTCTAGGTGGCCTCACAATACACAGTATGTATGAAAATACACTACAGCAGCTGTGGAGGCCCCTGTAGATGTCCTGTGTGGTCACCCAATTCACAAAATTACAGCTAGCAATGACTGGAACAGGCAAAGCAATTTTTAACGTATACTTAAATGCAATCATTAAAATCTCTTATATTATTTAACATTTTAGTGTAACTTACAAAGAATTTTTCAATATTTTTAAATCTATAACTTTCATTAAAGTAAAACTTGGTGATCCTGCCATAAACATCCTTGTTCAGTCACTTTCTGTCATAGGGGGACAACGCTCTATCCTCTAACTCGTCACACCAGCTTTGGATAAGGATAATAACTGGCGGTTTCAACACACATTACACAGCTAAAGTCCTTTGTTAGGGATGTAGCGATGGTGGACTATAAGTGTAATATTGTGTGCTCTCTCATCCCTCATCTATAGTTGTGTCCCTTTAATGTTGGCGCCAGTGACTGTCATCATATCCGTGAGCCCAACCCAATGGATTGTGGAACTAATAGTCTTTCTGGCCGGGGATTTCATTGCATAACCATACACAGCACATCCCAGGGTCCTTGCTATCATTCGAGGAGACTTCTGGGAGAGACTATAAAGCAGTCTGGAGATCCGTCTTGCACTCTCTTCTTCCTGGGCTTGCAAGATGCACATCTCTCCGTGACGGGGAGGGAGAGGCTGTGGCCTACCACGCGGTGCTAAAGAGATTCCAGCCCGGCCTTGGAGGGCTTACGACCTGCTTGCTGTTCGTCAGACATCTACCCAGCACCAACTCAGTAGCTCGACATCACGTTCGTCCACCTTCTGAACCTGTTAGTCATCGCTGGTGGCTTCATGAACAGATGTCTCTTCCCTGGTTGCTGATTGCAAGGCATCTTGTTCGGTCCAGTTGTTGGTGAGAGGACAATTGCCCATCTTCTGCAATCTTGTCCTGGTTACTTTTAATGGAACACTGTGTACAGACACCTTTACCTTGGGAACACTTTACTGCACTTCTATTTGAACACTGTACATAGACACCTTTACCTACAACTATTTCAAGGAGTACCATTAGCCTGTTTAAGCCAGTCATTCTGTCAAGACACCACTGTGCCTTATTGGATATAATCTAATGAGCTCCATCTGCCGGTGAAGACTATCAGGCCTGCACCTCGGACATTGCTGTTGTCGCTATTTAAAGGGCCCTACACTATCCTAATTCTGTCTGATCACTCATTAGGATTTAAAGGTTGAATAGGCCGCCCTGGGGTTCCCCTTTAGAGTGTGACTACCTGCATTAAACACTTAACCATTCATTGTCCTATAGATCATGCTTCAGGAGATATTCCATTGTACATACAGTATATGTATATTGTATCTTTATACTGTTAACTGTTCTTAAGCTGTCTTTTGGGGAATTCCTCACCCGGGTCTGGGCTGTTATTCAGAACTCGGTTGATCTATTGCCCTCTGCTGTAAATTAATGCTACTTTGCTTACTCCAGTAAAAGCTGAGATAATATAAACCTATTGACTTTTAAAGGTATTTGTGAAAGATGTCTGAACCCAGAGTGTCAGGTGGGTTGGAAGGTGCACATTGTCACAGTGATGCAAATGAGCAGGTAAATCCAATCAGCCCCCAAGGGGACCATGCTACACCACCATCAGGAAACATGCCTGAGATTGGCCATGCAGCCATCACTGAAGTGATGCCCCATCATATTGAATTAGGCTTGATATCTTCCACTGATTTAATGTATATTATACACTCTATGTTGTTGAACTGGGAGAAAATGGCATAGCAGGGGATAACTGACAGCTTCAGATCTGCATTCTCCTCTGTAGAGCTGATACAGTGTCATATTTAATGCACTGAATGCACACTTAATAGATATGTTATGGGGCCACAGGAGGAGTTGACAAGCACAATAAACACCCATACCTGGACACAGGCTTCATGACCATTGTAGATTACATTTTGTACTGTTAAGCTTTATCCACACCCAGGGGCATTGCTAGGTCTGCAAAAGATCTGGGCCTAGAGCCCATAGTGGTCACCAATCTTTTTGCAGACCGAGGGGGGGGGGGGGGGGGGTGGTAGTAAGCTATTTTTTAGCGTTTCAATCATCATGGCACCATAGTTGATATGGTGTCAGTGTGATCTAAGTGCATTGTTTCTATTGTTACATTCTAATATATAATTAAGTGGTTCAACTCACCATAATGCAGAATCAGTAGAAGCTCTGGGCGTGTCACTTGCCACATCTCCTGCCACCAGATGCATCATGTCACTTGCCACCGTCGCCTGTCACCAGATGCAGCTTTTTAACTTGTCACCATCACCTGCCACTAGATGTGGATTGTCACTTGCCACATCACCTGCCACCATTTGCAGATTGCCACAAAACAGTAAGAGGAAGTCCCTCCAAATAGAGGGAATTTCTGGTGATTACCAGGGTCACCATATCTACTGCCCCCAAAGATTTCCCCCTATTCCTGTTCTGGTAACAACACAAAATTTGGCATTTTTTTACTTTCCATGATAATGGAAAACATGACAAATAAAGAGGGTGAATCTCCCTAATGGGGACACAAACAGCAATGAAAACCTAACATTTGTTTTAACCCCATACACAAAAGTAAAAAAAAGGTTGGTCTTTATTTACAGTATACTTTAAGTCAATAAAGATAATTTTTATACAGCTATTTTAAACAGAATCAACTGATTAACTACTATATTTTTATGGTTTATATTAGGGTTGCACCGATTCTAGTATCAGTATCGGTGCCGATACCGAGTATTTGCACAAGTATCGCTACTTGTGCAAATGCACCGATACCTCAAACCGATACTTTTAGGCTCGGTTCTTTGAGCTGTCAGTGGGTCTGAAGTGTTAAAGAAGTCCGGTAATTGGAGCTGTCAAAAAAAAAAGCAGCCAGCAATGTTTATTAACAACATTGCTCAGCTGCTGAAACACTAAAATTAAAAGAAACATTGTTTCTTTTTGTATCTTTCTGTTTCTTCATCTGAAGATCAAAGGGATGAACAAATGTTCTTCTGTTTAATCAGCCTTAATTAATTAACTCCCTATTCTCCTCCATTTAATTATTATTTTCCTGTTTTTTTTTGTTTTTTTTTCATGTCTATTTTATAAATGATAAACAATTATTTTTTTTGTTTGCTTTGTTAGTGAATATTTTTACACATATATATTAACATATATTTACACATTTCACATTGAAAAAGCGCAAAACTAAAAAAAATTATCTATTTCATTTGTAAATAACTTTTCAATGCTTTGTACCATTGCTGACAGCTGAAGTGAAATAAAACAGTTGCGGTAGGTATTAGTATCGGCAAAAAAGTATCGGTACTAGTACTCTTTGTAAACAAAATGGTATCGGTGCATCCTTAGTATATATTAATAAATTTTTTCCCAAAATAGCTTGGGTATATATGAAGTGCGGGCACCAAATAAAATGTATTCCAAAGCAGCAAGGCAGGACTGCTTTCCTTAAAAGTGTAAAAAAAAATGGCAACTCAGAGCTGCAAGAAAAAGTGCAAATGATGAAGTTAGTAAATACGGATTGGAAAGGAGGGTTTTTTCAGGACATGGGCTAAGTCTGTTATGAAAACAAAACTCTGTGTATGGAGTGGAGAGAAACGAGAGTGTGCGGATCACTGAGGTGGCTTATATAGATTTCCATGTTTATGAAGATACAAATCTGATCAGAGTTAAATTCCAACATGTCGGTTTATGACAAAGCCTGTTACATGTGCTTTCAAAGCTTGGAAAGAATTTCTCTTTTAAACTGTGCGACCTTTAATGTCAGCTGGAAGTTCTTTCAAGTTTCCTGCCTGATGCCAGAGGCTTCAAAAAGACCATCTCTCAATATGAATAATGACTTATTCACGGGATCCCTAGGTAAAGTAGATGTAAACCCTAATACCATAGGTGTGTGCAGACTATTGCATCAGGGTGTGCACCCCAAAGCTCAAACACATATGCGTGTGTGTGTGTGCATGTGTGTATATATATATATATACTGACAGTGTCAATAGAGCAGTGGATGGTGTCATAAGAGCAGAGATTGGCGTCATTAGGGCAGTGGGTGGTGTCAGAAGTTTTTCTTATTTTATATACATTTTTACAATTGTATTTTTTTTTGTAATATTTTCCAAATTTTTTTAGGAGAAAAAAGCAGAACATTTTTTTATTTGGTAAAATATCAGGGTTCTAAACAGGGGGAATATGCGCCACACGGGATGATTAGGGTGTGCCCTAAAATATTTCTTATTTAAACGTAATGGCAAAGACAGTTTGACACCCCCCCAGATGATGTCTGTTTAAGATGAAACGCGTTGGGTCCAAGTCCTCTTTATGCCATTACGTCCTGATTTAATGTCTACAAGGAATATTCTGATGTGCGCTTTTATATCTACTGAAATGTGAGTGTTCTACATTATTTGGATTAAACTCCTGCGTTGAGTCTTCTGTTTTTCCTCCTTGGATTCATGTGTTAATGGAGAGATGGTGAAAGGATTTTATCTACTTCTGAAATTGACTTAGATGGTCCTGCATAGCTGTGTGTAACCTTGCTCCAATTTTTTACGGTGGAATTCGATTATCCCCCAAATCGGTTAAAGTTTGTCCTAAATGGCGAGTCTATATCAGGTGTTCAACACCACTTCCTGTTTAGACCCATTAGGTAGAAGCCCATTGGGTCCACATGTTTCGGTAAGCCCCCTCATGTCTTATTGGTGGTAGAACATTCCACGGTGGTGACCCTCTATGGTGTCCTTGGGACCTATTCATCATTTCTCGGATTACCATCTAAACCATCTACTCTATACGCTTAATTGGACCTCTTCACTATAAATATAATTATTTTGCATTTTGAACTGCACTTTTTCCAGCCCACACACCTTGTGGACATGTGTGATAGTAACATGTTCATGACCATAGTTATTTACATTATTTGTGTCTTTTTAATTTACATAATCACATTATTTTCATAATTCTATGTTACTACACTGGTTCTCAATATTTGTAAGCACTTTTATAGTCACAATTTTAATTGTACTTATTGCTTTATATGAATTTGTTTTATTCATGTGATTAGCGCTGCACTGTTTTTTATTTCGTGCACAGCACTAGATCGATTGAGGTATGTATTTAGGTAGATGGGGGGAGGATAGTAAAATGGAAAATGTTTTTTACCTTTAAGTAAAAAAAAAATGTTTTGCCTTAAGAACCACTTTAACCACTTCCAGCCTGCCATATTGTCAAATGACTGGTGGGTAGCGGCTCTCTCGTTCTGGGACGACCTCCTAGGACATTGTCCCACTCTTCAGCGCGCACGCAGCTATCACGGTGTACTCTGTCCCTGGGACATGGCGCATCACCGATCACAGTAAAGAACTGATGGCGAGGCTTTTTACCCATGTGATCAGCTGTGTCCAATCACAGCTGATCATAGGTAAACAGGAAAATGCCAGTTATCAGCATTCCCTTCCTCACTCAAAATTTTCGTATCTTTAATTTTTATAGCAAAAAATTAAAAACCCAGTGGTGATAAAATATCACCAAAAGAAGATTCCCACACATTTACTTCCTAGAATTCTGTGACACGTAGTCACTATTTCCTGTGAGTAGGCACTACTGTGTCACACATTTCACAGAGTCTGCCTTCTGAACTGCAGAGGTGCTGAGAGAAGGAGTTTCAGGAGGCGAAGTCAGTACAGGAATCACTGCTTGTAGGCAGCAATGTACCATGCATAGCTCCCAACTGTCCCCGATTTGGAACAAAGTCCCTCTGTCTCTCCTTCCTCCTCATTTGTCACTAATTTTGGACTGATCTATATAGTTGTATTGAAAAAAAACACTTTTTATCTTTCAAAAAGTGTTTCCCAGTGCTAAACCTTTCACCCAATTTCTAAATTGCTGCATTTGTAAATTTCAAAAGCCAGTATAAAGGAATAGTAGTGGGAAAATAAAAAAGCACTTGTGGGTTTAACTAATCATTTTTTTTGTATAGTTCTCCCTTAACTAGCTGAAGCCCGCCCTGCCGTCATTTGACGACAGTGCGGCTCTCGTTCTGGGATGGCGTCCCAGAAAGGCCACTCTCGAGGGTCGCGGGGTCGCGCAGCAGGGAAATCGCGCCGTGATCGGCCACGATCTCTGTAAAGAGCTGCATCCGTGGCTCTTTAACCATGTGATCGGCTGTGTCCAATCACAGCCGGTCACATGTAAACACGGAGATGCCGGTAATCAAAGCTCCTCGCCTCACACTGACATAGTGTGTGGCGAGGAGAGCCGATCATCGGCATCTCCTCACAGGAGACATCTACACATGTAATCAGGGCACTGATCATCAGTGCCCTGATTACAATAGCGACACCAGTGCCACAAATCAGTGCCAGCGATGAGTGCCCACCAGTGCCAGCAATCAGTGCCCACTGCTACCAGCAATCAGTGCCCACCACTGCCCATGATGTGCCACCAATCAGTGCCCATTAGTGATGCCAGTCCGTGCTGGCTATCAGTCCCGCCTATCACTGCTGTCCATCAATGCCCATCAGTGCCACCCATCAATGTCCATCAGTGCCCATCAGTACCGCCTATCCGTGCTGCCTATTAGTGCCCACCAGTGCCGCCTATCAGTGCCCATCAGTGCTGCCTATCAGTGCTCATCAGTACCACCTATCAGTGCCTATAAGTGCAGCATATTAGTGCCTCCTCATCAGTGCCACCTAATCAGTGCCCATAAGTGCTGCCTCATCAGTGCCCATAAGTGTCACCTCATCAATGCCCAACATTTCAGCCTATCAGTGCCCATCAGTGCCACCTCATCAGCGCACATCAGTGAAGGAGAAAAATTACTTAATTACATAATTTACTGACAGAAACTAAGTAAAAAAATATTTATTATCCAAGTGTTTTTTTTAAAGTAAATAATAAAAAACCCAGCAGTGATTAAGTACCACCAGAAGAAAGCTCTATTTGTGTGAAGAAAATTATAAAAATTTCATCTGGGTACAGTGTAGCATGACCGCGCAATTGTCATTCAAAGTGTGACAGCGCTGAAAGCTGAAAAGTGGCCTGGGCAGGAAGGGGGTGTAAGTGCCCTGTAAGCAAGTGGTTAAGGGGCGTGGCAGGAGGCGTGTCCTATGTCTACATAGTTTTGTTAATAGGTGTCCCTCGTTCCCATCTCAAAATGTTGGGAGGTTTGTACCATGGGATATGTAGTCCTTAGCAATGGAAAGTAAACAGCAGAGGAGAAGCTGCAAAGCATGCAGGGAATCCAAGAAGTTGTGGAAAGGGACAACCAGCAGACAGGCAGCACTCACAACATTGAAGGAGATTATTCAAGTAAGGTTACTGTATATTGAATTGTCAGATGCTGAAAAAAAAAACCAGAAGAAACTGACACTCAGGTGTGAATGGAGCCTCGGGCCTTGTGTGCATTGGATGCACATGGCATAAAGAAGCAGGATAATGTCATAAAGGCCTTGTTAGTTCTGGCTAAATGCATAACATTCTAATAGAAATTCGATTTTTACAGCAAACTCACATTAACCACTGACAAAGCCTGTTTGTTCTAAAATATCTTCTAGAGTTCTGTTTTTAAATATGGAATTAATCATGGTGTCTCCTTAAGTGACATAAATTATAGGCAAATATAGGACTTACTGCTATACATATGATAGTACTGGTTATTTGTACATTCATTTTATAGGAAAGTTGTCTACCATCAGCTTGCAGCTTCTTTAGTGAATGCTGGTCCCTCTAGTGGTAAGAAAAAGCACTACACCACTTTAAGATTTTGGCTATAACTGCCATTTCATCTATCTGCTAAGTAACATCTACTGTATGTTAGAGGGCTGACAGACTGCCTGGATTCTGTTACAGTAAAAAGTAATCATAAAGAGGCTGAGATTGCAATGCCTCTCTTGTGAACTTTGAACATATGTTTCTCCACAATGCCTATAGCAACAGAGGTGAATGAGGGCTTGTTTTAACCACTTGCTTACTGTGCACTTAAACACCCTTCCTGCCCAGACCAATTTTCAGCTTTCGGTGCTCTCACGCTTTGAATGACAATTACTCAGTCATGCAACACTGTACCCAAATTAATTTTTTGTCCTTTTTTTTCCACAAATAGAGATTTATTTCGGTGGTATTTGATCACCTCTGGGTTTTTAATTTTTTGCACTATAAATGAAAAAAAACACACTTTTCTTTGTTTTTGTGATAAAATTTAGCAAATTATAAATTTTTCTTCATAAATTTTGGCCACAATTTATACTGCTACATATCTTTGGTAAAAATAACCCAAATTTGTGGATATTATTTGGTCTTTGTGAAAGTTAGAGAGTCTACAAGCTGTGGTGCAAATTATACAAAATTGATCACACCTGATGTACTGGTGACCCATCTCATTTCTTGTGACCCGAACAAGCCAGGAAAGTACAAATACCCCCCAAATTACCCCTTTTTTGAAAGTAGACATTCCAAGGTATTTAGTAAGAGGCATGGTGAGCTTTTTGATGTTGTCATTTTTTCCCACAAAATTTTGCAAAATAAATGTTTTTTTTTCCCCACAAAATTGTCATCGTAATAGGTTATTTCTCTCACATGAAATGTGTATAACACAAATGACACCCCAAAATACATTCTGCTACTCCTCCTGAGTATTACGATACCACATGTGTGGGACTTTTCCACAGCCTGGCCACTTAGAGAGGCCCAACATGCAGGGAGCGCCATCACGTGTTCTAGGAGCATAAATTACACATCTAACTTGTTGACTACCTATTACACTTTTGAAGGCTCTGGAGCACCAGGACAATGACACGTGACACTGATGTGGCACTGATGACAGATGGCACTGATACGTGGCACTAATGACATGTGACACTGATGTGGCACTGATGACAGATGGCACTAATACGGGGCACTGATGACACGTGACACTGATGACAGATGGCACTAATATGTGGCACTGATGACAGATGGCACTTATACGTGGCACTGATATCATGTGGCACTAATACGTGGCACTGATGAGAGATGGCACTAATACGTGGCACTGATGACACGTGACACTGATGACAGATGGCACTGATACGTGGCATTGATGACACGTGACACTGATGACAGATGGCACTGATATGTGGCATTGATGACACGTGACACTGATAACAGATGGCATGTGACACTGACAGGTGGCACTGATGACAGATGGCACTAATATGTGGCACTGATGACAGATGGCACTAATATGGGGCACTGATGACACGTGACACTGCTATGGCACTGATGACAGATGGCACTATGTGGCACTGATGACACGTGGCACTGACGTAGCACTGATGACAGATGGCACTGGGGACAAATGGCACTGGGGACAGGTGGCACTGACAGATGGCACAGGTGGCACTGACAGATGGTACTGGGGACAGGTGGCAGAGGGGACAGATGGCAGCGGGGACAGATGGAACATTTTTTTTTTTTACTCATGTTCATCTCTCCCTCCTCACACGCTGCCTCTGTGTGAGGAGGGAGAGCGGTGCTGAGAGATGATCTCATAGATCATCTCTCATTGGTCACGCCGATCACGCTGTAAATGGCCGCAGTGATTGGCCATTTACAGCGATCTGTGACTGGCTGTGTCCGAGGGACACGGCCAGCACAGAACTTCCCCGATGTGCGCTCTCAGGAGCTCGCATTGCAGAAGTAAACAGCGCTGCAGCCGTCTTTTGGCTCCAGCCCGGGCGTGAAGAGGTTAAAAAGGGATGTTATTGCTTGTTCAGAATATGTAAATATTTTAGTGTGCACAGTCTGGGCATAGAGTCAATTTAAAGCTGATCCCCCCTCCCATCCTTAAATGAAAGTGCCAGCATTACAGAAATCAATATGCTAAAATAAATATTATTGCTCGTCTCAACCCTGCTTGCTATAGGGGCAATTGTGTGTGCTCAACCCCCCCCCCCCCCCCCCCCCTCCTGTAACACCATGCCACCATCTTCAAAGCCAACATCATCATTAACCAACTTTTCTTTCTGCATCTTTGTCACAGTCCACCAATAATATTGGGACCAGATCTTGCACATGCATAGTATGAGATCTGTCTTGGTTTGGTATCTGAGGAAACATTGCCTCCCCGTTCCTTTATTTTGGTGAGTATAGGGAAGGATTAGAACAGGGATGGGCTTGAGTCCTAACCCACCTGAGCAATCCCGCCAGGAATAGGGTTGCCACCTGTCCAGGATTCACCCGGACAGTTCGGGTTTGGAATCATGCGTCCAGGTTTCAGACTGCCTGAAACCCAGACACATTATTCAGACCGGACTATGGCTTCCAGATGCATCTGGATGAGAGGTGCTGACTGCCAAGGGGTGAGTGAGCACACCATCCATCCCTGTCTGTGACTGAAGTCTTCCTCTTTCTCTCTCCTGCCTCTGAGTGAGTACACTAAGGTAATTCAGGGTTCTCAGAGCACCCCTTACATCATAGTTCCCCTTTACACCAGAGGCCACAGTATTCCCCCTTACATCAGAGTCCTCTCCGTACATCAGAATTCTCAGTGTTCCCCCTTAAATCAGAGTTCCCAGAGCATCCCTTATGTCAGAGTCCCCAGAGTTCACCCTTACATCAGAGTCTGCAGAGTCCCCCCTTACAGTGAAAGGGGACTCTGCAAATTCAGATGTAAAAGGGGAGCTCTGTGGACTCTGATGTAAAGGGGGACTCTTGTTATTAACTTCATATGATTAGAAATGTTATATGTAATAGCAAAATATATTAAATGTAATAGCAAAATATATAAATAGTTTATACTAAAAAAAAAAAAAAAAATTGCTGTGTGCCGTGTTCGGTTTTGACTTGAAGAAAAGGTGGCAACCCTAACCAGGAAGCCATCACTGCACGCTGCCAATCATAGGCAGTGGGGCATTTCCTGGTCGGCAGCTGCCCATACACACTCCCTGACTAGGCTGCTCATAGTTGGCAATGTGCAATGACAGCTACCTGGCTAGATTGCTCGGGTGGGTTGGGACTAGGATCTGAACACGCCTGAGCCCATCCCTAGTTTAGAACCCTTGCCAAGTTTTTACAGCTGTCTGTGTCATGCCTGGGTAAATTCAGCCTCTCCATTTATCTTAGTGGTCACTGTAATGCCGCGTACACACGGTCGGACTTTCCGACAGCAAATGCGCGATCGGAGGTTGTTGTCGGAAATTCCGACCGTGTGTAGGCTCCATCGGAGAGTTTCCATCAGAATTTCCGTCGCACAAAATTTTGAGATCTGGTTCTCAATTTGTCCAACAACAGAATCCATTTGCGTAAATTGCGATCATGTGTAGACAATTCCGATGCACAAAGTGCCACGCATGCTCGGAATCAAGCAGAAGAGTAGCACTGGCTATTGAACTTAATTTTTATCGGCTCTTTGTACGTGTTGTACGTCACTGCATTCTTGACGTTCGGAATTTCCGACCAACTTTGTGCGACCGTGTTTATGCAAGACAAGTTTGAGCCAACATCTGTCGGGAAAAAAAACATGGATTGTCCGATCATGTGTACAGGGCATAATAAAAGTGATGGGAAATCCAATATTTTGCAGGTGTCACCAGAACAAGAAATAAGTGTAAAAATTCCAATATGGACATCTTTTCTGGTGTCAGCTGTCTGGGGAGGAGATTATATCTCACTTTGTAAAGATTTCTTCTTATTTCATGCTGCCCAATGGTACACACAAACATCAAAAAAGAAACTGCCAGGGCTTTAAATTCCTTCCCCAATCTATCCAAAAACTCTTAAAAAAAGTTTTGACTATACAGTACATATACTTGAAATGATTGAAAGATGTTTGATGAACTGCACACATTTCATATTTCAGTACGTTGAAGAAATTAAGTTCTTTGTACTAAAAGCTGTCCACTGCCAGCAGCATCATTATGAGTCTCCATGCACACTGAAGCTCATAAACGGACGTTTTTGAGAGTTTGGGCATTTTTTTATTTAACAGCCCATAAACTCCCCTCTATGTTATCCTATGTGTCCATGCACACATGGACGTTTTTGGATGTTTATCAGCAGTGGAGTTTATGGGCTGTTCTCTGAACGCCATAAGATCACGTTCAGGAGTCGTTTTTCTGACCACAAAAAAGTCAAACGCTAATAAACGTCGATAAACGCTCAAAAACGTGGCTCACCAGAGTTTTTTAAGAATTGTTGATCCATTGAAAAAAAAAAAAACGCTAAAAAACCCTAACGCGGAGAAATGCTAAAAACTGATAATAAACGCTAATGATAATAAACGCTATTAAAAAACTTTGCAAGACTCACTGCAAGGCTACTGCCGTTTTAATAAAGTTATTTAACGTCCAGTGTGCATGGAGCCTGAACAGGGTGCGTGCCATCTTTTCAGAAGGACATAAAGCAAATGTGTATGGAGTCATCAAATGCATTTTTTTTTGTGCAAGCTGATTATTTGGGGAATTATAGACATACTGGGGCTGATTTACTAAAACTGGAGAGTGCAAAATCTGGTGCAGCTCTGCATAGAAACCAATCAGCTCCCAGTTTTTTTTTGTAACAAGTTGAAGTTATAAGCTGATTGGTTACCATGCACAGCGGCACTAGATTTTGCATTCTCCAGTTTTAGTAAATCAACCCCACTGCAACGAGACCTCACAAACCAGCAAACACTAGAAAATTACTACCAACCATCCAGGTTCCAAAAACATCTGTTTTTTTTTTTTCCTCCTGCATTGTTGTAACGAAGAACTGCTGAATACTCAGTGTGCTCGTGCTTTTATATCACAACTGCACAAAGGAAAGTGCTCATTAGTCATCTATTCCACCTGCGAAGGAAGCAGTTACCTATCAGGTCCACCTCCGTTGCCAGACGAGCAATTTAGCCAATTTAAACAGGTTAAAGTTCATGTCAGAGACTTTCAAGACAGATCAGGTAAGTTTTAGTTAATTCCACTATGTACATTGTTTATTTCCTTCATGTACAGTGGCAACAATGACCACTTTTAAAAATAGGGTAGCATGAAGTTAGATCCAATAATGCCAAACAAATAAGATGTTGTTACCCAAATTCTGTCACTACACTATTTATTTTCCCATGTTTTTGAATGGACAAAATGTCTAACTGCATAAAAGAAAAGGTAACAAAAATTTAAAAAATGATAAACTAATAGTCTATGACAGTGGCGTCGCTAGGGGTGGCTTTTGGGGCTATAGCCCTGAATCTGGGGCCCATAGCCCCAAGTCTCTGCAGGGGTCCCCAAGGGGAGGGGAGGCTCTCTAGGGACCCTGATTTTAAGGGAGAGGCTCTCTAGGGACCCTGATGTAAGTGGGGGGCTCTCTGGGGACCCAGATGTAAGGAGGAGGCTCTCTGGGGACCCTCATGTAAGGGGGGGGCTATCTGGGGATATACACACACACACACGCGTATATTACTGTATATATACAGGTGTATGCCTGCCCAAGCGTATGACTTTCTTTACTACGCTGCTATGGGCTCTAGCCCCAGATCTTTTGTAGACCTAGCAACACCCCTGGTCTATGATATATTTGTCATAGTATTAGAACATATATAAACAAAGTGTTGTGCTAAACAAGTTCATAACACACCATATGTTAAATTGGAAAAAACACCAAATACATGTGTAAAAAGAAGAAAAAAACATGTGTCCATATACAAATTATCCACATGAACAACAGTCCACTTGCAGAATGCCATCAAAGTCCCATATGAAGATAAGTGATCAGTATTCAACCACCACTACCTCTTGTTAGAACCACCACCTTGAAGTAAAGGATGTAAGCTTACCAGCATTAGAAGACCCATTAATAATGGCTCATAAATGAATCATCATCCAGAATGCATACAGATGCCAGTTATCGCCATGTGTATCGTATGAGTTGCTAATTGTCCACTTTTTTATGCTTTTAATTACCACTACACTCAGATGCCCTCTGCTGTTCAAATCTGTTGCCGTAGAAAATCTTCAGTTTCTCAAGAGGTTCTGCACCAAAGTGTCTTGGAATTACGTCTGAGTCATTCCATAACCTTTCAAGAAGACAAGACACAATGGTATAAGGATGAGACACAAAGCCAAGAAGATTAAACACAAAGCCATAAAGTATCACTATCATCTGTCTCAATACTGACATGCTTTCATAAACTGAGTATTCCCCAGTACTTTCCTCCATTTGCCAGCTGATTCAATAAAAGATAGTTTATCCCCTGGTTGGCTATAGCTGGCCAAGATAGCTTTTGCCCAACTCTTTGTAAATCTGTATTTTCATATTATGGGGGGTAGATTCATTAGTAGATGCAGGTAGGATTCTAGAAACCTCATATTAAAGACCCAGGGCAATTGTTCACTCACCCCCACTCCCAATCTGGCCATGGTGGTAATCCTCAATGATTGTGACCCATGGCCCCCTGCAAACTATAAAAAATATTACAAGACTAAAAGATGAAAGCTTTGTAACCACATTCAATTTTTTTTATACATATACGGTATATATATATATATGTATATATATATATATATATATATATATATATATATATATATATATATATATACACACATACACACACTGTATATGGCAATATGGGGTACCACAGGGCTTATAACTCCATAACTGTCCAGATCAACTTAAACGTTAACACCACCACCCAACAGCAGCAATAGAATATATATACAGTACACTACTGTGAAAAAAGTTTTTGCCAGGTGTGGAAAATGCTGTAAAGTAAGAATGATTTCAGAATTAGAAGTGTTAACCATTTGATTTTTTATCAGTTATCACAATGGAAAGTAAATGCACAGAAGAGAAATTCAAATCAAATTAATATTTGATGTGACCACCCTTTAAAGCAGCATTTTATAGGCACACTTGCCCACAGTTTTTGAAGGAACTCGGCAGGTAGGTTGTTCAAAACATCTTGGAGAACTAACCTCAGATCTTCTGTGGATGTAGGCTGCCTCAAACCCTTCTGTCTCTTCATGTAATCCCAGACAGGGCTTTGTGGGGACCAAACCATCACTTGTCATTATTCTGCTGCAGAATACAATTAGGGCTAATCACACGAGTATTTCTCAGTATTGAGGACACCATTGATCCTGACTAAATTTCCAACTCCATTTGCAGAAATGCAGCCCCAAACTTTCAAGGAAGCTCCACCATGCTTCACTGTTGCTTGCAGACACTCATTATTGTACCACTTTCCAGCCCTTAGATGAACAAACTCCCTCTTGCTACAGTCAGATATTTCAAATTTAACTCATTAGTCCAGAGCACCTGCTGCCATTTTTCTGCACCCCAGTTCAGATGTTTTTTTGTGCAGGTATGGCTTTTTGGCCACAATTCTTCCATGAAGACCACTTCTGGTCAGACTACTTTGGACAGTAGTTGGGTGTACCTGGGTCCAGGGCTGGGACAAGGGGTGGGCACAAGGAACAAGCGCCCTGGGCACAGTGTTATGTGAAGAGGAAGGGGCTCACTGCAGCCACCTCACTAACAGGAGCGACAGCCCTATCACTCCAGAGAGTCAAAGCAGGGAACTCGACAGCTGCTGGAGGAAGGAGTCTGTTCTTTCCTCCCTCCAATACAAACCTGTGGGTGGAAGACAGGAGATCACCCACTGAAGACACCTCCTTCTGTGTACAGGAGTCCGCTGGAGAATTAGACAAGACTGCCTTCCTTCCTGTTTCTTTGGCCAACGACTGTAGGATTTATAGAAGCAATAATGTGAGTGCAATCATTGCCTATGCCTATGCATATACCCCCATACAGCTGCTGTTGCATCAGATACCCCAGGAAGATGTTCCACTAAACAAAACGTACGCAGGACGCAGAATAGTGGTGATGTCAACACAGCCGCCCTGAGTACTGGTGGACTTTTAATGCACATATGCTCTTATGTTTGTGAGTACCTTTTTGGTTTTGGTTTTGGTTTTAATAAAATAACATACAGCACTTCACTATTGGATGTTTTTGTCTTTCTTTGGTATGTACCTGTGGTGGTGAGATGGGATTGAGTCATCCTATGGTATAGTATCATTATGAGAGAGCTTTGAGGCACTGACAGCTGAATGATCAAGCAGTCTGAAGCCATCCATCCAAATGGGATCCCGTTTCATCTACAGTAAATGCTGTTTTAGCCCTCTTATAATGTGAAGTCTAAATTTCTGGTCAGTAGCTTTCCTTTTCACATGGTGACTGGTGCACTTTGAATTCATAAAGATTTTCCCAGTGGATTTCTTATAACCAAAACTTTTGGACTTTTATTAATTTATGTGTTTGTTGTGATGTAATGTAATTTATATATGTGACAGTGCAAACCTTTTTTTCATGAGAAGTTACTAAGCCAAGCAATAACTGTAAAAAGAGACTGTGAATACTCATTTTCCAGCAGCTGTTCACACTTCTAGGAGTGTTGAATGTCTGGTTTCTATGTTCTGCAAAGGGAAAAATTTGGTAAAATTTCAGGAGACTTGACAAGCATATGACTACATATGGTGTCATTACTGTTACTGGAGAAAATTTGATCTTGACACTACCCACTAAGTCTTAGATTTGACTTTCCTAAAATCACTATTACCATAGAAAAGAAATGCAGTCTCAGTTGAATGGATGAGGAAAAACTTCTGGAGGCTTCCGGCAGAGCTGAGGTGCCAGTTTCTGCATTATCAGATACGTATTGATATACTATCAGCTGCATGCTGCTGTCAATTTTTCCTAAATGTTGTTTACCCACAAAGTTTGATTTGATGTAGAAATTAGGAACCTTTCATCTGCTTACATGTTGCTTCAAAACCCAGCAAGGACCTATTTACACCTCTACACCTGTTACATTAAGGCAGTCAATTCAAATGAGTAGGCTATGAACACTGTACAATGCCCAAAAAGATAGACATGCAAAAAGTAAAAAAAATCCTAAACTTTGGGTTGTTACCAGAATAGGAATAAAGAGAAATCTCCCAATGGTGACACTAGTTCTGTTGACTAATGCCGCGTACACACGACCGGACTTTGACAGCAAAGGTCTGACGGAACGAATCCGCCGGACAATTCGATCGTGTGTGGGCTTCATCGGACCTTTGCTGTCGAAAAATCAGACGGACTTAGAACATGTTTCAAATTTTTCCGCCGGAACCAGTTCCTATCGAGAAGTCCGTTCGTCTGTATTCTAGTCCGACGGACAAAAACCGACGCTAGGACAGCTATTGGATACTGGCTATGAAAGCTTTAAGTGTGAAGATACCGCTCTAGTCTGTAGTCCCACAAAAGAGGTGTCCACCCTGATTGGACTTGGCAGGTGCTGGCTCTGCTCATAATAGAGTAGGAAAAGGAAGTCTGGATGGCCGCACTTCAAAAAGGCTTCTTTATTGGTAATAAGTAAAATCCAAGAAATACAGTTATATCATCAGGAATACAGCATACAGCATGGATAGCTAACACGTTTCACGCCTCAAAGGCGCTTAATCATAGCTGAGGCGAGAAACGTGTTAGCTATCCATGCTGTATTCCTGATGATATAACTGTATTTCTTGGATTTTACTTATTACCAATAAAGAAGCCTTCTTGAAGTGCGGCCATCCAGACTTCCTTTTCCTACTGGCTATGAGCTTCCTTATTCTAGTCCGGTCGTACGTCATCACGTTCAAATCCATCTGACTTTGGTGTGATTGTGTGTGTCCAAGTCCATTCGTTCGGAAAGTCCTCCGGAAGTCCGCCGAAAATCCGTCAGAAAAACCATCGGACATAGCCTGCCGGAATGTCTGGTCGTGTGTACATGGCAGAGAGAGGGATTTCCTCTTAGTTTTTGCTTTGGCCATGGGACACAAAGTGAAGGGAAATCTCCCCTAATTGTACAAGATAGCAAAGAATCTGACAGGAGTTATAATTATCCCTTTTTTTTTTTATCCAAAAGTAAAAAAAGAGCAAAAGCTTTACTTCTAGTTCTACTTTAAGTCCTATAAACGATTTCCTAAAGGCTGCTGTGGGCATGAACTTTTGAGCAGTGCCAAGTGCTTTCTGTCGCTTGGCATATGACATTTCTATTGCGTTAAACAATAAACACGAGCTGTAATGTCTGTCCCCTGTGGTTTCCTGAAGGTCTAATTTTCGTTATAAGGCAATGCAGGTAGGCAGAGGCAATTCTTTCCTACATTTTGGGAAAATGAATGAAAAATTAGCTTGAATAAAAATAGCATTTTTCTGCATGAGCAGCATGTGGCAGAGACAGCCCCAGCTTCAGTGGCTGTCAACATTATTTTTATTTTTTCCATCAAAGTGATTCTTGCATTCACTTCCTCTCATCGTTGGATATTGACTTGGAAGGCAGTACTGCTAAAATGGGTCTGAGATAGTCACTGTCAAATCACGTTTGTCAAAGCACGTATGAGTGGGTTGTGTGAGACAAAACAATACACGCACCAGGCAGCTTGCTGTTCCCTCTACATCTTGTGGTGCTCACTGGTCTCTTTTTTGTTTATTTTATTTTATTTTTTTTAGTTCCTCTTCCCAGCGATGGACTTACCTTAAAACACTTATAGGCAGCTTCTAGGTTTAGAGAGGAATGCACAACTTGTACAATTTACTCTTTCCTTTGTTTTCTTCTCTTATTGCCTTTTGTGGATAAATATAGCAAGGTAAGGGAAAAGGGTAAGCAGGAGTCACTAAGCCGAATCAGAAGGTTCTGTACAGTTCAAGAAAATTTTAATAATATTTTTCTTTTGTTCAAACCAATAAATATACACTTTTTGCAATTTTTTTTGTTTTTTTTAACCAAAAATATGTAGAAGAATACATATTGGCCTAAGCCAGGGGTGCCCAACCTTTTTAAGAGCGAGGGCCACTTAAGCGAATTGGTAAATGGTCGCGGGCCACAATGAGCGGAGCGGGGGGATGACAGGTCCATGTCCATAGACACAGCCCACTCTACTCTATGGGCCCTCTGATCCAATCCGATTCGCCCAGACGGAAGGGGCAGATCCCTTTCTATTTTTTTTAGGTAGGTGGGTGTAAACAGACACAAGTCCGTTTACATCTGCTGCTCCATAGAGGTGAATAGTAAGTCTGATTGGGTCGGACCAATCAGGTGAAAGGGGCTGATGCGCTGCGATTTTCCCAAACCGCGGATGCAACGCAGTGAACCTGTGGATTTTCTGCGGGCTAGCTGCACTTTGCTGTAAACTTCTATTATATTCTGCAGGTGTGGCGCACTTTCTGAAAGCGCAACAAACCCGCAGGTAATAACAGAAGTCTATGGCTCAATGCAGGTAACCCACAGCTGCACTGCACCTGCGGATCAGTTTGAAAGCAGCCCAGTAACCACTGCAAAACAGATATATCCATATATACTGTGAATTTAGTAGTAAACTTACCTTTAATAACCGTCTTCCATTCTGGTATCGCTGGCTGTTGCTGTCCCAGGCGGAGTGCATTTGGTATCACTCTGCCTGTGACAGGAGCGGGGGCTATACAGGAAGCATTGGCTTATGTGGCTCTGCTCCGCACAGCCACTTGCTTCCACTACTAGCGGCTTCATTCACAAAACTGCTGCTCTGGGATGGCAGGTCTGCAACCCGTGATCTGGGCTTGCCAACCTGCCATCTTAGAGCAGGAGGTCGAGGGCCACATCAGAGGGCTCCGCGGGCCACTGGTTGGGCACCCCTGGCCTAAGCTGATAAATTATTTTATTTTTTGGGGGAGGGGGGATATTTATTAAAGCAAAAAGTAAAACAAAAATTTTTATTTCAAAATTGTCAGTTTTTTTTGTTTATAGCGCAAAAAATAAAAACGGCAGAGGTGATCAAATACCACCAAAAGAAAGCTCTATTTGTGGGGAAAAGGGCATACATTTTGTTTGTGTATAACATCGCATGACCGCGCAATTGTCAGTTAAAACGCTGCAGTGCCGTATCGCAAAAAATGGCCTGGTCATTAAGGGGGTAAATCATTCTGGGGCTGAAGTGGTTAATAGATGAAAAGGAAATGTACAGGTAAACAGACATACATGAATTTGGAGGGTGAGAATAGTCATATGAGTTCTCTAAACATGTTGGAGCAGGGGGTAACGTAGCAGCTCCACTCCCCCAAACTGGGCATGCTTGTTGTGACCCCTGCAACAACTCCTCTGCCCATGTACGTATGTGAAGAGATACAACAAATGTAGCTCCCATAAATGTGTTAAAATTATTTGACAAACCTACACTGCAGAGAGAATTGGCAATGACGCATTTGGTGTTAATGATTTCAGATGGGAGGCTCTGGCAGTCCGGAAACTCAATCTGTTTTGAAAACACAAATCTATATATGGACCGAAGGAAGAGAAGTATGTGCAGTTCGTTAAGGTTGCTACGCACTTTTCCAAGTTTATGATTACTTGATGCTACAAATAAAACTGGGGAAGTGGGCATATTAAAGGGGGTTTCCACATTTAAACTAAATCCTAACAGCTGCTCAACCCATTGGCAACCAAATTGGCATTCTGAGCTTCTACCATTCTGAACCAACCAAACAACAAAAAATCAGTGGGTCACATGTAACGAATGAACAATACCTTATTAATAATAAACATCTAAAATTATTTATTTACTTGGAGGGAAATGTCAGAACTACTGTCAGGCTATTGGCATGATTCACTTTATTACCTGTATCTGGGATAGGAAGCGATTGAAAATGTTTCTAATCGGGACAGGGACAGAAACAAAAGAAAAATGGAGAAGGTTTAGAACCTCTGTCTGCTTTTTAGTAAATGTTTTTTTTTTTTTAACTTTTCTCATATATTAAAGAAACACTCAAAGCAACAAGTAGGAGCAATTGGTACACTGCTCATTTTATGCAGTTTGCTGTAATCTGTGTAATCTACTGTAGCAAAAACCCTGGAGACCATCTCACATGGTCACTGGAATTGCCCATTTTCTGCCCATTTTCTTTGGCATCACCAAACGCATTCAAACTTATAAGGCAGGTTTGAATTTGATTGGCAGCTGTGAGAGACTTCTTATCTCTGTCATTTTGTTTACATTAGGCTTTATGCATGTGAAAGCCAGCAAGGAGTATGCATCATTCAACCCACTCTGAGCCCAGGTCAATATGGACTTGATCCAGCCTGTGACTGAACAGTGAAAGGAGAAGCAGCACAGTGATGAGCTGAGCTCTCTGCTTTCTCTTCCTGTCGGCACATGAACTGAGAATTGTGCTGCTTCTTCCGTTCACACTTCTGATTTACAATATAGGGACTGCAGGAGGGTGATTCAGGTACTTACTACAGCGCTGCATTTATTTGTGTCTTTTATAATTACAGTGCCTTGAAAAAGTATTCCTTTGAAATTTTCCACATTTTGTCATGTTACAAAAACGTAAATGTATTTTATTGGAATTTTATGTGATAGAGTGATAGACCAACACAAAGTGGCACATAATTGTTAAGTGGAAGGAAAATGATAAATGGTTTTCCAAATTTTTTTACAAATAAATACCATATTTATCGATGTATAACACTCACTTTTTTCCCCTTAAAAGTAGGGGAAAATTGTGGGTACGTGTTATACACCAATCCCTGCTGTCTCTGTGGGAAGAGGAGCGAGCGCCGCTGAATTACACAGAGCCGTGATCTCCTGTGTACCCGATGCTCCGTCACTCACAACCACGTCTCCTGGCCCAGCATTGTGCCACTGTTCTGTCTATCATATGAGCAGGGCCAGGAGGCGTGGCTGTGAGTGACGGAGCGCCGGGTACACAGGAGATCGCGGCTTTTTTTTACTGTGGTGCAGTCGATCGCGCCGGGCGGGTATCAACTTTAAACGTGCTGAAATTTTTTGCACCACCCCCCCACGCTTATAATCTTTATTAGACACAATATAAAGGGACAGATCAAAGAATTTTTTTCTCAATAAATAATTTCTCACTGATTTTACTGACAATTTATTATTGAGGGGCATATTTCTAAAGCAGCACATGTAACTTTCCCCAAAAACATTCACTGGCACTCCCACCCCCTCCCCCTGCCATGTGTATAGTGTAGCTGACCTGATTGGGGGGGGGGGTTGCAGAATGCAGTTATGTGCAATTTACATGTTGCAGAATGCAGTTATGTGTGATTTACAGGTTGCAGAATGCAGATATGTGCGATTTACAGGTTGCAGTTATGTGCGATTTACAGAATGCAGATATGTGCGATTTACAGGTTGCAGAATGCAGTTATGTGCGATTTACAGGTTGCAGAATGCAGATATGTGTGATTTACAGGTTGCAGATATGTATGATTTACATGTTGCAGAATGCAGATATGTGCGATTTAAAGGTTGCAGAATGCAGTTATGTACGATTTACAGGTTGCAGAATGCAGATATGTGTGATTTACAGGTTGTAGAATGCAGATATGTGCAATTTACAGGTTGCAGAATGCAGTTATGTGCGATTTACAGGTTGCAGTTATGTGCGATTTACAGAATGCAGATATGTGCGATTTACAGAATGCAGATATGTGCGATTTACAGGTTGCAGAATGCAGTTATGTGCGATTTACAGGTTGCAGAATGCAGTTATGTGCGATTTACAGGTTGCAGAATGCAGATATGTGCGATTTACAGGTTGCAGATATGTATGATTTACAGGTTGCAGAATGCAGATATGTGCGATTTAAAGGTTGCAGAATGCAGTTATGTACGATTTACAGGTTGCAGAATGCAGATGTGTGATTTACAGGTTGTAGAATGCAGATATGTGCAATTTACAGGTTGCAGAATGCAGCTATGTGCGATTTACGGAATGCAGATATGTGCGATTTACAGGTTGCAGAATGCAGATATGTGCGATTTACAGGTTGCATAATACAGATATGCAGTGGAGAGGGGGGAGGATGGAGCGCCAACGACAGCTAGTGATGAGCGAGTATGGGGGGTCAAAGATGGAGTGACACTGAGGGTGGGCGAGAGAGAGTGGGGGCTGAAGAGGAGAAACACTGTGATGTGTTTTTTGGACAGTTTTTTTCTCAGTCCAAGAGTAACAGTGTGTGCTTGTAAGATGCGGCAGCCGGCTCCATAGAGCAGAAGAGACTCTGGTGTAGAGGAGAAAAGAGAGAGAGAGCAGCGCAGCTCTAAGGGTAGTGGGTCTGATTACAGTGGGAACTGTATGTGCAAATAAAAAGAAGTATGTACTCACACTTTGTTTAAAAATATCAGGCACGTAGCGGTATCTTTATTTTGTCTGAAGTCCTCGGCCATCCTCCGGTGTCATGGCTATGGTGGGGAAACGCACCCCGGTCCCTTGCGTCTCGTGGTTCCGAGGTGAGTGCGTCCCAGGATAGGCACGTCAGCAGGATTGATGACGTTGGTAGGCGTGGTTGGAAGCGCTCGCGTTCGGAGCATGCGTGCTCCTTCATCAGAAAAGCAATTCACATATATGTGAACCCAGCCCTACTGCTCCTTTAGTTTGCCTTCCCCATCCGAATTGTGGAACTGTATGTCTTTTGTAGGAAGGTCCTGCCCCTGGGTTATTTAGGGGAAAAGAGGGTCTTTGGAAAGAGTACCAGCCAGAAAGCATAGTCATGGAGTAGTCGCGACTACAGACTGGCATCACTTTTGCATGGGACATGCGCCAGTAGGTAATGGGAGAGTTTAAACCTTTAGGATTACCTTATATACTCGAGTATAAGCCGACCCGAATATAACCCGAGACACCTAATTTTACCACAAAAAACTGTGAAAACGTATTGACTCGAGTATAAGCCTAGGGTGAGAAATGTGCAGCTACTGTAAGTGGAAAAGAGGGTCAACAATGCTCATTTGCAGCCACACTGTGCCCATTTGCATGCCTCACTGTGCCCATTTGCAACCATAGGTCCCCCGAACTTCAAACTTGGTAGTTAAGGGTTCCTAAGTGCCCCCTAGCTGCAGCCAAATTGGGAGTCTCTGGACCCAAAGGGTCCCGAAATTACATTACTGCTGATGGACACAATTAACCGACTTTGGGGCCCCGTATCTCGTGGTCACTTGGAGCTAGAAACATCTTTGGATATGGTGTAGTGCTAATTTCACTGGGTTGGCATACCAGATTTGGGGTTCCTAGCACCAAGTGGCACTGAGATACGGGGGCCCCAAAGTCGGTTCGGAAAATGTCAAGCACTTTTCTGCAGCAGAGAATGACATTTTCCGACCTGACTTTGGGGCCCCGTATCTCCTGGCCACTTGGTGCTAGGAACCCCATAAAATGCTTGACGTATAAGCCGAGGGGGGCATTTTCAGCACAAAAAAAATGTTTGTTATTTTTAAATTCAACTTGAACGTTGCAAGCTACAGTATGTTTGAGTTGGCTTATATTCAAGTATATACGGAAAAAATGCATTCCAGGTGGTCCTATTAGGTGTACATGCATACTTAGTCATAACAATGGCTCCCCATTTTAAAACGATATCCCATCTTTTCTTGTTTTTAGCTGTGGATTTGGAAAAGTAAACTGCATATGCCCCTGTAACGAACACAAGACACAGGAAGAAGAAATAGGTGTAACCTGATGTACATTCACGCGTGGAAATAGCAGCTGATCACACAGGTGTCTCCTGCATTGTGACCCCCTCCCATAAGGTGACGCTATAGCACACTGACTCCGACTGACAAACAAGATTATAAATAGATCTTCCAGGAAAAGCCTCTTACCTGTGACCTTTTGTACACAAGCTGTGTGGGATTTAGTGCAGGTTTCCAAGCAACTGACTTACTTCCTTATTTTAATATAAATTCATTGCTAGGTTAGGTGGTAAAGCAAAATAACGCTAGGGAACGAAGACAACGATGAATGAATACATTTATGAATGAAATTTTCTTAGGCTGTAAAGGAAATATATCATATTTTATGTATTTTCAGTGGTAAAATAAAAGCTGTATTAAGTTTAAATTCCTTTAACTCAGGTAAATATGGAAAATTTTACAAATATTTCTTGTTTGCCCTAATTGCCACTAACAAGCATAGGTTTTGTTAATTTTATTTTAGAGCTCTGCAGTGTAATTTACAGAAATAGAAGGAAGATCTGATTTTACAGACTGCAGAGTAAGACCTCATGCACATGAGACGCCGGTGCAAACTCTGCTGAACACGTTTTAAAAACACATGTTTTGCCACGTTTTCATGCCGCGTTTGTGTCTATAAGCGTTTGTAAAGATAACAACATATAGAACCTCCCCAAGCTCAGAAAGCATGTATTATTAACTATTTCTGCCATTTTGATCAGAGTGAGCAGCAGCAGCAGAGAGAGCAGTTGTACACTTGCATTTGCCTCTCTTTCTGTGTTTTTTTTTTTTTTTTGGAAATGGATCCCATATTGAATATATGTCAGGTAATGCTCCTGATGTTGCTCTTGATGAGGCAGCAACGTCGTTACAAATTGCGTGAGAGGTCCAGAGTCAGAGCTCGTCGATTTTGGACACATCCGTTGATGGCACAGCGAATGTCCATTGGATATTTTACAAACATGTATGTACAGCTGCGTACCTACCCGACAAGTTTTTTAATTTTACCTGTATGTCCATTGTCACATTTGATCTGCTCTTAGAAAAAGTATGACCTGGTCTGACATGCATGGACACCAATATGAGAAAGTCACTGATTAGATTAGAAATTGTATGAAGGGTTGGGGCAAAGAAGTGGGAGGCATTCCTCATTGTCTAAGCTACCTAAAAAAAAATAAAAAAAAATAAAAAAAAAATAAAAATCGCATTGTGAGTATATATGCTCTATGAACTAAAGTAATTACGACATTTTAAAACAATTTTTTTTTGTATTTTTTATGGTTTACCATCAGAGTTTTCTGGTCCAAAAAAATAGTCTAAAAGTAAAAAATAAAAAAATTAAATAATGTGGTTGCATAAGTGTGCACACCCTCTTATAACTGGGGATGAAGCCGTGTGCAGAATTTAACAATCACATTCAAACTCATGTTAAGTAGGAGTCAGTACACACCTGCCATCATTTAAAGTGCCTCCGATTAACCCCAAATAAAGTTCAGCTGTTCTAGTAGGTCTTTCCTGGCATTTTCTTAGTTGCATCCTACAGCAAAAGCCATGGTCAGCAGAGAGCTTCCAAAGCATCAGAGGAATCTCATTGTTAAAAGGCATCAGTCAGGAGAAGGGTACAAAAGAATTTCCAAGGCATTAGATATATTATGGAGCACAGTCATCATCTAGTGGCGAAAATATGGCACAACAGTGACATTACCAAGAACTGAACGTCCCTCCAAACTTGATGAAAAGCCGAGGAGAAAATTGGTCAGGGAGGCTGGCAAGAGGCCTACAGCAACATTAAAGGAGCTGCAGGAATATCTGGCAAGTACTGGCTGTGTAGTACATGCAACAACAATCTCCCGTATTCTTCATATGTCTGGGCTATGGGGTAGAGTGGCAAGACGGAAGCCCTTTCTTACATAGAAAAACATCCAAGCCGGGCTAAAGTTTGCAAAAACACATCTGAAGTCTCCCAAAAGCATGTGGGAAAATGTGTTCTGGTCTGATGAAACCAAGGTTGAACTTTTTGGCAATAATTCCAAAAGATATGTTTGGCGCAAAAACAACACTGCACATCACCAAAAGAACACCATACCCACAGTGAAGCATGGTGGTGGCAGCATCATGTATTGGGGCTGTTTTTCTTCAGCTGGAACAGGGGCCTTAGTCAAGGTAGAGGCAATTATGAACAGTTCCAAATACCAGTCAATATTGGCACAAAACCTTCAGGCTTCTGCTAGAAAGCTGAACATGAAGAGGAACTTCATCTTTCAGCACGACAAGGACCCAAAACATAAATCCAAATCAACAAAGGAATGGCTTCACCAGAAGAAGATTCAAGTTTTGGAATGGCCCAGCCAGAGCCCAGATCTGAATCCGATTGAAAATCTGTGGGGTGATCTGCAGAGGGCTGTGCACAGGACATGCCCCTCTCGCAATCCGGTAGATTTGAAGTGTTTTTGCAAAGAAGAAGTCAAAATGTGCCATGCTGATACCCAAAATGAGTGCTGTAATAAGATCAAAAGGTGCTACAACAAAAGTATTTGTTTAATCAGTTCCCGACCAGCGCACACCGATGTACGTCGGCAGAATGTCACGGCTGGGCAAATGGGCGTACCTGTACGTCCCTTTAAATTTGCCTCCGTGACATTGCGTGCGCGCGGCCGGCCTGGACCTCTGTGAGTCAGGTTGCGGGTATCATGAACTAAGTACTCACCGAGGCCAAGATGCCGAGAGCGGTTGCCCTTGCGACTCAACGCCCACTGCCCCTGAAGGTGGTACAGGGGGGGTATGCACTGAGAGGCACAAGCCACCTGCTGGATGGTGACTTGATGTGGTCCCAGGTGCAGCAGCGTGGAGATAGGCAGGAACTGGAGAAGCCGGCTGAGGGTCCAACACAGGCAGAGTAGCAGGATGCAGGCTGAGGGTTAAACACAAGAGATTAGTCGGATACAGGCCGGGGGTCAAACACTGGTAGGCAAGTCCAAGGCAAGGTAACAAGGCGTTAAAGCAGAGGAGGTCCAGAGGAAGGCAGGGGGTCAAGTACTGGCAGCAGGAGACAAGTCTGAGATACAGGCCGAGGGTCTAGCACAGGAGACAGCAGCAGTCCAGAAGAGTAAGCCAGAGGTCAAGGGTCAGGAGAGGGCAGCGAGGTCAAAACGATCCGGGTCAGTAACAGGTGGTCAATCAAGCAACAGGAACAGGCACAGAATCAAGGGGTAGCTGACAGACGTCTGACAGGGGTAGCTGACAGCGTCTGTTTGGGCACAGAGGCCTCTCTTTTATAGGCCAACCGAAGGTCACATGGGGCAGCAAGTGCGCGTGCGCCACCGCAATGTTTCCCCATCTCCAACTATGCGCCGGGGAGCCGGACCCATGCGCATGCGCACTAGGGCGCGCAGCGGACGAGGTCCCTGATAGCGGGTCCCGCAGACTTGATCGCCGTGGGGATACCCGCGATCGCCTCACAGGAAGGAAGAACGGGGAGATGCTAATAGAAACAAGAATCTCCCAGTTCTGCCTAGTGAGAGTGTCACTGATCTCCACTCCGTGATCAAGAGCAGAGATCAGTGACGTGTCACACGTAGCCACGCCCCCCAGTTAGAAACACTCCCCAGGGCACACTTAACCCATACACTGCCCCCTAGTGGTTAATCCCTTCACTGCCAGTGTCATTTACACAGGAATCAGTGCATTTGTATAGCACCGATTTCTGTATAAATGACAATGGTCTCAAAAATGTGTCAAAAACGTCCGATGTGTCAGCCGTGATGTCGCAGTCACAATAAAAATCGCTGATCACCGCCATTACTAGTAAAAAAAAAAAAAAATGAATTAATAAAAATGCCATAAAACTATCCCCTATTTTGTAAACGCTATAACTTTTGCGCAAACCAAGCGCTTATTGTGATTTTTTTTTTTTTTTTACCAAAAATATGTAGAAGAATATGTATTGGCCTAAACTGAGGAATTTTTTTATTATATATATATATATATATATATATATATATATATATATATATATACACACACATACATACATACACACATACATACACACACACATTTTTGGGGGATATTTATTATAGCAAAATGTAAAAAAGAATGCGTTTTTTTTATCAAAATTGTCGCTCTTTTGTTTATATTGCAAAAAATAAAAACCGCAGGGGTGATCAAATACCACCAAAAGAAAGCTCTATTTGTGGGAAAACAAGGACGTCAATTTTGTTTGGGAGCCACGTTGCATGACCACACAATTGTCAATTAAAGCGACGCAGTGCCGAATCGAAAAAAGTGCTCTGGTCTTTGGCCAGCAAAATGGTCTGGGGCTTAAGTGGTTAAGGGTGTGCACACTTATGCAACCATACTATTTTATTTTTACTTCCTTCCACCTAAAAGATTTCAGTTTGTTGTTCAACTGAGTTGTACAGTTTATAGGTCACATTAAAAAAAAAGGTGTAAAAAGTAGTGAAATTATTTATCTTTGATGCACAGAAACCTGACATTTTAAAAAGGGGTGTGTAGACTTTTTATATTCACATTATACAATACAATACATACACATTATATATATAAAAAAGCCTTGTAGTCTTCGCAAACTGAATGTTAATGGTGCATACTGCATTGTATTGCTTTGCTGTAGCATGATTGGCTAGCATGGGTCTTTCAGCAACCCTGATGCAAGTATGTGACTGGCCAAAACTGGTCCAACAATTGGTGCCATTGTTTCCACAGCAGCACAGGAGATGCTAGGTCTTGGTTGGACAGGGATATGGTCTAAAGCAGTGGTCATCAGGGCCCACTAACAGGCCAGGTTTGCAAGATAACTGAAAGGTCCCTTTCACATGGATGGACCGTTCAGATCCGCCTGTCAGTTTTGACGGCGGATCTGAATGGGCGCTCCATGTTAGCCTATGGAGCGTCGGATGTCAGCGGAGACATGTCCGCTGACATCCGACCCAGTCCGATCCGCCAAAAGCAGACGTATGGCCCCACGTCCAGATCCGTCGCTGGCGGATCGGATCGGGTGAGATCTGATGAAAACGGACACACTGTCTGTTTTCATCCGATCTCTCCATAGAGACCAGCGGCGCTCGCAAGCCCCTCCCCGCTCAGTGAGCGGAGAGAGGCTTGTCATCCGCCGGCTCAGCGGAGATCAACGGAGAGATCTCCCGCTGAGCCGACGGACAGAGGCGGGCTCCGTGCAAGCGGAGTCCGTCTCGTGTGAAAGGGGCCAAATACATCACAGGTGATCTCATTTGCTGCTCAGTAATTGCAGTATTCTAGTCTGCATCTCTCCAAGGAAATACATAAAACCTGGCCTGTTAGTTGGCCCTGAGGACAGGGTTGATGACCACTTGTCTAAAGGGCTGTACACAGGGGGCGAATATCATTCGGCCCCTGGGTATGGCAGGCGGCCTGGCTTGTCAAAGAGCATGACCAAAAAAGGTCTGCCGATCGGCATCTGATCAGCCCTCCCAGCCAATGGCTGCGATCGCTGACCAGTGTGCGCTGGCGGGGGGGGCTGTCCCCTTGTCAGAACACAATAGCGAAGCAAGGAGGATCGCTATACTAATATTGGATTGTTAGTACAGGATCTCCCCTCAAACTCTTCAGTTTTTTTTTCATTTAGCCCACTGGGTTGAAAAGAAAAAAAAAAAACACTCACAATGTGTACCAGGCTTTAGGGCTCTCCTTCCAGCAGGCACTGATGAAGGGGGTGTGTCCCCAGAAATGCATTATCCATTAGCCCAAGCACACATCACTGGCAGGTATGAGTATTTGGGGATACACAAGTGCAAAAGCGGTTAAGCCTTTAAATAGATTATGTCTAAAGTCCCATCATATATTTTATGCTTCACATCTACTGATTTTGTGAGCAGTTTTATTTTTAGTTAATATATACTTCACGAGGAGGAGTGCATTTTGCCCCTTCTTTGCATCTACTTCTCAGTCTGACAGCAGCCTAATCTTAGTAAAGATTTGAAGGTGTTTCATTGTGGTCATGTAGGTGGAGACATAGCTCATTTAAAAAGGGTTATTATACCCAAGTGTGCCATATTGGTTCTAGGGAAATGCTGGCAAGGTAAATAACCCAACGAGGTAACATCTCTCTCAGTTCCTGGGTGAGATCTTTGATCCCGTGTTTCTGGGTCTGCCAACCCCAAAAGGCAACTACTAAAGTTTTACAGGTATATTCAATACAAGAACAAAACATAGTAAATCAGAATTCAATTAACTGAAATGAGAACAGAAGATGATCTGTGCCTTTTGAATGCCTTAAGCCCAATACACACTATCAGAAAATCGTACAAAAAAAATACCGCTTTCGAAGCGATCGTACGATAATCCGATCGTTTATACACAGCTTTCGAGAGCCAAATCGACAGTCCATCCGATATTATCCGATCAGACATGCACAAACATTTTTTTCGTACAATTTTTGTTTAATCAGTACAGTGGTCATTCGAAAATGCAATACAAATAACACTGAAACACATTACATCACTTCCCAAATTTTTATTCCGTCTTACGAGAATTTGTGACTTTAGTAAACTCTTCAGGTTCAACCTGAAATTAGCATTTAAAAAAAAAAAAAAAAAAAAAAAAAAAACGCACGATCATTCGCCCGATAATTGCATAGTGTATGTAACCAGGAATTAGGGTAGGAGAATTTTCAGAAGCTCAATTCTGGCAATTAACAAGCAGTCAATCATTGGACAAATGTAATAAGTGGCTATCTGTGTATAAGGTACACGAGCAACATATAGTATCAATTCAGTGCGAGAGATGGTTTGCAAATTATTGTGAATATATGCAACCTGTGTAATGTATACCATAAGTAGCCATTTGTAGCCTTCGTGTTGTGATTGATCACTACCCTAAAATGATTGCCAGCCATTTTAGCTATGTGACCTCTGTGCTCCTGCCTTTATACCATTTTAATAAATACACCCATCATATCAAACAGTTTATTTCCATTTTATGTTCTGGAGAAAGCTGGGGAAGGAGTGAGATTTCCCCAGTTGAAGCAGCAGGAGTCTGACACAATGTTGGATAACAGAGCTGGTAACTTAATCACCAGATTCTCCAAAACAGATAAAAAGCCAGTGAAAATCTAGAGCAAACCCCTATCAAAAAAAAAAAAAAAAAAAAAAAAAAAAAAAAAAAAAGGTACAATTTGAGCTGGATTCACATTTTAAAAAGGGAAAATATTTAACGCAGGTGTTAATTTGGAGCTAAATTCATACCAATAATTTCTATGTGTAAAGTTCAGTAAGAGAACGCAACCAGACTACATTTCCCAGGATGCTCCACTACACTGCAGAGTGCATGAACTTCATGGGAAATGTAATTCCAAAACATCTGGAGTGCAAAGGTTCGCCATCACTGGCTTAGACCATATGAGCTATACATTCTGATTGGTTGCCATTTGCACTCAAATATACACCTGTCGGCCATATATGCAAAAATAGCCATACCTGGTATTCGGCTTGAAATGCTGTCCTGCATTGAGAGATTTCACTTTACTACCCGTTCTGTTGGACACAAGTCACATTGACAGGAAAGGCATCTCTACAATAACGATCACAAAGATGCTGTCCCTTCCCCAATGTATTTATAGGTATGAGTACATGAATAATGATTTCATCATATGTGAATCTTCACTAAAATGGAAACTCCCAATTTAGTGTTAGGCTAATTAGGTACAATCTGGCCAAAAAAAAAAAAAATAATCCAGTTTTGAGGGTGTTATTTTTTTTTTTTTTTTTTAAAGGAAGCCGTGTTGAAGGTAGTTTATTTCACTTAGCTTTGTAGTTGCGCTTTCTTTTTTTTTTTTTTTTTTGCACATTGAACTTTTTGTGTACAACTGCTTTTTCATTTTTTTTTCTAGTTTACATTCTTTTTCTGTGCAAATGATGGGTTGTTTTAGGTACAACACATCTAGGATAATTGAAAGGAGCTTTGGTTACCCACAGGACTCCAATAAAACCCATCACAACCTTTAAAAAAAAACGGCCAAATCCACATCGATTTCACCTTTTACCCTGATCCAAATGCATTTTGCCAAAATCTACTGGATTTTCACCACAATTTTGGGGAATGTAAGCTCTTTAATTTTCGCTCAACCTATCCATTACTAAAGACTAGAGTTTTAGCTATTGTTGAGTTTTAGTGAAAGAGGTGATGCTTTGTGATATGGGCGAGATTGTGAAAGAGATTGTAGGCTAAACTCACTTATACGATCCTGTGCGTTGTGTAAACTGCAAATGTTGGACTTAAAGCGGAAGTAAACCCATCGATTTAACAGTTTAAAAAAAAAAAAAAAAAAAAAGGCATGCCGGGAATGCTAACTGCACATTGGCTGTGCTCTCAACCAAACAGTCAAACCATCCAATGGCTGGTGTCATAACGGATCACATGTGCAGCACCGTGGCAGTTGAAGATTAAACAGAGGCAAAGATGGCAGCTTCCTTGGCTGAAAACGATAGGAGGGTTTACTTCCACTTTAATCCTTTGTAGCAATGCCGTAAAGGGAACCTAAACTCAAACATTTTCTGTTATAGGCAACGTTTAGAATTGATGTGTGCCTAAGAAATACCCTGAAAATCGTAACTTTGGTTTTGAAATCCTTCTGAAAAGTAGCACTTCAGGTATGCGAGTGTGCCTAGGTACTCCAAAAACTACAGCTGTATATCTGCAGTGTGAGATGTAAGGAACTGCTGCATCTGAATTCTAGTGACTTGAGATAAGATTTAGTGATGTCATCACTATGCTGTTCTACTTGTTGGAGGCTCTAAAGCCTCATACAGATGATCGAACCTTGTACCAACTTTCCCATGGATTTTTGTACAAAGGGCGTTGGCCCCAAATTTGTATTGCATACACACGGCAGGACTTTTTAGGCAACAAACACGAACGTAGTGACGTTTCAACGTACTGACGACACTTCAAATGAGGACGTTCGAATACTCCAGCGCCACCTTTGGTCAACATCTGTATTGTTGTCTGATCTTTTGCATTGGTTCTGAGCATGCGTCTTTGTACAAAAGTCCGATGGTTTTGTGTACACACGGGTCGGACTTTGCTCCATCGGACTTTTGTTGGCAGAAAGTTGGTCCGTTCGCACAGCCAACAAAAGTCTGATGAAAACTGAAAAAGTTGGTCCGATGGAGCGTACACACGGTCAGATGTTGGTCCAAAACAGCCAATTTGCATGTTTGTTGCCAAAAAGTCCGAACATGTGTACGGCCCTTAAGATGATGATGAATCAAAACCACACCAAGATGGCCAGCTCCGCACAGTGACACAGTGCCGACTAAGACATATTGGGGGGGGGGGGGATATACTAAAACTGGATCACTTAGTGTCTGGTGCAGCTGTGCATGGTAGCCAATCAGCTTCTAACTTCAGCTTGTTCAGTTAAGCTTTGACACTAAAACCTGGAAGCAGATTGGTTTCTATGCAGAGATGCACCAGATTTTTCAAGCTCCAGTTTTAGTAAACTGCCCGCCCAGTAAGCGATAGGGAAATGACCTTGTACAAAGGAAGTGGCTTTACCTTGCCTCTGTAGCGCTCTAGACCTTCATAAGCCACGTCTGTTACCCAGTTTGAACAATAACAAGACATGTACGTTTCTTTAACAAAATTTTATATTTTTTTTGTTACAAAACTCATAGCAAGTTCTTCATTGGAAAAAGAAAGGCAAGGCAATAAATGGAAACAAACATGCAGGATCACACAAACAGGAACACATTTCAATGCCCAGTTAACCCGTATCACATTTGTCAGAAAGGCCATTATATTCCACACATACAGTATGTGGTTTAATTTCTCATTTGAAGTTGTAGGCAATTATGATGTAAGAATTCATTATATCTCAGTGTGAAACCTAAACACAATGGACAGGCTCATCTGTACAAAGTTCCCATAAGTGAGAAGAGATCCCCAATTTTAAATAAAACCTTCCTGTGCAGTTGCATGGAGGAGATCCCACTTCTTACAGGATTCTAAGAAAAAGCAGAAGTGCAGTTCTGCTGTTAAGTGAAGTGTTTGGTGGACAGAAGTCCAAAGCCAAATTTACATCAGTAAATTAGGTTTCACTCTAGACTTGTACGCAAACTGCATGTTCAAGTTATTTTGACTGTATTATACAGGGGGTCCCCTAGTTACAAGCATCTGACTTGCAAACGACTCCTACTTATGAACGGCGGCGGGCACATCGGAAAACAAACGTTTGCGTGGCTACTTGACAGAACATCAGAAAACATTGCCGTTCTGCGCATGTGACTTACAAACAAATCCGGCTTAAGAACAAACCGGCAGTCCCTAACCCGTTCACAACTCGGGGACCCCCTGTACTGTGAAAAGCTTACATTTCTCTAATAAAACAGGATCTAGCACCTCATCACATGACCCACAGGCTTAGCATTCACACGGTTTCTATTTTTTGGAACTTGGGGACGGATGTTCAAAAGAGCTGACCAATCAGCAGCTCTGCCTGAGCAATGATCCTCCACACCAAGAACAACCATATGACTTATGAACTGATCACACAAAAGGGGAAACTCCAGAACAGGATTATAAAAATAGCCCAGGTATCATCAGCGCCTTGAGGCGATTAAGTTCGCATTGTAGCGCTATATAAATATTTACTCTATTAGGCATACACCATGCTAAGGGCCCATCGCCCTGGTCCCATGTGACAACTATCTGCTCTAACAAATTGGTTGTTTAGGCACCAAGTGCCACATTGTAGGGAGGCAGTGGAGAGCATCATGTCCCTTTAGGGGAATACCAGGTTTTGTTCAGGTGAATAAACAGGGAGGTGGGCGAGAGTCTGGAAGGCAAGTATGTGCTCTTTACCCTCCTTGCTCTTCATCATGAGTGCATGGTTTTCTGAAATGAAGACCGATATTGCTAAATGCTAGTTGCCTTGCTATTAGGCTGATGTTTTGGCCTCTGTTTAGTCCGAAAAGCCAACCCGAACAGGTATAGAGATAGGAAATTCTGGTACTTTTTGGAAACCATCAACATGCTTATCTTAGGTCTGACTCAAAATTTCTTAAATCAGGAACGGCAAAGCAACTAATATTTTTCAAAAGGACTACAGCAATGGCAGTTTCCGTACTCTCACGACAGGGTCATGAGTACGGGAACTTTATTAAATTGAATTATTAGGTGAATCATATATGGCAAACCTCTGTCCCTCATCCTCATGTCATAGTTAACACGGGGTGACCTGATCTCCTACAGTAGGGGTAGGCAACCTCTGCCCTCCAGCTATTTTGGAACTACAAGTCCCATGAGACATTGCAAGACCCTGACAATCACAGGCATGACTCCTAGAGGCAGAGGCATGATGGGGATTTGTAGTTCTCACCACAGCTGGAGGGCCGAGGTTGCCTACCCCTGTGCTACAGTTTACCTTAAAATTTTTGCTCTGCCAACCTGAACCCTATTGCTGTTGAAGTATTACTATATCTTGGAATGCCAAAGATTTATAAAATCAAATACAAATCTATACATTGGGAAAATACATGAAAAATATTAGGTACCTGGCTTCCATTACAATATTTTTTAAAATTACAATACTTTTTGTATTCCTGATATTCACCTGTGGCATGCATGTTTTAGGTCAGTGACTCAAAGTCAGAGACAGCAATAGCAGTCTGTGTTTAAGGATAATACCCTGAATGTCCAAAAGCGTGTGCGTTTACTGACTTCAGACAGTTTTTTTTTTTTTAAGCAGAACTCCTGGCAAAACATTTTTTTTTTTGTTCATGGAATGTGCCGAGTGTGCTGATGACAGGAACAGTCCATTTTTAAGACTGCTGGAATGCGGGGGTGCCAGACCCGACTTGTGTGGGGAGGTACGATGGGTCAGGTAAGTACGTCTCCACTGTCCTCTCCCCTAGAACAAAACAAGCAGTTAACCCATGCAGTGCTGACATGCCCCTGTTGCACAAATTGAACCCTACAGACTAAGACTGGGATGCCATTAAACTTCATGTAAAAGGCAGGCATCCCAATACTTTTGGCAAATTAAGTGTGCATGAATCGAGATGTGGCTCAGCAAAGTGAGGATACTATGCAGCTATTACAAAAGGAAAGCCATGTATGGAAAAAGGTTATCTGGCATCAGTCTCTCAATCAGGGTTCCTCCAGAGGTTCGTAGTGGTTACTGTGGCAGATTGACCTCCTCCTCCCCCACCACCACAACAACAACAACAATGCCTGCATAGTTCTGGCACCAACATCATGGTCCCAGTGATTATCAGTATAAGGGGGACAACACACTGACCACCAGTGCACGACAGGTCCTCACTCTTTGCTTATTCCTATATTTTCAACTGACTGGTCAAGCTAAAGGCTGGTACACATGGGCCGAATATCAGCTGGTTCATCAGAAACCATCTGACATTTGGCCCTTGTGTACAGCAGCCTGTCCAACAGAAGACGGTCTAATGACCGGCTTTTATTAAACAGGTTTGCTGGAAAACCAGCATCCGATCAGCACTTGCAGCCAATGGCTGTGAGGGCTGATCAGTGTGTTCTGGTGGCAGGTCTACTCATGTATACCTAGCATTATGTACTGTTAGCTGTAGATATATCTTTACCAGGGATTTCTTGAGAATTGAAAATTATTTAAAGGGTTCCTCCATTGGAAAATGAAAGAGAAGGCTGTTCTAGGATTTATTCTGTCTTCAATAGCGTTTTCAGTGAAAGGCAAACTGCATTCTACAGAGTCTATAATAATGAATTCTTACATGGGTTGCAAATGGTGGTGTATGTGAATATAGCAATTCTGTACTGGAGAAGTACCATCACTGATAAAGCTTAAAAACATGACATGCAATAAAAACACCAAATTATATATGTAAATATCACTTATAAAACATGTTTAGTAGTAAAACACATGACTATTACAGATGATGGAAAATAAATGAAAGGAACCTGAGGATTTAGGAAAACAGAAAGATTTAATCTAGCTGGAATTTATTAATGTATATCTGTCAGTTGCAAACAATGGTTTAGCCATTTTGTATGCCTCCTAAGCATAAAGGCAGATGATAGACATGCATTAAACATCCAGCACTACAATACCCTCCATGCAATGAATTACCAGGGTTATTTAATAAGGCCATACAAAGCACAGTTTGATGTTTTGCAAAGTACAGTTACCCACTGTAGTATTGAAATATCAACTTCCATTATTTTACAGCAGTCCAAAAAATGAAAGTCTAATTTTCTGAAGTCTTGCTTAGGGAGGTAATGCTTTCTATTTTATGGACAAGATTCTCTTAGTTTTTTGTAATCCATGGCGATTTTTTTTTTTTTTTAATAGTACAAGAAAAATAGAGCATTTTATAAAAGGTAAAAAATATTTCTTGGAATCAATATGAAGGCATTCAAAGTTTACACTTGAAACAAGTAAATTGATCTTAACAGCACAGTGCTGTTTGCTCTCCTTAAATGGCAGCAAGCAGTCGATTTAGGATTGAATACTGCAGTAAGAAATTTGTGTATGTACATAAAAATTTCATTATGCAAGTGAGAATTATTGCTCAAATAACTCCACCACTGCCAGATCCAGAAAGAGAATGGAGCAGCTACGGTTTGTAATTTATGACAGATCATATGAAGAGTTGAGATTTTTTTCTGAATAAACCAAATCAAAATGGAAGTACAAAAGTATTAAACTAGCTTTTTTCTTTATTAGTATGCTGCACCGAATACGTCCTTTCATTTTTAAGCTGCCAGCGCCTGCATTAGTTCCCAGCATGAAAAAAAAATAAAGAAAAAAAGCATAAATGGTGCCACCTAAAGGGGATAGAAAGAAATGGTTTCAGACAACTCTGAAAGTGTTTGTTTCAAAAGGAAACTCATAGCTAGACATATGTAGGTTGCCATTGGAGACCTCCGCTGAAAACTCTACTTCCCTGACTGTCATGAGGATGCTTTGGCCTCAATAATATGAGCCAGTGACCTGAAATAAAAGTTAAATGATTAGGTCTATGATTGAGATGTATTGAAGTCATGCAATCTGCATTTTAAGAAGCGTCAAGCAACATATTTCTCTTAAGCAAGATTCACAAGAAATGTGCAGGGTATGACAACCAGTCACCACCAAAAACTGAAACATCAGTTCTGCATGAACTAACCATTACACCTCAACAAAAGCTTTGTGCTTCATGCCACTTTGTATCTGCTAGTCAGTCGATAAGTCAAATGCTTCTAAAGAAATACAAAGATGGCTCAACCACAGTATAGAGGTGGTGGAACAAAAACAATAAATTAATTTAGGTTTTTGGCCAACAGTGTAAAAAAAAGATGTGCAGTAACTAATAATCAGAAATGGTATTTAACTTGCCCTTCATTACTACCTTTTATGTTGTAGAAAAAGATTCACAATTGGTGGTTTTTGGCGCATGTCCCTGCTCTTTAAATTATTGTTAAAAATGCACACCCACCTAAGTTTATCTGCACCAAAAATAAATTTACTGTACTTGTAAAAAGTAAATTTTGACAGTGTTCTGCAAATACTGAGTAAAGTAACACTGGTGAGCGGTAAAGTGGCTTTCCACAACAGGTGTCCCAATCCCTTCTTGGACAGAAGGGGGCACCAGTACTGCAGGTCCAATAATATGAAATAAAGGTTACAACCCCTGTGACATAAAAGTTTGGGGTAATCAGGGGAACAGTTCCATTTATGAAATGCAGAGGTTATAACTCATCTTCAACATGTTTCTTGGCAAATTTTCCTGTGAGTTTTTCCTGAGCTTCCTTCATTGCTTCAACCACTGTAGGGAGAACAAAAAATATTTGTTACTTTTACAAACTAGCTCCAGACACATTTATCTACATATTTTTTATGCACAGTCCTCTGAGTGGTAGGTTCCGTTTGTTTTAAGAAAAGGTCTACTAAGCTTCACATTGGTGCAATGGATAACTTTTTTGTTTCCTCTGGCACCATAACCAGTTTGGTTATACTCTCCAATTCCCAGTCACTGGAAACCAAAATGTTTATGGACTGCACTGGTGATGTTCAACAAGCCAGCTGTAGGCCATTTGGAATAAGTGACACTGTAAAATTAGGCTGTATTGGTGTTAAGAACCAGCAGTACTGGATGCACACTTAGGTCAGGGGCATAAAATAATTATTTGCAAAGCCCTACCCACTATCTTAAAAACAGGAATAAAACACATTTTAGGAATTGTGATGAAAAGGGAGACAGTAAATACCTTCTGTTTCAAGAAGGATCTAAAATGTTTCACGCTGGTTCAGTGGAGGGCTTTTTGTTCTTTTTCCATCCATCTCACTATAGGCGGTTATGCTTTCTGGCATTTTATTATTTCAAAAGGTTTTATTGGGTTTTACACTGTTAAAGAGGAAGTAAACCCTAATGGGTTTACTTACTCTTTGTTTCCCTGCAAAGGTGAAGCATAATGGACTACTATGCATCGCATAGTAGTCCATTATGTGTCACTTACATGACACAGGAGCCATCGATGTCACCGCTGTCCCCTTGTGTATGGAGCCTCCATCTTCTTGGTGGGTCTCGCTGCACCGGCGCTGTCATTCGACGGAGCCACGATGACGTCACTCCCGCATATGCGTACGGGAGCCGCCACTCGCAGCATATCGCCGTGAACAGCGGCGCGCTCAGTGCGCTTGCGCGCCCCTATCTACGCCACATGCACCGTAGACAGCAGTGCCTGTCTTTTGGCAAATGTCTCCTAGACTTACCTGTAGGTTAAAGTGGATTGTAAGGGTTTACAACCAACCACTTTAAGTGAAATATTATTCCATGGTCTGGTTGCACATAACTGACTGTTTAGAAATGCTGTGGGATGTAAACCAGCCTATGTCTTGTGTACCAAACAAAGTGACAGTCATCTTAGCATGTGAACTGAATGCCTAGGAAGCTGAAAAAAGGTAGTGAAAAAGCAGTGTGCCAAAATATAGACTTCAATGCCTAGGGGGAAGGGAGTAGGAAGGACTACAACAAGGGTGTAGAAAGTTAGAGGGTGTAAAATCAGCAGCTAACACAAGTGATTTTCTATTTACTAAGCCCTATAATTTAGTTGTCTTAAAACTGATTTGGGATGATGGCCATAAATGCTGTACTTCAAAAAAAGCAATGTCCCAGCATAGCAGGACTATAAGCTGTACAAGCTAGGCCAAAAAAAAATACATCACAGGAAGATCATTTATTTTATTTTTTTTCCAAGCTTGCATTAGCCATCTTACATACCTTGATCTGCACTGCTGTAAAAGTACTTGTAACTTGGGTTCCCCTTTGAGTTTATTATCTCTGGATGAACGTGCCCACTGGGATCTAAAATACAAATTGGTTTTGAAACAAATTCATAATTCTGCAAACCACAAGCGCCTTATACAGTTTTTGCTGCTTTGCAGACCACGGACTCTCCAAAAGATGTGCAAGTTGCCTACTGGCAACAATTTATTCAGTTATGTTAACAGATATTCTAACAGTTTTCATATTGTTTGCTTTGTTGTCTTACCTGTCAAAGGGAATCTAGGAGCTCCGGCGGGAAACAAAAGAATCAGGGCTGTTCTGTGCAAAACCATTGCACAGAGCAGGTAAGTAGAACATGTTAGTTAGACGGCCACGACAAATGTCTCTTTTTGCAACATACATTTTTGAAATAAAGCAAGGTAAGCAAAAGAGTTTCCCAGATCATGAGAAAAAGCAATGGTGCATGAAAGCAATGCATGGATAAAACAATGAATCCATCAGCATGTAAAATGTGTTCCCTGTATAAGAGGTACAAAAAAAAAAAAAAAACTCCTTATTGAAACATCTTAAATGCAGCCGAAGCCTGCATTCCAGCACTATGGAAAAGTACTGTCCCTCCCAATAGAACACATTGCATTGCTCAAATCAATTCGATCCAAGTGATGATCATGGTGTTGAAGGCGCAAGAGGAAAAGTATTGGAAAAAATTGGGCTCCCCATTTCATAAGGATCAACCTTCACTAGCTTCCTAACCATAGCCCGAGGTTAGGAATCCCGGTGGTCTCTCCGATTCCTGGAGGTGACTTGATCTTCTGGGCATCAGCCCGGGCAGGGAAGGTGGGTTTTTACCCCCACCCCCCTTCTTTCATTTGGCCCCTTCCACTTTATACATTTTTTCCCCCTCTTCTTCTCCCCATTACACCTTTTTATATTTTTCCTACTGGTGTTTCATGTTGCTTTTTGCCTTAAAACTTAAAAAAAATTATTTACTAACGGAGGAAGAAAACTGTATATTCCAGCTGTGTACACAGGAAGCTCTGCTGAATACTTATATCACACATAGTCTACACCAGGGCCCAGGCCTTCGTTTTATCTGTACTTGATGTTAGATTTTTGTGTATTGTCTACAGTGCCTTGCAAAAAGTATTCACCCCCCCCCCCCCCCCCCCCCTTGGCTTTTTACCAATTTGGTTACATTACAGCCTTTAGTTCAATGTTTTTTTTTTTTAATCTGAATTATATATGGGATGGATCAGAACACAATAGTTAAGTTGGTGAAGTAAAATTAGAAAAAATATATACATAAAACAATTTTTCAGAAATAAAAAAAATAAAAAAAAAAAAAAACGTAAAATTGGCATGTGCGTATGTATTCATCCCCTTTGTTATGAAGCCCATAAAAAGCTCTGGTGCAACCAAATTACCTTCAGAAGTCACATAATTAGTGAAATGATGTCCACCTGTGTGCAATCTAAGTGTCACATGATCTGTCATTACATATACACACCATTTTTGAAAGCCCCCAGAGGCTGCAACACCTAAGCAAGAGGCACCACTAACCAAACACTGCCATGAAGACCAAGGAACTCTCAAAACAAGTAAGGGACAATGTTGTTGAGAAGTACAAGTCAGGTTTCGGTTATAAAAAAAATATCCAAATCTTTGATGATCCCTAGGAGCACCATCAAATATATCATCACCAAATGGAAAGAACATGGCACAAGAGCAAACCTGCCAAGAGACGGCCGCACACCAAAACTCACGGACCAGACAAGGAGGACATTAATCAGAGAGGCATCACAGAGCCCTAAGGTAACCCTGGAGGAGCTGCAGAGTTCCACAGCAGAGACTGAAGTATCTGTATATAGGACGACAATAAGCCGTATATGCTCCATAGAGTTGGGCTTTATGGCCAGAAGAAAGCCATTACTTTCAGCAAAAGAAAAATGGCACCTTTTGAGTTTGCGAAAAGGCATGTGGGAGACTCCCAAAATGTATAGAGGAAGTTACTCTGGTCTGATGAGACTAAAATTTAACAATTTGGTAGAGCTGCACAATTAATCGTTAAAAATCGCCATCTCTCCTGCTGAGAGAAGGCGATTCTTTCATATAAACAAGTGGAGCGATTCTCTGCTCACTCAGCTGTCAAAAGAAAGCATCCAGGGCAATCTGCCAAGTTTAGAACTTGAAACATTGTAACTAACGCTTACTTCTTAGATCAAAGGGATAGAACTTCTTGTGTAAACAAATAATCTGGGCAGTCTGCCAAGCTTTCAACCATGTAAATGCAGGAAGTTTAACCACTTAAAGTCTTTCTGACTTTCTGACACTTCAAGTTAAAATCAATATTTTTTTGCTAGAAAATTGCGTGGAACCCCCAAAACACATATACACACACACACACACAAACAAAACTATAATATAATATATATATTTTTTTAGCAGAGACCCTAGGGAATAAAATGGCAATTGCTGCAATATTTTATGTCAAACTGTATTTGCCCAGTGGTCTTTCAAATGCTATTGTTTGGGGAAAAAATACACTTCAATAAATAAAAAAATAAAAAAACAGTAAAGTTAGCACATTTTTTTTTGTTTTAATGTGAAAGATGTTACGCTGCGAGAATCGTTATCTATCGTCTAAGCAAAAAAATCGTGATTCTCTTTTTTTCTTTAATAAAGATTTTTATTGTGCAAATAATTTGTCTTAACAACATGTGTTCAACAATAATACATTCACATAAGGCATCATACATTCTTTACAGGGTAGTTCTTCATATAAAAATTTGCAGATGGTTTAATGTACATGTGCGGTATGATAAATGTCGATAAAACTGTGCTGAGTAGTTTAACTTATGTGTGTAGACTTCCAGTGTCTAGGAATAATTGTTTTTGCAGCATTCAGCATGTGGCGAACCACTGATTTTTTTGTACCTGATCAGTGAATAATTCGATATGTGTAGCAGACAGCACTCAGGAGTAAGAGTCAGTTCGGTTTCTGTGATGACGAGTATCTGAATGCAGACCTCGTCCCAGAACCTACGCAGCATTGGGCATTCCCACCAGATGTGCAGCATGGTACCCTTGTCAGTGCCACATCTCCAGCAATTCTCTGATGCCTCCGGGTACCATGTGGGCAGTCTGGTCGGGGTTAAGTACCAATTTGTTAGCACTTTGTAGGATTTTTTTTTCCTGAGTGCTGGTGCTGATAGAGCATTTGTGCGCAAGAATGCATGCATTACCCCATTGATCTTCTGTGAAGGTCTTTTTGAGGGCTGCTTCCCAGTCTTTCTTGTGTTTGCTTGGTAGTGTGTTCCTGTTGGTCTGCAGCCAGTTGTACATCAATGAGGTGGCTTTGCTCACTGGTTCTCCAGTGAGGCACAACTGTTCAAACCATGTTTGGTCTCTAAGAAATTGCTGTCTATTGGCTGCGCAGTGGATATAGTCATGTAGTTGTCTGTATTGCCAGTATGTGAAGAGTTTCGACTGCAATTCTGTGTTTAATTCATCAAAGGCCTTGAGTCTACCCTCCGTTACACAGTGTGCAACCATCAGGGGTGTGTTGTCTTCTCTGTGTGGGAACGACACTGTGGTATGTCCTAGTGCAAAAGCCTTATTGTGAACCAGTGGGGTCAGGGGACCCAGAGAGGATGGCGATTCTCATTTTAGCCAGAATCGTGCAGCTCTACTATTTGGCCATCAAAGAAAACGCTATGTCTGGCGCAAACCCAACATATCACATCACCCAAAGAACACCAGCAGTTGGGACTGGGAAACTGGTCAGAGTTGAGGGAAAGATGGATGGTGCTAAATACAAGGATATTCTTGAGCAAAATCTGTACCACTCTGTGTGATTTGAGGCTAGGACGGAGGTTCAACTTCCAGCAGGACAATGACCCCAAACACACTGCTAAAGCAATACTTGAGTGGTTTAAGGGGAAACATGTAAATGTGTTGGAATGGCCTAGTCAAAGCCCAGACCTCAATCCAATAGAAAATCTGTGGTCAGACTTAAAGATTGCTGTACACAAGCGCAAACCATCCAACTTGAAAGGAGCTGGAGTAGTTTTGCAAGGAGGAATGGGCAAAAATCCCAGTGGTAAGATGTGGCAAGCTCATAGAGACTTATCCAAAGTGACTTGGAGCTGTGATAGCTACAAAAGGTGGCTCTACAAACTATTGACTTTAGGGGGGTGAATAGTTATGCACATTGACTTTTTCTGTTATTTTGTCCTATTTGTTGTTTGCTTCACAATAAATAAAAAAATACATATTCAAAGTTGCGGGCATGTTCTGCAAATTAAAGAATGCAAATCCTCAAACAATCCATGTTAATTCCAATGGTAAAGGGAAGAAAACTGCGCTTGGAACGGGGGGGGGGTTTATGGATTCCCTATAAACACCCAATATAAGCAGTTTAAAGGTAATAATGAAAAAAATATAAAAAGCTGCAAACTTATTGTGAGATATACACAAAATATACAAGAAAAAAGAAAAGTTGCGCTAGTAGTTAATAAGTGTTGACCAGTGATGTCACAATCAAGTGAGAACAGTGTAAAAAATATATATAATTTTCCAAACTATTTAAAGAAAAAATATATATACCAGGTATACAGTGAGTATAGTATTCCACGTTTGTCCTAATAGTGAATATGATAATATTAATGTAAATTAAATTTAAAGTCCCAAATTAGAAGTTCTCTATTAATAGTCCACAAAAAGAACAATGTGTATAAGTGAACAACACTTATATATATTTTTTTCTTTAAATAGTTTGGATAATTATATATATTTTTTAATATTTTTTACACTGTTCTCACTTGATTGTGACATCACTGGTCAACACTTATTAACTACTAGCGCAACTTTTCTTTTTTCTTCCATGTTAATTCCAGGTTGTGAGGCAACAAAAAAAATGAAAAATGCCAAGGGGGGTGAATACTTTTGCAAGGCACTGTATATCCCCCTCGCACACATTCCTGGCAACAAGGCTCAGTGGTAGTGGGTGCTGCAGCAACTACCAGCTGGTTACTGGAAAAAATAAAAATAAAAATCACAGGTAAATGCACATATTCGCCAGCACACCAAGGGTCCTCAAAAAGTTTTTTTTGAAGAATGATCACATCACAAGAGAAAGTGAAATGTTTCGGAGCCTTGCATAACCCCTTTATCAGGCATGTGATGAGGTTTTTGTGTATGACATTTACTGTACCCAATCCGATGATCCGTTAACTACTTGCCGACCAGCCGCCACAGTTGTGCGCGAATCGCCGTCATTGTACATTGGCCCTTTAAAATCTATATAGCAGGCGCACGTGCGTGTCCCCGGAGCCGATACGCGTGACCGCCAGACGCGATGTCCGCTGGGCACCCACGATCGCTCCTCCCAGAGCCAGAACAGGGGGTGTGTGTGTGTGTGTGTGTGTGTGTGTTTGTGTTTGTGTGTGTTTACACACACACACACACACACACACACACACACACACACACACACACACACACACACACTGGTTCTATCAGGGAAGTAGAGACAGATCGTGTGTTCCTACTAAGTAGGAACAGCGATCGGTCTCCTCCCCCAGTCAGAACACACAGTAAGAGCCGGTTCACACTGAGGCAGCACGACTTGGAGCGCGACTGCCTCAGGCGACCGGCATCAGACTTCAGCGGCGGCTTGCAAAATGACTTCTGTATTAGAAGTCAATGCAAGTTGCCTGAAGTCGCCCCCAAAGTAGTACAAGAACCTTTTTCTAAGTTGGAGCGACTTGTGTCGCTCCTATTAGAACAGTTCTATACTACGTAACGCGACTTGTCAGGCGGCTAAGTCGCCTGACGAGTCGCCCCGGTGTGAACCGGCTCTTCGGGAACATATTTAACCCCTTGATCGCCTCCTAGTGTTAACCCCTTTCCTGCCAGTGACATTTATACAGTAATCAGCGGCTATTTTTAGCTCTGATCGCAGTAAAAATGTTGTACATTTTTCAGTTAAAGTGACGCAGTGCCATAATCGCAAACAATGGCCTGGTCGGGAATGGGGCAAATTCTTCCGGGGCTGAAGAGTTTAAAAAGGATTTGTTTTACTGCTTCTTCTAAATAAATAAAAAAAAAAATAAAAAAGTGTTCAATAGTATAAGCATTTCAAGGGTTTGTCACTTCAACTGAATTGGAAGTTTAATACAATGCAGGCAATTATTTGTGCCTATAGAAGCTATAATCATCGTAACTTACCCAGGAAGACAATTCTTGGGATGTATCCACCATCAGGGCTATATGCATCACCTTTTGGTTCCTCCTCATCCTAGATTTAGAAAAAAACATAGTTGATACTTTTAAAGAGTTAGTCATCATGATCTACATATAATCAAACACTGTACTCCAAAAAAAATTAAAAATAAATGGGAACATAAAATAAAACTGATGCGAATTAAAGGCCAACTAAAATGTATGTTTAAATTAGCTTTTTTTTTTTTTTTTTTTTGCCAAAGCTCCTAAAACTCAACTCCATAAAAGCCTAAGTGCCTATGTACACATAGGCTTTTAGCAGTGTTTAAGAGCTGTAGCGTTTAGGTGAGGTTAAACCTCCCTCCCCAACGCGGAAGAATCGTGTTCAGCCATTAAAACATTCCTCCTGGAAAAAGCTAAATGCTGCAAGATTGCGGCAAAAATTCAGTTTGAGGTTTTACCACATTTTGCATTTTCCTGTGGCCACGGTCTGGGTAAGAGAGAGTGTACATGTAGTCTAAGAAGATCACTTTTCTGCACCTATTCTGTGACTGAATAGTATAAAGAGAAGCAGTCTGATGAGCTCATCCCTCTACTCTTTGCTCCTGTCAACATGCTCTATGCACTGTAGTGCAGTCCAATTAGTCCCCAATTATGTGCAGCCCCTCTCCTGGTCTACATTCTACTGTACTTGGAATTTCAAGAGTCAAATACAAAGTTCTGATACTAATTGCATCTTTTTTTTTTTTTTTTTTTTTTAATTATATGTCTGGGAGTATATTAATAGCATAACAGGAACATGTAAAAAAAAATAATCACTTTTTTTTTAAGCAGAAGCCAATTTACGTTTCAGTATGTTCTGTTTCTGCTGAGCAAAATAGGATCATTAAAATGAAGCCCACACATGTACCAGGAAAATACATAGACTCCTGTATAAAACCAAAGAAGGCACCAGTACTAGTCACCAAGACAATCTGTCGAACACATTAATCAGCAATCCTAGCAAAAGTGCTGTTACATGAACTAGATTTATGGCCAAATATACTGCACTAGGCATTTAAGGTCAGAATGTTAGTTTTAGGAATTATGACTAAGCAATATCAACCTCCAAAAATGAAGTAAAATATAAAATCATGTATCCTCCATTTCCTCTCAGCCTGTTTAACTTGCATATCTTGATATTTCAATAAAAAAAATTAAAAAAAAAAAAAAACACCCACATCATATTGCATCAAAAAAAAAAATTCAAAAAAATTACAATAGCTTTGCAGTGAGTCTTTCAACGTTTAACATTTTTGCAATAGCGTTTTTCTGCGTTGGTTGTTTATTTTTTTTTATTTTTTTAATTAATGGATCAAAAACGTTAAACAATGCTGGTGTGCCACGTTTGAGTGTTTATGGACGTTTGTCAGCGTTTGGTGTTTTTTGTGGTCAGAAAAAATGACTCCCGAACGCGATTTTTAGAAAACAGCCCATAAACTCCACTGCTGATAAACATCCAAAAACGTCCATGTGCGCATGGACACATAGAATTAGGCTATTTTCACACCCAGGCGCTGGGTGCACTGGTGGTAAAGCGGCGCTATATTTAGCACCGCTTTACCGTCGTTTTAGTGGCGCATTTCGGCCGCTAGCGGGGCAGTTTTACCCCCCGCAAGCGGCCGAAAAGCTGAGTTAGACTTACCGGTAACTCCTTTTCTGAGAGTCTTCCAGGACAGCCCATGAGACCTAGGGCTCCTCCTACCAGGACAGGAAACACATTCCCCCCACCAGATAAAAGGGCGGTCCTCCAGGCCCCATGTCAGTCTACTCAAGAACCGTAGGACGTCCCTGAAAAACATATGCATAATACACATAACTTTAGACAAAACCGGGTGGGAATCCGGCTGTCCTGGAAGACTCTCAGAAAAGGAGTTACCGGTAAGTCTAACTCAGCTTTTCTCAAAACGTCTTCCAGGACAGCCCATGAGACGATGAGCCAGAACTTACCAGTCTAGGGAGGGACAACTGCCTGCAGGACCTTACGACCAAACGCCTGCTCCTGCGCTGATAGGAGATCCAGGCGATAATGTTTAATGAAGGTCGAGTAACTGGACCATGTGGCAGCCCTGCAAATTTGCTCCGGTGAGGCACCAGCCCTCTCAGCCCAAGACGTAGATAAGGCTCTAGTTGAGTGTGCTGTGACAAAAGGTGGAGAAACCTCCCTAATTTTGTAAGCTTCAGAGATAGCTTGCTTTATCCACCTGGCTAGTGTGGCTTTAGATGCACTGTTTCCCTTGTGTGCCCCCGAAAAGAGGACAAACAAAGCATCGGTTTTCCTAAAGGTCTTAGTGACCTCAAGATAGGCAAGGAGGATCCTTCTTACGTCTAAGCAACTAAACTTTCTTTCCTGTTCGCCGTGCGGTGAACTACAAAAGGATGGCAGTACAATATCCTGAGTTCGGTGGAATGTACTAGCCACCTTAGGCAAAAAACCTGGATCAGTCTTTAAAACGACTCGATCATCAAAAATCGTGAGAAAAGGCTCCCTAACTGACAGGGCCTGCAGCTCACTTACCCTACGTGCTGAGGTAATAGCTACCAGAAAAACGACTTTTAATGTAAGTAGTTTAACTGAGATTTCCTCGAGAGGCTCAAAAGGAAATTCCACCAAAGCCTGAAGTACTAGGGACAGGTCCCAAGATGGACAACTTTTCACCACTACTGGCCTGGCCCTTGAAATTGATTTGAAAAATCTGGCTACAATGGGATTTTCCAGGAGAGAAAACTGGAGGAAAACACTAATAGCTGCCGCTTGTACTTTTAGGGTACTAACGGAAAGACCCTTGTCAACCCCCTCTTGAAAAAATTCCAGAATTGCCGGAATATCGTGGGTTAGTCTCCGATTCTCCGATAACCAAGAATTAAACTTTTTCCAAACCTTGGAATAAATGGCTCTGGTTACTGGTTTTCTACAGTCTACCAGAGTCCTGACTACTTTGTCGGAGAACCCCTGGGCGCTTAGCATCTTCTCTTCAGATACCAAGCCGACAATCTTAGGGAAATCACCTGGGGGTGAGACACTGGACCCTGCAACAATAAGTCTTCCCTCTTTGGAAGACTCAGTGGAGGCTCTGAAACTAGAGTCTGTAGCAGGGAAAACCATGGCCTCTTGGGCCAAAACGGGGCAATTAGAATGAGGTCTGTTTCTTCTAGAAGAAACTTCCGGAGGACTTCTGGAATAAGTCTGATCGGCGGAAAGGCATAACATAGGCCGCAAGGCCATGGGTTTGCCAGCGCATCGATCCCCAAGGATTGGTCTGCTGGGTTCATGGAAAAGAACATTTCCGTCTTGCGGTTGTTCCTGTTTGCGAACAGATCCGCTACTGGGTATCCCCATCTGCTGGTGAGGTCTGCAAAGACTTCGGGATGAAGGGACCAGTTGTCTCGATCTACCCGGTGACGGCTGAGGTAGTCTGCTAACCAATTTTGTGCGCCCTTCAAGTGCACCGCTGAAATTGAAGCCAGATTCCCCTCTGCCCATACTAGAATCTCCTGGGCAATTGACTGGAGTATCCGGCTTCTCGTGCCCCCCTGCTTGTTGAGGTATGCGACTGTCGCAACGTTGTCCGACAGAATTTGAAGATTGTGGCCCCTGATCTCTATCTGAAAGGACTGCAGGGCTCTGTGAACCGCTAGAAGCTCTCTTTGATTGGATGAAGCCCTTGCCTCCCTCGAGGACCACTCTCCCTGTGCTACTGCATTGTTGAGATGGGCCCCCCATCCCCAGGAACTTGCATCCGTAGTAATCCTTTGGGAAATGGGAATGGACCATGGGAGACCTCCTGCTAGGTGCTGGCTTGCTCTCCACCACCACAGGCTTCTCTTTACCCTGGTGGGAAGCCGGACACTTGACTCCAGGGACCTTGCATCCCCGTTCCAGTTTCTTAAGAGGAACAGTTGTAGTGGACGTTGATGAAGTCTTGCCCATGGGACTGCAGGAAAGCATGAGGTCATCAGACCCACTGCCCTCGAAACCTGTCTTAGGGAGACCGACTGGTTTGTCTGCAATGCTGACATAGATTGGATCATTTTGGTAATCTTCTCCTGAGGAAGAAAGACCCTTTGATCTACTGAGCAAAAGTCGTAACCCAGGTAAGTCACCTTCTGGGCCGGAGTTAAGGACGACTTTTCTACGTTTATTAACCAGCCTAAGGACTGTAGGAAGTCCCGTACAGCCTGGAGATCCTCCAACAGCTTCTGGTATGACGCTGCTACCACCAGGAGGTCGTCTAAGTAAGGGATAATAGTTATCGCTTTTAGCCTGAGTGGAGCTAGGGCTTCCCCCAACACTTTTGTGAAAATGCGTGGGGCTGAGGAAAGACCAAAGGGGAGGGCCTGAAACTGGAAGTGTCGGGTCCCTGTCCTCATCTTCACTGCTAATCTTAAATATCTCTGGAAGGCTGAGTGGATAGGGATGTGAAGATAAGCATCCCTCAAGTCCAACGTGGCCATGTAGCAGTTTGGGTAGAGTAGGCTTTTGATAGTGAAAACCGTCTCCATCCGGAAATGTTTGTATCTGATTGATTTGTTTAAAGCTCGGAGATTCAGGATAAGTCGAAACTTCCCTGACGGCTTTTTGACAACAAATACATGGGAATAGAATCCCTTGCCCTGATCTGACTGGGGAACAGGAATCAGGACCTTCTGATCCAACAGGTCTCCGATCTGGAGACCCAGGGCCTGCGCTTTCTCCCGATCCTGGGGAGGAAAGGTGACCAAAAACCGCTCTGGTGGTTGGTGGGCGAATTCCAGCCTGTACCCGTTGGTCACAAGGTCCAGGATAAAGGGGCTTGAAGTAACTGCTGCCCACTGTGGGAAGAAGGCCCTCAATCTTCCTCCCACTGGGGAACGCAAGTCACTGCGGTTTGGTGGGCTGTTGAGGAGGGTTAAACAGGACCCCCCCTTTGCCTCTGCCTTTGTGCCCTGTCCAGTGTTTTTTCGGCCTGCTGTCCTTTCCTTTAGGACCCTGCTGCCTGCCTTGGCCACGAAAAAACTTCCTGGCTGCTGGGATTCTCTTTTTCTCTGGGAAAGCCTTCTTCCTGTCGGCAGTGCGTTCCAGTGCCTCCTGCAGCCCTGGGCCAAATAAGTGATCGCCTGTTAAGGGGAGCCCACAAAGGCGTAACTTGGAGGCTGAGTCCCCTGACCAGGTCTTAAGCCAAAGGCTCCTCCTGGCCGAGTTCACTAAAGCCGAGGTCCTGGCCGACATTCTCACCGACTCTGCGGAAGAATCTGCCAAAAAACCTACTGCCTGAAAGAGGAGAGGAAAAGACTTCAAAATCTGCTCTCTGGAGGTACCTGCCAACAGATGAGTCTGAATTTGGGTTAACCACACCTCCAGATTTCTGGCCACACAAGTGGAGGCCAGAGCAGGTTTGAGGTTCCCAACCGCAGAGTCCCAGGCTCTGTGGAGAAGGATATCCCCCCTCTTGTCCATCGGATCCTTAAGCGTACCCATATCATCGAACGCTAGGTCCGAGTTCTTTGAAACCTTTGAAAGGGGTGCGTCTAGCTTGGGATTTTTATTCCACGGCTGCGTAGTGTCCTCATCAAAAGGAAACCTCCTTTTAAGGTTACTAGAGAAGAAAGGTTTTCTCTCAGGATTATCCCATTCCAGTTTGATAGTATCAATCAATGAGCTATGGACTGGAAAAACTCTAGATTTTTTCTTGTGCAATCCCTTATACATGAGATCATGTTTGGATAGCTGAACCTCCTCTTCTTTCAATTCAAGGGTAGTATAGATGGCCTTCAATAAGTCATCCACATCTTCTACGGACAACTTAAATCTCGAGCTCCGAGTGGATTCTCTATCCCCGGGCTCTATCTCTGACCCTGATTCCTCTGGAGAGGAACGGGTAGATCTGACCTCAGCCTCAGAGTCTTCACTGTCCGCCTGCTGCGGAGTGCTGACTGTCGTCTTCTGTGACGACGGACCCTCTGCTGGAGTCTGGAGCTTGTCAATAAGCGTTCTAAAGGAACTAAAGGTGGACGAAAGCTCATCTCTGACAGAAGCTAGCATCTTTTGGCAAGAGGTAACCGGGTCATCTTTTACAAGGCCCTCTATACAGCTGCGACAAACTGCTTTGCTCCAAGAGGAGCTCAATTTGTTTGCGCACACCGCACATTTCCTTTTAGGTGGCTGTGCCTGAGCTTTCTCCTGGGTCTTGGTCTGTAAGACAAAAAATAAAAAAATAAAAAACGACCCCAAATGAGACTCACAGCCACCCTGACGCTCCGAAACACCACGTGCAGGAGGGAAGAAATGTGTCCCCATAACCCACTACTACAGAGAGGGGAGGGGGAGGGAACACTCACAGGGATAGCAAGATAGTGACAAAACACTTCAGGCTTACCTGCGAGGTGCTGGTGTTGGGCACTGCAGCCACTGCCTGTGCAGGAACTGCAGACTGGTCCATCCTGCCCTGTTTAGCTTTCCACAGCCTGGCTGCTTTCCACCAAAACACACCAGTAACCAGCGTCTCCCATCCGCACCGCTTAAAAAGACTGGAACCAGTGTCTCCGGCGCCCGATGATGATGTCATATGCCCCGGAAGTGACCTATCACTCGGCACTTCCTGTGGGCCAGCTTGGAGTGCAGAAGCTCCGCCCCCTCAAGTGCTGCTGCTTCCTGTTTCTCCTCACACCTTTCAGCCATGCTGTGGGTGAGGAGAGGAAACTGCTGCTCACATAGAGACTACAGGCGCTTGGGAGCAGACATCACCACGGTCATGGCCCTCTCCAGGCACAGAGAGACAGGAGACAGCAGCACAACCAACCTCCCCAGCGGTGTGCTGCTTCTGGCAGAAGAGAAGGTTAGTGATATGCCCCCAAATAGCCTTACAGAGCCCCTGCTCATGAGACCTAGGGGACCAGGTTCCTGGAACATGTTACCCCCCGTCCGGAGGAAACACTAATAACTGACATGGGGCCTGGAGGACCGCCCTTTTATCTGGTGGGGGGAATGTGTTTCCTGTCCTGGTAGGAGGAGCCCTAGGTCTCATGGGCTGTCCTGGAAGACGTTTTGAGAAAAAGGGTTAATACCGCCCGCAAAGCGCTGCTCCAGCAGCGCTTTGCGGGCCGGTTCGGAGCGCTGCCCCATTGTTTTCAATGGGAGGGGGCGCTTTAGGAGCGGTAAATACACCGCTCCTACAGCGCACCAAAGATGCAGCTTGCAGGACATTTTTCAGCGTCCTGCAAGTGCATCGCTCCCACAAATAGAGCTTTCTTTTGGTGGTATTTGATCACCCCTGCGGTTTTTATTTTTTGCGCTATAAAGAAAAATAGAGCTATAATAAATATCCCCAAAAAATATATAAAACATTTTTTTTCCCTCAGTTTAGGCCGATACGTATTCTTCTACGTATTTTTGGTAAAAAAAAAATAAAAAAAAAAAAATAAATCGCAATTAGCGATTGATTAGTTTGCGCAAAAGTTATAGCATTTACAAAATAGGGGATAGTTTTATATCATTTTTATTAATATTTTTTTTTTTTTACTAGTAATGGTGGCGATCAGCGATTTTTATTGTGACTGACATTATGGCGGACACATCGGACATTTTTGGGACCATTGTCATTTATACAGCAATCAATGCTATTTAAATGCATGGATTCCTGCATAAATTACACTGGCAGTGAAAGGTAACCACTAGGGGGCAGGGAGGGGTTATGGTCTGTGACGTGTGTGTTTTTTTTACATTAGGGGGGCGTGGCTGACGTCACTGATCGGCTTTCCCGATGACAGGGAACAGCCGATCAGTGACAGGCAGTGTAGGAAGCACGGGGAGAGGTTTGTTTACACAGACCTCTCCCTGTTCTTCAGCTCTGTGACCCGATCGCGGGACACTAGCCGAGATCATGTCCACTGGTCCCGCGGCCGTGGTCACGAAGCTCCCGACTGGGTCGCGAGCGCGCCGCCGCCGGCTAGGCAATTACAGGGGACGTACCTGTACGTGCTTTTGCCTAGCCGTGCCATTCTGCCGACGTATATGTGCAGGAGGCGGTCGGGAAGCGGTTAACAGGTTTACATAACCCAAGTCTTAAAGGGGTTGTAAAGGGCGTTTTTTTTTTTTTTTTTTTTTAAATAACACACTTTACAACCCCTTTAAGACTTGGGTTATGTAAACCTGTTAACATTGGCTAAATGCATACATGTAGCAGCAGTGTGGTGGTGTAAAGCTGGTATACCTTGTTGTCCCTGGTGCCCCAAATACAGTGACCGAGCTGTCTCCTATGGCTCCCAGCCACTGTTTACAATCATAGGCTCCCGATTGTGTGATCACTGACAGACAATTTTTTTTTTTAAATAACAAACATGTTACACTTACAGTGGTGTGAAAAAGTGTTTGCCCCCTTCCTCATTTCCTGTTCCTTTGCATGTTTGTCACACTTAAGTGTTTCGGAACATCAAACCAATTTAAACAATAGTCAAGGACAACACAAGTAAACACAAAATGCAATTTGTAAATGAAGGTGTTTATTATTAAAGGTGAAAAAAAATCCAAACCATCATGGCCCTGTGTGAAAAAGTGATTGCCCCCCTTGTTAAAACATACTATAACTGTGGTTGTCCACACCTGAGTTCAATTTCTCTAGCCACACCCAGGCCTGATTATTGCCACACCTGTTCACAATCAAGGCATCACTTAAATAGGAGCTGCTTGACACAGTAAGGTCCACCAGAAGATCCTTAAAAGCTACACATCATGCCGAGACCCAAAGAAATTCAGGAACAATTGAGAAAGAAAGTAATTGAGATCTATCAGTCTGGAAAGGGTTATAAAGCCATTTCCAAAGCTTTGGGAATCCAGCGAACCACAGTGAGAGCCATTATCCACAAATGGCGAAGACATGGAACAGTGGTGAACCTTCCCAGGAGTGGCCGGCCGCCCAAAATTACCCCAAGAGCGCAGCGACGACTCATCCAAGAGGTCACAAAAGACCCCACAACAACGTCCAAGGAACTGCAGGCCTCACTTGCCTCAGTTAAGGTCAGCGTTCATGCCTCCACCATCAGGAAAGGACTGGGCAAAAATGGCCTGCATGGCAGAGTTCCAAGGAGAAAACCACTGCTGAGCAAAAAGAACATCAAAGCTCGTCTCAATTTCTCCACAACACATCTTGATGATCCCCAAGACTTTTGGGACAACATTCTATGGACCGATGAGACAAAAGTGGAACTCTTTGGAAGGTGTGTGTCCAAGTATATCTGGCGTAGAAGGAACACTGCATTTCAGAAAAAAGAACATTATACCAACAGTAAAATATGGTGGTGGTAGTGTGATGGTCTGGGGCTGTTTTGCTGCTTCAGGACCTGGAAGACTTGCCGTAATAAAAGGAACTATGAATTCTGCTGTCTACCAAGAGATCCTGAAGGAGAATGTCCGACCATCTGTTCGTGTACTCAAGCTGAAACGAACTTGGGTTCTGCAGCAGGACAATGATCCTAAACACACCAGCAAGTCCACCACCGAATGGCTGAAGAAAAACAAAATGAAGACTTTGGAGTGGCCTAGCCAAAGTCCTGACCTGAATCCTATTGAAATGTTGTGGTATGACCTTAAAAAGGCCGTTCATGCTCGAAAACCCTCTAATGTAACTGAATTAGGACAATTCTGCAAAGATGAGTGGGCCAAAATTCCTCCAGGACGCTGTAAAAGCCTCATTGCACGTTATCGCAAACGCTTGGTTGCAGTTGTTGCTGCTAAGGGTGGCCCAACCAGTTATTAGGTTTAGGGGGCAATCACTTTTTCACACAGGGCCATGATGGTTTGGATTTTTTTCACCTTTAATAATAAACACCTTCATTTACAAATTGCATTTTGTGTTTACTTGTGTTGTCCTTGACTATTGTTTAAATTGGTTTGATGTTCCGAAACACTTAAGTGTGACAAACATGCAAAGGAACAGGAAATGAGGAAGGGGGCAAACACTTTTTCACACCACTGTACCTCCATTGTGCAGCTCGTTTTGCACAGAGTGGGCCCCAAACCTGCTCTTCTGGGGTCCCTAGGCGGCTGTCTAGGCTCCCCCCGCAAGTACTTCCCAACTTCATGCAAGCTCCATCACATGTTGAGGAGTGCTTGTGGGTGCGCTCCCATGATACAGCCGGCGGCCATAGCCGCTTACTGTATCACTCGGCCCCGCCCCCTGCGTCATTGGATGTGATGGACAGCAGCGCGAGCCAATGGCTGCGCTGCTTTCAATCCATCCACTGTAATCAACCAACGGCCAGGCTGAGCGGCGAAGAGGATGTCGGGGGCGGGGACTTTCGAGGGGTCAGGTAAGTAAAAAGGGGGGGGGGAGGGGGGGTCGGCATTGTCAGATGTTTTCTTGACCTTAATGCATAGAATGCATTAAGATGAAAAAATGTTTACCTTTACAACCCCTTTAATGCCATATAAAAAAATAAAAAAAAAAAAGACTAAAAATGTATACTATCACTGAACTAACAGCTACAATACTAAAGCAGGGGATCCCCAACCAAGACACTCTGCATGGAGTTTGCATGTTCTCCCTATGCTTTCAGGGGTTTCCTCCATCACTCCAAATACATGCTGGTATGCACGAGTGGGTCTAAAAGTCCCAACTGCAGACGCCTATGGCAGACTCTGGTATCAATCAGTGGAGTGGCTAGTGCAGCTCTGGTATGCATTTATTTAGAAATGCACTAAAGATTGCAACATGGTAATGGTAGCAGTGCCTTACTGTCCAAATATAAAATATTTAAAAGTTGTGCGTTCCTGCATTTTTTTTTTTTAAGGAATCTGGCCAGAAGTCAGCTTTAATAAACCAAAGGGTTCTTAACAAGCAGCAGCTGGTCTCTCACCTCTACATTCACCATCACAAAGTTGTGACAGAGTTCAGATATCTCCTTGGACTCTGCAAACTTTGGCTTCAGAGCTGCATGAGAGAAACATGAAAAAAAAAAAAAAGTGTGATGATTTACAGATAAACAAAGAACAATATTTTAGTTGAGTTCCAGCACTATCCACACTAGCATGTAACTACCAGAATTTTTTTTTAGATCCCAAAGGGCAGAGCGAGATTTCTCATGTTGTACTACAGATTTAGATTATATGTACATAATCAGACTCTTAAATTACAATATTGCATGCTTTCTTAAAAATATAGCTAATCAAGGAATAAAAACAAAAACGTGGCAAAAGGAAAAATTTATAAAAATGCTGTTAAAATGACATTTGCTGCTTTGGTTTGTGTACAAATAAATTAATAAATAAAAAAAATACAAATATACAGTTAGGTCCATATACATTTGTTTTTTTTCCCCAGGTATGTACCAAAATATATTCAAGCTGAAGCTAGTTATATAATGGATATGGGCTGAAAGTGCACACTCTCAGGTTTAATTTGAAGGCATGTACATCCAAATCGGAGGAAGGGTTTAGGAATTACAAGAACAGAACCCCCCCCCCCCCACCCCCCCCTTTTTTTTTTCTCAAGGGGCCAAAAGTAGTTGGACAATTGAATCAAAAGCCGTTTCATGGTCTGGTGTGGGCTAGTCCTTTGTTATTTCTTCATCAACTAAGCAGGTAAAAGGTTTGGAGTGGATTCCAAGTGTGGTATTTGGAATTTATTGCTGTGAACCTACATCATGCGTTCAAGGGAGCTGTCCATGTAAGTGAAACAGGCCATTGTAAGGTTTCAAAAAAAGAAACAAAACCATCAGAGAGATAGCAGCAACATTAAGAGTGGCCAAATCAACAGTTTGGTACATTCTGAGGAAAGAATAAAAGAACACACTGGTGAGAGCAGCAATATAAAGACCTGGATGTCCACGGAAGACAACAGTGGTGGATCACAGGATCCTCTCTATGGTAAAGAAAAACCCATTCACAACATGTGAATGGGTTTTACGCCCAGAAGGTGGGCGTATCATTGTCAAAATCTACATTTAAGAGAAGACTTCACGAAAGCAAATACAGAGGGTTCACCACAATGTGAAAACCATTCATAAACCTGAAGAATAGAAAAGCCAGATTAGACATTGCCCAAAAAAAAAAAAAAAAAAAAAAATCTAAAAAAGCCAGACCAGTTCTGGAAAAGCATTCTTTGGACAGATGATACTAAGATCAATCTGTCCTAGAACGATGGGGGAAAAAAAAAAAAAAAAAAAAAGTGTGGAGAGGACTTGTAACAGCCCATGATCCAAAGCACACAACGTCATCTGTAAAACATGGTGGAGGAAGTGTGATGGAATGCATTGCTTCCAGTGACAATGGGTCACTGGTGTTTATTGATGATGTGACAGAAGACAGAAGGAGGCGGATGAATTCTGCAGTGTTTAGAGATATACTGTCAGCCCAGATTTAGCCAAATGCAGAAAAGTTGATTGGAATGCGCTTCACAGTACAGATGGACAAGGATCCAAAACACACTGCAAAAGCAACCCAGGAGCTTTTAAAGGAAAAGTGGAATATTCTGCAATGGCCAAGTCAATCACCTGATCTCAACCCATATGAGCATGCATTTCACTTGAAGGCAAAACTAAAGGCAGAAAGACCCACAAAGAACAACTGAAGACAGCTGAAGTTAGACCCTGGCAAAGCATCAGAAAGGAGGAAACACTGTCTTTGGTAATGTCCATGGGTTCCAGACTTCAGGCAGTCATTGCCAGTAAAAGATTCTCAACAAAATATAAAAAATAAATAAATAATAATAAAAAAAAAAAAGATTATATTTATGATTATAGTCACTTGTCCAATTACATTTGAGCCCCTGAAAATGTCGTAACTGTGTATAAAATGGCTGCAGTTCCTAAAATTTGTACTTGGTATTTATGTTCAACCCCTTGAATGAAAGCTGAAAAAGTCTGCACTTCAAAATTAATTTGGATTGTTTTGTTTTGATTTTATTCTGGTGGCATACAGAGCCAAGAGTATGAAAAGTGTGCCTGTGTCCAAATATATATGGACCTAAAATGACACACACACACACACACACACACACACACACACACCATATCTGCTATATAGGCAAATATAGTGTAATGTTTCATTAAAAATTATCTTTAGTATGTTTGGCATTATGCCTCACTGTATACAATTTTCTTTAGCAAATTCTATTGCAAGATTTCCCACATGGTGATCATGCCAGTAGCAACACTTGAGTTACAGACTGACAACACCAAACCAAGGGTGGCCATATACAGTACAATCTGATGGTAGATCTAAAGGAGAATGTACAAAACAACTGTGGTGTAAGGACCTGCCTGATTTGATACAATATAGGTATAGGTGTTGAATAGATTTTTCAGGTGGGTCCTCCTATAACAGTTTTGTTAAAGCTAAAAGGAAATTGTACAAACAAATTGTATAGTGTCTGGCCACCTTAATAAGGAGAAGTTCAGTCTGAGCCAATTCGGCTGGGCTTCTCCCAAAAATAACAGGAGTGCAATTCGTTTTGCACTCCTGTGACCCATTTTCAGCAGAGTACTTAGGAAGTCCGGATCTGCCAGCTGCCTGGACTGATGGCAGTCTCAGCGAGCCGCTGAGACGGGTGCTCCCCGCCCCTGCACAGCTCAGCGCTCCAATGAGCGTGAAGGAGCAGAGCAGGAGAGCTGCTGACTGACAGTCAGCAGCTCTCCGCTCAGGTAGGGGAGAGAACTGAGCCATCGGCGGTGTTCAGTGGCTTGGTTCTTGATGAAGAGGAGGCGGGGGACAGATGCAGCATCTGTCTGATGCTGCATCCACCTAGGCAAGCATGAATATGCAAAAAAAAATGTAATAAAAATACTTCTCTTTTAAGCCACTGTCAGATGGGACATTATGCCAAACTTACTGAAGAGTAGATTTCAGGCCCATCCACCTTGCTGGGTTGCAGTGGGTTGTGTCATTATCTAGGATAAAGGACGTTTTTTTTTTTTTCCAGGACAAACAGGGCTTTTTTGTTTGGCAATATGGTCCGTCCTGGAAAATTATTTTTTGTTTTTATTTTCTATGTAATCTATAGACAAACACAACTATAAATCTTATTCTTTAATATGTCCGTTTAAAATCTCACATAAATCATCATTATGTTTCTGGTACAAGGCGTCGCAAATGAAATAAAAAAGGCATTTTTTCAATTTTGCACTTTTTTTTTTTTTTATTTTTATAATAGCTATATTTTTTAAATAGCTAAGGGAGGACAACAAGAATTAGGACTGATTAGGGTGACCTAAGGAGTAAAGTGTTCAATCATAAAAAAATTTAATAAATCCCTCACTTTGCTTTACCAGACCTCTCTGAATGTTACACTGTATTTCTGAATTACCAAGCTTTGTTTTTGGGCTGTAGCAGCTGCTGTAATACTCAGCAAGAGTTGCTAGAAACATCGGCAGCAGGGGACAGGGTGTATTACACATGTTTACTGGGCTTGCTATGTATGCAAACTGTTAAGGAATAGGAGGATAATGAAGTATGCACAAGAAGAATACTGAACTTTGTTACCTTTGCAGGCTCCACACCATGTCTTATGTATCACAAGCATTAGCGGCAGCCCACTGCAAAGAGAAAAAAGAAACATTTTTTTTTTGTTTACCAAGCTAAAAGTGAACTATGTTCCTGACACCGCTATGGAGAGGTAACTTACTTGGCTGTTTGTCAGGACCTATAAGAAAATCGGATCTAAGCCAGAGTTAGGTAGCTTACTTGGGCATTTGTAACACTAACCCAAAAAAATAAAAAAATAAAAAATTAAAATGCAAAACGTGTGAAATGGTATTGCACAGAGAAGCCCCAAACCTCTTCTGGGATTCCCCACTCCATTTCACGGTGCGCCCCAAATGAAGACACTTTCTATGGTGGAGCACTTGCAGGCTCTCTCCCAAGCTGATCTGTGTGCAGCTATCTGCAGCCCCCCCCTCCCCAGCATTTGATAGAAGTCGGAGCTTCTGGCTCTGACTGCCAATTTAGAGCCTGTGAGGGGAGAGAGAACCAGAGCTGCTGCAGCGGGTACAGCGCTAGATCGATCCAAGACTTGGGCAAGTACGACTGGAGGCGACTGGGGATCGGGAGGAGAACTACTAGTGGAAGGATTTTTATCCTAATGCAGGTAATGCCTTCTAGATTTACAACCACTTTAAATAGATCTGATAATAGATCCCTGACCTACGCATAAGTGCAACAGGCCGTCTTTCTACAAGCAGGAACACCAAAGTCTTCAACAAAAGACTAACTTTATGCCGTCCATCAAACTTCATAACACAAGTTTGTAATCAAGTTGATTAAAGATGGGCTGTTATGGGACACTGCATGTGCAGCACAGTGAACACCACGTGTCATTTCCAACATCTGTAAAAAAACAAGATTAGACATGGGATGATACAACAACATCTGTGCATGTGCAGGAGATGCATCATAAAAAGCTGACGAATAACCAATCTATCATAATCTGATAGTATAGCTTTTACTATATTCTGATGCTCCCAGAGGAGAGATATTTTTCTTCTACACAATTCTGCTCTACTTTCCTCTCCCTGCTCATTCACAGAAAGCTCTAGGATTCTTTTTAACATTTTCACAGAGTGCAAAGCGTTGGGCAAGGGGAGAGAAGGGGCAGGCAGTGCAGCTACAAACGAGGCAATGCCTGCTGCATAGGGCATCTGTACCTGTAGTGTCAGCGTGCCAAAAGTATAGGAAGAAGAAGAAGAAGAATAAGAAGAAGAAGAAAAAAAGAAGAAAGAAGAAGAAGAAGAAGAAGAAGAAGAAGAAGAAGAAGAAGAAGAAGAAGAAGAAGAAGAAGAAGAAGAAGAAGAAGAAGAAGAAGAAGAAGAAGAAGAAGAAGAAGAAGAAGAAGAAGAAGAAGAAGAAGAAGAAGAAGAAGAAGAAGAAGAAGAAGAAGAAGAAAAAGAAGAAGAAGAAGAAGAAGAAGAAGAAGAAGAAGAAGAAGAAGAAGAAGAAGAAGAAGAAGAAGAAGAAGAAGAAGAAGAAGAAGAAGAAGAAGAAGAAGAAAGAAGAAGAAGAAGAAGAAGAAGAAGAAGAAGAAGAAGAAGAAGAAGAAGAAGAAGAAGAAGAAGAAGAAGAAGAAGAAGAAGAAAAAGAAGAAGAAGAAGAAGAAGAAGAAGAAGAAGAAGAAGAAGAAGGAAAGCGCTCCAGAAGGTGGCATTTATCTTGTTTCATCTAACCCTTTGCATGCCACCAGATTTTTAAAACTTATTTCTTTCCTGGAGTTCTTCTTTAATGTTAAAAGTCCATTTTTAATCTACCTGGGGCAATTGTTACACACCTTAAAATCTGCATTGAAAATTACTGTAAACCCTCAAACATTTCCTAAAATCAGACCCTGGATAAAAAAAAAATAAAAAATAAAAAAAAGATGAGTTGAAATTTTTTATGTTGCAAGATATTTGCGCAGCTATTTATCAAATGCATAATTTTAGGTTACAAATACACTAAAATTAATTTCACAATACAATACCCAATTTCTGGTAAAATATAAGAGATGCGATTAAGTTGAGCAAATAGACACCCAAACATGTCAAGTCTTAAAATTGTGCCCTCCTGTTTTTTTATCAAAGCTTGTTTCAACAACAACCCAACATTTTTAAAATCCAATTGTCATTGGGACAGGAAGGTGAAATCTTCTGAACAGGGGCACAGTTAACACTTCCCTATGCTATCCAAAAAGCTTAAAAAATAGTTTTTCTGGCTGATGCTACAATTAAAAAATGTACCTGTTCCGACTTACAAACAGATTCAACTTAAGAACAAACCTACAGACCCCATCATGTTTGTAACCCGGGGGCCGCCTGTACTGGGCACTTCCTGACCAGGCCAATATTCCACTTTCAGCGCTGTTGCATTTTGAATGACAATTGCACTGTCATGCAACACTATACTATTATGACATTTTTATAATTTTTCGAGACAGATAGAGCTTTCTTTTGGTAGTATTTAATCACCACAGGGTTTTTTTATTTTTTGTCAAACGAAAACATTTTTAATAAAACAACTTTTTTTTTTTAGCTTCGGTTTTAAAATTTTGCAAAGTAATTTTTCTCCTTTGCCGATGTGCACCGATGTGGCTGCACCAATAGAGGAGGACACTGATTATCTGTGTACATGTCCCCTGCCAGGATTGCCGGTTACCAGCTCTCCTCTCCCCATGATATGACAGTGCATGAGGAAAGTACTGCCAATAACCTGCAAGCTTGCTTACACTGAACAGCTGTGATTAGACACAGGTGATCACATGGTAAAGCGGCGCTGGGCTTGGCCCTTTACCACAATCTGTGATCGTCTGTGTCCGAAGGACACAAAAATCATAGAGCACACCAAATGCACGCAAGGACTGTGGGTCCGGAACAGTGCCGCGATGTAGCCGTCTTTCGGCTAAAGCGCGGTAAGGAAGTGGTTAAAAGACTTGACAGGTACTCAGTTTAGAGCCAACCATGGGTGTGTACTGGGGGGGGGGGGGTTTAAAATATATTTTTTCTTCATTATGTTAGCATGGGCAGGTGACATGTCCTCTTTATGGAGACACTGGGGGGGTCTATTGGGCCCCCAATGCCTCTCCTGCCCTCCAATGCACTCAAGCACAGATCGTGAATTCAAATGCAAATTTTTTGTAAAGAACACACTTTAATGAATTTTAGCACACACAAACACAACACCCAATTTTTTGATAAATTATAAAAGATAATGTTACACCAAGTAAATAGATACCAAACATGTCACACTTTAAAATTGTGCATGACCATTGAATGGCGACAAACTACGGTACATTAAATCATTAAATTATCCATAGGCGATGCTTTAAAGCCTTTACAACAGGTTACCAGTTTGGAGTTACTCAGGAGGTCTAGTACTAGAATTATTGCTCTTGCTCTGATGTACGCGGTGATACCCCACACGTGTGATGCGATCACCATATACATATGCGTGTGGGACATTTGCATGTGAGCACAGGGAGACTGGAGCGCTTACTCTCTTTTTTTATTATTATTTATTTTAACACGTTTTTTTTTTTTTAACCACTTTAATACAGGGTACTTATACACCTTCCCGCCCAGACCAATTTTCAGCTTTCAGCGCTCTCGCACTTTGAATGACAATTGCGCAGTCATGCTACACTGTACCCAAACTAAATTTTTATAATTTTGTTCCCACAAATAGAGCTTTCTTTTGGTGGTATTTGATCACCTCTGGGATTTTTATTTTCTGCTAAATAAAAAAAAGAAGACTTTTGGAAATATAAATAAAAAAAAAAACAACTTTGTAAATAAGTAGGTTTTCTCCTTCACTGATGGGCACTGACAGGCACTAATGATGAGCACTAATGGATGGTACTGATGGGCATCACCGATTGGCAGGCATTATGGTTTGGCACTGATTGGCATCCATTGTGGGCACTACTGGTGGGCATCCCTGGTGGTCCAATGTGGGCATCCTCAGGGTGTTGCGCTGAATAATAAATCAGCACAGACCCCCCCCCCCCCCCCAGTCAGAGGGGCAGCTGATCGGGACGCGAGAGTGGAAAAGCCGATCAATGACTCTTCCTGTTTATACTGCAATCAGCCGTGATTGGACACGGCTGATCACGTGGTAAAGAGTCTCCATCATAGATCAGAGATCAGAGTTCCAACAACAACAACGATCGCCACGATGCGCGCCCCCGGGGGTGGGCAGCGGCTTGATATCCTGGCGACGTCATATGACGTCCGGTCAGGATATCGCAACCACTTTGCCAACGTCATTTTGTTATATGGTGGGCGGCAAGTGGGTAATCAACGTTATTGCTATCACAAGGGATATAGCATGCGATTGCTTGGGCAAAGACAAGTCCTCTTTATGGAAGGATCTGGGGTCTATTGGACCCCATTTCTCTCCTCTGGCCTCTAAAGCCTATTATCAAACCGACCAGATGCTTTCACAAGCCAGTAACTGCTTGTTTACATGAGACTGCGTCTGGAAGTGGCAAAATCCTTGTCACTTCCAGTTTCTGATCTCACAGAGAGGGAGGAACAAGGTCAGTTCAGTTCCTCCGTCTCTGTGCAGTGCACTAGATGCCGCTGGTCTTAGTGGCCCCATGCCCCCTGATAGAGCATGTGAAAGGCGGAGAGCGAGGATCCCCTTCTGCCGCCTGCAGAAGTGATCAAGTAACTGTATAGCAGCTCAAATCACTTCTACAAATAAAAAAAAAAGGAGCCGGCAGCTGAAAATTGTGATACCAGGATGATTCCTGTAGCTGCAGGCATCATCCTGGTATAACTGCTTCAATCCATCATATAACGCCCTACAGCCAGGGAGTAGTTAAGGACATGTTAAAGAAAGCATGTGAGTGCACCAAATACAACATATGAAGTCAGTAAGGACCTGCTGGCAGCCTCCTGCTTCCCATCTTCTAGAGTTCTCCAGTGAATGTGATCTCCAAACCCTGTGGGGAAAAAAAACAAAAAAATCAAAAAACAAACAGTTAAATAAGTAGATAAGGGGGACAAAAGACGCAGGTCCATCAAGTTCAACCTCTATGTGTAAGAAGTCCCCTCAGCTGAGCCACCGCAGGCCCAGAGTGCCTTCGGCTGGTCAACCCCTATCCCCATAGACTCCTTGAGCCCAATCTGCCGGCAAAATGAGGCCCGCTGGGCGTTGAGCACCAGGTAAAAAAAAATAAAAATCTCCTCAAGCATCGCAGTGCCGCAACAGCATCCTCCCGCACAGGCACACTAATCATCAACACAGGCTCACCAACAGCTGCCTATGAGCGAGCTCACGCTAAGGCTGGGTTCACACGGATGCGGCCACGGGTCCCAGCAGGGGGTCCGGTTTGTCCCAGTACAGCGATTCAAGTGCGACTCGGATCCAAATTTTTGCCTGAATTGGCACCTGAAATTGGAGCCAAAGACGCACAGGACCCTTTTCCAACACGGACCGCGGCCACCCATTGAGAGCTGGGCACACTCTCCTGTCACCCGAAATGGATGCAGGGAAATCCGCATCAAATTTGCAGATGTGTGAACCCAGCTCAATAGTCAGCACTACTACAGCGATAGCCACGATCTTTCAGAAGCCATGCAGAGCGACTTCTCTTTTGCATAGTAACCCCGGGGGGAAGGGAAGGGGCAGTCGCTTGCTCAGCTTTTTTTTTTTTTTTTATAAATACAAGGCATTCTCTGATTGAATAGAGTGGAGTTGTAGGGCAGCGACATCTCAATTCCCATGCAAGGTATTTAACTTTAACCTCTTTAGAACGGCAAGCATTGTACTGCGGAAGAGCGGCTCCTACAGGCACCGTGACGTACCTGTATGTTGCTGCCTTCTTCAGGGGTTCAGGGCAAAGGGGACAGATTTTTTTTTTTGTAAAAAGCAGCACAATATACACACACATTAACACTTATTAGGCACACACGTAACCCCTTGATTACACAGATGTTAACCTCTTCCCAGCCAGTGTCATTATTATTACTGGTGATGTCAGCGAGTTCCCACCCAGTGTCAGTTTGCTTGCCACACTATCACAGTCCCACTAGAAGTCGCCGATCACTGCCATTACTAGTAATTAAAAAAAGAATTCCTAATATTTTATATAGGTTTGTGTGACGCTAGAACTGTCACACAAACCAATCAATATACACTTATTAGGATTTATTTTATTTTTTCCCCAAAGACATGTAGCAGAATAAATTTTGGCCTAGATTTATAAAGAAATTTGATATTTTTTCACATTGAATATGTATTATAGCAGATAGCAAAATAAATAAATAAATAAATAAATAAATATATAAAAACAGTGGTGATCAAAAGCCAAAAGAAATCTCTACTTGTGTGAAAAAAAATTATATAAACTTAGTTTGGGTGCAGCAATGCATGACCGCGCAATTGCCAGTTAAAGTAGCACAGTGATGAATAGCAAAAAATGGCCTGGTCATGAAGGGGGTAAAACCTACCGAAGGTGAAGTGGTAAATAAATGTTTGTAAATGCATTATTACTCTTTCTACTAAAGCAGCCTCCTTTGCAGTACACTGCGGTGTTACTGCCTGTACATTAAGGTTCCTTTCATACAGAGCGGAGTCTGCTCCGATCAGCAGGAGATCGGTATTGGACAGACGTCGGGGGTTTTAAACACTCTTGCCTATGCAGTTCATGTCCAGTGGACACAGGTGGACTTGCGACAGCTCTAAGAACAGCCAGATGTAAATGGATTCTGTTGTCTGTTTACATCAGGCTAACTCTGATCTGTCGCGTTTACGGTCGGTGCAAATTGTAGTGACAGTTCCTGCTGCGGCTCTGGCCCTCTTCACTATAGTGACAGTGACAGGTCACCAGCGGCCACAGCCATTAGCAGCTCTCTCCACAGCCAGCGATTACATGCTGTGATCACTGACTGTGCAGAGAGCTGCGGCGGCACCTAGCTGGTAAGAGCTGCAGCAGCCAGAATCAGAAAATTCCTTTACTTACAATTCACACCGGTGCAAATGTAACATTTGGTCCAGAAAAACAGAAAAGGATGTAGTCCATTTCAGGACCTGAATGGACTTGGAGGTAGGTGGGTGTAAATAGACTGTTTACATCCACCTGTCCGTAGGGCTACAACGAGCTTCGAATCGTATAGAAATGCCTGTGTGAGAGGGCCCTAATATGCATTGCATTAAGGCAGCTCTATTATTTGTTTTAATGGGCTGCCAACACATCCCAGTGCATTATAAACTGGACCTGACACTTTTCCTCCCACACAGTACTGCACAATCATTTGTTGTGGTCTGGCATCAGACTCAGGGGTTGCCATAAGGGTTCAATACTAGAACCGCTGTGTTTAAAGAGGAAGCGGTGTTATGTCATGTGATCTGCTGTAGGCATTGTCTATATATTCTGAGAGATGATATATTCTGAGAGATGGCACAAGAATAGCCCAGAAGAGGGTTTGTGTGCAAAATGTAATGTTTATTCATGCAATTATATATCTGCTGTCCATCTATAATTTTAAGTACAGATTCCATTGTGTGGCCCTTTGGATGGGCCAGGGGCCGCACTTGAGGCCTTTTTTGCATTTACCGGTTTGACCACCACTGCCATCCATCAGCTGAGCCTCTTTCCTCCCTCCCTATCCCCTCAGCAGAGCCCCAAAACAATCCCTACAAGCATAGGCCAGTTTGCTATAAGAGGGTAAAAAAGCCCCCTGCCACCTCGGAAATTCACTCGGCTGAGTACCCCTTCCCATAGTCCCTTCAGTTGAGGCTGTCCCCCCCCCATCCTGGAGTCTCCTCGGCAAAGCCACAGACCCTGCTTGGCTGAGCCCCCTAGTCCCCTCAGATGAGCGCCAAAACAACCCCTACAAGCAAAGACCAATTTACTATAAGTTATATAATATGTTTTTTTTTTTTTCATGCTACATACATAGGGCTGCCCTATGCACGACAGGCCAAAAGAAGCTCCTGCACATTCTTGGGCTTGAGCGGTGTGCGAAAACCTGCGTCTACTGGCTGTGATTGGGGTGCCATGAACAATAAACAGCACTACAAACATGATGCACCTTCATGCAGCACTGAGATGTGACTAGAGCCTCAAAGGGTTGAAAAAGCCCCCCCCCCCCCCCATCCCAAGTTTCAGAGTCCCCTTGGCTAAGCCCCCTTAGTTCTGTACACCACAATCCTGAAGTCCTCTAAGCTGAGCACCCCACAGTCCCAGAGTAGCTTAGCCGTCCCCAGAGTCCCCGCAGGTAGGCACCCCCCCCCCAGTCACCACAGCTGGTGGGCACCCCCAGTCTCCCTCATCCCCTCAGCTGGGCACCCCTCACCCTCCCCCCCAGTTGGGCACCCCCATCACCCCTCTGCTGGGCACCCACCACCCCCTCAGCTGGGCACCCCTTCGTCCCCACAGCTCGGAAACCCCTTGTCCCCTCAGCTGGGCACCCCCGCGTCTCCCTCAGCTGGGCACCCCCGCGTCTCCCTCAACCGGGCACCCCCTCATCCCCACAGCTGAGCACCCCCCCCCCCCCCAAGGTCCCCTTATCCCAAAAGCTGGTCACCCCCTCATCCCCTCACCTGGGCACCCCCTCATCTCCACAGCGGAGCACCCCCCCCCCCCCCAAGGTCCCCTCCCCAAAAGCTGGGCACCCCCTTATCCCCAGAGTCCCCTCAGCTGGGCAACCCCTCGTCTCCACCTCTGGGCAACCCCTCGCCTCCAGAGTCCCCTCACCTGGGCACCCCCTCACCCCCCAAGGTCCCCTCGTCCCCACAGCTGCGCACCCCCTCGTCCCCAGAGTCCCCTCAGCTGGGCAACCCCTCGTCTCCACCGCTGGGCAACCCCTCGTCTCCAGTCACCTCAGCTGGGCACCCCCCCTGTCCCCAGAGTCCCCCACCTGGGCACCCCCTAGTCCCCTCAGCTAGGCACCCCCTGGTCCCCAGAGTCTCCTCAGCTGGGCACCCCCCCTCATCTCCAGAGTCACCTCAGCTGGGCACACCCTCATCCCAAAAGCTGGGGCACCCCTCATTCCCAGAGTCCCCTCACCTGGACACCCCCCCCCCCCCCCCCCCCTCCAAGGTCCCCTCAGCTGGGCACAACCTCGTCCCAAAAGCTGGGCACCCCGTCTGCTGTTGCAATTCCCCTCAGTCCTGTAAGAACCCACCAAGTGCTGTACACATCCCCCACCCCCCTCCTCTGTTGTACTATAACAGATCCATAAAGTATGAATTACCCCGGCTCAGTCCGGCCTCAGCACACACCGCCGCCCCGACACACAGAACCACAATGCCGGACAGGAGCACCACCGACCACCGGCCTTCTGACAGCTGCATGTTACCGGGAGAGCCGAGCCTGACACCGGACCGAGTATAGGAGGAAACCGGAGTCCGGGGGAAGTGATGTGAGGAGGAAGGGGGCGGGGCCTTCCACTGACTGGGAGGAGTCACAAGAGAAATGAAATGGATACAATGTAAGCAGTGCGGAGATCACATCGTACACCCGGAGAGAGGGAGATCACATCGTACACCCGGAGAGATCACATCGTACACCCGGAGAGATCACATCGTACACCCGGAGAGAGGGAGATCACATTGTACACCCGGAGAGAGGGAGATCACATTGTACAGGAGGGGGAAGAGATCACATTGTACAGGAGGGGGAGGGATTACATTGTACACCGGGGGGAAGAGATCACATTGTACAGGGGGGGAGAGATCACATTGTACACAGGGGGGGGGATCACATTGTACACAGGGGGGAGATCACATTGTACAGTGTGGGGGGGGGGATCACATTGTACACCGGGGCCGGGTGGGAGATCACATTGTACACCCGGGAGAGGGAGATCACATTGTACACCCGGGGAAGCAAGGGTTTATTGCACATTTTGTCTAGGGGAGCAGAGAAACTGTTTTACTAACCTGATCCTCCACTTCTCCAGCAGATAGCGCTCCCCCACGCTCCAGTAATGGACTCTCCCTGTGAGTCATCACATCCAATGCAGGGCTATTGACCTTGCTTGGATCTTGATATTATCATGACCCTAGACTTCTGGGGCATGGGGAAGAAGAAGTTGCAGGACAAGTCTAGCTGTGGAGAGGAGCAGAGGATCCAGTAAATACGTTTTCTTTTTATATTCCGCAGACCAAAATGGGCAATTACCCTTGTAGTGCGGGCACATTCCTTCTGCAGGGGATATTTTTTAGTTAGGGATTTGTTTTACTATCAGGTATTAATGGGTTAAACTACATATTTTTCCCACTTCCTGGCCATTTTTTGCAATATGGCACCGTGTCGCTTTAACTGACAATTGCGCGGTCGTGCGATGCTGTACCCAAATAAAATTGATTGTTTTTCCCACAAATAGAGCTTTCTTTTGGTGGTATTTGATCACCTCTGCGATTTTTATTTTTTGCTCTATAAACAAAAATGAATTGAAATGAATTGAATTGAATTGAATAAAAAAAAACAATATTTTTTACTTTCTGCTATAATACATATCCAAAAAAGAAAAAATCTAAAAATAAACAAATGTCTTTATCAATTTTGGCCAACATGCATTTTTATACATATTTTTGGTAAAGAAAATCCCAATAAGCGTATAGTGATTGGTTTGTGCAAAAGTTATAGCGTCTACAAGCTACGGCATAGATTTAGGGACTTTTATTATTTTTTTACATTTTTTACTGGTAATGGCTGCGATCTGCGATTTTTAGCAGGACTGCGACATTGCAGTGGACAAATCTGACACTGAGTGACACTTTTTGGAGACCAGTGACACCAATACAGTGATCATTGCTATAAAAATGCACTGATTAATACTGTATAAATGACACTGGCAGGGAGGGGGTTAACACAAGGGGCGATCAAAAAGTTAAATGTTCCCTAGGGAGGTGCTTACTAACTGTGTGGGGCAATGTCACACTGAAGGAAAAGAGAGATCCATGATTCAGTGTAGCTGAATCACAAGATCTCTCTTTCCCTTCCTAACAGATCCGCCGTTTGCCTTGTTTACACAGACAGGCGGCTGATCTGTCTCTCCTGTGAATGATCGGCGGGTCGTGGTGGCCATCGTGGCTGCTGGACCGGCTGATTGGCTCCTGCTGCAGTCACAGCGAAAGTGGCGCACCCCCACAACCACATGCACAAAATCACGTACAGGTATGTGATTTTGCGCACCCAGCCTGCTCTGCCGCAGTAAATGTACGTGGGGCGGTCCGGAAGCGGTTAATGAGATGCCCCAGTCAAAACTGTATTTAAGGGCATTGCAGACCACTTTTATTAAATTAAATGGAAAGGTCTATCAGTTGCCCACGCAGGGGTTCTTTCACATTAATATGAACAGTCAATCAAAAATACTGAGCCACCTGGCTTTCTTGTTGGCTGCACCGCTGGTCTTCTTACCAGTCCCTCTGACTGTGTTGTCCAGCTCTACTGCTTTCCTTGGCCCGCTTAGCTTTTAGTCACAGTGCCCTGCTGCACAGCCCAATCCTGGCTTCTGAATAGGGGTTATCCTGACACACCCAACTCTGGGAAAGAGACCTCCTTGCTGCTGGCTGTGGCAGCTCTGACCCCTGGGTGAGACATCCTGTCTCTTGACTCCTGGCTGGGGCGCATCTAACCCCTGGGTGAGACCTCTTGGCTCCTTGCTGAGGCACCTTTGATCCCTGGGTGAGACCTTCAGTCTCTTGACTCCTGGCTGGGGCACCTCTAACCTCTGGGTAAGACCTCTCCTGTCTCTTGACTTCTGGCTGGGGCACCTCTAACCCCTGGGTAAGACCTTCTGTCTCTTGACTCCTGGCTGGGGTTCCTCTAACTCCTGGATAAGACCTTCTGTCTCTTGACTCCTGGCTGGGGCACCTCTGACCCCTGGGTGAGACCTCCTGTCTCCTTGCTCCAGGCTGGGGCACCTCTGACCCCTGGGTGAGACCTCCTGTCTCCTTACTCCAGGCTGGGGCTCCTCTGACCCCTGGGTGAGACCTCCTTTCTCCCAAACTGGGAGCTCCAAGCTATCCCCAGGCTTCAGTATATAATGATCCTTCACACCTATGTACTCAGACAGGCTGCAGGCACCTGGTAAAACCTGGACACAGGATTAAAAGTTCTGATCCAGAACTACAGAATATGGAGAAAACAAAAAACGCAGCTTTCTCTGCTCCGACACGATAATTTGGAACCGCACATTAACACATAATGCGAATCATGTGTCACATTCTCCATTTTCAAAGTGACATGGCTACACAATGTTTTCAAAAGTACAGGGCACCCTGGGCCCTGGCTGCGTAGTGCAACTTACTGCAAAGGTGAAGTAACCCTTTAGGCTTGGTTTACACTATATGTGGCCCCTGGTCACAGCAGGAGGTCTGGTGCGGCCCCCACTGTTTCAGATCCCCATTAGGTCTAAATTTGTGGCTGAATTCGGACCTGAAACGGAACCAAAGATGCACAGGACTCCTCTGCTGTGCGCTCCGCGGCCGCCCCAGAGATGTGTGACCCATCTCCATTGAGAGCCAGTCACACTCTCCTGTCATGCGAACTGGATGCAGTGAAAACCGCATCCAATTCACAATAGTGTAAACCCAGCCTTAAACTTTTACACTGATATTTTTTTACTGTCAATATATTATATACGACATGCCATAATCTCTGCCAAAAATCTTAAATATCTTAAATATTTGTTCTATGGTAAGATGCCAAAAAATAAACACTAAAAGGTTTGTCAGAACATGCCCCAATAGTCACACCAACTCTAGATGTGATTCTTCATTATCTCACCTGAGAATCTGCAAAAAGAACTGAAAGCCACAAACTGCTAGAGACCCCTGAGCCCTGGAGGTGAGGACCACTGATGTAGATAAAATGTTGGAAACTACAATGCACCCTAAAAAATATAACGAAATAAAAGAGTCTCAGTTGAGGGTGGAGTTGCTTGGTCTGGATACACATGTAGACACACACTATATTGTCAAAAGTATTGGGACTGCCTTTACACATACATGAGCTTTGATGGCATCCCAGTCTTATGCCTTGTACACACGTTCGGACATTCCGAACACAAAATCCGTCATATTTTTTCAGCCGGATTCTGTCTGAAACTTGTGTTGCGCGCACACGCATGGTCGGACAAAGTTGTTGAAAAATCCGATCGTTCCGAACAAGGTGACGTAGAAATCATACGACGAGACTACATAGAGGCCAGTAGCCAATAGCTTTCGTTTCCAACTTTCGTCAGAGCATGCGTGGCACTTTGTGCGTCGGAATTCTCTACACACGATCGGAAAAAGTCAGATCGGATTTTGTTGTCGGAAAATTTTAGATCCTGCTCTCAAATAATCCGATCGGAATTTTTTTCCATCGGAATATCTGACCGTGTGTACGGGGCATTAGTCCGTAGGGTTCAATATTGAGTTGGCCCACCTTTTGCAGCTATAACAGCTTCAACTCTTCTGGGAAGGCTGTCCACAAGGTTTAGGAGTGTGTCTATGGGAATGTTTGACCAGAAGAAGGTCAGGCGCTGATGAGAAATCCTTGTTCGCAGTCTCCGCTCTAATTCATCCCACAGGTGTTCTTTCGGGTTGAGTGCAGGCCAGTCAAGTTCCTCCACCCAAAACTCACTCATCCATGTCTTTATGGACCTTGCTTTGTGCACTGGTCCAAATCATTTGGTGGAGGGGGAATTATGGTATGGTTTTTTTTTTCCGGGTTTGTTTTGGCCCCTAATTCCAGTGATGGGAACTCTTTGGATGTCAGCATACCAAGACATTTTGGACAATTTCATCCTCCCAAATTTGTGGGAACAGTTTGTGCCTGACCTCACAAATGCGCTTCTGGAAGAATGGTCAAACATTCCCATAGACACACTCCTAAAGCTTGTGGACAGCCTTCCCAGAAGAGTTGAAGCTGTTATAGCGGCAAAAGGTAGGCCAAATCAATATTGAACCCTACGGACTAACACTGGAATGCCATCAAAGTTCTTGAGCATGTTCTTGAGGGGGCTCCCGGATTCTGATAAGCCCCCCGCCCGCAGACCCCGACAACCAACGGCCAGGGTTGTCGGGAAGAGGCCCTTGTCCTCATCAACATGGGGACAAGGTGCTTTGGGGTGGGGGGGCCGCAGGGCCCCCCCTTCCCCAAAGCACCCCCCATGTTGAGGGCACGCGGCCTGCTACGGCTCAGGAGGGGGGGGGCACTTGCTCGTCCCCACCCCCTTTCCTGAACGGCCGGGCTGCGTGCTTGGATAAGGGTCTGATATGGATTCTGGGGGGTCCCCCACGCTAGCAAGGTGTCAATCTCGCCGATCGAGGCGGCGGCATTGACTTCCTTCGCTAGTCCCGTCTACCTGGAGTCTCGTTCAAAATGAACGGACTTTACTCCATGTGTGGGCAAGTCCGTTCATTTCAAAAGTCCCGCGGACTAGTCAAAACTTCTTTCCAAGTCTGCCGGAGCCCACACACGGGCGGATTGTCCGATCGTGTGTACGTGGCATTACTGTTTCTTGTCTGGTAAAAAGCTTAGGCTTATGACATCATGCACAGCTCTCTCTCTCTCTCTCTCTTGTGAGAGTTTGGCAGGAAGGGGGGGGGGGGTGAGTCATAGGTGGGCCAATGAGAGCTGCAGAGCTGGAGGTGTGCCTTTGTGTAAATCCAGGAAGTGAACAGACAGCAGCTTCAGCCAGACTCAGTGGAGGGAGATTTCTGCAGCATATTTGGCAAGTACAGAATCACAGTATACAGTGGATAAAAAAAAGTCTACACACCCCTGTTAAAATGTCAGGTTTCTGTAATGTAAAAAAATGAGACAAAGATAAATTGTTTTTCCCCCTATAATGTGACCTATAAACTGTACAACTCAGTTGAACAACAACCTGAAATCTTTTAGTCCCCTTTCACACTTATACGACTTGTCCCACGATTTGGGACTGCAAAGTAGCATGACAAGTCGTTCCCCATGATTTCCAATGACACCCATTCATATTAGTACGACTTCAAGTCGTTCCAACTTCAAAGTAGTCCCTGCACTACTTTGGTACGATTTTGATGCCACTTACACAGGCATTCCTTGAAAAATCGCACAAGTGTGAAAGGGGCCTTAGTCTTTTTTGGGTATGAGTCTATCAGTATGGCACATCTTGACTTGGCAATATTTGCCCACTCTACTTTGCAAAAACACTCCAAATCTGTTAGATTGTGAGGGCATTTCCTGTGCACATCCCTCCTCAGATCACCCCACAGATTTTCAAGGAAATTAAGGTCTGGTCTGGGGTCTGGCTGGGCCATTCCCAAACTTTAATCTTCTTCTGGTGAAGCCATTCTTTTGTTGGATGTATGCTTTGGATCGTTGTCATGCTGAAAAATTAAGTTCCTCTTTATATTCAGCTTTATAGCAGAAGCCTGAAGGTTTTGTGTCAATATTGACTGGTATTTGGAACGTTTCATAATTCCCTCTACCTTAACTAAGGCCCCTGTTCCAGCTGAAGAAAAACAGTCCCGAAGTATGATGCTGCCACCACCATGCTTCACAGTGGGTATAGTGTTTTTTTGGTGATGTGCAATGTTGTTTTTGTGAAAAACATATCTTTTGGAATTATGGCCAGAAAGTTTAACCTTGGTTTCATCAGACCATAACACATTTTCTCAAAACGTCTTCCAGGACAGCCCATGAGACCTAGGGCTCCTCCTACCAGGACAGGAAACACATTCCCCCCACCAGATAAAAGGGCGGTCCTCCAGGCCCCATGTCAGTTATTAGTGTTTCCTCCGGACGGGGGGTAACATGTTCCAGGAACCTGGTCCCCTAGGTCTCATGAGCAGGGGCTCTGTAAGGCTATTTGGGGGCATATCACTAACCTTCTCTTCTGCCAGAAGCAGCACACTGCTGGGGAGGTTGGTTGTGCGGCTGTCTCCTGTCTCTCTGTGCCTGGAGAGGGCCATGACCGTGGTGATGTCTGCTCCCAAGCGCCTGTAGTCTCTATGTGAGCAGCAGTTTCCTCTCCTCACCCACAGCTTGGCTGAAAGGTGTGAGGAGAAACAGGAAGCAGCAGCACTTGAGGGGGCGGAGCTTCTGCACTCCAAGCTGGCCCACAGGAATTGCCGAGTGATAGGTCACTTCCGGGGCATATGATATCATCATTGGGCGCCGGAGACACTGGTTCCAGTCTTTTTAAGCGGTGTGTATGGGAGACGCTGGCTACTGGTGTGTTTTGGTGGAAAGCAGCCAGGCTGTGGAAAGCTAAACAGGGCAGGATGGACCAGTCTGCAGTTCCTGCACAGGCAGTGGAAGCAGTGCCCAACACCAGCACCTCGCAGGTAAGCCTGAAGTGTTTTGTCACTATCTTGCTATCCCTGTGAGTGTTCCCTCCCCCTCCCCTCTCTGTAGTAGTGGGTTATGGGGACACATTTCCTCCCTCCTGCACGTGGTGTTTCGGAGTGTCAGGGTGGCTGTGAGTCTCATTTGGGGTCGTTTTATTTTTTTGTCTTACAGACCAAGACCCAGGAGAAAGCTCAGGCACAGCCACCTAAAAGGAAATGTGCGGTGTGCGCGAACAAATTGAGCTCCTCTTGGAGCAAAGCAGTTTGTCGCAGCTGTATAGAGGGCCTTGTAAAAGATGACCCGGTTACCTCTTGCCAAAAGATGCTAGCTTCTGTCAGAGATGAGCTTGCGTCCACCTTTAGTTCCTTTAGAACGCTTATTGACAAGCTCCAGACTCCAGCAGAGGGTCCATCGTCACAGAAGACGACAGTCAGCACTCCGCAGCAGGCGGACAGTGAAGACTGAGGCTGAGGTCAGATCTACCCGTTCCTCTCCAGAGGAATCAGGGTCAGAGATGGAGCCCGGGGATAGAGAATCCACTCAGAGCTCGAGATTTAAGTTATCCGTAGATGTGGATGACTTATTGAAGGCCATCTATACTACCCTTGAATTGAAAGAAGAGGAGGTTCAGCTATCCAAACATGATCTCATGTATAAGGGATTGCACAAGAAAAAATCTAGAGTTTTTCCAGTCCATAGCTCATTGATTGATACTATCAAACTGGAATGGGATAATCCTGAGAGAAAACCTTTCTTCTCTAGTAACCTTAAAAGGAGGTTTCCTTTTGATGAGGACACTACGCAGCCGTGGAATAAAAATCCCAAGCTAGACGCACCCCTTTCAAAGGTTTCAAAGAACTCGGACCTAGCGTTCGATGATATGGGTACGCTTAAGGATCCGATGGACAAGAGGGGGGATATCCTTCTCCACAGAGCCTGGGACTCTGCGGTTGGGAACCTCAAACCTGCTCTGGCCTCCACTTGTGTGGCCAGAAATCTGGAGGTGTGGTTAATCCAAATTCAGACTCATCTGTTGGCAGGTACCTCCAGAGAGCAGATTTTGAAGTCTTTTCCTCTCCTCTTTCAGGCAGTAGGTTTTTTTGGCAGATTCTTCCGCAGAGTCGGTGAGAATGTCGGCCAGGACCTCGGCTTTAGTGAACTCGGCCAGGAGAAGCCTTTGGCTTAAGACCTGGTCAGGGGACTCAGCCTCCAAGTTACGCCTTTGTGGGCTCCCCTTAACAGGCGATCACTTATTTGGCCCAGGGCTGCAGGAGGCACTGGAACGCACTGCCGACAGGAAGAAGGCTTTCCCAGAGAAAAAGAGAATCCCAGCAGCCAGGAAGTTTTTTCGTGCCCAAGGCAGGCAGCAGGGTCCTAAAGGAAAGGACAGCAAGCCGAAAAAACACCGAAAAAACACTGGACAGGGCACAAGGGCACAAGGGCAGAGGCAAAGGGGGGGTCCTGTTTAACCCTCCTCAACAGCCCACCAAACCGCAGTGACTTGCGTTCCCCAGTGGGAGGAAGATTGAGGGCCTTCTTCCCACAGTGGGCAGCAGTTACTTCAAGCCCCTTTATTCTGGACCTTGTGACCAACGGGTACAAGCTGGAATTCGCCCACCAACCACCAGAGTGGTTTTTGGTCACCTTTCCTCCCCAGGATCGGGAGAAAGCGCAGGCCCTGGGTCTCCAGATCGGAGACCTGTTGGATCAGAAGGTCCTGATTCCTGTTCCCCAGTCAGATCAGGGCAAGGGATTCTATTCCCATGTATTTGTTGTCAGAAAGTTTAGTTGCTTAGACGTAAGAAGTATCCTCCTTGCCTATCTTGAGGTCACTAAGACCTTTAGGAAAACTGATGCTTTGTTTGTCCTCTTTTCGGGGGCACACAAGGGAAACAGTGCATCTAAAGCCACACTAGCCAGGTGGATAAAGCAAGCTATCTCTGAAGCTTACAAAATTAGGGAGGTTTCTCCCACCTTTTGTCACAGCACACTCAACTAGAGCCTTATCTACGTCTTGGGCTGAGAGGGCTGGTGCCTCACCGGAGCAAATTTGCAGGGCTGCCACATGGTCCAGTTACTCGACCTTCATTAAACATTATCGCCTGGATCTCCTATCACCGCAGGAGCAGGCGTTTGGTCGTAAGGTCCTGCAGGCAGTTGTCCCTCCCTAGACTGGTAAGTTCTGGCTCATCGTCTCATGGGCTGTCCTGGAAGACGTTTTGAGAAAAGCTGAGTTAGACTTACCGGTAACTCCTTTTCTGAGAGTCTTCCAGGACAGCCGGATTCCCACCCGGTTTTGTCTAAAGTTATGTGTATTATGCATATGTTTTTCAGGGACGTCCTACGGTTCTTGAGTAGACTGACATGGGGCCTGGAGGACCGCCCTTTTATCTGGTGGGGGGAATGTGTTTCCTGTCCTGGTAGGAGGAGCCCTAGGTCTCATGGGCTGTCCTGGAAGACTCTCAGAAAAGGAGTTACCGGTAAGTCTAACTCAGCTTTTCCCACATGCTTTTGGGAGACTTCAGATGTGTTTTTGCAAAATTTAGCCGGGCTTGGATGTTTTTATTCATAAGAAAAGGCTTCTGTCTTGCCACTCTACCCCATATCCCAGACATATGAAGAATACGGGATATTGTTTCCCGTCTGCCTCTTGGCAGACTCCCTGACCAATTTTCTTCTTGTCTTTTCATCAAGTTTGGAGGGACGTCCAGTTCTTGGTAATGTCACTGTTGTGCCATATTTTCTCCACTAGATGATGACTGTGTTCCATGGTGTATATAATGCTTTGGAAATTCTTTTGAGATCCCTCTGATGCTTTGGAAGCTCTCTGCGGACCATGGCTTTTGCTGTAGGATGCGACTAAGAAAATGTCAGGAGACCTACTAGAACAGCTGAACTTTATTTGGGGTTAATCAGAGGCACTTTAAGGCTCCTTTCACAATGAAGCATTTTTCAGGCGCTACAGCGCTAAAAATAGCGCCTGTATAGCGCCTGAAAAAAGCGGGTCCTTTCACTCCATTGTGAAAGCTGGAGGGCTTTCACACTGGAGCGGTGCGCTAGCAGGACGGTAATAAAACGACAGTAAAGCAGCGCTAAATATACACAGTGACATTGGTTCTTTACCATGTGATCAGCTGTGTCCAATCACAGCTGATCCCATGTAAACAAATGCCAGTTATCGACATTTTCTTTCCTCAATGATGTCAATGTGTGAGGAAACGAAAGCCGATAACCAGCTTTTCTGTGACAGGGCACATTTACACTAATAATCAGGGTACTGATTATCAGTGCCCTGATTATAAGTGAAGCCCCATCAGTGCCAATCAGCATCCTGCAATGCAGCATATCAGCAGTGTTGGTCATCTTACTTTAAAAAAGTAATTAGTTAAGTTACAAATTACTTCTCCCAAAAAGTAATTGCGTTAGTAACTCAGTTACTACATTGGAAAAGTAATTAGTTACGCAGCAAAGTAACTGACTTTTTTTTTTTAAATATTCTATACGTGTAACTAAGGGGCGGTCTAGTATTACTGTAACCAAGGGGCGCATTTATTATTATTGTTATATATCGTGTAACCAAGGGGCTGTTCTATTATTACTCTAACCTAGGGGCAGATCTGTTATAGCGTGTAAGCAAGTGACGGGTCTATTATTATTATATCGTGTAAGGGGCGGATGGCTACAGAAGAGGGCGAATGTTAAATTAATGGGCAGAGCTCGATATATAACAATAATAATAAATGCGCCCCTTGGTTACAGTAATACTAGACCCGCCCCTTACTTACACGATAGACGCCCCTTGCAGAGTAGCACGAGCATCAGGAGCGTGCGGCATCGCCTTGTACAATTACATGTTAACTGCGCCTGCGCGGTGTAGAATTCACTCAGAGCTGTTTAGGTTCTGCAATTTTCGGAAGCTCCGTAGTCCTTCGTACTGCGCAAGCCCTGCGCCTGCGCAGTACAGGGGGTCCTTATCCAGCGGGGGGAACTTTTTCGTCAGGACACCGGAATTACACTACTGCCATCTAGTGGCGGTAGATGTAATTGGGGTAACTAAGCCAAAGTAATGGGAACTGAGTTACCATGAGGGGAAAAGTAATCAGTTAGATTACTAGTTACCCTCTAAAGTAACTGCGTTAGGTAACTCAGTTTATTTTAACTCAGTTACTTACATCACTGCATATCAGTAATGCCTATCAGTGCCCATCAGTGCCAATTTATCAGTGTAGCCTCATCAGTGCCTCTTTATCAGTGCCCACCAGTGCTGCTTATCAGTACCCATCAGTTCTGCCTCATCAGTAGCCATCAGTGCTCATCCGTTCAGCCTCATCAGTGCCCATCAACGCAGTCTATTAATGCCTATTAGTGCTCGTCAGTGCAGACTCATCAGCGCACATCAGTGAAGGAATAAAATTGCTTATTTGCAAAATGTTATAACAGAAACAAGGAAAAGGTTTATTTTTTCAAAATTTTCTGTCTTTTTACATGTGTTTAGCAAAAAATTAAAAACCCAGTGGTGATTTAATACCACCAAAAGAAAGCTCTATCTGTCTCAAAGAAAATGAATGTAAAAAAAAAATATATATACACATTTTTTCAATAAATGCAAAGCAATTTCTGATTGGATGAGGGTGAGATTGTGATGTCATCATCCCATCTTTCCACGTCGCCCAACCAGAGGATGCCTTGTGTGAATGGCGGTGGTGCTAAGTGAGTGACCCCCTGTGATGAGTGTACAGTGGGGCAGCCATATAGCACAAATCCCAGAGCAAGGAAATCATTGTATAAACCCCAATTACTCTAGTGATTGTCAGCTTCCCCAGTGATCTATCAGGTATGAGATATGCGTAATTACACTGTGCCAAGCTGGACCAATGTAACTAAAAAATACAGATCCTTCTAACACGAACACACGATCGGAATTCTCATCGGAAAAAGCTTTGATGGTTTTCCCGACGGAATTCCGCTCAAATTGCCTTGCCTACACACGGTCACACCAAATTTCAACCGTCAAGAATGCGGTGACGTACAATACTAAGACGAGCCGAGAAAAAATGAAGTTTAATGCTTCCGAGCATGCGTCGAGATGTTTCCGAGCATGCGTAGGAATTGTGCGCTTCGGAATTGCTACAGACGATAGAAACCGTTTCCGTCTGAAAAATTGAGAACATGCTCTCAAATGTTTGCTGGCAGCAGCAAAATTCCAATGGAGCCTACACACAGTCGCATTTTACGATGAAAAGCTCTCATCTGTCTTTTGCTGGATGAAATTCCGATCGTGTGTACGCGGCATTAGAGTTCAACTTTAATAGGAAAATTTTGGTGTGTGCCCAAATTGTAGCGCGATTATAGTAAAGCCGTTTTGCAGGTATAATTACATTTTATTAGAGTCATTTGTATTAACAAAACAAGCCATTCTTGATCAGTAAGTGCCTAGGCTTGTCTAGGAGGGATCCTCCCTGCACAGAATATCACGCGGCACTGTAATATTGCAGCAGGTTTCTGATGACTTACAAGACTATTCATCTGGTCTTCAAGCAGTAGAAACATTTATTATATTGCAGCGTGCCCATTCTTAGACCCCTTCCACTCTGGGGCCGCGTTAGCGCTCAAGTGCTGCTCATTTTAGCGGCGCTTCAGTGCTGTTTAAGCTGTGCTTTTCAGCTGCTAGCGGGGCGCTTTTAACCCCAAAGAAGGGGTTAAAATCTCCCGCTTTTTAGGTGCTTCGGAAGCGATGCCCATTCATTCCAATGGCAGGGTGTTTTGGGGCGCTCCCAAACCGCCCCAAAGATGCCGCTTGCAGGACTTTTCAGAAGTCCTGCAAGCACACCGCCCCAGTGTGAAAAGTCACACTGGAATGAATAGGACGCGGTTTTCAATCGCTTAGCAGAGGCTATTTCCAGCACTAAAGTGCCTGAAACCCCCCCCCCCCGCCCCATTGTGAAAGGGGTCTTAGGCTTCATGTACACTAGCTTACACACAGTCCACAAAAACATGCCGCAATTTTGCCGTGGTTTTGTCGCGTTTTGAGTTTTCCCACGGCCGGCTGTCAAAACGTTCCTTCTGTGTTCAGGAGAGGGAGGTTTAACCTCACCTAAACGCGGAAGCTCCTAAATTCTGCTGAAAAGGCCTATGGGGGTTATTTACGAAAGGCAAATCCACTTTGCACTACAAGTGCAAACTACAAGTGCAAAGTGCACTTGAAATTGCACTGAAAGTGCACTTGTAAGTGCAGTCGCTGTAAATCTGAGGGGTAGAGCTGAAATGAGGGGAAGCTCTGCTGAATTTATCATCCAATCATGTGCAAGCTAAAATGCTGTTTTTGATTATCCTTGCATGTCCCCCTCTGATCTACAGCAACTGCACTTCCAAGTGCAATTTCAAGTGCACTCGGCACTTGTAGTTTGCACTTGTAGTGCAAAGTGGATTTGCCTTTAGTAAATAACCCCCTATGTGTACATGGGCACATAGGCTTTTCTGGAGTTCTGTTTAGGAGCTTTGCCAAAAAACACCAAAAGCTCCTAAACTCAAGCTTAAGAGCTGTCAGTGTGGGCTAGTGTACATGAGGCTAGGCTTCATGTACACTAACAGACCCCCTCCCTCCCCCTAGACTGACAATGCTGTTTTCTGCTGTGCCGCCAGTGATTATTCATCCAGATTGGGGGCACTCTAATACAGAAGCTGTGTTGATGGCCAGATCACCAGGTGAAAACAGAAGGAAAAAAGCCTAAAAGAAGTAAACAAATGCAGCCACCACATATAATCATAGGTAAGCTGCACTATATTACATTTTTGGGTTTGGGTTTAATACCATTTCAAACTCAAAAAATGTATCATAACTTACCAATTTTTAGATGTGATGGCTGCATTTGTTTTCTTTTTTTTTTTAGGCGTTCATTCTTTTATTTTTCCTCTGGTGATTTGGCCAGTAGGTCTGTTGTTTTTCAACAGAACAAGCTCTCCTGCAAATGTGACAGTGGAGAATGCTGACAGCACAGCACTTGAAGGCCTCAGTTGACAGGTAATGCCCCATACACATGGTCGGAAATTCCGACCACAAAATCCGGATTTTGTCCGACACTGGTGTTGCATACACACGGTCGGACAAAGTTGTCGGAAAATTCGATCATCCTGAACGTGGTGACGTTCGTTGCGTACGACGGGACTACGTAGAGGCTAGTAGCCAATAGCTTTGGTCTTGTAATGTGATCTGAGCATGCGTGGCACTTTGTCCGTCGGAATTCGCTACACGCGATCGGAAAAAGTCCGATAGGACTTTGTTGTCGGAAAATTTGAGAGCAGGAGATAAAACTTTGTCCGTCGGAAAATCCGACGGAAAAAGTCCGATGGAGCCTACACACGGTCGGAATTTCAGACAACATTGTCCGATAGGACATTTTCCGTCGGAAAATCCGACCGTGTGTATGGGGCATAAGTCTACCATAATGTGTTAAAGTGGAGTTCCACTCACTTTTGAAAGGTGGTTTTAAACTAAAGACCACCCCTCTACCCCTCGTTTTTGGATATTAAAAAAAAAAAAATGTCTTCTATAGTACCTTTTTATGAAGTACATAGTGTACTTTTGATCCATCCGGGCCGCGGCGCAGGACGTCATATCCTTTTGTGCGGCAAGCCCCCCCCCTGCGCTGTACAGGTCCCAGAAGACAGCTTGCCATTCGACTTGCACATGCGCAGTAGGAAACGGGCAGTGAAGCCACAAGGCTCCACTGCCGGTTTACCTTTGTTTGAATGGTGGCGCCTGCACCCGACCTGATGGACGGATCGGCCCTGGGGGGCCAACATCGCGGGCTCCCTGGACAGGTAAGTGTCCTTATTAAATGTCAGCAGCTGCATTGTTTGTAGCTGCTGATTTAAAAAAAAAAAAATAATTTGCGGGTGGAACACCGCTTTAATGTGTGGTGCATACTACCACATTATGACATAAATCTCCTGTGGCCCTTTTAAGTACAAAAAAAAAAAGTTTAATCCAGCTTTAACATTGTGAGCAAATGTTTATGCTTCATTCATAGCAATTCTTGGTGGCATATGGCCTGAATCGTCCATGTGAATAAACACTGCAAAAGTTACAGCAACAGTTTCATTTATTCACTAATAAAACTTGTGCCACAATTTCAAGAGTGATCTAACAATCCAAGGATTTTGGCAGGCATAGAGGAGGTGATATGTTGCCTCCTCATTGCCTGTTTTAGCGAATACGTAAGCCCAATGCTTCATATTCCTGATATGTGCCTGCTTCCCTATCAAAAACTGTCAACACTAAGCATGAGAGCACAACGTGGTCAGTTCTTTAGCTGTGCATGGAACTCAGCCTGCTCTCCTCACATGATCAGACTTATCCTGACAGCACCCCCTACCTGCACTGCCATTTACTGGGAAGGCCAGTGTGCTGCTGTTTCTCATCCCCCAGCTCTTATGCAGCTGAGAACAGAGGGTAAGTGATCACTTAGGCCCCTTTCACACTGGGGCGCTTTGCAGGTGCTACGGCACTAAAAATAGCGACTGCTAAGCGCCCTGAAACAGCCGCTGCTGTGTCTCCAGTGTGAAAACCTGAGGGCTTTGACACTGGAGCGGTGCGCTTGCAGGATGGTCAAAAAAGTCCTGCAAGCCGCATCTTTGGAGCGATGTAGGAGCGGTGTATTTACCGCTCCTAAAGTGCCCCATCCCATAGAAAACAATAGGGCAGCGCTGCAAACCCTCCTGCAAAGCGCCGCTGCAGCAGCGCTTTGCGGGCAGTTTTAACCCTTTTTCGGCCAATAGCGGGGGTTAAAACCGCTAGCGGCCGAATAGCGCCGCTAAAACAACGGTAAAACGCCGCTAAATATAGCGTCGCTTTACCGCCAGCGCCTGCCACGCTTCAGTGTGAAAGTATCCTTATAGAAAAGAGAAAAGGTATTTATAATGTTGTTTTTACATGTATACACAAATGTTTTTCCTTTCATTTCTATTTTCTGGTTCAATCATTTTTATTAGGGTTTTCAAACATAACCAAATGAGCACCAAAATCACCACCACAGCGGCTAAGGAAAGAACATTCAATAATATAAAAAACACAAGGAGGTGCCAATGCAAATCAAAACGGGGTAATATATCAAGAAAACGGGGAGCGCAAATGGAGAACCCAAAAACGTAGTTCCATATAATCCAAAAGGCGGGTCTCCCAGCCCTGGCGAACCCAATACAAAGTAAAAGATAAAAGTAGAAAATGAGATTGGGATATAAGGGGCCCCAAAGATAAGAAGAAGACAGAAAAGGAAGAAAGGTGAACATGAGGGGTTTAAATTCTGAATTGAATGGGTTGTTTTACAAGGTGAGGGTTTAGTTATACTTTGACCCCTAATAACCCTAACCACCTGCATTGCAAACAGTTGCAGCGCAGATCCTTTCAGTTGAATGCAGGGCTGGGATAAGGGGTGGGCAGGAGGGGCAGAAGGGGCAGCCGCCCTGAGAGCAATAGTATACTGGGGGTGTCTTCCTTCTGTTGCAAGGCTGACAGGAGTAGAGACAGAGGCAGTGATTTGACTGTTGGGTGTAGGATCCCCTAAGCTTACATATAATAAACAGGGGGGGTGGGGTTGCATCTTTGCTCTGCTGGATGACCTTGTCCCAGCACTGATTGAATGGGTTGTTTTCGGTGGGCACTGGGCAGTATAAGTGCAACGATGAGGATAAATAAGCATTGCAGCCATCGCATATGTACACTCCCATCCACTTCCTTTGCAGCTTGGGCAGTGGCGGCCGGTCCATAAGTGGCCCCCCTTATCCATGTGCCCGCCCCATAATCTACATGCAGGGCCCAGACTCATGGGTAACAATGTTTTTTTTTTTTTTAAGCATGTGATTAGAGCCTGAGGCTCTAATTGGCTTAAAAAAAAGGGTGGGCTCGGGGGACTGCGCCCCGAGCCCACCTATTTGTGTGACAATAGTGAATTAGTATTCGCTATTGTCTTCCTAATTCTCCTCCCAGGCCAAATAAGGAAGCAGTTCCTGTGACCCGATTGGCCAATCGTGTCTCAGAGCACACTTCCTGTTCCCCCGGGAGGAGAATCAACGACCCGGCTCTTCCTTCCCCCTGACTCCAAATTGATGATTGCGGCCCTCCTGTCTGTCTCCTGCGTGGGGGTGTCACATTCCCATCCATCTCCTGCAGGGGTGGGGGGGAGGTGGGTGTTTGAAACGCATACATTTTTGAGTTAAAATGACTCATGCTGTATTTTTCTCAAAAGTATAAAATTCGCCAAAAAAATTTGCTAAATATTTATGTTTTAAAGTGGAAGTAAACCCTCGTAAAAAAAAAAAAAAAAACCTGCAAGACAAAGGCATAATGAGCTAGTATGCTATGCATACTAGCTCATTATGTATTACTTACCTCAGATCGAAGCCCCTGCATCGGTCCACGTCTCCCCCTCTGGCCGCCAACATGTGGTCCTGGAGTTACTTCCTGGTATCGCCGCCCTTGCGCTGTGATTGGCCGGAGCCGCGATGACATCACTCCCACGCATGCGTGCAGGAGCTGCCGGTAACGGAACACAGACTGAAGCATAGGTGCCGTTGCTTCAGTTTGCCCCAGTGTACATGTTACCTGCTAACACTGCACTAGAGAAAGATAGTTCTGTAAACAAATGCAAACTGAAAAAAATTCTAGCATGTTTCCATTCAATAAATAAATGTTACAATTTATTTCCATTCCTGAGCTCAGGGCAGAACATTTGCACATTGATACATTGTATACTTTTACCTTTTCTGATCAGTGCAGAGTTCCCCTCATTGTTATTTTGTACGTTACTAAAATTCCGGCTGCCCACTCCGGGTGACAAATAATGATTGTGTGTGCTTCAGAGCCCTTTCACACTGCCAGCGTGGGGGGGGCCTTGACAATAAAGCGCTGCTAGTTTTAGCGGCGCTTTACCATTGTTTTTGCAGCGCTTTTCAGTAGGGGTGCAATGGATTGTCACCGATCCATGATCCGAATGGGTCAACCTGTTCGGATCGGCACACCACGCGATCTGCGGAGTGCTCCGCTGCCTCGGCCTTAGGAAAGGCCGCGGCTTCGGCCTAGCTCTGGAGCGGCGGCCATCTTGGTACACCCGGCGGCCGTTTACCACGTGATCGCTCCACCGGCATCATGTCATGACGCTGGTTCCTCTCTCCCCTCTGTGTACTGGAGGGGAGAGATCGGATGGCAGCAGCGCTGTGGGGTGGATCTGTAGTGCCCACAGCGCTGCTCTGTGACAATTGCAGTCACATCCATCCATGCTCAGCCATCCCTCCATACTCTGCCATACCCTGCCAATACCCTGCCATACTCTGCCAATACCCTGCCATACTCTGCCAATACCCTGCCAATACCCTGCTAATACCCTGCCAATACTCTGCAATACCCTGCCAATACTCTGCAATACCCTGCAATACCCTGCCAATACTCTGCAATACCCTACCATACTCTGCAATACTCGGTAATACCCAGCCATGCTCAGCCATACCCAGCCATATTCAGCCAATATTACAGTGGGGGAGATGTCCATTACAGTGGGGGAGATGACGTGGATATTACAGTGAGGGGGATGACGTGGATATTACAGTGGGGGAGATGATGTGGATATTACAGTGGGGGAGATGATGTGGATATTACAGTGGGGAGATGATGTGGATATTACAGTGGGGGGGAGATGATGTGGATATTACAGTGGGGGAGATGAGGTGGATATTACAGTGGGGGAGATGAGGTGGATATTACAGTGGGGGAGATGAGGTTGATATTACAGTGGGGGAGATGAGGTGGATATTACAGTGGGGAGATGAGGTGGATATTACAGTGGGGGAGATGAGGTGGATATTACAGTGGGGGAGATGATGTGGATATTACAGTGGGGGAGATGATGTGGATATTACAGTGGGGGAGATGACGTGGATATAACAGTGGGGGAGATGACGTGGATATTACAGTGGGGGAGATGACGTGGATATTACAGTGGGGGAGATGACGTGGATATTACAATGAGGGAGATGACGTGGATATTACAGTGGGGGAGATGACGTGGATATTACAGTGAGGGAAATGACGTGGATATTACAATGAGGGAGATGACGTGGATATTACAGTGGGGGAGATGACGTGGATATTACAGTGGGGGAGATGACGTGGATATTACAGTGAGGGAGATGACGTGGATATTACAGTGGGGGAGATGACGTGGATATAACAGTGGGGGAGATGACGTGGATATTACAATGAGGGAGATGACGTGGATATTACAGTGGGGGAGATGACGTGGATATAACAGTGGGGGAGATGACGTGGATATTACAGTGGGGGAGATGACGTGGATATAACAGTGGGGGAGATGACGTGGATATTACAATGAGGGAGATGACGTGGATATTACAGTGAGGGAGATGACGTGGATATTACAGTGAGGGAGATGACGTGGATATTACAGTGAGGGAGATGATGTGGATATTACAGTGGGGGAGATGATGTGGATATTACAGTGGGGGAGATGACGTGGATATTACAGTGGGGGAGATGACGTGGATATTACAGTGGGGGAGATGACGTGGATATTACAGTGGGGGAGATGATGTGGATATTACAGTGGGGAGATGACGTGGATATTACAGTGAGGGAGATGACGTGGATATTACAGTGGGGGAGATGATGTGGATATTACAGTGGGGGAGATGATGTGGATATTACAGTGGGGGAGATGATGTGGATATAACAGTGGGGGAGATGACGTGGATATTACAGTGGGGGAGATGACGTGGATATAACAGTGGGGGAGATGACGTGGATATTACAATGAGGGAGATGACGTGGATATTACAGTGAGGGAGATGACGTGGATATTACAGTGGGGGAGATGACGTGGATATAACAGTGAGGGAGATGACGTGGATATTACAGTGGGGGAGATGACGTGGCTATAACAGTGGGGGAGATGACGTGGATATTACAGTGGGGGAGATGACGTGGATATTACGAGGGAGATGACGTGGATATTACAGTGGGGGAGATGACGTGGATATTACAGTGGGGGAGATGACGTGGATATTACAGTGGGGGAGATGATGTGGATATTACAGTGGGTGAGATGACGTGGATATTACAGTGGGGGAGATGATGTGGATATTACAGTGGGAACTATATGGTGGTGGAATTTTCACAGGTTTGTGCAAAATCAATTATTATTTGCTGGTCCGAAAAATGATCCGATCCGTGACTCTGATCCCAGGAACGATCCGATCCGTGAGTTTTTTGATCCGTTGCCCCCCCTACTTTTCAGGCACTAGCGTGGATGCTTTTTACCCACCGCTAGCGGCCGAATAAGGGGTTAAAAGTGCCTGCAAAGCGCCGCTGTCGAGACGCTTTGCATGCGCTGCGGTGACGCTGCCCATTGGTTTCAATGGGCAGGGTTGCTTTAGGAGTGGTGTGTACACCGCTCCTAAAGCGACTCAAAGAAGCTGCTTGCAGGACATCCTGTCAGCACAGCGCCCCAGTGTGAAAGCACTCAGGCTTTTTTCAGGCACTTTACAGGCGCTATTGTTAGCGCTAAAGCACCTGAAAAACGCCTCCAGTGTGAATGGGGTCTTATAGTGAATTGACTTTAAAAGGGTTGTAAACCCTTGTTTTTTTTTTGTTTTTTTTTTAAATAACAAACATGTTATACTTACCTCCATTGTGCAGTTTGTTTTGCACATAGTGGCCCCGATCCTCCTCTTCTGGGGTCCCACAGCGGTGCTGGTAGCTCCTCCCCGCATCGAGTGTCCACATGGAGAAGCTCTCTCCTTGGTGGACACCCATGTGGGTGCGCTCCCGAGTCCTTCATCTGTATCTATTCACACAGAATGCAGGACTCGGCACTGCCCCCGCCCCCCCCCCCCCGGCGCTGCGTTATTGGATTTGATTGACAGCAGCGGGAGCCAATGACTGCGCTGCTATCAATCTATCCAATCGGGACACGAGACACCAGCTACAGGTGGGGGTTATTTACGAAAAGGCAAATCCACTTTGCACTGCAAGTGCACTTGAAAGTGAAAGCACTGCGCCCGAAGCCCACCCAGTTGTGTGACAATAGCAAATTAATATTCGCTATTGTCACACTGATTCTGCCTCCTGTCCAATCAGGAAGCGGGTCCTGAGACACGTTTCCCGATTGGCCGAAAGGAGAAGCTACCCTATTAGCCGGGGGGGGGGGGGGAGACGCATGGTGAGGACACCACTGTGATGCAGAGAAGGAGATGTACAGCGAGGACTGAGGAGGAGACACAGGGGAAGCCGGCTGCCCGTCGCCTAGAGGCAAGTGCTGCCCGGGGTAAGTGTTGCGGGTGACCGACCGAGGGGGGGGGAGTGGTGATGGTTGTGCGCTGTTTGCCCCCCCCCCCCCTCACAAAAAATATACCATCAGCCACCACTGCTGTTGACATAAGCTGATGACAGGCGTTGCTCTGCAATGCATATTTTTCATGTTGCAGCCTTTTTTTGTGCTGTTTTTCTTTTCTAAGAGTCACATTACTTTTATGCAACGTGCTGCAATGTGATAAATGGTCGCCTGCCTCATTTATTTTTAGAGCACGTCTATGCAGCATGTTGGTGCGCTGGCACAATAGAAAACAGGGATTTCTGCCTTATTGCTGCCTGTACCCTGGTAAGGGAGATTCACCCTCTCTATTTCTCCAGTTTACTATATCCATAGAGTGACAGTAAATCCCAAATTTTGGGTTGTCACCAGAATAGGAACAGAGGGGACGTCTTCCAATGGGGACACTAGTTCTGGTGACACTCAGACTTTGGAGGGACTTCTTCTCACTTCCTGTTTCAAGAAAGCGGCAGGAAGTGACTGGAAATCTCCCCTATGGGCCAGATCCCTTATTCTATCCATAATAATAAAAAATAGGTTTTGTTTTTTTAGTTCTGTGTGACACGGGAGTGTATATGGGCCCTCAGTGTTCAGAATGATATGAATACTTTATTGGTATGTTTATTGTGGACACAGGTTCACATTGCAGAGACTTCTTCCCTCACTACTCTCCAAGGCAGACCCATACGCCTGTTGTCAGGCTCCGCCCTCTACGTGCGTCACGACGTGACGTTCCGCCCTTCTGCCATTCTCGCCATCTTGATTACCTCGTGTTGAAGCGGAGCTGCTCGGTGAGGATTTGTGTTGTGTCCGGTGTAGGTGGCGGTGTACGGTGTTGTGTAGGGTGGGTGTTATTGTCCGGAGGGTGCTCAGTGTCCGGCCCGGAGAGGCCTCGCTGTGCGGTGTCTGGGAACCGCGGGGCTCTCTGGGTAATCATTGCCAGGCCTCGTTCTGTCTGCTGGATCCTGTACTCTCCCGTCAGCCGCTCCTATCCCGGACTAGGCACCGGGGCCTGATCTCCGGGACAGGGAGGTGACCGGGCGGTGTCCATACAGTCTATAGATCCCTCTCCTGTGTGAGAGAGCCCGGAGTGTTCTCCCCGGAGATCAGCATGGAGGAGGAGGGGGAGGTGTGTGCACTTCATCGCTAGAGCACTGGAGTCCATGTCAGGGGTGGGGGGACTGCAGGGCTCCATATCCCCGGGGTGTGTGTAGGGATCCACGGGAGAGAGGTTACCATAGGAAGCCATGGTCTGGGGTGGTGGGAGTGTAGGGATCCTATATCTGGGGGGTGGTAATGTAGGGATCCATTATCTGGGGGGTAATGTGGGGGTGTAGGGATCCAATATATTGGGTCATGGGGGTAATGTAGGGATCCATTATCTGGGGGTAATGTAGGGGGATGGGGGTGTAGGGATCCTATATCTGGGGGGTGGTAATGTAGGGATCTATGGGGATGGGATTGTAGGGATCCATGGTTGGTGGGAGGTTGGAATATAGGGATCCAGGATCTAAGTTGGTGGTAGTGTATGGATTTAGGGGATGGTGGAGATGTAAGGCTCTGGGGGGGGGGGGGGGTAGTGTAGGGATTTAGTGGGTGATGGATATGTAGGGATCCACAATAACTCAACTGGGTTATGTTTTGGAGTATTGACCTTAAAGTAATATCACAATGACAGGAGGGCAACCAGTGGAGGTCAGCAATGGCCGCTCCTTTATTTCTCCTTATATTTTCTGGGACACCAGACAAATGTCTAAATACCTCCATGATTTATTAGTGGATACAAATCTGCATTTATTTGCCTTTTTTTATCTGCTTTCGGCGCACCTTAAGGCTCGGTTCACACTGGAACCAGCTGCGGATCGCACAAGAGCGTTGTGCGTACCTGTTCCCCATTTCAGGGCCGAACATATGCCTGAATTCGGCCCTGAAACGGAGCCGAAGACGCACGCGCAACGGAGATATGTGAACCGGCGCCGTAGGGAGCCAGTCATATTCTCCTGCTATGCGAACTGGATGCAAGGAAACCCACATCTAATTCGCATAGGTGTGAACCAGGCCTTGGGCTTCTAGTGGCAAAAAAAGTGGCATAAAAATGCACAGGTGACTATTGTTGCACACGCTACACACATGCATCCACAGCAGCTAAAAGTAGAGCTCCGCCCCAAAGGGGAAGCGCTGCATGTTTGCCTACAGCTCCCCACCCACCAAATTTGGCACCTTTTGGGAGGGGGGGGGGGGACCTGCTTTTGACAGGTACCTGCTTCCACTTCCGGCTGAGTTTGCCCACTTCCCCTGCTGCCTGCCCATTCAGAGTGCAGCACACTTCATGCATGCGTAGTGGGGGGACCGCTGGGAAGCCGTAAGGCTTCACTGTCAGTTTTCCTTAGTGGAGATGGTGGTGGTAGTAGTAGCCGATTGAAAAAAAAAAATGGCTTGGGTGAGGACAGTGTTGGATCCCTGGACAGGTAAGTGTCCTAATATAAAAAAAAAAGGGAAAGTTGCATCAAAGTAATACTCAAGTCGCCTGGCAAAGTTGCCTGACTTTAATTTACAGTAGTGTGAACCGAGCCTAAAACAGATAATTTTAGCACGTGGTCTGATGTGCACAAGCTCTAAAGCTGTATACACACCCAAGCAGAGCCAGTTCTTTAAGTGTTCCCATGCATATTCATTCTTCCACATTTTTTGCTTTAGCCAGTTACAGGAGGGGTGGGGGATGGGTTTTACCAGTTAAAAATGCCTTAAAGCAGTGTTCTGCCCCATCACTGAGCTTCAAGCTAAACACTCCTGTGAATTGTCATCGCAATGTGACACGACTTGGTGTTTGTGATTTCATTTGTCAAGTGTTCAGGTCATTTACAATATTTGACTTCAGGGTCCTTTCACACGGGCGTTCCGTTTGTTTTATCAGTTCAGTCACCTCTTTTCAAAGAAAAAACGGATACGTTTCTTATCAGGTTCTCATCAATTTTACATCAACGGAAGAAAAATAGGGCTTTGATCTGTTCCAAAAAACGAATGTTGACGGAAGCGGATGTAAATAGATGGTTTCATCCGCTTTTCTATAGAGATGCATAGATGTCCGTTTTTTCATTTGTCAACGAATAGATGAAAAATGTACTAACACGAAAGTGGCCTCATGGTTTGCTTCTATATGCGTTGGTACACACAACACAGATTGATACATATTTTCAGTCCAAAGAGTTTTTGGGAAAATTGGTCACATGACCACAAATAGATACTTTTTCTTGTGTGAAGATTTGTGAATAGTAAAAAGAAAAGCACAGGTCATTATGGGTACATTGAGGATTTCTGTTTTCCAGCAGCCCTTTTATAACTGTACTGACCATTTGATGACCCTCAGATGGAAAATGCTGATGAGGTGGTTCTATTTTTATCTGCACTCCATGAAATACTACAATGGACGGAGTACTATAAAGAAGAAGGAACACCGAATTGGTTTGCTTCCAGCATTCTAGTATTGTGAAAAAGGGTATATAAAAGTCATCTGCATGTAATCCCCGGTCCATCCAGATTAACTGCCTTCTGCAGTTCTATCATTTTTATATCTACTTCCTTAAAGTGGTGTTGCCACCCAAAAAAAAAAAATAGTCTTAAAAATCATTAAAAAAAATTGGAATTTTTTTTTTTTTTTTTTTTTACTCACCTCTTAATGCCTGTTGCTAGGGGGTCCCTCGTAGTCTGCCACCTTCAGTGCCCAGCAACTGACGTTACCTGTCGCGTGTCCCAGATGAGTAAGCGTTGAATCACGGCGCCGCTCGCGCATGCGCAGTGGGTGCCCGGCTGTGAAGCCACAGCCAGGTGCCCACATTAAGAATGCCGGCGCCGCGAGCGGAGCACGAGGGGGGGCCTCGTTCCCTCGCATCGCTGGACCCTGGGACAGGTAAGTGTTCGATTTATTAAAAAGCAGCAGCTGCAGTATTTGTAGCTGCTGATTTTAATTTTTTTTTTTTTTGTGGGCCCTCCTCTTTAAGAAATGTCACCATTTTGTACTGCATAAACATAGCTTTAGGGTCAGTTCACGCCATAGAAACGCAGTCTGGATGCATTCCAGATGCTTGTCTGCATGCTCTTTTAATGCAGTCTGTTGCATTTTTGTCCATTTTTTTATTTTTTTTCTTAACTTTAAATAAGGACGTGTGTTTTCCGGTTCATTCCAGTGTTTGATGCGTTTTACAGCATTTCAGTGCAGTAAAAATGCAGCACATTTTACTTTTATCTGGAACTGCAAGCACTGGTGTGAACTACTAGGCCTCATGCACACTGGACGTGTTTACAGCAGCTGTTTTTGGCAGTAGATGTTTTTTTCTACAGTCATTAAACTCTCCATGTTATCCTATGTGTCCATGCATTGGGCAGTGGTGTATTTTGAGCAGTAAAAAAAAAACAGAACTAGTGGGTTCTGAGAGACTTTTCAGCTGTAAAAACGCTCTAACGCTGATAAAGGTCTATAACCGCTCAAAAACGTCGCTCACCAGCGTTTTTTTATTTTTTGATCCATTGAAAAAATATATATATATATTATTTTTTTCTTTAAAACAAAAAAGCGCTATTGCAAACAATTTGAGAAAAGTTAAACTCACTGCAAAGCTACTGTCGTTTTTATAACGTTATTTTAACGTCCAGTGTGCATGAGGCCTTTGCCATTAAACCACAACCTACTTTCAATGCATTTTTGATGCAGAAAAAAATGCACTGGCCTGCATGTGGTGTGAACTGGCCCTTAGCTAATAAGGGCAGATTCAGATCCGCCTGTCAGTTTTGTCGGCGGACCTGAACGGGCGCTCCATGCTAGTCTATGGAGCAACGGATGTCAGCGGTGACCTGTCCGCTGACATCCGACATGGTCCGATCCGCTGAAATCAGACGGATGCCCCTACATTCACATCTGTCCCTGGCAGATCAAGTGAGATCTGATGAAAACGGACATGTCTGTTTTCGTCCGATCTCTCCATAGTAACCAGCAACGCTCAACAAGCCCCTCCCCACTCAGTGAGCAGAGGGACCTGTCATCCGCCGACTCAGCAGAGATCAACGGAGAGATCTCCCACTGAGCTGGCGGACTCCGAGGCAGTGGATCCGCCCCGTGAGAAGGAAGCCTTAAAAAGGTTGCAAAGTCTCGTTTGTTTAAAAAAAAATTCATACTTACCACCTCTGTGCAAGGGTTTTGCACAGAGTGGCCCTGATCCTCCTCTTCTGGGGTCTCCCAGCGGTGGTCCTGTCTCCTCCCCCCACTTGTGCGGGCATGCCCCTGTGTCCTGCTGCTGAGCCCATTGACACAGACAGCAAGACTTGGTCCCAACTCCCACATCATTGGATTTGATTGACAGCAGCGGGAGCCAATGGTTCCTGCTGCTTTCAATCTGTCCAGTGAGGACCCAAGTCTCCGGCTAGAGCTTGTGTGCTTGTCCCCGTTTGCTGGGAAGATCGGGCTCGGGTAAGTAAAAGGGGGGCTGCAGCACAGGAGGTTTTTCACCTTCATGCATAGAATGCATAAAGGTGAAAAACCTAGCGGGTTTACAATCCCTTTAATAGCCTTTTGGTGCATTTTTCACATGTTTCCGGAGCCCTGTACAACGGTGGCAATTTTGAGATGTGGCTGTGGAAGGAGAGGAACCCCCACCCGGTGTCATTGAGGGAAGGTTGCCAGGGTATGTTACACCCTAAATATGGGTGTAACGTGTAAAATATGCTCCAAAAGGTGCACTTGGCTTTTAAATTTGTGCATGCTTCTGGATGAAAAATGCATGAAAGCCAACCATGTGCACTAGTAGAATTTCAATCCAATTTTTTTCATTTGAAGAAAGTTAATTCGATTTTGTAATGGGGTCAAATCAGCGTTTGTTTTGAAGGGGCAGGATGGAAATCTTTCTTGAATTCGTGAAATTCTAACAGTTTGTATATTTTGTTCTGGAAAGTCCATTTGTTACAAAATAGAATATTAAAAGCAAACTTTCAGAGCTCTCACACTTTGAATGACAATGGAACGCTGTACCCAAATATTTTTTGCCCACAAATGGAGCTTTTTGGTGAGATTTGATCACCACTGGGTTTTTTTTATTTTTTTGCTAAACAAACGTGAATTTTTGTTAGTTTTTTTTTTTCTTAATTTGTTATAAAATTTTGGAAAGTAGGTTTTCTCCTTCACTGATGAGTCACTAATATGCGGGCACTGGTTGGCATACCTGATGGGCAGGCCCTGGTTGGCATCCCAGGTGGGCACTTGTGGGCACCGCTGATGGAGCCGCACCGATCAATTCGCTGATTATGAGCGCCCCCCCCCCCCAGTCAGGAGAGTCTATCGGCTCTCCTACTTGAACCCTGTCAGTGCAAATGGAGAAAAAATTAAAACGGTCACTTCCTGGTTATGCTGTGATTGGACACAGGTGATCACATGGTAAAGAGCCTACGTCAAAGGCTCTTTACAGAGCGACACACTGCACTACCGATTGCTGCGAGTGGCTTATTCTGCTGGATGTCATATAACGTCCAGTCAGGATAATGGAACCCCCGTCCGACCTTCATTCTGCTATAGGCCGGGCGGGATGTGGTTAAAGTACTTTCGAACAACATTCATCATGTCAGTGAATGTACTGATAACTATCGTGCACATGATGCTTAAAAATCTACTACTGTATGGTCAACATAAAGCAGAACTAATGTTTAAAAAAAAAAAATTTGGAAACCGTCAGGGTCTTTATTGCAGGAGAGACATACAATGCCTCTTCTACAATAAAGTGACATCATCCCTCGCTGGCCAATTAACACAGTTGAAGACCGACACCAGGAAGAAGCTGGGGAGAAGAAGATGCAGGAGTCGGATTGTTGGAACTAAGGTATGTATTTTAACCTTTAGTACAGTTTTTTTTAGAGAGAAACCACAAGGCCAGCTCTGTTATCTTTTAGGCCAGTCTTTATCAACCAGGAACCCTCATGAGCTAGAAGTTTTTTGAGTAATTGCTACCTCTCAGATAAGTAACCACTGTCACCAATGATCTGTTCAGCTGTTTGTACTTGCAACATATGTAGGAAACACCCCCCCCCCCCCTCTTGACCATTGTGCCAATGTTCTGTAAGTTGTAGATAAAAGTAGTTATTGGCAAAATGCAGGCACCTGTACTTAAAGTGATTCTAAAGGCTATTATATTTTTTTATTATTAAAATGTTATACTTGCCTGCTTTGTGCAGAGTGGTTGCTTACCTCCAGTTTTGTCCCTTACCAGCACTGTCCATTTTGCAATCCGTGTCACACGGGGTGCTAAGGTGCCCCTGAGGCAGACTGCGTACTTCCATAGATGCACACAACGTCTGTAAGCCATGTTCCCACTCCCTCCAAGAAGGAGTTTGGCTGACAGCAGCAGGAGCCTATGGTACTCAATGTTTCCTGTGAAAGCAGAAAGAAAAGAGATCAGTGCTGCAGCCAGGAGAGTGCTGGAGTGGCTAGAGGTGTCAGGTCAACCTTTAATCAAAAAAGCATGGGGAGTATGTTACATGGGATCCAATGGCATAGTTCTCACTACTGTAGTCGGTTCCAGTGCATTTCAGTTCCAGAAAAAAGGTAGAACGTGCTGTTTTTTTTTTTTTTCCTGCATGGAACTGTGCTGGAACTCATCAAAAACACCACAAATGCACCAGACCCCAGTACAGTGACAGGAATTTTTTTTTAACTCCTCACATGATCCTCTTCTGGTCACATGCAAATCTGGACAAGATGACGCATAGAAGGCTGTATCTGGACACTGATAGGCTCTATCAACTGTGGATGTGCCCAATAACGCCTTCTCAGTCTCAGCAGTTCAATGGCCATAATGAATAAGCCGACCAGTGCAGACATCTTTTCTACACAAACTTATGCTGTTAGGTTTATTAATCATAAATCCATCTAATTGACCTGCAGAACAACACGGGTTGTGAAAAGCTGTGTAGAGTTTTAGGCCCAGTTATGGATTTTAATGGATAAGTTCACATTTGGTAACGTTACTTTTTGTGCATTGGGAAGGACCCAAACTGAGGCAATGAATGGGAAACTACAAGTGGGACAAAAATGTTTTGTGGACTTCCTCTGGTGTGAACAGTGCTTGGCATGGATTTTTCCTTTTTAAGGGATTGAATTTTGATATGCTGAAAATTGTAGTAGGAAGTCTATTGGAAGCTAAACCTTTTATTTTATTTGCTTTTTGTTCTCTGGGAAGCTTATTCCATCCATGGGATGCAATCCAGCCATTCAGAGCCTGTTCTACTTGGCTGTCAACTTTGATTTATTTTCCAGTCTATTTATTTATAGTCAGTCTCTAAATATTTATTCATTTTTTTTTGTTTTAGGTCCATTATGAATCAGGAAAAACTAGCAAAACTTCAGGCTCAGGTCCGAATAGGTGGTAAGGTTAGTACTTTTTCTTATTACTTGCTTGACCCTTTAAATTCTTTGGTTTGTTCATTAGATATTGAAAGCCCAACTTACACCAAACAATATTTTGTTTGTATTGTTAGGAAGTATTAAAACTTTTTTTTTTTTTTTTTTTTTCTACTGTCTTTGTTTTGGAGAGATTTTTCCAACTTCCTGTCTTGATTGGTTACACGATCTCACTCTCACTCTCACTCTCACTCTCACTCTCACTCTCACTCTCACTCTCACTCTCACTCTCACTCTCACTCACACTCTCTCACTCTCACTCTCACTCTCACTCTCACTCTCACTCTCACTCTCACTCTCACTCTCTCACTCTCACTCTCACTCTCTCACACTCTCACACTGGTACAGGATGCATTAATTATTCCTTTTACGTATAGACAGAGCCATTTAAACTGGATTTTAGTTGTAGGTGTACACCCTATTCACATTTGTGTGACTTGGGACATCAAAGTCACATGACAAGTTGTACCCTATGTTTTCCAACGATAACTATTCATATATGTGCGACTTAAAGTCGCAGCGACTTCAAAGTAGTTCATGCACTACTTTAGTCCAACTTTCATGCAGCTTGAGGGCCATAGACTTCAATGTTAATCCTCAAAAGTTGCATGAAAGTTGTACCTGTATGTTTTACATGCAACAGTGGGTCTGACTTTGCAGAGGGACAAGAAGTCACATCTAAGCCGCATCCATCCTAAAGTGCATCACAGTTGCACTCCAAAGCCAATATGACAAAGCATTCACTGATATTGTGAGAAGAGGGTGATGTATATACACACGATCCTCACAATATAGCCAGTTTTCTATTAAAATAGGAACTTATTAGAGACTTAAAGCCTATCAGCACTGTATGTAGCATCAGTATACAGCACTGTGTTACAGCAGCATGATGGGGAATTCATGTCCTCACAACAAAATCGATTTGAGCTGAGCGCTGCTCAGCCATTCATATGAAGCTTTGTACTTTTGGAATTAATACAAAGCTTTCTCTTAATTGGCTGAAGTGGCCAGATGATATGATCTCTGCCTCAGCCAATTAGAGGAAGCTTTTTATTCCTTTCAGAAATTAGAAAGCTTCCTGTGAATGGCTGAGCAGGAGGGGGACGGGAAGTATACCGTATGTAGGTAAGCTTACATACAGTTCATTCAGTGCAGACAGGTGCTGCATTTATTTGGACCAGCTGGTTCCTTCTGCTGCACCCTATGTTGGTACAGTACACAATAGTGAGTTAAGGATCAGGAGGAACCACATTGTGCTGCAGGGATTGCAGAGATCTAATACTCCCAAGTGTTGAACAGAGCAAAGATGCAATAAACAAGTAGTACAAAGTTTACCCTTTTACAGACCCTTTCCTTGTTGCAGCTTTTTAACCATTCCTTAACCCCATACTTTTTTCTGGCCTTTTTAACACTATATTAAAACTTGATATGTCCTATAATTATGCTTCTGTACTGAGTTTTTGCATTTGTCACAATGCCTGCTGTTTTTGCTTATCTTAGGGCACAGCCCGCAGAAAGAAGAAGGTTGTACACAGAACAGCAACAGCAGATGACAAGAAACTTCAGAGTTCTCTCAAGAAACTGGCCGTAAATAATATTGCTGGAATTGAAGAGGTAATGCAGTTTGGGATCAAGTGGAAATCTTCTTTTGTTCTGCCCAATAAGCAAATATTTCACACTATTTCTATCCCAGGCAGGGGGTAAATGTTCCAGAACCTGGTCCCCTAGGTCTCATGAGCAGGGGCTCTGTAAGGCTATTTGGGGGCATATCACTAACCTTCTCTTCTGCCAGAAGCAGCACACCGCTGGGGAATGTTGCTGCTGTCTCCTGACTCTCTGTGCCTGGAGAGGGCCATGACCGTGGTGATGTCTGCTCCCAAAGCGCTGTAGTCTCTAATGTGAGCAGCAGTTTCCTCTCCTCACCCACAGCATGGCTGAAAGGTGTGAGGAGAAACAGGAAGCAGCAGCACTTGAGGGGGCGGAGCTTCTGCACTCCAAGCTGGCCCACAGGAATATTGCTCCAGGCACAGCCACCTAAAATGGAAATGTGCGGTGTGCGCAAACAAATTGAGCTCCATTGGAGCAAAGCAGTTTGTCGCTGCTGTATAGAGGGCCTTGTAAAAGATGACCCGGTTACCTCTTGCCAAAAGATGCTAGCTTCTGAGAGATGAGCTTGCGTCCACCTTTAGTTCCTTTAGAACGCTTATTGACAAGCTCCAGACTCCAGCAGAGGGTCCGTCGTCACAGAAGACGACAGTCAGCACTCCGCAGCAGGCGGACAGTGAGACTCTGAGGCTGAGGTCAGATCTACCCGTTCCTCTCCAGAGGAATCAGGGTCAGAGATAGAGCCGGGGATAGAGAATCCACTCGGAGCTCGAGATTTAAGTTGTCCGTAGAAGATGTGGATGACTTATTGAAGGCCATCTATACTACCCTTGAATTGAAAGAAGAGGAGGTTCAGCTATCCAAACATGATCTCATGTATAAGGGATTGCACAAGAAAAAATCTAGAGTTTTTCCAGTCCATGGAATTGAAGAGGTAATGCAGTTTGGGATCAAGTGGAAATCTTCTTTTGTTCTGCCCAATAAGCAAATATTTCACACTATTTCTATCCCAGGCAAAATATTTTCCTCTGGTGTGGTGACTACAGTTTTCAATGGCGAAGAATATTTTTTTTTATTCAAGTGACATGACACAAACATCTCAAAAAGACAACATATTCATAAAATTGTGCATGAACTGAGTTAAAGGGAAACCTATAGTTGTATAACTTTATTTTTTATTTTTTGCAGGTAAATATGATTAAAGATGATGGCACGGTTATCCACTTTAACAATCCCAAGGTCCAAGCATCCCTCTCCGCCAACACATTTGCCATTACCGGCCATGCAGAATCCAAGCAGATCACAGAAATGCTCCCAGGGATCCTAAGTCAGCTGGGTGCTGACAGCCTCACAAGTCTCCGCAAGCTAGCTGAACAGTTCCCTCGGCAGGGTAAGGGACCGTCATTTCTTTACTGGGCTGTGCTGACATATCTTTTATAGTGTATCCAAAAAGGTTAAATTTTTTATTTTTTTATAGTTTTTAGATGGAGTAGAGAAAAGTTGTTATAACCCATGTCAAGTATTTTTTTCTGCCTATCTCAAAAAGGAGATGAGGATAATCTCTCCAAAGTTGGAGATATTTCCTAGCTGTAATCACTAGAGAAATTGTCGCATTGGAAGATTTCCCCACAAATCCTGGTGAGTTTGCAACAAATTAACCACTTGCTGAACGCCCTATAGCAAGTTTACTGCTACAGGGATGGCAGCTGTGCACTGGATAATGTAAATCTTCCGGAGGTCAAGTAGTTAAATTTGAAAAGTGGGTTACCAGGCCAGATAAAGCATTTGAATCCTGACACGGACATCAATAATACACTGACTTGGGATCCACCCTTCCTTGCTCTATCCAAACAAAAAGTGGATTTGGATACTCTGAAAAAAGTAAAAATCTTTTAAACAGAGCACATAGCAGTTTAGACTTAATGATGTAAAATGTAGTTTGTGTGCACATGTCTATTTACATTCCTATTACTGTGAAGAGCATCTTAATATTGCACTCCGACACATACAGAAGGAAAGCCGCCTATTGTTGTGCGTACTAAAATATTTGGCTTCATATTTAGCTACATTTACTTTTACTTTGTTTCTCAGCTTTAGTCGGGGGGGTTTAAAGTGATTGTGAAGGCTCGTTTTTTTTTTTTTTTATTTATTTTATTTTTTTATTAAATAACAAATGTGCCTTTACTTGCCTGCTCTGTGCAAGGGTTTTGCACAGAGCGGTCCCGATCCTCCTTTTCTATTGGCGGCGCTCCTGGCTGCTCCTCATCAGGTGCCCCATGGAGAGCCGCATTCCATGGGGGCACTCTTGCGGGTGCATTCCCGAGTCCTGCTGCTGCATCCATTGACGCAGACAACAGGACTCTGCCCCGGCTCCCATGTCACTGGATTTGATTGATGGCAGCGGGAGCCAATGGCTCCCGCTGTTATCAATCCAGTGAAGACCCGAGACAGCGGCTGTATCAGGTCCAGGTAAGAAAAAGGGGGACTCTGGGGGGCAGCTGTACCACAGAACGTTTTTCACCTTCATGCATAGGAATGCATTAAGGTGGAAAAACCCTGGGACTTTAAAAGGAGTTGTAAAGTTTGACATTGCCATTTCAATTGCCTGTCCTGTCTCCCAGCTTCTGAGTGTTTAAAGTGGAACTTCACTCTCCCAATCAATCTTGACTATTAATCCTTATGCTGCTAGCATTAGTAAATGGAAAAGTATATCGTATCACTTAAACTTTTGATGTTGTATATTCCAGGAGTCTTTAGGAGGGGAGGAAAAGAGACGTTTTCTCAGCCAAGCACTTCCTTGTGCCTACATGCTTGAGCTAGGGGCAGATGAATTGGGAAGCAAATGCTACACAAGTCATCTGCTCTTACTCAAAAAGGCCAGGGCCAGAAATGCTAGGGAGGGGGGGGGGGGGTGTTATTTTTTATTTTTTTAAGAGATTTCTCAACAAAATAGAGCTTGGAGACATGGATGGGAGGGGGTTGCTTTGAATTAAATCATGTTCTTGGTCTGTGCTGCTCAGATGCAGTGAAGATTATATTTAGAGTTGGATGGCTCATATGGCAGTATCTCAGGCTCAATGAGTTAAGACAAGTTTGCACAGCGCTTTACAACGTGAGGGCAGACAGTACAATTCAATACAGGGGGAATCGGAAGGCCCTGCTCATTAGAGCTTACAATCTAAAAGCTAATAGGCAAATATATATATCTTTCATACCATAACAGTAAAAATGTAAACTGAGTGATCAGGTTCTTGCATACGTGGAGTCTTGATTAGTTCTCTTTTTAAAGCTTGGCATGCTCCAATAGTTTTTTGTAAAAACGCTGACGGGATCGGCCACCAGCTTATGTAGTCTCTCATTGCGTTTGGATTTTCATACTGCAGGGAATGCAGCTCCTTTGCTATAGCCATAGGAGGGCCGCCTAAGGGATAATTTGGTGGCTTGCCTGTTGGTGGTTTAAAAATAGCCAACAGCTGCAATGTACACCCATGCTTGCCACTAAAACCATATGCTACTATAAATGCGTTCGAACTAGGTTGGGGACAGCTGTCTACAACTTGCATGTTTCAAATTGGTCATTGCGTTTTCTGTCAGTTGATTTTCAAACTTTTCCTTTTTTTTTTATTTCAACTGTTTAGTTACTAGGTGGCATTATAACAATCTTCCTCTGTGTTTATGTTTTAGTATTGGATAGTAAGGCACCTAAACCAGAGGACATAGAAGAGGAAGATGACGAAGTCCCTGGTAAGTAAATTGTGAAGCTGGTAAACTCAAATATTCCATCATGGTGTTGCTCCTCCCCCACTTTTCCTGTCTGTCTCCAATGTTTCCATTAACATTCCAGTGTGCAATTCCAAGGAGAGCTAGCAGGTGCGACTTACCAGCGGCAGAATTTGTCCTAGACTGTTCTTGTGTACATCAAGGGCTGCTGAACTAGTAAAGCTTTTATGTATCGTATATACTCGAGTATAAGCCAAGTTTTTCAGCACATATATTTTTTTTTTTTTTGTGCTGAAAATGCCCCCCTCGGCTTATACTCGAGAATGGTGATAGGAACACCAAATTTGGATATGTTGTAGTGATAGTTCCACTGGGTTTGCATACCAAATTTGGGGTTCCTAGCACCAAGTGGCCCCGAGATACAGGGCCCCAAATTCGGGTCAGAAAATGTGGTCTCTGCTTCAGAAAAGTGCTTAACATTTTCCGACCCGACTTTGGGGCCCCGTATCTCGGGGCCATTTGGTGATTGGAACACCTATATGTACGTATTAACAAATATTGCAATTCATATGCTTTAGAAATGAGGGATTCCTACCTTTCACGGTACTCTGTCGAACTAAAGTGGGATGCTCCTATTTGCTAGGCTTAATGAATGTTAAAAAAATAAATAAAAAATCAGTGTAGTTTATGTATTCAATAGTTTTTTTTTTTTTTTTTTTTTTATTACTCCTAGTTCAGCTACCTTAATTCTGCCATAATATTTCTCAGTCCTCTTTATAGCAGAAACCAGACTGAATTGTACAGGAGATATTTATATTTACTATCTCACAAAAGTGAGTACACCACTCACATTTTTGTAAATATTTTATTACGGTATATCTTCATGTGACAACACTGTAGAAATTACACTTTGCTACAATGTAAAGTAGTGAATGTACAGCTTGTATAACTGTAAATTTGCTGTCCCATCAAAATAACTCAACACACAGCCATTAATGTCTAAACCGCTGGCAACAAAAGTGAGTACACCCTTAAGTGAAAATGTCCAAATTGGCCATTTTCCCTCCCCGGTGTCGTGTGACTCGTTGCAATGTCTCCAGTGTGAATGGGGTGCAGGTGTGTTAAATTTTGGTTTTATTGCTGGTCACTGAAAGTTCAAAATGGCAGCTCATGGCTAAGAACTTTCTGAACATCTTGTTTCTCTACATAAAGATGGCCTAGTCAGCCTGCCAGTGCTCAGACCATACGCCGCACACTGCATCAAATTGGTCCACATGGCTGTTATCCCAGAAGGAAGCCTCTTCTAAAGATGATGCACAAGAAAGCCCACAAACAGTTTGCTGAAGACAAGCAGACTAAGGACATGGATTACTGGAACCATGTCCTGTGGTCTGATGAGACCAAGATAAACTTATTGGGTTCAGATGGTGTCAAGCGTGTGTGGTGGCAACCAGGTGAGGAGTACAAAGAAAAGTGTGTCATGAGTGTCATGGTCTGGGGCTGCATGAGTGCTGCCGGCACTGGGGAGCTGCAGTTCATTGAGGGAACCATGAATGCCAACATGTACTTTGACATACTGAAGCAGAGCATGAGCCCCTCCCTTCGGAGACGGGGCCGCAGGGCAGTGTTCCAACATAACTACCCCAAACACACCTCCAAGATGACCACTGCCTTGCTAAAGAAGCTGAGGGTAAAGGTGTTGGACTGGCCAAGCATGTCTCCAGACCTAAACCCTATTGAGCATCTGTGGGGCATCCTCAAACGGAAGGTGGAGGAGAACAAGGTCTCTAACATCCACCAGCTCCGTGTTGTCATGGAGTGGAAGAGGACTCCAGTGGCAACCTGTGAAGCTCTTGTAAACTCCATGCCCCAAGAGGGTTAAGGCAGTGCTGGAAAATAATGGTGGCCACACAAAATATTGACACATTGGGCCCAATTTGGACATTTTCACTTAGGGGTGTACTCACTTTTGTTTCCAGCGGTTTACACCTTAATGGCTGTGTGAGTTATTTTGATGGGACAGTAAATTTACACTGTACACTCACTACTTTACATTGTAGCAAAGTGTCATTTCTTCAGTGATGTCACATGAAAAGATATAAAATATTAAAGAGGGGTGTACTCACTTTTGTGAGATACTGTATGTGTGTATTCCACTTTTTTAAATATGAATGAATATGAATTTATTGTCTGGCATTATCAGAACCTTTTTGAAGCAGTGTTAAAAATCCTGCTTGCTGCATTTCTGAAACATATTTGGCAAACCGCACCAAAAACGCACCTCCCTATTGAAAATGCAGCAAGAATGCATTAAAAATGCACCAGTGTTTGTGTGTGTGTGTGTGTGTGTGTTTTTTTTTTTTTTTTTTGAGACCTATGAAAAACACACCCATAAGCATGGTATAATTGTGGGCATTTTCGGCAGTTATCTGCAATTTCTTTTTTTTTTTTTAATTTTTTTTTTTTTTACTCCACAATGGTGGAAACCCTATTTTTAGCTGATAATTTTTGGCAGCCGAAATTTCGGTGCATCACTAGTTTTCAGGCATTTTTTTTGGAGGTTAACACAATTCACATATACTGCATGTATTTGGACTGCTCTTTGGCTGGAGTTATTTTATTTAATTCTAAAAGCTGCATATTGCAGGTTACACCATTTGTAGTATTTTATTTCATAGGATCGAGTTTAATTGTTTACACTTTTCAGGTGTATGGTGGCTGTTCTAATTTCTTTTTCTAATTTTCTATTTCCAGAACTTGTAGAGAATTTTGATGAAGCATCGAAGAACGAAGCAAATTGAGAAATGTAAATCCTTGGAAGTTGACATGGACTTGATTTTAACAAAACGCGAAAAAAAATCAGCTGTGTGGTTCCAAAGTTTTACCATGGAACATCATGTGTTAATAGTTCCATAATATAAATATTTTGTATTTTAACAGTGCTACTGCAGCATTTTTCTTGCTGTTTATTTTGCGTTTTGCACTTCCCTCCCAGGACTTTTGGACAAAGTGGGGAAAAAAAAAAAACAAGTAATCGCAACGTTTTGTGTCCGCTCCACATAGCTGCTTGGTGAGCCAAAAGCTCTAGTAACACTTATATTGTTTCCCTATTCCTGTAGACATAAAGGAAAACTTCTTAAAAATGTTTTTCCCTAAATCAATCTGTTTCCTTTTTTCAACATTTTAAATACCAAGTTCACCGAGCACCAGTTTTATTTCTTGGGTGGATGTCCATAGGTTAACTAACCCACAAACCTCTTGTGTGTTTTGAGTGCTTAGGTTTCCACAAGATCACTGCATCTGTATACCCAGATCCATCCACTGGGACCCATTTTAAGTATTTTCCAAGGTGTGAACCATTTTATTGTAATAACGGTTCTGGTGGGTGAGAGGGGAAAGTAAAAAATTGAACCTCTGGCCCATAGGCAGCCTTGACCACCAGAGCTTAGGATATTCTGAAGGTGTTACTTCAGCCACCATCTGGTCTGGTAATTATTTGGTAAACTTATTGCTGGTTATCGCTCTCTTGTTTACTTTTCTTTTCCTCCTTTCTTACTTTTATTCTTCTCTCCATCCTTCAGGCTTCTTGGCAACCCTGTCCCTTGCAGCACATTATTCCCAGACTTTTGATTATACCTGTGCTTTGGCTACCATAGGTATTCTAGACCAGTCAGTTCTACTTCCCCGGTCCACCTATGGTTTCAAAGTGTGGTCATTGGGGGCAACGGAAACTACAGTAGCATGTACAGGGGACATGCTATTGTAAGAACATGATGAATGATGGATAGGGGATCCAATAATGCATCCATGCTTTTACTACGGTTATGGATTGTGACATAAAGGGCTATGCTTTTGTGGATAGTTTTCAGTAGCTTAAAGGAAAACAATTTTTATTTGGCTGAATAATGTTTTGAAATAGTCATTTGAGATTTATCTTGCTTGTTTTGGAACAGTGCAGCATCTACTCAGCTTTACCACGACTAAATGCCTACCCAGGAGGTTTAAATTTCCCAGATAGGTAAATGTCGCAGTTGCAGGCTGCCACTGTAGAACAGTGGGTTGCAAATTAAACCTGCTACTAAGCATTCAAAAATAACCCATGTAATGCTGATTAATTTACAGATGTATGTTTCTTATGGTGTAGAATCCAGTGATTTGTCGGATAACTGTTCAGTAAACTGAATAATCCTTAACTTCTGTAGCATTCACACTGAGGTTCTGTGTAGACTGATCGTGCACACACTATTAATTGTACTTTGTCGGGTGCTCAATATGATTACAGGCAGTCCCCGAATTACAAACTTCCAACTCGCATTCGTCTCGTACTTTAAGTGGTGTTGCCACCAAAAAAAAAAAGGGTGCTTAAAAAAAAAAAAATAAAAAATTTTTTTTTACTTACCTCTAAATGCCTGTTGCTAGGGGGTCCCTCGTAGTCTGCCTCCTTCAGGGCCCGGGCACTGACATCACTTCCCCCCTCTGTGCCGCACAGTCATCTGTGACCTGTCACGTGTCCCAGATGACTGAGTGTCCATATCATGGCGCCGCTCGCGCATGCGCAGTGGGTACCTGGCTGTGAAACCACAGCCAGGTGCCCGCAGTAAGGATGCTGGCGAGCGGAGAACGAGGGGGGCTTCGTTCCCCTGCATCGCTGGGCCCTGGGACAGGTAAGTGTCTGATTATTAAAAGGCAGCAGCTGCAGTATTTGTAGCTGATGACTTTAAAAAAAATAAAAAAAAATTTTGTTAGTGGGCACTCCTCTTTAAGAACCTAGGCAGCATGATGTCACGCTGGTCCTGGAAACTGCTGGGTGCCCATCTTGCTGCTTACTGCATGCTGCCATCTACTGTTCACTAGACCGGTCAGCAATCCCACATCACTGCATGGCCAGTTAACCCTTCTCTATGCTTATCTAAAGTATATATACATACACACACACACATCTAAAATGTGTGTGTGTGTGTGTGTATGTGTATATATATATATATATATATATATATATATATATATATATATATATATATATATATATATATATATATATATATATATATATATATATATATATATATATATATATCTCTCTCCCAGACTTAAAGTAACCTATTCAACCCTGTAAAGATGAAATCAGTATACATACCTTATTTTAAGCCCATCCCACGCTGAGCTATCATCTGTGTCTTCGCTGTGAAGGCAGGTGCAGAGGACAGCCTACAACGGAAGCCCCATAGTAACACTATGGGTGACGTCACTCCCCATTTCACAGCCATTGTTGGCCATGTCCTCTACAGAGCTTCTGCCACTGGAGATCGGATTGGCTTCAAAAAAGGTATGTGTGCTGATTTCTTCTTTACAGAGCTAGATAGGTTAGTGTTAGATTGTGGCTGTATGTAGATGCAGCGATTTTAGTTTTAGGGTGGACTAACATTTAACGCAATTAGGACACATATACAAGTTGCTATTCATAATGCCACCAGAGCCAATGGCCATTAAAAGCTGCAGAGGCATTTATGATATAGTTCAATATAATGATAGTCTAGGTCTAGGAGAACGAAGCCACACAAACACTAGGTCAATAATTTCCTTGTTATCAAGCTGGGATTGTGTATAGATGGTAATGTTGTGCTGTAACATTTCAGCTGGTAATGTCATAACGGTGTTGAGCACACTACTGGATATTCCAGTGGAGCAATTCTTGCACAATAAATATATCGACTGTGATCTTAAAACATGGTAAAAAGAATATGCATTTGTGGGAGAATAGTGTCATGTGGTCTTCTTACCCAGTGTGCTATAGTCCTGGCAAGGTCAACCCCAATTGGGCTGTAGTGAGCGTGGAAAGACATTCATTGCAGCTGACAAAGGATTTAAAAAAAAAAAAAACAGTGGTATGGAAGCAGCCTTTTTCAAACGGTGCCTTGGCAAAATGCCTAAAAATGATATACAAGCCAATGGATGAAGGCTGCCTTTTAGTTACAGTAAGGCCGCGTACACACGAAGGGACAATCCCGCGGGATTATCCTCTGGACTGAAGTCCAGAGGATAATCCCCTCGTGTGTGGGCGCCGGCGGACTTTTTGGCGCCAAAGTACGGCGGACTAAAGTTTCAGGTTTTGTTCTCAAATTATCCGCTGGACTTGGAAGTCCAGCGGACAATCCCGCCGTTAGTGGGCAAGTCCGCGGGACTTTTGAAATGAACGGACTTGCCGCTCATCGGCAAGTCCGTTCATTTAGCACGTGACTTCAGGTTACGTAGCTAGCGTAGGCAGTTACTGCCGCCGCGCCAGCTCCGTGACCTGGCATGGATTTAAAGGGAATCCCCACGCCGAAAAAACGGCGTGAGGGTTCCCCCCAAATCCATGTCAGACCCTCATCCGAGCACGCAGCCTGGCAGGCCAGGAAAGGGGTGGGGACGAACGAGCGCAACCCCCCCTCCTGAGCCGTACCAGGCCGCGTGCCCTCAACATGGGGGGTGCCCTGGGGAAAGGGGGGCCGTGCGGCCCCCCCACCCCAAAGCACCTTGTCCCCATGTTGATGAGGACAAGGGCCTCTTCCCGACAACCCTGGCCGTTGGTTGTCGGGGTCTGCGGGCGGGGGCTTATCGGAATCTGGGAACCCCCTTTAATAAGGGGGCCCCCAGATACCGGCCCCCCACCCTATGTGAATGAGTATGGGGTACGATGTACCCCTACCCATTCACCTAAGGTGTAAAATGTAAAGTAAAAAAAAACACCCACACTTTTGAAAAAATAGTTTATTGCACTGCTCCGGGGGTCTTCTTCCGTCTTGGGGGTCTTCTCGCCGGACTCCCCCGCCATTTACCAAGCTCTTTTACCGAGCGAGGGGAGTCCGGCTACCTTCTTCGTCGTCGCCGCCGTCTGGGGGTCTCGATCCGCCTTCGGGGGTCTTCTTCCGTCTTGGGGGTCTTCTCGCCGGACTCCTCCCCTCTCTTCTGCTCTTTTACCTAGCTCTTTCACGAGGGGAGGTGTCCGGCTACCTTCTTCGTCGTCGCCGCCGTCGTCGTCTGGGGGTCTCGATCCGCCTTCGGGGGTCTTCCGGGGGTCTCTTCTGTTCTTGCGGCGGTCGTCGTCTTCCGCGCCGCCGGCGCCGCCTTCTTCTTCTTCTTGTCCTTCTTGTTCTTGTTCTTCTTCTTCTTCCGATGTTGACCCGACGCTCTCTCTGCCCGGAATGCCTGTGCCGCTCTGAGCTCGGACTTATATAGGGACATGGGCGACAGGGTCACATGCACATGTCACATGGTGACCCCGCCCCCTTGTGTTGTCACAGTCCCGGAGGATGCTGGGACTGTGACATCGCAAGGGGGCGGGGTCACCATGTGACATGTGCATGTGACCCTGTCGCCCATGTCCCTATATAAGTCCGAGCTCAGAGCGGCACAGGCATTCCGGGCAGAGAGAGCGTCGGGTCAACATCGGAAGAAGAAGAAGAACAAGAACAAGAAGGACAAGAAGAAGAAGAAGGCGGCGCCGGCGGCGCGGAAGACGACGACCGCCGCAAGAACAGAAGAGACCCCCGGAAGACCCCCGAAGGCGGATCGAGACCCCCAGACGACGACGGCGGCGACGACGAAGAAGGTAGCCGGACACCTCCCCTCGTGAAAGAGCTAGGTAAAAGAGCAGAAGAGAGGGGAGGAGTCCGGCGAGAAGACCCCCAAGACGGAAGAAGACCCCCGAAGGCGGATCGAGACCCCCAGACGGCGGCGACGACGAAGAAGGTAGCCGGACTCCCCTCGCTCGGTAAAAGAGCTTGGTAAATGGCGGGGGAGTCCGGCGAGAAGACCCCCAAGACGGAAGAAGACCCCCGGAGCAGTGCAATAAACTATTTTTTCAAAAGTGTGGGTGTTTTTTTTTTTACTTTACATTTTACACCTTAGGTGAATGGGTAGGGGTACATCGTACCCCATACTCATTCACATAGGGTGGGGGGCCGGTATCTGGGGGCCCCCTTATTAAAGGGGGTTCCCAGATTCCGATAAGCCCCCGCCCGCAGACCCCGACAACCAACGGCCAGGGTTGTCGGGAAGAGGCCCTTGTCCTCATCAACATGGGGACAAGGTGCTTTGGGGTGGGGGGGCCGCACGGCCCCCCTTTCCCCAGGGCACCCCCCCATGTTGAGGGCACGCGGCCTGGTACGGCTCAGGAGGGGGGGGGGGGCGCTCGTTCGTCCCCACCCCTTTCCTGGCCTGCCAGGCTGCGTGCTCGGATGAGGGTCTGACATGGATTTGGGGGGAACCCCCACGCCGTTTTTTTCGGCGTGGGGATTCCCTTTAAATCCATGCCAGCTTGCGGAGCTAGCGCGGCGGCATTTACTGCCTACGCTAGCTACGTAACCTGAAGTTACGTTCAAAATGAACGGACTGCTCCGTGTGTGGGCAAGTCCGTTCATTTTCAAAAGTCCCGCGGACTTTTGGCCGGCGGATTATCCGCTGGACAAGTCCGTGCGTGTGTGGGCAAGTCCACACCCTCGGAAAGTCCAGCGGACCTAGCCGGAAAGTCCAGCGGATTGTCCGCTGGACTTAGGTCCGCCGGCAAAAGTCCGTACGTGTGTACGAGGCATTAGTCGCTTTTTTTTTTTTTTCATTGTGCCACCATCACAACCTTCTAGCTGCCAGCGTCCTAATGACCAATGGCATCATCAGTTGATAAGGATGTAATTTGCCTGCATAGCATCCTTGTTTGACCCTCCCCTGCCCCTCTTCATCAGTGTTGGTCACATTAGCAGAGGGAGGGAGGGAAACATTGGAATACTAGTTTAGTACCAGTTTGTATTTTGCTTTTGAAGAATAAATCACCTCTAAAGTCCTACTTGGACTTGTGGATGTTGATCCATTAGGTAAAACTATTATAGTTTTTACATTTTAGAATGGGGTGCCTCGAGACTGGCCATAATTTTTAAAGGGTGCTTTGATTGAGAAACAATAGTATGGAGTATGACACGCTAGAGACTGTAAGTGGATGCGCATGCAGTGAAGCAACCTAGTTGGTAGCAAGTCAGGTTCTTCTGCACAAATGGAGCCACATGCGAGCTGATGCATTTTATCTGTGCCAGGCTTCCTCAGGAGCCGTGGCCATTTTCTACTGAGGGACACAGTCTTTAACAACTTCAGCCTGGAAGGTTTTACCACCTTTAACCACCTCCCAACCTACCACTGCACATAAACGGCCGGGTGGTTCTTTCCTTGTTCCGAGTGGACATTTGGGAACGTCCCTCAGAACAAGTGCTCACAGCGCGGCTCAATCCTGTGATCATTATGAGCACAGAATCCAGCTGAGTAAAGATTGGGATATGGGCGCTGTGATTGGCCCTCCCGATCACGTGACGCCAATTGACAATTGGGTTAATCCAGAAAAAATTGTAATCTCTGAAAATCATTGCTGAGCTCTATCCAGTGAAAAAAGTTAACTAAAAAGTGGTCTGTTCAGTAGATGAGCCTGCAATCCCAGTTATAAACCTCTCTATACCAACAGAAGACGTTCTTTCATTTATTGATTCTGCAGATAGGAAGTATGAGACATTCTTAAAGGGTACTTTCACCTTTACAGAAAATCTGTAAAATAAACTTACACTGGATCCCCCACTGTCGGGTAAATGGGATGCCGCTTCACCAGTCCTGGGATTTTACATCCTCCTGGCTTTCTCTCTTTTCCTCGCAGCGCTGATGGGACAAGCTAGACTTATTCTAATTTGTCAGTGCCATCCATGTGACTGTGTTGACCAATTAGAATGCCTCTTGTCCGTACACTGAAAGGTACAGATAGGAGATTAAGCCATGAGGATTTCAAATCCCCTTGCTGGTGTAGTGGCATCCCAGTGCCTGACAGCAGGAGATTGTGGGACTCCAGTAGAGTGGGACCAGGGTGATGGGGAAGAGGGGGTCCAGTGTAAATTCACCTTACAGATTTTCTGTAAAGTTCAACTTACATGTTAAAGGCTCTTTATACACTTGCAGGGCCCAGCTCTGCAAACAGTTATTGCTGTGATTTTTGTCTGTTACATTACAGCAAACTGGACTAGGGCAATGAACAAACAACGTGATCCTGTATTCCTGGACCATGCCTCAACTGAGCAATTACAGCAATTGCCTCCTGCTCTGCTCTTTTTTTGTATGAATGCATCAGAACAAGAAATTACACATTTCCAGAATGACTCTAATCTCCATTTACATGCACAAAATCATGTGGTTCAAGGCATGGTCAGCTGAAGCCCCGCTGGTAAGACTCCTCACAATGCCCTTTGAGGAAGGGCATCTTTGGTGAGCCACTTGCCAAATTTATCAAATGTCACAGAAAGGAAAGTTGTTCTTACACAGTGGAAAATTCTGAACAACTGTAACCCTCCATCCAGCCCGTCCCCGTCCCCCATCATCCCCAGGAGCCTTTACCTTTTTAAAATGCAGAACACCTTATTGCTCTACACAGGTTTCAACTTCAGGGTCTAAGTTCAGCCCTTATATTTCAGCGTAAGACTTGACCCATAAGCTCATTAAGTTTTCCCAATGAAGGGGACAGCCTTACTCTTAAGAGTGGGGGGCATCTCTGACAGTTTGCTTCTCTTCCCACAGGCCAAAGATATCCCAGGCTTATGGATTCAGTTAATTACAAAGGGGTTGAGTTTAAAACTGTACCTTCAAAGCTTTCTACTCTCAAATCACCCAAAGTTTGCCCAAGGTCAGATTTACAAAATACCCTGGACCAGCTTGTGTCCTGGAGAGTAATTCTGCCACTACCCCCAGAAGACAGGTTCAAAGGATTCTATTCAGACCAGTTAACAGTAGCAAAGCCCAACGGGGGTTTTGTCCAATTCTGGACCTAAATCTCTCAACAAATGCCTTCAAATTCCAAATTTAGCATGGAATCCGTAAGGTCAGTTATTGCCTCTGAGACAAGGGGAAATACCTGGTGGCTGTAGACATCCAAGATGTCGATCTGCATATTCCCATGTATTCACCTCACCAGTGCTTTCTACGCTTTCCAGTAAGACACAATCCCTTTTAACTTTTTGCACTATCCTTTGATCCCAGAGTAATCACAAGGGTCCTAGCACGTTGTCTTCTTGCCCTTCTAAGAACTCCGGGCATCCAGGTCACAGATTATCTAGATAGTGTTTCTTAACTCCAGTCCTCAAGTGTGCCCCAACTTGTCATGTTTTCAGGCTTTCCATTATTTTACACAGGTGATTTGATCAGTTTCACTGCCTTACTAATTACCACAGCAGTGCAGGAAATCCTGAAAACATGACCTGTTGGGGCGCCTTGAGGACTGGAGTTGAGAAATACTGATCTAAATGACCTTCTACCCCTTCCAGCTATCTGAAAACGTCCATAGGACAATTCAGATGCTTCAAACGTCCGGTTGGGTGATCAAGTTCCAAAATTCTGCTCTAGAGCCTTCATTTTTGCCTGGATACTTGGTTCTGATCCTGGATACAGACCAAGCAAAGGTTTTTCTTCCAGAGAAGAAAGAGTGCTTTTTTCTTCGAGTTCACACTCGGTAATTAAGGTCAAAAAGATCCCTCAGTGATATTCTCCATGAGCGTTCTTTCTAGGCCTCATGGAGGCTCCAGGAACATGGTCATCTGTGGAAGCCAAGCTCCCCCTCATCATCTTGGAGCTAAGAGCAATAATGATGGCTCTGCAACATGGGACCCCCCCCATATGCAAGGACACCTAATCGGGGTGCAATCAGACAATGCCAAGGCTGTGGCCTGCATCAACCACCAAGAGGGCAACAAGAGTTATGAAGCCTTGGATGAAGCAAGCCATATAATATCATGGATGGCTACTCCTACAACATTCTCTGCTGTCCATGTCCCAGGAGTTGACAATTGGAAGGTTTATTACTTCAGCCTGGACCATGGGGAATGGGTCCTTTACCCAAACGTCTTAAACCTGAATCCGCTGCAATAGAATTGTATGCTGGTCTGAGTTCAGGCTAATTTATGCTTTTCCCTCCAGTATTCCATCTTATCTGCTCCAGAAAATAGAGCAAGAGAAGAAGCCTGTAATTCTCATTGGACCAAACTACTAAGAGATGACCCCTGGCGTTTCCCTGACAGGCCAGACCTGCTGTCTCATGACCCTCTATTCTATACTGTTATTAGCTTTAACCACTTCAGCCCCGGACCAATTTGCAGCCAAAGGACCAGGCCCCTTTTTGCGATTCGGCACTGCGTCGCTTTAACTGACAATTGCGCGGTTGTGCAACGTGGCTCCCAAACAAAATTGGCGTCCTTTTTTTCCCACAAATAGAGCTTTCTTTTGGTGGTATTTGATCGCCCCTGCAGTTTTATTTTTGCGCTATAAACAAAAATAGAGCGACAATTTTGAAAAAAAATGCAATATTTTTTACTTTTTGCTATAATAAATATCCCCAAAAAATATATAAATAAACTTTTTTTTTCCTCAGTTTAGGCCGATACGTATTCTTCTACATATTTTTGGTAAAAAAAATCGCAATTAGCGATTATTGATTGGTTTGCGCAAAAGTTATACCGTTTACAATATAGGGGATAGTTTTATAGCATTTTTATTAATATATTTTTTTTTACTAGTAATGGCGGCGGCGATCAGCGGTTTTTATTGTGACTGCGACATTATGGCGGACACATCGGACATTTTTGACACATTTTTGGGACCATTGTCATTTATACAGCAATCAATGCTATTTAAATGCATTGATTCCTGTATAAATGACACTGGCAGTGAAAGAGTTAACCACTAGGGGGAGGGGAGGGGTTATGGTGTGTGACGTGTTTTTTTTTTTTTTACATTAGGGGGCGGGGCTGATGTCTGACGTCATTGATCGGCTTTCCCGATGACAGGGAACAGCCGATCAATGACAGGCAGTGTAGGAAGCGTGGGGAGAGGTTTGTTTTACACAGACCTCTCCCCGTTCTTCAGCTCTGTGACCCGATCGCGGGACACCAGCGGCGATCGGGTCCGCTACCCTGTTTCCCCCAAAATGAGACCTAGCGTGATTGTCGGTGATGGCTGCAATATAAGCCCTACCCCCCAAATAAGCCCTAGTTAAAGTCCGTGTAGGTCTTATTTTCAGGGTAGGGCTTATTTTCGGGGAAACAGGGTAGGGCTTATTTGGGGGGTAGGGCTTATATTGCAGCCATCACCGACAATCACGCTAGGTCTTATTTTCGGGGAAACAGGGTAGTCCCGCGGCCGGGGTCAAGGAGCTCCCGACCGGATCGCGAGCGTGACCCACTCTGCCGACGTATATCGGCGTGAGGCGGTCGGGAAGCGTTTAATGACATGGCTGTTGAAGCCCAGATCTTAAGGGACAAAGGGGCCTCTGAGTCCATCATTCCTACATTTCTAAAAGCAGGAAAAGCCACTTCCAGAAATATCTGTTTTTGTACCTTGAAATCCTTTTTTGCCAGGACTCAAAATTGCACTTACATCAACAGAAGTAAAAAATACGCCTTTAAAATCTGTTTGCCGATCGGCAGATCAGCAAACAACCCGTCCTTCCAGAAATCGTGGGCAGCGATGACCTCAGCGCGTCGCTTCACCCTTCTGTTGATGTAAGTGCAATTTTGAGCTTTGGCAATAAAAGTTTTAAGGATTTTACACTATGTGGAGCCTTCTGTATTCTGTGTTTACTTGTCACACCACTCTATGGACAGTTGGTGGGACGCTGTTAGAGGACCCTCTGATGATACCAAAGGCTTAGTGTATAGCCACAAGTGTCACTGACCTTCTGTAATAGGAGGTCTGTGCGAGCTGGTAATGGAGCACTTTTATCTGTGTTGGTGGTGGTGCTTCTAGAGGTCACGGCTTCTAGGTGGTGGATGGTGTCAAGGATTAGGAAATTCTTCACTACCTTCATTTATTTATGGATTTTTAAAATGTTACTGAGGGTTTTATCACCTAAATAGCGCAACTCTGCTATTGTCTATTGCGTTTGGGACTGTTTGTATCTCACAGAAGAGTTGCTGCTTTGACATTACGTATTTGTTTAAATTAGCGCAATTTCTACTCGTTTTACTATAGAATTTATAATTGTGTATACTGTGACTACATAGGTTTTTATTAGTGATTGCATGTTTTAAGGGAGTTTAATGTACATTTCTACAGTTTACCCCTTCCAAACACAGGTGTGCAGAGAGTGAGGGGGTCCAGGCTTCCCGATTTTTATTTAATTTTTTTAAATTGGAGATGTGTATGAATCCACCACAGGAACAGGAAGTGCATTCTCTTTGTTATTTACAGGACAGGATGGTAACTCGAAAACATACTGTAATTGAGGGCAGCTTGCGGTCTGCTCTACATAGGCAAAGCTACAGTTAGGCCCCATGCACACGAGACGCAGATGCAAACTCTGCTGAACGCGTGTTTTAAAAAGCAGAAACTTGCGTTTAAAAACGCGCGTTTTGCTGTGTTTCCATGCCGCGTTTAGTCGCGTTTGTGTCTATAAGCATTTGTAAAGATAACATCATATAGACCCTCCCCAAGCTCAGAAAGCATGTATTATTAACTATTTCTGCCATTTTAAACAGAGTGAGCAGCAGCAGCAGAGAGAGCAGTTGTACACTTGCATTTGCCTCTCTTTCTGTGTTTTTTTTTTTAAATGGATCCCATATTGAATATATGTCAGCAAATTTGCATGAGAGGTCCAGAATCAGAGCTTGTCGATATTGGACCCATCCGTTGATGGCACATTGAATGTCCGTTGGATATTTCACAAACATGTATGCATTTCACAAACATGTATGCATCAGTGAGTATATATGCTCTATGAACTATCTAAACTAATTACGACATTTTAAAACAATTTTTCTAGTATTTTTTTTATGGTTTACCATCATATTTCTGAGTTTTCTGGTCCAAAAAATTGGGTTTCTTTAAAAAGGCTTATAAACGCAAACGCAGGTGCCTGCGTTTAGCCGCGTTTGGCTGCGTTTTGTGTCTGAAACGCGGAAAAGCAATGTGTCTGAAAGCATTTTTTTGCTTCTGGAAAAACAAGGTTAAACGCAACTGCATAAAAAAAGCGAAAAAACGAGACTGTGTACATGGACACATAGGATAACATTGCATGCGTTCAGGTGCAGTTGAAAAAAGTGTCCAACTGCCTCTGAACGCGCGTTTAACAGCGTCTCGTGTGCATGAGGCCTTAGTCTACAGTGTCTTAAGGGAACTGGAAAGTGTCTGCATGTTACTTAACCACTTCCCGACCGCCCCATGTACATATACGTCGGCAGAATGGCACGTACAGGCAGAATCACGTACCTGTACGTGCCATTCTTCAGGCGCGTGGGGGGTCCGATCGGACCCCCCCCGGCCGGCGGGGACGGTCGGGATCGCTTCAGGAGCGATCCGGGATGAGGGGACGGCCAGTGGTTTCTGGCCCCCCCTCGCGATCGCTCCTGGCCAATCAGATGCTTCCTCTGTCTGTGTCAATCAAAACACAGGCAGAGGAAGTGATGTCACGCTCGGTGCGCCGGTCTATGTGACCGGAACGCCGAGCTGTCAACATGTACAGGTTAGTGCACCAACAGTACACTGACACCAGTACACATAGGCACACAAAACACCCCCCGGTCACCCCCAGATCACCCCCCAGCTCACCCCCGCCCCCCTTAGTCACAGTGGCACTAATTGCAGTGATCATTTTTTTTACTGATCACTGCATTTAGTGTCAGTGTGACTGTAATAACTGTCAGTGCAGTTAGTTTTAGGTCCAAGGTAGCCCCCTACCCCCCCCTAATAAAGGTTTAACCCCTTGATTGCCCCCCAGGTAACCCTTTCACCCCCTTTTGCCAGTGTCACTAAGCGATCGTTTTTCTGATCGCTGTATTAGTGTCACTGCTGTCGCTAGGTAACCATTTTTTTTTTTTAGGTAACCGCCATGTTTATATAGGTTCATAAATAGGTTTATAGGTCAGGTACCCCCATATTACAACCTAAATAAAGGTTTTAACCCCTTGATTGCCCCTAGAGTTAACCCTTTCACCAGTGATCACTGTATAACTGTCACTGGTGACGCTGGTTAGCCAGTTAGTTATTTCGTTATTTAGGTTCCCCGTCAGGTTTTTATATAGCGTCAGGTACCCCCATATATTACCTAATAAAGGTTTTAACCCCCTGATTGCCCCTAGTTAACCCTTTCACCCCCTTTTGCCAGTGTCACTAAGCCCATATATTACCTAATAAATGGTTTTAACCCCCTGATTAGAGTTAACCCTTTCACCAGTGATCACTGTATAACTGTCACTGGTGACGCTGGTTAGCCAGTTAGTTATTTCGTTATTTAGGTTCCCCGTCAGGTTTTTATATAGCGTCAGGTACCCCCATATATTACCTAATAAAGGTTTTAACCCCCTGATTGCCCTAGTTAACCCTTTCACCCCCTTTTGCCAGTGTCACTAAGCGATCGTTTTTCTGATCGCTGCATTAGTGTCGCTAGGTAACCATTTTTTTTTTTTAGGTAACCGCCATGTTTATATAGGTTCATAAATAGGTTTATAGGTCAGGTACCCCCATATTACAACCTAAATAAAGGTTTTAACCCCCTGATTGCCCCTAGAGTTAACCCTTTCACCAGTGATCACTGTATAACTGTCACTGGTGACGCTGGTTAGCCAGTTAGTTATTTCGTTATTTAGGTTCCCCGTCAGGTTTTTATATAGCGTCAGGTACCCCCATATATTACCTAATAAAGGTTTTAACCCCCTGATTGCCCCTAGTTAACCCTTTCACCCCCTTTTGCCAGTGTCACTAAGCGATCGTTTTTCTGATCGCTGCATTAGTGTCGCTAGGTAACCAGTTTTTTTTTTGTATTACTGTTACGGGTGACGCTGGTTAGTTAGCTTGTTTTTTATACTGTCAGGGCACCCGCCATTTATTACCCAATAACGGTTTAACCCCCTGATCGCCCGGCGGGTGATATCAATTAGGTTTTAGGGTCAAATAAGGTCTGCGTCGCCCCAGGTTAGTGCCAGTACCGCAAACACCCACGCACAAAGCATACACCTCCCTTAGTGGCACAGTATCTGAACAGATCAATATCTGATCTGATCAGATCTATACTAGCGTCCCAGCAGTTTAGGGTTCCAAAAAAAAAAACGCATTGTTAGCGGGATCAGCCCAGATACCTGCTAGCACCTGCGTTTTCCCCCTCCGCCCAGCCCAGCCCACCCAAGTGCAGTATCGATCGATCACTGTCACTTACAAAACACTAAGCACACATAACTGCAGCGTTCGCAGAGTCAGGCCTGATCCCTGCGATCGCTAACATTTTTTTTGTGGTAGCGTTTTGATTCAGTCGCTTCAGTCAGGAGCTTTTTTACCTGTGAATCTCAAAAAAATAAAAAAAAATAAAATAGTTGTCGTTTTATTGTTCTCTCTCTCACTCTATTCTCTCTCTATTGTTGCTCTTTTTTTACTCCATTCTATTCTGCAATGTTTTATTATGTTTTATCATGTTTTATCATGCTTGCTTTTCAGGTATGTAATTTTGTTTACTGTGTTTTAGTGTTAAGCATTTTTTTGTTTTCAGGTGCGCCATTCAGTTGCAACGCGGATTTATTTATCTTGACAGCAACAGCGTTTGCTCCCACGATACATAAAGCCGCGACTCCAACGCTGTAGGAGGTGATTTCACCACCACAGTTAAAAAAAAGAGCATATATGCCGAAGCATGGGGGCAGCAGGGGGGGGGGGGGAGGAGCGATTGGCTCCTAATGCCACGTACATACGGTCGAAATTCCGACCGTGTGTACACGGCATAACTTTTGCGGGAGGATGCCCCCATGCATCGGCATATATAAATGGTGCATGTATGCCCATCATTAGAAGTGGGTGGATGAAGGGAGGTATTCTAATGGTGGGCATACCCACCAATCAATCTCTTTTTTTCGTTCAGCCAAGAGGCTGCATGAAAAAAAAAAGATTACAATATATGTCCAGTATGTTGCTGGACTTTGAATGGTTATACCAGAATGATGCCTGCAGGTTTAGGTATCATCTTGGTATCATTCTTTTCAGCCAGTGATCGGCTTTCATGTAAAAGCAATTCTAGCGGGTAATTAGCCTCTAGACTGCTTTTACAAGCAGTGGGAGGGAATGTCCCCCCTCCCGGATATAAACCGCGCCATTGGGAAATTGGGAAAGCATTTTATCACACCAATCTTGGTGTGGTCAGATGCTTTGAGGGCAGAGGAAAGATCTAGGGTCTAATAGACCCCAATTTTTTCAAAAAAAGAGTACCTGTCACTGCCTATTGCTATCATAGGGGATATTTACATTCCCTGAGATAACAATAAAAATCATAACAAAGAAAAAAAATGGAAGGAACAGTTTAAAAATAAAATAAAAAAAGCTAAATAAATTAAAAAAAAAAAAAAAAAAAAAAAAAAAAAGCACCCCTGCCCCCCCTTCTCTTGCGCAAAGGCGTACACAAGCGTTGGTCTGGCGTCATATGTAAACAGCAATTGCACCATGCATGTGAGGTATCACCGCGAAGGTCAGATCGAGGGCAGTAATTTTAGCAGTAGACCTCCTCCGTGAATCTAATGTGGTATCATGTAAAGGCTTTTAAAGGCTTTTAAAAATGTATGTAGTTTGTCGCCACTGCGTGTTTGTGCGCAATTTTAAAGCATGTCGTGTTTGGTATCCATGTACTCGGCCTAAGATCATATTTTTTATTTCATCAAAAATTTGAGCAATATAGTGTGTTTTAGTGCATTAAAATAAAAAAAAAGTGTATTTTTTCCACAAAAAATGCGTTTGAAAAATCGCTGCGCAAATACTGTGTGGAAAAAAAAAAATGCAACACCCACCATTTTAATCTGTAGGGCCTTTGCTTTAACATTATATATAGTGTTTGGGGGTTCAACGTAATTTTCTTGCAAAAAAAAAATATGTTTTCATGTAAACAAAAGGTGTCAGAAAGGGCTTTGTCTACAAGTGGTTAGAAGAGTGGGTGACGTGTGACATAGGCTTCTAAATGTTGTGCATAAAATGCCAGGACAGTTCAAACCCCCCCCAAATGACCCCATTTTGGAAAGTAGACACCCCAAGCTATTTGATGAGAGCAATGTTGAGCCCATTAAATATTTTTTTTTTTTGTCCCAAGAGATTGAATAATGAAAAAAAAAAAATATATATATATTTTTTTTTACAAAAAGTTGTCACTAAATGATATATTGCTCAAACATGTCATGGGCATATGTGGAAATACACCCCAAAATACATTCTGTTGCTTCTCCTGAGTACGGGGATACCACATGTGTGGGACTTTTTGGGAGCCTAGCTGCGTACGGAACCCCAAAAACCAATCACCGCCTTCAGGCTTTCTAAGGGTGTAATTTTTTTATTTCACTTCTCACTGCCAATCACAGTTTCGGAGGCCATGGAATGCCCAGATGGCATAAAACCCCCCAAAATGACCCCATTTTGGAAAGTAGACACCCCAAGCTATTTGCTGAGAGGTATGGTGAGTATTTTGCAGATCTCGCTTTTTGTCACAAAGTTTTGAAAATTGAAAAAAAGAAAAAAAAAAATGTTTTTTTTTTTACTTTACTTTCTTCATTTTCAAAAACAAATGAGAGCTGTAAAATACTCACCATGCCTCTCAACAAATAGCTTGGGGTGTCTACTTTCCAAAATGGGGTCATTTGGGGGGGTTTTTGTGCTATTTTGGCATTTTATGGCCTTCGAAACGGTGATAGGTAGTGAGGAGTGAAATCAAAAATTTGCACCCTTAGAAATCCTGAAGGCGGTGCTTGGGTTTCGGGGCCCCGTATGCGGCTAGGCTCCCAAAAAGTCCCACACATGTGGTATCCCCATACTCAGGAGAAGCAGCAAAATGTATTTTGGGGTGCAATTCCACATATAACTATGGCATGTGTGAGCAATATATCATTTAGTGACAACTTTTGAAAAAAAAAAAAAAAAAAAATCTTTTTTATTTTTGTCTTTATTCAATCACTTGGGACTAAAAAAAAAAATATTCAATGGGCTCAACATGCCTCTCAGCAAATAGCTTGGGGTGTCTACTTTCCAAAATGGGGTCATTTGGGGGGGTTTTGTACTTCTCTGCCATTTTAGCACCTCAAGAAATGAAATAGGCAGTCATAAATTAAAAGCGGTGTAAATTCCAGAAAATGTACTCTAGTTTGTAGACGCTATAACTTTTGCGCAAACCAATAAATATACGCTTATTGGCATTTTTTTTACTAAAGACATGTGGCTGAATACATTTTGGCCCAAATGTTTGACTAAAATTGAGTTTATTAGATTTTTTTTTATAACAAAAAGTAGAAAATCTCTTTTTTTTTCAAAATTTTCGCTCTTTTTCCGTTTATATCGCAAAAAAATAAAAATCACAGAGGCAATCAAATACCATCAAAAGAAAGCTCTATTTGTGGGAAGAAAAGGACGCAAATTTCGTTTGGTTACAAAATTGCATGACCGCGCAATTACCAGTTAAAGTAGTGCAGTGCGAAATTGAAAAAAGACCTCTGGTCCTTTGGCTGCCAAATGGTCCGGGGCTGAAGTGGTTAAATAAGAGGTTCTTGTGCCTCCTCAGCAAGTTCTGCACCCCTTTTCCTTAAGCTCTGTTGCTGGGTTTTCATACCGAAGTACATCAATGGACAGACAAGGCAAAATGTACAAATTGTAAATACACTACCAAAGCATCATATGCTGTTTATATTGCCATGAGCCTTGACCGGCAAGATAGAATGGTGCTTATGTGGCAGTACTGTGCCTGAATGATTGTTGTGTGATTTTTGATGGCAGCTGAAAGTCTAAAATTATGAAGCTGTAAGCTTGCAACTGCTGCCACAAGAGGGAGTGCTACCTAAAAAAAAAATGCTCCAAGTGGAACACAGAATTCTTGGGTTTAATTTATCATTGAACACACTTCATCATGCCAGATCTGCAAAGAAGGCATTAGGCCTCATGCACACGAGACGCAGTTAAACGCGCGTTCAGAGGCAGTTGGACACTTTTTTCAACTGCACCTGAACGCATGCAATGTTATCCTATGTGTCCATGCACACAGTCTAGTTTTTTCCCGTTTTTATGCAGTTGCGTTTAACCTCGTTTTTCCAGAAGCAAAAAAATGCGTTCAGACACTTTGCTTTTCCACGTTTCAGACGCAAAACGCGTCTAAACGCGGCTAAACGCAGGCACCTGCGTTTAGCCGCGTTTGCGTTTATAAGCCTTTTTAAAGGAACCCAATTTTTTTGACCAGAAAACTGAGAAATATGATGGTAAACCATAAAAAATACTAGAAAAATTGTTTAAAATGTCGTAATTAGTTTAGATAGTTCATAGAGCATATATACTCACTGATGTATACATGTTTGTGAAATGCATAAATGTTTGTGAAATATCCAACGGACATTCGCTGTGCCATCAACGGATGGGTCCAATATCGCCAAGCTCTGATTCTGGACCTCTCATGCAAATTTGCGACGACATTGCTCCCTCAATAAGAGCAACATCAGGAGCATTTCCTGACATATATTCAATATGGGATCCATTTAAAAAAAAAAAAAACACAGAAAGAGGCAAATGCAAGTGTACAACTGCTCTCTCTGCTGCTGCTGCTCACTCTGATCAAAATGGCAGAAATAGTTAATAATACATGCTTTCTGAGCTTGGGGAGGGTCTATATGATGTTATCTTTACAAATGCTTATAGACGCAAACGCGTCTAAACGCGGCATGAAAACACAGCAAAACGCGCGTTTTTAAACGCAGGTTTCTGCTTTTTAAAACACGCGTTCAGCAGAGTTTGCATCTGCGTCTCGTGTGCATGGGGCCTTAAAGTAGAATTCTGGGCTTTTACCTAACTAGTCTTAAAATCAATCCTAACACCCATTCTGACTAACTTGTGTAAGGCCTGATTCACCCCTATGCATTTTTTGAGCTTTTTGCAGATTTGCACTAGAGAACGTGTTCCATAGGAACATGTTGAATGGACTGTAGTGCAAATCTGCGAAATGCAAAAAGCACTAAAAATGCATAGGTTTGAATCAGACCTTTAGAAGGATCTGTATCTGGATCCTCTTTGTTCTGGTTAAAGTTAGCTGCTTCCCAGGTCCAGAGCCATTGGCCTTGCCTTAACACTTTCCCTGTCTCTGAAGACTCACTTGCTGTGAGTGAGGCGAAGCACTGGGAGCTACCTCAATTATTTAGGTTGTTGGGCATCATTTACACTGATGTTTGAAGAGGCAGGCAGTGTCTGGCTTACAGATCACTGCATTTTCCTAGGGCCAGGGCGCTGCAGATGGCACCAACAGCTGACCATAGAGGTAATTGACTGTACAGATTTAAACGCCAATGCTTTTTTTCATCAGCATTTACTCACACTTGTGCATAAAGCAGTTGTCAATTGGTAAATTATAGAAGACCTCAAGTGCGGCCTCCAAACCTCCAGAGGAATGCACAGTAGTACCACATTTTTACACCTCAATGCCCCAACATTTTGGTCCTGCTGTATTTTTTAAACATATCGCAATGCACAAGTTGGGAGTACAGTATAACCCAACATTTGTGTCAGTGGATGCCATAATAGCCCCAACATCAGTGTCCGTGGATATTTTGGTCTCAAATTCAAACTCTCCACTCCAGAAGCCACCCAACGCTATACTTCTGCATTAGTCTTAGATTTGATCATAGCTTCTTTTGAGGCAGTTCTATTTGCCCAATTTTACTTCAGACCCCCTACAACACAACATTCTGTCCCAGTGGGGCAAGTCGATCCAGTGGACAGACTCATTCATATATCACAAAGAACCAGTTTGTTCCTGGCCTGGTGGTTCAGGGTGTCCTTTCTTCCCAACTTTGGGAGATTGGTAACGATGGATGCCAGACTATAGGGCTGGGTTGGGGGCCTGGGCACCCTGACCAGTGACTTGGTCATTGGGAGTCCTGTCACCCGATAAACATTCTAGAAGGTTGGGTGATTTGGCTGTCTCTAAAGCATTGGACCATCTTACAAGAGGGTCATTTGATCCAGATTCATTTGAACAACGTCATTGTTATATCAATCATCAGGGAGAAACCAGAAGTCTTTGCTGCAGGAAGTGAGGTAGATTGGATCCTGTCCTTCGAAGAACTTCATGTTAGAGCCTTTTTAGACATGTACATTTCAGCTGTAAACAATTGGCTGGCAGTGCCTGGACCCAGGACAGTGGTCCTTGTACCCTGAGGTATTCCCAGGACCTGTGCTACAGGTAGGGGATGCTGGATGTGGACCCATTTGCCTCTAGGTTCAACAACAATTTGGACAGGTTTGTCCCAAAGTGGAGTAATTCTCTAGTGGAGGCAGTGAATGCCAGTGGTGGCCCGTAATGCGGCCCCTATCCACCTATCCATGCATCCGGCCCCCTCATCTACATGCAGGGGCATGTTTGGAAGCACGTGATTAGAGCCAGAGATTCTAATAGGGCACTGCGCCCTAAGCCTGCCCAGTAGTGTGACAATAGCGCTGCCCAATAGATGAGGTAAGTGTGGGGCTGGGGACCGACAGGGGGGGGGGGGGGGTGGGTAGCTGTGGGTGCACTGTGCATTGTTTGGCATCCTCCCCCACCAAGAAATATACAACTAGCCGCCTCTGGTGGCTCGGTGGGAGCAGTATACCTTGATCTATCCCCTTCCTCTGATTTGCAGGATCGAGCTGCAGGGCATTCTGGTGATCCTTATTGTACCGGACTGACCCAAGTGGAGATGTGGTACTCTGATCTGGTAAAACTCAGTAGCTCAGTGGCCTCCACTGGATTGTCACGATCTTCTGTCCCAAGGACCAAGTTGCCATGCTCCTTCAAGGTTGCTGGCTTTGAAGGCATGGCTTCAGGTTTGGAGGGACAGGGGCATCTGCGTCTATGATTCCTTTAATGCTTACAGCTAGACAGAAATAGGAATTTTGTACTCATCATAAAATTATTTTCTCAGAGTATGTTGAGGGACACAGGTCCCACCCCTCTGTGTTTGTGGTCTTACTCTCAGTACTGAGGCATGTTAGTCACAAGAGAGGTTATCCTGGGCCGACCTACAGTTTTTTTTTGCATGTGTCCGATTCTCCTGTATGTGTCAGCATAACCTGAAACAATTTTCTTAGGCATGCCTTTGCCCCATTTCCTAGAGCTCAGGCCTGGTAATAAGCTGCTCAGGTGCCCAGCACTGTAGTATGGGATGGACACGGGAGCGTGCATGTTTTACAAAAATAAGCAATAACCCTTGCAGTGCAGGCATATAGTTACATAGTCGGTAAGGTTGAATAAAGACACCAGTCCATTGTGTGTGTGTGTGTGTGTATGTGTATGCTTGCATGTGTGTATATCCCTGTATTTTGTGATTGTTAAGGTGCCCATCTAATAGTTTTTTTTTAAACTATCAATGCTCCCTGCTGATACTACTGCTTGTGGAAGAGAATTCCGCATCCTTACCGCTCTGACAGGAAAGAACCCTAGTATACACAGTTTAAGGTTAAACCGCTTCTCCCCCCAACTTCAATAAATGGCCACGTGTCTTTTTAAACTCCCTCTCACTGAAAAGTTTTTTTCCCTATGCTAGGGTCACCAGTAACCATTTTTTTTGCCCAGAGTTTAACTTTAAATTATGAGAAATTTCCTACCTTGCATGCATTTGCGGGAGTGATGTCATCGCGGCTCCAGCCAACCACAGCACCGGAGCCGTGATACCCTTAAGCAAGCCCCAGGCGACATGTCGGCGGCCTGAGGGGGAGACGAAGATGGCTGTGGGGGCTTCATTCTCGGGTAAGTAATTCATAATGAGCTAGTAAGCTATGCATACTAGCTCATTAAGCCTTTATCTTGCAGGGTGTGTTTTATTTTTTGTTATTTTTTGCAGGAGGGTTTACTTCCTCTTTAAAATTGACAGCATGGGACCCTTGGGTATTTATTGGTGGAGAGTTTGATATCCATTTCTGCAATATGAGTTTACAGGCTATATACATAGATTTCAGTGGCTCATTAAAGCTAGAATGTTACCATCACAGCCAGTCGTCAACTAACATCTTCAGATGGAATGGTCAGCAGTAGTTTCCTACGTATCGGTCTAAAAACTGATTTCTTTTTAAATGTAAAATGTCACAAAACACATACCTCCCAACATTTTGAGATGGGAATGAGGGCCTACAAGCAAACGTATGTAGGCATAGGACACGCCCCCTGCCACACCCCCTTAAAGGAGAATTAACCAAAAAAAAAAGGTTAATTAAATCCACAAGAGCTTTTTTTTACCACTACTATTCCTTTATTTTGCCTTTCAAAATTTACAATTGCAGCAATTTAGAATTTGGATGAAAGGTTTAGCATTGGGAAACACTTTTTGAAAGATAAAAAGTGCATTTTATATACAACTATATAGATCAGATCAAAATGAGGGACAAATGAGAGGGACAGAGGGACATTGCTCCAAATCAGGGACAGTTGGGAGCTATGCAAAACATGACACTTGTATGATGATGTCACAATGAAAACAACCATGCCCTGAACTGTGTTGCATACTATTACTAGTAATTGGGCCGTAAAGCCCCAGAAATAATTTATGATTTGTGAGTCAGGTAATGACTTTCAACCACAGTGACACATGCATCAGGTAATGACTTTCAATCAGAACTTTCTCTTTGCTTAGTGAAAGTTTGTCCTTATCATCTAATGAAAAAAACTCCACAAATGAGCTCATATCCATGCAATGCTGACTTCCATGCAGTGCTACCTAACAAAGTACCTTCTTTCAGTCTGCTTGTATAATGGCAGACTGTGAACATATGTTAGAGATGTAATATTTCACACAACACTGACATTTAACATTCACTTACTGGAAATTAACAGGCTGTTCCTCCTCACTGTGAATAATAAGTACTGTACATGAAAGAGCAGTTACATAAAAATACTGTAAGTACATTGGTATTTTTTCTTATGATAATTCAACTTTCTCTGACTAGCGTGACTCCCTAGGGCATTCAAATGTACTGCTGCCTGTTCTCCATAACTTACAGTGTATTTCAAGGCAGAGTGGAAAGAAAGTAATCATTTTGTACATCTTCCCTAGCTAGGATAAACACAGAAACGGTGTGCTTTTAAATACTTGAAGGTTCGGCACTCATTTTCCCCGGCCTCTATGGTCAGGGAAGAAGCTAACTGAGCACGATCTGTGCACCATTAGCTTTAATGTAATAGAGGGAGGCATCAGGGATCTAATAGACCCCAATGTCTCATTACAGAGAACCGGTTATAGCAAAAAGCTGATACATATGGGGATAAAACAAAGGTAAAGTGGTTATAAAGCCTAAACATTTTTTTTTACCTTAAAGTGTTACTAAACCCACAACAGTAAAATCTGTCTGTGTATGCAGCATAGCATGCTTGTTATACTCACTGTGGAACTTAAAGCGGAGGTTCACACAAAAATTTAACCTCCGCTTTTCGGAACCCTCCCCCCCCCTCCGGTGTCACATTTGGCACCTTTCAGGGGGGTGCAGATACCTGTCTACAGGGGTGGACTGACTCATCGGTGATTCGGTCACCGCCCGAGGGCCCGGAGCCATTAGGGGCCCGTGCCCGGCCCAACGAGAGGGCGTCTGTAATAATATAGCTAATGGCGCGCTGCTCTCCGCTGCCCCCCTCCAGTGTCCCCCTGTGTGTGACCCCCTCCAGTGTCCTGTGTCCCCCGTGTTCTTTCCTCCTCCCAGGGTCTCCCTGTATGCTTCCCCCCTCCCCAGTATCCCCCTGTGCCCTCTCTCCCAGGGTCTCCCTGTGCGCTTCCCCCCCCCCCCACAGTGTCCCCCTGTGTGCTCCTCCCCCCCACAGTGTCCCCCTGTATGCCCTCCCCCCCACAGTGTCCCCCTGTATGCCCCCCCCACAGTGTCCCCATGTATGCTGCCCCCCCACAGTGTCCCCCTGTATGCTGCCACCCCCCCAGGGTCCCCCTGTGTGTTCCCCCCACAGTGTCCCCTTGTATGCTCCCCCCACAGTGTCCCCCTGTGTGCTCCCCCCCACAGTGTCCCCTTGTGTGCTCTCCCCCCCACAGTGCTCTGCCCCCCCCACAGTGTCCCCCTGTATGCTGTCCCCCCCCCCACAGTGTCCCCCTGTGCCCTCTCCCCCCTCCCAGGGTCTCCCTGTGTGCTCCCCCCAGTGTCCCCCTGTGTGCTCTCCCCCCTCCACAGTGTCCCCCTGTATGCTCTCCCGCCTCCCAGTGTCTCCCTGTGTGCTCCCCCCCAATGTCCCCCTGTGCAGATGTGGCTTGGGATGCAGGGGGCCCCATGATCTTCTATTGCCCGGGCCCTATCAGTTGTCAGTCCGCCCCTGCCTGTCTAAGACAGGTATTTGCATCCACTTCCGGGCATAGACTCCCACGGAAGTCTACATCTCTTCCCGTCCCCCCGCGCTGTCTGCTGGGACACACACGGATCCCAGGAGATAACGGGGACCAGTTAGGACGCACAGTGCGACTCGTGCATTCGCAGTAGTGAACCGGGAAGTGAAGCCGCTACGCTTCACTTCCTGATTCCCTCACCGAGAATGGCGGCGGCAGACTGCCAACATCGCTTGACCCTGTGACAGGTAAGTGTCCATTTATTAAAAGTCAGCAGCTGCAGTATTTGTAGCTGCTGGCTTTTAATATTTTTTTTTTTGGTGGACCTCCTCTTTAAAGGAGTTGTAAAGCTTCACTTTTTTTTTTTTTTTTAAATAACAAACATGTCATACTTACCTCCACTGTGCAGCTCATTTTGCACACAGTGGCCCCGATCCACATCTTCTGGGGTCCCTCGGCGGCTCCTCCTAGCATCAGCTAACCCCCTCTGGGAAGCGCTCTCCCAAGGGGGTTAGCTTGCGGGCGCGCTCACGAGTCCTGTATCCCGCGTCCATAAGCCGCCGACTACAGGACTCGACCCTGCCCCCTGTGTCATTGGAGTTGATTGACAGCAGCACAAGCCAATGGCTGCGCTGCTATCAATCTATCCAATGAAAAGCCGAGAATAGTCGAGAAGACCAGGCCGACATCAAGTGTGTTCTCGACATGGGACTTTCGAGGGCTCAGGTAAGTAAACAGGGGGGGGGGGGGGGGGGCCTGCAATCTCCAAATGTTTTTTCACCTTAATGCATAGAAGGCGTTAAGGTGAAAAAAAACATGAATCTTTACAACCCCTTTAAGGGGTTAATCCTCTGCATTGCGTAAAAAGGCTGTTTTATCCTGTATGCACAGATACTTCCCTCCTGCACTGTATTTGGGGAAAGCCAGCTAATGCAGGCAGGGTAGCCAACCTGCAAATGCTCAGTTGTGTCTCACTGGCTTTGCTAAGGCAGCAGGAGCTACTGGCTCCCGCTGCTGTCAATCAGAGCCAGTGACGGGTGCGCAGGGCCGAGTCCCTCTGTCTGTGTCAGTAGATGCAGACAGCAAGGCTCAGGAGTGAGACCGCATGAGTACCCCCATGGAAAGTGGCTTTCTATGAGGCACTCGGCGGGGGGGGGGGGGAGCACCAGCAGGGGGCCCAAGAAGAGGAGGTAATGGCATCCCAGTCTTAGCCTGAAGGGTTCAATATTGCGTTGGCCCACCATTTGCAGCTATAACAGCTTCAACTCTTCTGGGAAGGCTGCCCACAAGGTTTAGGAGTGTGTTTATGGCAATGTTTGACCATTCTTGTAGAAGCGCATTTGAGCAGTCAGGAATTGATGTGGACGAGAAGGCCTGGCTCGCAGTCTCTGCGCTAATTCATCCCAAAGGTGTTCTATCGGGTTGAGGTCAGGACGGACTCTGTGCAGGCCAGTCAAGTTCCTCCACCCTCAACTCGCTCATCCATGTCTTTATGGACCTTGCTTTGTGCACTGGTGCCCAGTCATGTTGGAACAGGAAGGGGTCATCCCCAAACTGTTCCCACAAATTTTGGAGCATTAAAATTGTCCAAAATATCTTGGTATGCTGATGCCTTAAGAGTTCCCTTCACTGGAACTAAGGGCCCAAGCCTAACCTCTGAAAAACAATCCCCCACACCGTAATCCCCCCTCCGCCAAATGATTCGGTCGAGTGCACAAAGCAAGGTCCATAAAGACATGGATGAGCGAGTTTGGGGTGGAAGAACTTGACTGGCCTGCACAGAGTCCCAGCCTCAACCTGATAGAACACCTTTGGGATGAATTAGAGGAGAGACTGCGAGCCAGGCATTCTTGTCCACATCAGTGCCTGACCTCACAAATGCTCTTTTGGAAGAATGGTCAAACATTCCCATAGACACTCCTAAACCTTGTGGACAGCCTTCCCACAAGAGATGTTATAGCTGCAAAGGGAGGGCCAACTCAATATTGAACCCTATGGACTAAGACTGGGATGCCATTAAAGTTCATGTGCGTGTAAAGGCAGGTGTCCCAATACTTTGGTAATACAGTGTATATTGTACATTCACATCAGTCCCTGCCCTCAATGAGGTTACAATCCAAGGTCCCTTTCACACTTGTGCAAACTCACATGACAAATTGTACCGCATGATTTCCAATGAGTACTGTTCATATCTGTGCAATTTCAAGTCAGTCCCTGCACTACTTTGGTCTGACTTTGATGCGACTTGAGGACTATAGACCTCAAGATTACACAGGCATAGCTTCAAGTCACATCGAAGTAATGAGACTTTCAGGTCATACAAGTGTGAAAGGGGCCTAACTCACATTCATATACTAGGGCCAGATTAGACAGGAGCCAATTAACCTACCAGCATGTCTTTGAAATGTGGGAGGAAACCCACACAGGCACAGGGAGAACATGCAAACTCCAGGCAGGTAGTGCCATAGTTGGGATTCAAACCAACAACCCTGGTGCTGCTAGGCGGAGGTGCTAACCACTGTGCTGCACTACACATATTACAGCATCCTGCAACTACACATACGGCTGTTTGCAGGCGCTATTTTTAAAACTTTAGCGCCTGCAAAGCGCCTCAGTGCTGACCTGTAGGGGCTTTTGAAGAATTGCCTATGGAAAATAATTCTAAGGTCATTATCTCATCGGTTAACTTTAAGGCAGTTGATGTTATAATTTGGGTCTCACCCAACCAGCAGGACGAGCGCTGGCCGAAAAAATAAACAAAAAAAAAGAGCGCCAAAATTTTTTTTTTCCCACAAATAGAGATTTCCTTTGGTGGTATTTGATCACCTCTGCGGTTTTCATTTTTTTTTATAAACTAAACGCAGATAGATTTATTTTCATTCAAGCTGCGGGCTGAAAATAAAAAAATCTTACAGATTCTTCCATCCACGCTATACAGCATGGACAAATCTGCAGTGCTGGCTATTGCATTCTGACAGCCAGTGTTTTGCAGACTATTTTCCACCCAGCCATTTCAATTTTGCAGTCAAAAGATGTCAGGTGGTGGTTGCCAACAGGGCCACCCGCTAAGAACATTTTGGATGGTTTTCTATTCCCATAGTTAGCTAGTCTATTAAAACTCTGATAAGCACAATGATATAAGGTTAGCAAAGAAAACACACTGCTTAGTAAAACAATGTCTTATTTATTTCCCAAGAAAATAGGAATATGCTAGCATGGAAATACTATAGAGAATTATACAGAGTATATAACAAAAGAACATCAAAGATACTTATCACAATGCTTTCCTCGAGATATTGTTTTGTCGGCTGAGCTCAGGATGGCAAAAGAGAGGGAGCTCTCTGACTCGTTCAGCCCTTTATACTTCAATCATACACCATCCAGACCCAACCCCATTGCCATCCCATCTAGACTTTTGATGAATCACAGTATTTATGGGGCAGTCCTCCTCAATATATTATATTACTGTCCGTCCTGCTGCATTGGACTCTAGGGGCAGCATTGTCCATGTCTATGTATCCTGGTCAATCTTCAATGCCTTTGATCTTTTGATCTTCTGTAGCAGGACATTCATCAATCATCATGTCAGCTATGGTCCCTTTCAAGCTTGCTTGCATAGCGTTATAACAACAGACAGTCCAGAGCCAAGCTTTGTTCAGCCTTGATGGAGGCCTGATCTCTTCTTTCAAATATGCTACAAAGCTTTGATGTGTAACTCGTTACATTCCAGACCTGGTATCAACCAGGAAGAACATCAGACCTTTACCCTTTAAAGCCATGGAACTGCAAGTATCAGCATGGCTGATCTTTGGGAATAGGAAACAGATATGTAACAGATCTATGACAGATCCAATTCAAACCCTGGTTAATACCAAAACACTGTTACCAATAAACGCAGTAACATTGACAGAGAAACTCCAGAAATATGACATTAGACCATGTTGCCTTCCAACATGCAGTACAAATTATACTCCCTGTTATGCTCAGCGGGCAGTACCTCCATCCAAACATAATCCATTCAAGTGAATGAGGCTGTGCCACTACCCTCCTTCAACTGTAGTTGGAGCACGGTGGTGAGGACTTTTAGGGGTTAAACAGGCAGAGAAAAGGTGACATATTTTCATATCACCACCTGTCAAACATCTTATGAAAAGTGATCCACCACGGTTTAGGAGATATCCCTGTATTTGCATGTGCCGTTGTCATCGACACATGTGCAGTTAAAGCAGAGGTTCATACAAAAATTGAACCTCCACTTTTCGGAACCCTCCCCCCCTCCGGTGTCACATTTGGCACCTTTAAGGGGGGGTGCAGATACCTGTCTAAGACAGGTATTTGCATCCATTTCCGGGAATAGACTCCCACGGGGGTGTCTACGCCTCTTCCAGTCCCCCCCCCCCCCCCACTGTCTGCTGGGACACACGCGGGTCCAGAGACAGGAGGGACCATTTCTTATTGCGCAGTGAAGCTGCAAGGCTTTATTTCCTGATTCCCTTAACCGAAGATGGCAGCATCCGAGGACCGAGGGACGGTTCGTCTCGGGTGCCGTCATAGCGGGCTCCTTGGACAGGTAAGTGTCCTTATTTTAAACGTCAGCAGCTGCAGTATTTGTAGCTGCTGACTTTTTGCGGGACTTCTGCTTTAAGCAAACTGAAGCAATGGCATGTACGTGCCGTTGCTTCAGTTAGACTGTGCCGTTACCGGCGGCTCCCGCGCGCATGAGCAGGAGTGATGTCATCGTGGCTCCGGCCAATCACAGCGCCGGAGCCAGCGATATCCGGAAGTGACCCCCGGGAGAGATATCAGCCGCTGGAGCGGTGAACGAGGACCGCTGCAGGGGCTTCGATCTAAGGTAAGTAATTCATAATAAGCTAATATGCTATGCACACTAGCTCATTATGCCTTTGTCTCGCAGGTTTTTTTTTTTTTTTTTTTTTATAGGGTTTACAACCCACTTTAAAATGTACAAATGCAACAGTTTAGAAATTGGATGAAAGGTTTAGAACTGGGGAACACTTTTTGAAAGATAAACAGTACATTTATATACAACTATGAAGATCAGACCAAAATGAGGGACAAATGAGGAGGAAAGAGGGACAGATGGACATTGCTCCAAATCAGGGACAGTTGGGAGCTATGCAGTTGAGGAAAGTGGGAGAAATGCAAACATAGCTCCTGACTTCCCATACACTGCATCCTGGTTCATGCTCAGTGATGTAATGGACTGCAGCCATAAGGTCACCATGGCAACCAGAGTGTTTGGCAGCAATGTCTCTGTGCCAGTCCTCTGCACACCACGTGCCCCCATCCCTCCCTCCTCTCTGCGGGCCGCCTGCACTGCTCCCTCCTCTCCGCCAGGGGGCGCCGGTGTCCTCCCGGCTGGTGCGCGTCCTCTCTCGTCCCCCCGCCTCTCCTCTCGTCGGGCCGGACATGGCAGTGACAGCGGAGCTGGGGGCACACGGAGCCGGGCCGCGCAGCAGGCAGGAACCGGACGGCGGGGAGAACAGGTGGCCGGTGGCCTTCCCTCCTTTGCAGCGCGGACTGTACTGAGGAGCCGTGTCGGCAGGCCGGGGAGAGCGGAGGACGGAGGGAGCTTGTGCCGCCAACCCGGCATGAGGAACCCCCTGGTAAGTAGACTGCAACAAGGGCACCGCCGGGGCCACATGCCGAGTCCGTCCCCTAGAGGGCAGCACAGCGCCCGGGTGACGTCACTGACCTCCCCGGGACTGATGGCACTCGCCTGCTGCAGGGGAACCACTAGTCCCAGCATGGACTGCCAGCTCAGCGTCCATAGAGGGCGCCATTGCGTCACCCTTAGTCTATAGAGCGGGATGCCATCGGCAGGGACTACAAATCCCAGCATGTCCTGCTAGGAGAATATTGGTAGAGGGTGCAGAGTGTCTATGGGTAATCAGGGAGCTGCAGAATGAGTGCTGACAGCGGCAACTACAGATCCCAGCATGCCCTGTGCAGAATGACCCCGATAGAGGGTACTATAGTGTCTATTGGTAATCCTTGACCTCTAGAATGAGTGTTGCAATCAGAGGAACTACAAATTCTAGCATGCACTGCAAGGAATAGTGCTGATGGACTGTGCCACAGTGTCTATATGGGTAACTAGGGAACTTAGTAGTCAGGTGAACTACAAGTCCCAACATGCACTGCAAAATATAACACTTGTCTGTGGGTAATCCTTGATCTCTATAATGAGTGCTGCAATCAGAGGAACTACAAATGCCAGCATGCACTGCAAGGAATAATACTGATTGTGCCACAGTGTCTATGGCAGTAATGGCGAACCTTGGCACCCCAGATGTTTTGGAACTACATTTCCCATGATGCTCATGCACTCAGAAGTGTAGTGGAGCATCATGGGAAATTAGTTCCAAAACATCTGGGCTGCCAAGGTTCACCATCACTGGTCTATGGATAACCAGTGAGCTTTATAGTGAGGTGAGTGCTGGCATCAGGGGAACTACAAGGCATCAGGGGAACTACAAGTCCCAGCATGCACTGCTCAGTATAATACCGATGGATGGTGTCACAGTGCCTATAGGTGACCAGTGACCTCTATAGTGAGTGCTGGCATCAGGAGAACTACAAGTCCCAGCGTGCACATTTAGGACTAATACCAAAGGAGGGTGCCACGGTGTCTATGGATAACCAGGCAGCTCTATAGTGAGGGAGGTATACAGGTCTCGATCTGTGCCATTACACGTGTACACTGAGTGTGTGTGACCCTCCTGATCCCATTTATAGTCTTCTTCCCTCGGTGCTCTGAGCTGTACACACATGTCCTAGTAGATCTGGGCTGAGTACTGCCCCAGTGCTGTACGTGTATACCCAGACTGGTATAATACCCGCTTCATGTGACGGTTGGCAGAGCATAACCTGTGAGTGAGCAGAGCAACATCTGCAGCTTCTTTTCTGCCATTTACTTTCTATTTCTAAGGACTACATATCCCATGGTACCTTGCTGCCTGCAAGCAGTGATTCCTGTACCGACTCCGCCTCCTGAAACTCCTCCTCTCAGCACCTCTGTAGTTTATATGGCAGGTTCTGTGAAATGTGTGACACAGCAGTGCTACTCACAGGACATAGTGACTACTTGTCAGAGAATTTAGGAAGTAAATATGGATCTTCACAAATAAGGATGAGCTCAGGCGTGTTCGCATTCTCCACGTGCAGAGCCCGCCAGGAAGTCTGCACAGCGCTAATCAAAGGCAGTGAGACATTGCCCCGATGTGTGGCTGCAGAGATCGGACAATGTCTCACTGCTTGTGATTAGCGCAGCGCTGTGCCGACTTCCTGGCGGGCTCTGCACGTGGAGCGTGCGAACACGCCTGAGCTCATCCCTAATCACAAAGTAACCTTACAAACTTTTAGGTCTATCAAATAATAGGAGTAGGTTAGAAATAATTGAAATACAATGTATAATTGCAATATGATGTGGAAGTAAATTCAGCGGTCAGCAATGGTACAAAGCATAGAAAAGTTATTTACAAATTAAATAAATAGATTTTTTTTTTTTTTTTTTTAATTTTGCGCTTTTTCAATGTGAAATGTGTAAATATATGTTAATATATATGTGGAAAATATTCACTAACAAAGCAAACAAAAAAAAGTTTTAATTGTTTATAAAATAGATGTGAACAAAAAAAAAGCAGGAAAATGATTAACCCTTTCATGACTAAGCCTATTTCTGACATTTGGTGTTTACAAGTTAAAATCCCTATTTTTTTGCTAGAAAATTACTTAGAACCCCCAAACATTATATATATATATATATATATATATATATATATATATATATATATATATATATTTTAGCAGAGAATCTAGAGAATAAAATGGTGTTGGTTGCAATATTTTTTGTCACACGGTATTTGTGCAGCGGTGTTTTAAACGCAATTTTATGGGAAAAGGGACACTTTCATGAATTAAAAAAAAAAAAAAACAGTATAGTTATCCCAATTTTTTTTTTGTATAATGTGAAAGATGATGTTATGCCAAGTAAATAGATACCAAACATGTCACGCTTTATAATTGCACGCACTCGCTTTGCACGCTTTTAGCCGCATCGGTTGTTATCCTTGGAAAGCCAATCGCCGGCTCTAAACAACGGTACCGGGATGATGCCTGCAGCTGCAGGCATCATCCCGGTATAACCCCGGAAAGCTGAGTACGCAGATGTGCGTACGGTCGGCGGGAAAGGGTTAAATGAAGAGAATAGGGAGTTAATTAAGGCTGATTAGAGTAAATTAAGAGTTAATAAGGGGTTAAACGGAGGAACATTTGTTCATCCCTTTGATCTGCAGATGAAGAAAGATTAAAAAAGAAACAATGTTTTTTTTTATTTTAGTGTTTCAGTGGCTGAGCAATGTTGTTAATAAACATTGCAGGCTGTTTTTTTTTTTTGACAGCTCCAATTACCGGACTTCATTAACACTTCAGCTGTCAACAGGGGAGATCCACTGACAGCTCAAAGAACCGAGCCTGAAAGTATCGGTTTCAGGTATCGGTGCATTTGCAGGAGTACCGATACTTGTGCAAATACTCGGTATCGGCACCGATATCGATACTAGTATTGGTGCAACCCTAGTTAGCGTTCATTTATTTTTTTAGTGAAAATGGTAGTTTTTTTTTTTTTTTTATCTAAAGTTTAGCTTCAATAACTAAGAGGTAGAAATGAGAATTCTGGACCGAAACCAGAAATTCAGGATGCAATTCTGAAACTGAAATGGACAGTTTAAAAATAAAAAAATATATATTTTATATATAATTGTAATATATTAGACTTTTTTTAATTTAATATCATGAATTTAAATTAATATGAATTCATTTTCTGCCACTACACTCACCATTTTGGCCGATAGGCTGCTTTCACACTGAGCAGTTTTTGAAGCGCTTTTGCGTTAAAAATAGTGCAGGAAAATCTCAAGAAAAATCCATCCCTTTAAATTCTATGCATGTCTTCACACTGGTCCTTTGCACTTCTGTTATGAATCCTGCTTGCCTGCATTTTTGGTGCATATTCGGTCAGTTTAAAAAAAAAAATCAGACCAAACGCTCAACTCCCCATTGAAAACGCAGCAAAAACCCACCCATGTTACGTTTTTGATGTGTTTTTTTGAGTCACTTGACCTATGAAAAGTGCACGGTAAAGGCGGTAAAATAGTGTCAGTAGCGTGATTTTTCGGCGGCCATAAGCAGCACCTTTTTTTTTTCTATTGGCACAACACCGATAACCCTATTTTCAGTTCAGTTCATCCTTAATTTTCTTTCATTTCCTGTAGTATTTAGAGGTCAGTAAGCAAACAGAAATCTTATCAATAGGACATGGCAAAAAAATAGAGAAAAACCCTTCAGGGTTAATCCTAACTAGTGTAGGTGCTAATATAATAATCCCATTGCAAAAGCGTAGTGTGTGCGCTGTTTAATACACTGGCCTTCTTTTCCTCTTCCAGCTTCTGCTGGCATCACTCTCCATCTCCAGGTTGCTAGAAAGGTCCCAGGCAAAGTGCTTTTAAAGTGCCGTGTATGGACAATTTTTTTTTTTTTTTATTTTTTTTTTTTTAAAGATGTATGGAAAATTTTGGGTACCATATTTCGTCACTATTTTTCTGGCACGCAGTTTTAACCACTTGCCTACCAGGCACCAACACCCCCCTCCCATCCAGACCAATTTTCAGCTTTCGGTGCTCTCACGCTTTGACTGACAATTACTCAGTCATGCAACACTGTACCCAAATGAATTTTTTGTCCTTTTTTTCCCACAAATAGAGCTTTCTTTTGGTGGTATTTGATCACCTCTGGGTTTTTTATTTTTTGCGCTATAATTGAAAAAAGACTGAAAATTTTGAAAAAAAACACATTTTTCTTTGTTTCTGTGATACAATTTAGGAAATTGTAAATTTTTCTTCATAAATTTTGGCCACAATTTATACTGCCACATATCTTTGGTAAAAATAACCCAAATTAGTGGAAATTATTTGGCCTTTGTGAAAGTTACAGACTCTACAAACTGTGGTGCGAATTATACAAAATTGATCACACCTGATGTACTGGTGGCCGATCTCATTTCTTGTGACCCGAACAAGCCAGGAAAGTACAAATACCCCCCAAATGACCCCTTTTTTGAAAGTAGATATTCCAAGGTATTTAGTAAGAGGCATGGTGAGCTTTTTGATGTTGTCATTTTTTCCCACAATTCTTTGCAAAATGAATTATTTTTTTATTTTTTTTCTACAAAATTGTCATTGTAATAGGTTATTTTTCTCACATGGCATGTGTATACCACAAATGACACCCCAAAATAAATTCTGCTACTCCTCCTGAGTATTACGATACCACATATGTGGGACTTTTCCACAGCCTGGCCACTTAGAGAGGCCCAACATGCAGGGAGCGCCATCACGTGTTCTAGGAGCATAAATTACACATCTAAATTGTTGACTACCTATTACACTTTTGAAGGCCCTGGAGCACCAGGACAATGACACGTGACACTGACGTGGCACTGATGACACGTGGCACTGATGACACGTGACACTGACGTGGCACTGATGACAGATGGTACTAATACGGGGCACTGAAGACACGTGACACTGATGACAGATGGCACTAATATGTGGCACTGATGAGAGATGGCACTCATACATGGCACTGATATCACGTGGCACTAATATGTGGCACTGATGAGAGATGGCACTAATACGTGGCACTGATGACACATGACACTGATGACAGATGGCACTGATACGTGGCATTGATGACAGGTGACACTGATAACAGATGGCATGTGACACTGACAGGTGGCACTGATGACAGATGGCACTAATATGTGGCACTGATGACGGATGGCACTATGTGGCACTGACTACAGGTGGCACTGACTACAGGTGGCACTGACTACAGGTGGCACTGGGGATGGCACTGGCAGATGGCACTGGCGATGGCATTGGGGACAGATGGCATTTGATTGAAATTTTTTTTTTTTAAAACTTACGGCGCTGCAGCCGTTCATCTCCCCCTCCTCACACGCTGTCTCTGTGTGAGGAGGAGGAGCGGCGCTGAGAGATGATCTCATATGTTTACATATGAGATCATCTCTCATTGGCCAGGGCGATCGCACTGTAAACGGCCGCTGTTATTGGCCGTTTACAGCGATCTGTGATTGGCCGTGTCCGAGGGACACGGCCAACACAGAATTTCCCTGCTGCGCGCTCGTGAGCGCGCACAGGGAACGAGGAAAGGGGAGGCCGTCATATGACGGCCTCCCGGGATTTCACATCCGCGCTGTGGCCATCATTCGGCTACGGCCGGATGCGAAGTGGTTAAAGTGGGGTGCCCCTTAAATTTTATTTTTTTTTTAAAAAGTCAGCAGCTACAAATACTGCAGCTGCTGACTTTTTTAATAATCGGACACTTACCTGTCCCAGGGTCCAGCGATGCGGGGGAGCGAAGCCCCCCCTTGTTCCCCGCTCCGCTCGCGGCGCCGACACTCTTAGGCCTCATGCACACGGACGTTTTAAAAAACGGGCTGTAAAGCTAGGTTGGACGTCTGGAAAAAGCAGTCTAAAAAAACGTGACTTTTACCGCGTTTTGCATTGGCGTTTTTGCACGTTTTTTAGTGTCAGCGTTAATTAGCGTTTTACACATCTCTAATTTACTATACAGGGATTACAGTGTCCAATCAACTTTTTGCGCGTTTTTGAGCGTTTTTGCGCGTTTTTACTCGATTCGCGTTTTTACAGCTCTAGCCCAGGGCCACGGAACGCTCTGGTCCTGGGTTTTTTTTACAGCTTAAAAACGCCTATGCCATTTGCAGCTCAAAAACGCCTAGGTGGGCATGAAGCCATAGACTAACATGGACAGGCGTTTTTAAGCTGCAAAAAAACGCTCAAAAACGCGGCTGCAAAAACGTCCGTGTGCATGAGGCCTTACTGTGGGCACTCGGCTGTGGCCTCACAGCCAGGCACCCACTGCGGATGCGTGAGCGGCGCGCCGCGATACGCCGCGCAGTCGCCTGGGACCTGTCACGTGTCCCAGATGACTGACTGCGGTGAGGGGAAATGATGTCAGTGCCCGGGCACTGAAGGAGGCAGACTAGGAGGGACCCCCTAACAACAGGCATTTAGAGGTGAGTAAAATGTTTATTTTGTTCCAATTATTTTATTTTTTATTTTTTTTAATGAATTTTAAGCCATTTTGTTTTTTTTGGGGGAAAAAACACTTTAAGGCTTGACATATTGAGTTTGTATTTACTCATCGCTACCCAACCTCATCTTTTATATGTTACCAAAAGATGGGGTACTACTGTATATTGTGGTGTTTTGTGTTCACTATATTTTATTGTATTTTCCACTGAAAATATGTGCATTTGGTAAACATGCTCTAATATCATGTGACATAAAAAACAAAATGCAACCATTATATTCTCCAGGGTCTCGCTTTCAGAAATAATACTTGGGGATTTTAACACATTTTCACGCCTAAAACATGCATTTAACACCTGAAACTGGTTCTGGTAGTTAAGTGGCTAAAATATAACTAAATGCAAAATATATATATATATTTTTTTTTTGATAGAGTGGTAAAGTGTTAGGCTTTTCCTGCTTTCTGTGTCCCTTTTAGGGAGATTCACCCTCTTTATTTGTCCTGTTATGAATGGGTGTAAAAGAAAATTCCACATTTTGGGTTGTCACCAGAACGCTAATAAAGGGGAAATATTCTCCGGTGACAACAAGGGATTCCCTCGCTTTGTTGGACAGATTTCCTCCCACTTCCTGTTTGTGTTATAGGACAGGAAGTGAAGGGAAATCTCTCCAATGAGACACAAAATAAACTGTCAGGTGTGATCGCCCTCTCTTACTGTGTCCACAATTTATATTAAAAAAAAAAAAAAACAAGTTTACCTGTAGTTCTACTTTAATGTATGTTGTGTGAGAAGCATTTGGGTGAGTGAAAATTTCCCTTCTGCAGAGTTACAATATATTGGAATGGATTGATTCCCTATTCCCAGTGGTGATGTTAATGTACCATTGTACCACTGGTCTCATGATACGGAGTGGTGCCTTTTATTGCGGCAGAATTGATTTCTTATTAGCTGCAGTAAAAATAAAATGGAGGTTTTAAAACGTCACTTCATGAATTGACATTATTGCTATAAATTATACTGTTTAGGTTTAGAACATTTTCACTTGTTATATAAAAGATCAATTCAAAATTGATTGCTTTTTCAGATTTCTGCTTCTGTCATTGTTTTGTCATCACTGACAAATAGTAGCAGAATCATTTCGCACTAAAGGCTTAGTCCACTATTGTTGCCATGTTACCCTATACATGAAACATGGTTACATTCCCAAATTCCTCACCCTCAAATAGCCCCCCCCCCACCCACCACACTTACCTAAATCCCGGGGTGCTTCCGTCTGGAGTGTCCTGCACAAGAACTCGCCACAAAAGGTGCATGCAGTATTTTATGAAACAATTGTGTCACCATGCAATGCGTTGTGCTGCAACACAGGTGCGTTGGCACGGTGTGCTTGGGTGCTATTAGAAATTATTGGCACACCAATGCACAAAACATGCATTACTGCAGTTTTACCACTTTAGAGGAATACTTTGGAGAATTATTTTGTGTTCACAGGTTCCATTCCAAATTTAGTTTGTGTTCCAGACTTTTCAGTACTATGAGGGCCACGTTGTATATTTTACAAATATTTGCAAGCCTAAAAAAAAGAAAATCGGTTTATAAATGAATTATTAATATATAAATGAACGAATTCGTTTTACTTGGGGCTTTTTGGTAATCTGTATGATGTGACCCAGAAACTCTCTCAGGCACCCCCTTACATCAAGGTCCCCATTAGAGTTCTTTGAGCCCTCCCCCCCTTCATCTGGTTACCCATTAGAGCTCCCCCCCCCCTTACATCAGGGTCTCATCAGAGTTTCCCCCTCTTACATCCGGGTACCCCCCCCTTACTTTACACAATGTGGCGGGAGCCTAGAGAGCCCAAGAGCTTGGCTGTAGCAGCAGGGGGTCTGCTTGGACAAAGTGCTGTCCTTCTGTGATACTAGGGCAAGCAATTAGAGTATGTATACCCAACATTTCATGTTCCTGATATGTGCCTGCTGTAACATGTACTTGTATGAAGCAGTATGCCATTCTTTGTATCGCTTCCTGCACGCATCATGCACGCCTCCTGCGGTGTGCATCGGATTCGCTCTCTGACCGCTGTGTCCCCTGGACACAGCTGATCACAGATCGGGGGAAAAGGGCCAATCAGAGTGGCCCTTTACCATGTGATCAGCTGTGTCCAATCACACATAAACAGACTTGCCGGTTATCTTCAGTCCTTTCCTCCCTCGCTGTGTTTGTGGGAGGAAAGGAGAGCAGTTAAAGTGGTTGTAAGCCCTTACAGACCACTTTGACCTACAGGTAAGTTTAGATTAAGGCTTACCTGTAGGTCCAAGAAATATCTCCTAAACCTGCACTGTTTAGGAGATATTTGCAAAAAGAGAGGCACCGCTGTCTACGGCCCATGCGCCGTAGACAGCGGCACACAGGCGCACTGAGCTTGCCGCGGCTAACGGCGATATGCCGTTAGTGGCGGCTCCCGTGCGCATGCTGGAGCCGCAATACCCAGAAAGAAGATGGACAGCGGTATAGTAGCCCATTCTGCTTTACCTTTGCAGGGAAACAGAGGAAGTAAACCCATCAGGGTTTACTTCCTCTTTAACCTGCAAGCCCTTCAGCACGTCGTTTACACTGATTATCAGCACACATCCGAAAAGAAGAAAAATTACTTATTTGCAAAATGTTAGAACAGAAGCTGAGAAAAAAGTTTTTTTCTTTTCAAAATGTTTGGTCTTTTTTGTTTGTTTTAAAAAAAAAAAAAAAAAGTGGTTATTTACATACCCCCAGGAGAAAGCGCTATCTGTCTAAAAAAAAAAAAAAAAAATATGGGAGAAGGGGGTAAAAGGGCCCGGCATTGAAGTGGTTAATAATGTACACTGGCAGTCCTAGCTTCCAATGTCAGTACAGTGACAACACACCTGGGGAACCTGCACAGGAGACTAAGGATAAGAGGGGTGGAGAAGGGGGTTGTGAATTGCTGGGGAGAAAAGGAGGCCATAGGCTGACCTGTGTGAGAGACCACTGACGCCATCTGTGGGTAGGATAAAATAAGTTAAAAATCTATGGGTTGGGTGCATTTATCACCTGGGTCACTGGTGTTTAAATTTATGCCCCAATCGTTCTCTTTAGCGGCATCTGCAATAATAATTCTATATGAAAACAATATCTAATTTACATTGTACATACACTTTGGCATTTTTCTGAGTGGTCTTCAGCTAACTTGTCACTAAATACCAGCGGCTTATTGTTAACTTCGTAAGCCTAAAATCATTGGACTAAAACACAGGATGCCATTATAGGGTGGAGAACAAAATGCCTTTCTGAGTAAACATCTTAAAGTCGATCTGTCGCCTCTACAACATGGGTGTTTTGTCTCCTGAAGTCTTCATCACGGGAACGCTCTGTAGAATTCAGCATTCGTCATCGGAAGAGAAGCAGAGATTTAGCAAGTTCGGTTGTTTTAGTAAATTGATTGACTTTTTAGTTATGTTGTTTGACAGATCTGGTTTTAGCTGGTTGTACACAATGAGCACATTACACACAGTAGAATAACTAAAAGCTCAATTCTGGTTTCATTTTTTTTCTTCTGTGCCATGGTCCGCCAGCTGGTTGACCACTTGAAGACGAGCCCTTTTTCTGACCCTTCTCACATACATGTAAAAATCTGTATTTTTTTTTTTTGCTAGAAAATTACTTAGAACCCCCAAACCTTATATATATTTTTAGAGAATAAAATGTTGGGTGTTACATTTTTTTTTTATTTCACACGGTATTTGCACAGCGTTTTTTCAAATGCAATAAAAAACACAAAAAAAAAACGCATGTATTGAATTTTAATGCACAAAAATGCAATATAATACCCAATTGTTTCGTCAATTATAAAAGCTAATGTTACGCCGATTAAATGGATGCCGAACATGTCATGCTTTCAAACCACCAGAAAGACGTGCATATATGTAAGGAGCGCCAGACCAAAAGATTCATTTATTGATATTGTGTTAAGACAGCCAACGTGTTTCAGGGGTCAATGGAACTCCCCCTTCATCAGGGTTTCAGTTATAATTGAAAACCTTCAGTGTCTTCAAAGTAAGCCTTTCCTGTTTGAATCTGTGCAGGGAAGATGATTGCTGGATTACGATCCCTGGCCAGCAGTGTCTGCATCAGCAGTCAAAACGTTAGAATTGCGCACGCCCGTAGAACGGCGACAAACTATGTAAATTATATTGTCCATAGGCAATGCTTTAAAATCCTTTTACAGGCTACCACTTTAGATTTACACAGGAGGTCTAGTGCTAGAATTATTGTTCTCGATCTGACGTTTGCGGTGATACCTCACGTGTGGTGTGATTGCTGTTTATGTACATACCCGGCTATAGCCGGTAGCAGTAATCATTGTATTCTGCTGGCTGGGTAGGCTCCCTGCACCATTCCCCCCCCCCCCCCTGTGGTGGAAGGAAGAAAAATTGGGCAGCTTGAGGGGAAGGGGGGTTACTGGATAACAACATTACTGAACTATGGCAATGCCCTTTATCTAGAGTCCATGTGTAATAAATCAGACTATGGACAGTCTATTGAATTGCAGATGCTTTCTAGTGAATTATACTAAAATTAACTAGAAACTACCACATCTATACATCATAAGTCAGGATATCCCCACATTGTATTGTATGTATGATTGCAGTTTGTGTATAGAAACATTCAATACTGCAGTGAACATAAACTATATTATAGGCAGGATAATCCTTCATTTTGGCTGTTGTCAGTTTTGCTTTTTCTTGTGATTAAAAGTGTGAAGGCGTGCAATCATTGCCAGGGATTACACAGCTAATGACAACATCTCACATTAAGGTTTCATCTGGGCAAACAATCTACTGTGCCATATGAATAATAATTTTGATCCAGTACAGAGAGTTCAGTAAAACTTTGGTAAGTTTGAATGCAGAAAATGGAAAAAAAATTTTTTTTTTTTTCTTTACTGCTTTCCCATCATTCTTTGCACTTTAGCAGTAACTTTTAGCGCCCTTTCACACGGGGAGGACTCCGGCAGCGGATCCGCCTGCTCAGCAGGTAATCTGTCCGCTGAGCAGATGGATGACAGGTCCGTGTCCGTTCCGCTTCTGCAGAGTGGACACGGACACAGCTTGCTGTTCTATGGGGTGGAGAGATGGAAACAGATCACCTGTCGTTTCCATCGGACTGTCATTTGATCTGCCATACGGATTGGGAGCAGATTATTATCCATCTGTCTTTAGCAGACAGAACCGGATGAGATGTCCGTTAACATCCGACGCTCCATTGAGGGCAATAGAGGGTCCGATCGGGTCCGCCTAAAAAACTGCCAGGTGGACTCGATCGGTCCGTTTGTGTGAAAGGGGTCTTAAAGTGGTTGTAAACTCTGTTACACCACTTGTACCTACAGGTAAGCCTATAATAAGGCTTAACTGTAGGTGCTGTAAATATCTCCTAAACTTGCACAGTTTAGGAGATATTCACTATATGCGCTGCTGCCAACATCATCGGCGCACTGAAGAAATGGCATGCTCTTTAGTATCCACGCCGTGACTGGTGGCATGCGTGGGAGTGACGTTATCGTGGCTCTGGCCAATCACAGCTCCGGTGAAAGATGTCGGCCATGGGATCGGAGTGCGGGCTGCACTCTGCAGGGCATCGTTCTAAGGTAAGTATTTCATAATGAGCTAGTATGCATTGCATACAAGCTCATTGTGTCCTTTGTCTTGCATGTTTTTTATTTTTTTTTATTTATTTATTATTTTTTTTCCGGAAGTTTACAACTTCTTTAAGCCGCCAGACTTTGACACTACTTTGTGATATTCAATCTTAAAGCCAAAGTTTACCTACAAAAAACCCCCCACAAAATAAGGATCTATGCATGGAGGAGGGGTGGATGATTGAAAGGACCGCCCCCTTCATTTAAAGAACTTGTTTTATTCATAGCTGTAGTAATGGCTTTCTATGAAAGAAGGAACTGGGCAGAAACAGTGGGTGAAGTCAGGCACTCTTGATGTAAGCCTGTGACAGCTCCTCAGTACTATTAACCCCTGACAAACTGTTTTTTTTTGCAGTTAAAGATAGGCTTTTTATATGTACCGTTTTCCTTTTGATGGCTATTTTTGTTTTTGTTTTTGTTTCCTGTTGTAAAATGCCTGTTTCTAAAGCTCAGTAGCTCAAGCTGAAATGTACATATCGTGAATGGGGCTATATCAATATACGTTTCTTTTAAAATGTAACTGGTTTTGTTTAATTAAAAGAAAAAAAAAAAAAGACATCTTGTATGGAATCTTAGTACATTTTATATCAAATTCCTATTTAGAGATATTAGACACCCTTTTCTTATTTATTACGTTTTGCTGCAAGTAGGACAGTGCAGAGATTTTTGTCTTTTAGACCTGGTTCACATTGCTGCGATTTGACATGTCAAATCGGCGCCAATGGCACCGTCCTAATCTGTGCGACGCCACGCTGATTTCAAAAAGGAGTTTCTGTACTACTTTTTGCGATTTCGGGGTGCGTTTCCATTGACATCTGTGCAGAAACCCCCATATATGTCTGTGAAATCGCAGCTGAAATCGGGACTGACATGCAGGTGAGAAATCGTGCAAGTTCAGCTGAACTCTCACGGCTTCGTTCCCGCAGCTCAGTGTAAACCTGAACTTAGACCCGAGTTTTGTGTTAATCTCTCAGTTGTGGCAGCAAAGGGACCATCTTTGTTCACAATATAGCAGTGTTAATGTCATTGACGAAGATATTTTCGTCATCCTTTTTGTTCGAGACGTGTTTTCAGTGACAAAAACTAGATGAAAATCAATTCAAATTTTCGTCAATTGACGAAAATCAATGCCAATTTATATCAACAAACGAAAACTGAACTAAAATGTGAGGGAGGGAATTTTTTTTTTTTTCATAGTAATGGTAGAGGAGAGAGAGGCACCAGGCTGCCAATAGTGCAGCAAGATTTTATTCATATTCAATTTATAAAAACAATGGTAATGCACTCGCAAGCATCAGTGTGAAACAGTGGGATCATGGAGAGGCAGTAGATGCCGGTGATAAGATCCAGAAAAGCTGTTTGAGAGCCTCCGCCGTGGGAACCTCTGAAGAACTGTCAGATGGAGCTGTCAAAAACCTGGGTGCTAGTAGCCAATCGGGAACTGTTTCAGAGGCAAAAATCACACTTCCTTCATCAGCTGATAGAGGCGTGGTTTTGCCTTTTTAAACAATTCAGATGACTAAAACTAAAATGGCATTTTTGTCAAAAGACTATGACTAAAACTTACCGTATATACTCCGAGTATAGGCCGTCCCGAGTATAAGCCGAGGCCCCTAATTCACCACAAAAAAATGGGAAAAACGTGACCCGTGCCAAGGGTGAAAAATGCAGCAGCTACTGTAAGTGGAAAAGAGTCAGCAATGTCCATCTGCAGCTGCATGTCCCCTGTACAGACCCCCGTGTCCCCATTGCAGCCTACCTGTGCCGATGTGCCGATCCGCTGGTTCTGGGTCCTCGGTCCTGTGTCCCTCCCTGTACGATCTGGCAGCCGATGCAGTCCCGCTCTGTCCCCCCGTGTAAGGCGCCATTCCAATAATACAAAAACCGCGCCTCCTCCTCCTCCTCCTCCTCCTCCTCCTCCTCGTCCATGATAGGAGGAACACTTTTTTTTCCCAGCAGTCAGTGTGCAGTGTTCCGCCTATCACGGACGTCCTCTCATCCTCGTCCATGAGATGAGAATGACAGGACGTCCGTGATAGGCGGAACACTGCACACTGACTTACTGCTGGTAAAATTAGTGTTCCTCCTATCACGAACGAGGAGGAGGCGGAGGCGCGGCTTTTGAAAACTGCCGTCTGTCTGCATGACACGCTGTTCATGTAGGCAGACAGCGGTGACTCGAATATAAGCCGAGGGGGGGACTTTCAGCCCTAAAAAAAAAAGGGCTGAAAATCTCGGCTTATATTCGAGTATATACGGTAATTGAAATTTGATGTCAAAATGAAAGTGATTGTAAAGTCTCGTTTGTTATTTTTAACTATAAAAAAAAAATGTAAGTTATACTTACCTGCTCTGTGCAGGGGTTGTGTACAGAGCAGCCCAGATTGTCCTCTTCTCGGGTCCCTCTTCGGCACTCCTGGCCCCTCCCTCCTGTTGAGTGCCCCCACAGCAAGCGGCTTGCTATGGGGGCACCCGAGCCACAGCCCCTGTGTCCATTCAGACACACAGAGCCGCGGCCCCACCCCCTTTCTCTCCTCATTGGTTGACTGACCTTAATTGCCAGCAGTGGGAGCCAATGGCGCCGCGCTGCTGTCTCAGCCAATGAGGAGGGCAGTCCCGGGCAGCCGAGACACTCCTGCCAAATTGCTGTATCTAGAGGGACCTCAGGTAAGTATTAGGGGACTGCTACACACAGAAGGCTTTTTATCTTAATGCATAGAATGCATTAAAATGGAGGTAAACTTCCATCTTTGAATTTTACCCATAGGTAAGCCTATAATAGGGCTTATCTATAGATAGTGTAAATATCTCCTAAACGTGCACCGTTTAGAGTCAAATATATTTTTATTGTATTTTACAGAAGAAAAACAGTACATGGGTAATGATCAGATGTTCTGTACATTAAGCAATACAGTGTGAGATCCACATCAAATACAAGTCAGTATGCCCTTTAGTATGGCACATGAGCGTGCCCGTCTTTCAAACCAAGGGCGGTTAGAACCATGGTGTAGGGCGGTTAGAACCACGGTGTATTGCATGACAGATTTATAGAGTATGGGGGAGTAGACATCTGAGTAGCAGTCGTTCGATCATAGGGAAAGGAGGAGGGGGGCGGAGGAAATAGAGAGGAAAAAAAGGAGAGAGGAAGAGGGGGATAGGTATAGGGAGGGTTGAGACCCCCATGTAACAGGCTAGGAGAATAGGGTGCGGGGAGTAGTCCAGATTATCTATGAGGTGTCAACATCGCCTTTAGGGAGTCAGAGGTAGAATATTCTATCCCGATAAGCCAGAGGGTTGTAAATTTGTCGAAGGTGTCATTGTCTAAGTGTATCGCTTCCTCCACGCGCATGATGTTGTTGACCGCTGAGACCCAGGCGGATAGGGGTGGGGTTGGTAGTGGTCTTCCAGAAGAGGGGGATAAGTGGTCTGGCAGCTGACAGGAAGAAGCGTAGCAGGGTACGTTTCTGGGAGGCTATGGAGCATTGATAATAGCGCTATCTCTGGGGATGGTATCGTTGGCCGATCATATAGACTTCTGTATATGGTAAAGACCTGAGACCAGAGGGGCTGTATGGCCGTGCAATTCCACCAAATATGAACGTGCACCATTTAGGAGATATTTACTGTACATGCAGCCACTGACAGCCCGGGTGGCCGTTCCTTCAGAGCCCTGTGCTGTAAATGATGGCTTCCATGCACATGCGCAGGAGGGACGTCATCGCGGCTCCAGACAGTCACAGAGCCAGGAAGCAAGACGGGAAGCAAGATGGGAGCGCCTGCAGCTCTGACCTCTCGGTGCTGGAAGAGCTTTGTTTTAAGGCAAGTTTAACATAATGTGCTAGTATGCGATGCGTGCTAGCACATTATGTCATTACCTTGCAGGGTAGAAAAAAAAAAAAAAACATTTCAGCGGTTTACTACTGGTTTAAGATAAAAAAAAAAAAAAAACCTTCGGCCATTTCAATAACTTTAACATTTGTTGGACAAATTTAAAAGTACAGAGAATCACTTCGATTTGCAGCTCAAAAACATTCCAAAATGTTTTTTCTCTGATCTTTTCATATGCAGGTTTTTATTCTGAACATGTTTTTACGCAGAAAGTAAGTTCTTTGCTTTTACATCATACTTATCAGGTCAAATAATACAGATCTTAGACATTAAACTCAGAGCGTGACGTACAAGATAAAATAGCTTGCCATTATTATAACGATTGCTTATCTGTAAAACTCAGTTTCAGAATGTACTAGAAGCCATCAAGAACGATGATTACAGACCTGCCACTTTTCTGCTGGTGTCAAAAATGTGTCACTTACTACATACACTTCTACTTCTCACAGGAGACTATAGGAAGGAAGACAAAGTGGGAGAAATTTACAATTAAAATGTACCAGTAGTGACAGCAGAGCAGAAATGAACTGCTAGCACCTACGTATCTGTAAAACTCAGGTCACCCAATATGGAAATCTTGACTTTTAGCTCTGACGTTTGAGCAGTAGCCCATCCTCTCTTGGCTCCCATATATTACTATTGGTTGGTGAGGCTTTGCATTACATTGATCATTAGGAAGAGGTGAAGGACAGAAGGTTGTGGACCAGAGCTCCATCGCTTCCCAGCAACATTTTGCTTATTTTTTTTCTTTAAATAAACTATACTTGCCTTAATTCGCCCCACCTATTCTGTTTGAGAATAGTCTGCCGAAGTACGCTTGCTGATATTGTTTCAGCTAAACAACCCTTTTGTCCAAGAAATTATCTACTCTGACTCCTCTGAGTACAGCTTCTCATAGGAAAGAGTGAGGTGGCAGCACACATGGACTTTAAAGCGGAGTTCCACCCTAAAGTGGAACTTCCGCTCATCGGAACCCTCCCCCCCCCCCTCCTCCGGTGCCACAGTTGGCACCTTTCAGGGGGGGAGGGGTGGCAGATACCTGTCTAAGACAGGTATTTGCACCCACTTCCGGACATAGACTCCCACGGGAGTCTATGCCTCTTCCTGTCCCGCCGCGCTGTCTGCTAGGACACACACGGGTCCCAGAGACAGCGCGGAGCATTCTCATTGCGCTGCGCGACTCGCGCATGCGCAGTAGGGAACCGGGAAGTGAAGCCGCAATGCTTCACTTCCTGATTCCCTCAACGAGAACCGATCGATTTCTCGGCCTCGGCTGCCGACATCGCTGGACCCTGGAACAGGTAAGTGTCCATTTATTAAAAGTCAGCAGCTGCAGTATTTGTAGCTGTTGGCTTTTAATATTTTTTTTTTTTAGGTGCAATCCCTCTTTAAGTCAATTCAATGTGAGAGGCTGTTCCACTCAGGAATGGGACCGCACAGTGAAAATATACAGGTACATATTTATCCTAGTGAACTGCACTCAGGGGAAGTGGGCAAATAATTAAAGGACAAAGTACAGAAATATGAGCTCTAGGGATCCTGTTCCTGCACTCTGTGCTGGGACGGACGGACCTGTCAGAGCGCCGCTCTCCCCTATGGGGGATCGGATGATGACAAGCTGTAGAGTCCGTCGTCACCAGATCCGATCCAATCCGCAGACGGATGGAAAAATAGGGTTTTTCCTCCGTCACACTTTTTCGGATCGGGTCGGATGTCAACGGACATGTCACCGCTGACATCCGACTCTCCATAGAGGTCTATGGAGCGTCCGTTCAGGTCCGCCTAAAAAACTGACAGGTGGACCTGAACGGATCATCCGTGTAAAAGGGGCCTACAAGAGGTCGTTCTTAAAAAATGTAAAAAGATAGATGTTGCAATATGTCACCAACTTGTTCATTCCATGACTAGAAGACTTGGTGCTGTCCTTACAAATTATGGACGTCATACAAAATACTAGATTGTAGTAGTTTTTGTTGTGGGGTGTATTCATTAACTAATTTAAGGTAAAACTGAAGATTTTGTAATCCAAGTTATATTATTAACCTTACTTTCATGTAATGAGCTAAACAAATGTTGTATAAAACTCAGTTTTGTCAAAATGTTGGCAAGAGATTGATTAAAATCGTACTTTTCAAAAGGGGTGTACTGGTTTATGCTGAGCACTGTGTTTGTGTGTGTATTTTAAAAGAGAAAAAAAAAATACACACACACACACACACACACACACACACACACACACACGTGTGTGTGTATTTTTTTTTTTTTTTTTTATTTTTTTTCTCTTTTAAAAAAGAAGTTACATGTTTATTCTGCTAAAAATCCAGTTAGCTCCTGACTTCTTATAGTAAGCTGATGCTGCCTTTGCTACACTGACATCCAAAGACATTTTTTTCCCTGTTGGACTACAGAACATCTCCATTTTTAGATGAGAAGTGTGGTGTTCTATAGTTCAACAAGTCAAGGCAGACAACACTTGTGGGATTTCAGTACAGCATAGGCAGCATTGTCCGCTCACTACGGATAGGATCAGCAGGTATTTTTCTGTACTTACAGCATATTTTACAAAGACAAAACATGAAAAAAATGCATATATTGCAGAGATGTACTGCCTATGTTTGTTTTTAGATTTTTCACAGATATTTTCTGTGCATATGAAAGCAAGACAGATGTACTTTGGGTTGAGATTTTATAATTGATGTCATCACTGGAACTGCATCCATTTGTTCAATCTAAAAAAAAAAAAAAAATGTAATCGAAAAAGGTATAACGTACTAAATTTGAAGTCTGTGCAGCATACATGCTGGTTTCCATGTTCTGTGCTTCAACCCTGTTGTTGAAGTGCGTAAAAGGGACATTTGTGTTGATCAAAAAGTGTTTTTGTGAATGAAAAGCGAGTATGTTATTATAGAAGACATTAGCAAGCTGTTTTTGACTTGACAGTGCAAACGGCATCTGTGAATCACGCTGGATGAATAAGGCATGGTTATGACAACCTTTTTGTAGGTCATTGTCTGCATGAGGTCATCTCTGATCAGCATGTATCATTACATGGGTGGGCCTATGTACGCTGAGCTTTCCCCACTGTCAGGGTAGCTGTGGACCTCTGCTGTGTTTTAGATACATTTGCTCTCATTACCAGCAGCAAACACAGGCTCTGATCTGTGAATTGTGTGACATGGGCAATAGTTCTGGGCAGGGTGGATTTGATTTAAATCAAGTCGTCACTAGTAAAAAAGGCTTTATTTAAATCAACTCGATTTAAATCATAATTTTTAACTACTTGAGATCCGCGCTATAGCCAAATGACGGCTACAGCGCGGATCTATTGTGCCGGGACTAAGTCTATTGAAATTTTATAACAAACTATTAAACATGATTTTTTTTAATTTTCCATCTTTTTTTGTTTGTTTAGCAAAAAATAAAAAACCCCGCTGTGATTAAATACCACCAAAAGAAAGCTCTATTTGTGGGAAAAAAATGATAAAAATGTCATTTGGGTACAGTGTTGTATGACCACGCAATTGTCATTCAAAGTGCGTCAGCGCCAAAAGCTGAAAATTTGGTCTGGTCACGAGGGGGGTTTAAGTGCAAAGTAATCAGGTGGTTAAAGAGCTCATCTCTAGCCGCTCTGCCTCTGACCCGCTGTTGACTCACAGACAGTCCCATTCACTTTAATGGGACGGCTGGTGATGTGGCAGTGACGCAACAAGGTGAGGGATGTGGCGGCAGCAGGTGAGTGGATGCCCGCTTACAGGCGCTGCCGTGATGGATCTGAAATGACAGGTGCTCTTTAAATGTAAGGACTTATTCTTGCTGGTAGTTAGAATCTTTTAATATTTGCAAACAAAATAAAGATTTGCTATTTAGAATAATAAGCTGTCAGGTTAGTAAATGTTACCAAACTAGGTCTCTTTTACAGCCTGCTGCCATTTTGCTCCTCAAGGGAGGAATAAAGCACTCCAAGCTATGTGTAGAAATATCACAAGGTTTATAGGCTGCTTAGGTTTAATTTGTAATTCTTCAAACATTCATACAGTTTGTAGTGTACCTAGATTTGCAAAACAATGGGATAAAGGAATATTCCTGAACTTTGTTTCTCATGGTTACTGTAAAATTGTGTGAATACATCAATGCAGTGCATGTTATCTCAGCTTGCAGAGCTTGGAGTCATTGAATGTGTTTACCAAAAATATAAATATTGCAGAATATACAGCCTCATGCTACATAACTAAGCTCCATATGGTGAATAAACTAAATTACTAATGTATCTTCAATAGAGTTTTACTCCAAAAACAGTTTATTAAAATCATTTCGATAATCAAAAAAATCCGATAAAAAATCCTTTCTTTTTAAAAAAAATTTATCCACCCTGGTTCTGGGATCAAATTGATCCATTCACTTGCATGGTTGCACCCTGCTTGTCATTACAATTACATTTTTATGGCTCATAGCTGAATTTACTGACATTATCCCCCTATCTTCTAGTTTTCTGTTTAGGCTGCACAGTTAAAGCTTCGTCATCTGTCAGTTCGTTTTGCATGTATTGGAGCCTTGACAAGCAAATTTTCTGTGATGCAATGAACATAATTGGCCTGTTCAGGTAACTGTAATTTACAAGAGGGTTTTATATGCATAAGGGATTTTCACTTTTTAACAAGAAGCTGTGGTTGAAAATAAAGCTTGTTGATTAGCTAAGATTGCTGAATCACAAAATGCTGCCAATCGGCATGACAGTTTAGAGGGATTTTCTTCTTTAAAATGGAACTACAGGAAAAAATAACATGAGCATATACTGTATGTTGTAGTCTGCATTAACACAGCAGTTTCTGTTTTTTGGAGTTTTATTACCTGTTTATCCTGCCAGTAGAGTTTGTTGATTTTCCACTTCTTTTAGGGCTAGGTTCACATCTGTGCAGGTGGTTCCCGCTGCGGGTCTGCACCTGTTCCCGCAGATGCAACCACCCACACAGAATAATGCAGGGGATGCGTGCGGGTGCCATCAATCCTTATTGCGCACGCTGGAAATTGCTTCCGCACTGGAAACTGCACTTGCAGTTCCCGTGCGGACTGCGATTCTAGAAATATTGCAGGGAACTTTTTCCGGCATTTCAGGAGACATAGCAGCCCATTTAAATGAATGGGCTGCCGTGCCAGTACACAATTGTGGCTTGCAGAGCCGCATCATTGTGAACCTAGCCTTACAGAATGGCAAAGCTGTTTGCTCTGTAAAAAAAACACTGCATTGTTGTCCTACTGGGTAGTTTTTAGGTGGACTTAAAGGGGTTGTAAAGTCTCATGGTTTTTCACCTTAATGCATTCTATGCATTAAGGTGAAAAACCTTCTGTGCTGCAGCAGCCCCCCATTTTCTTACCCGAGCCTGATCATTCCAGTGATGTGGATGAGCACAGCAGCGCCAGTCGCTGTCTCTGGTCCTCATTGGCTAGAGTAATAGCAGCAGGAGTCATTGGCTCCCGCTGCTGTCAATCAAATCCAGTGATACGGGAGTCGGGGCCGAGTCCTGCTGTCTTTGTCAATGGACGCAGCAGCTGGACTCAGGAGCGCTTCCGCAGGAGTGCCCCCATGGAAAGCGGCTCTCCGTGGGGGCACTTGAGAAAAGGAGGAGCCGGGGACCCCAGAAAAGGAGGATTGGGGCCGCTCTGTGCAAAACCCTTGCACAGAGAAGGTAAGTGTAACATGTATGTTTTTATTTATTTTTTAAACAAACCTTTACAATGACTTTAAACCTCTTAATTTCCAAGGTTTCTCCTATTTAACATGAGTACAGGAACCCCAAAAATGTGTAGGCGTTGATATACAGCGCTCAGCATAAATGCGTACACCCCAACAGATTGGTGAAAAAAAAACGTTACTTTCCTTTCAGAATCAACATTTTCTATGGGGCACTAGTATAGTATATACAAAATCCTCCCACAAATGCGAGCCAGTGATTGAAGCCAAGATTTGTTCATTTGCACACAAAAAAGTATTTTTCCTAACAAATTCATTCAAGACCATGTTGTAAAAATGAAGACATCCCAATGAAAGTCTTGGGAGCAAAGCTAAATTTTAGACAAAATCCTTATTAATAAGAATTCAACTGCAGGTGAGTGTAATTATTCATTAAACATGTGTCCAGCAGACAGTTGATTATAAAAGGCTGTTATTTAACAAAGAAAACCCTTTCCCATAAGCTTTACTTATCAGTCAGAATACTGAATACAGAAGAGTTACAAAAATTTAACAAAGATGGAACTGCAACCATCTCAGAGACATCCAAGCCATCCACGGAAGTTAACCCGACGGGAGCGACTTCTGATGAGAAGGGTTGAAGAAAATCGCCATGCAAGTTCACTGCAGTTAGCTAAAGAAGTAGCAAGGGGTGGGGTGATTGTTTCCCATGACACAATACAGCGTACAATGCAGAGGAATGGCATGCATGGGTGTGTTCCACGATGGAAGTCTCTCCTAAAGCCAACCTAGAATTTGCCAGGGCCCATACCAAAAAAGAAGACGACTACTGGGACTCTGTACTCTGGGGTGATGAATGTTTTTGGAACTGATCGCTTCAAAACTGGCGTCGGCGAGGAGTACATGGTGCCTATAGTAAAACATGGAGGTGGCATTGCCCTCCTGTGGGGCTGCATGAGTGCTGTTGGTATCGGGGAGCTGCATTTCATTAATGGCGTCATAAATTCACAGATGTACTGCTCCTATAATAAAAGAGAAGATGCTACCATTACTCCTTGCCCTTGGTCATCGTGCACTTTTTCAACATGACAATGAGTCAAAAAACACATTTAAGGCCACTGTTGAATTTCTGAAGAACAGGGTGAAAGTGATTCAGTGGCCAAGTATGTCACCTATGGGTAATTCTGAAGAGACAAGTTGAGCATCACTCTCCATCCAGCATTTAGGCTCTAAAAGAGGTTGGTCTTGAAGAATGTAAAAAGATAGATGTTGTAATATGTCGCTAACTTGTACATTCCATGCCTAGAAGACTTGGTGCTGTCCTTACAAATCATGGAGGTCATACAAAATACTAGATGTAGTAGTTTTTGTTGTGGGGTGTTTTCACTTTTGCAACCACTAAATTGAGTAAAACTGAAGATTTTGTAATCCAAGTTATATTATTAACCTTACTTTCATGTAATGAACTAAACAAATGTTGTATAAAACTCATTTTTATCAAAATGTTGGAAATTATTCGTGTTCATTGAGATATTGATTAACCACATCAATACTGGGCACTTTCGTCCCCTTCCTTCCCAGACCAATTTCCAGCTTTCATCGCTCTCGCACTTTCACTGACAATTGCGCGGTCATGCTACATTGCACCCAAATGAAATTTTTATAATTTTGTTCGCACAAATAGAGCTTTCTTTTGGTGGTATTCCTTCCCAACTCCATTTCTTTTTTGCGATATAAGCGAAAAAAGAGCGGAAATTTGGGAAAAAAACAATTGTCTTTATTCTATTTTAAAAGAAATCCAATAAAATCTAATTTTGTCATAAATTTAAGCCAAAATGTATCCTGCTACATGTTTTTGGCAAAAAAAATCCCGTTAAGTGTATAATAATTGGTTCGTGTGATCACGGACAGATGTACGCAAATGATCATGTACAGATGTGCGCAGGTGTTAACGGACATATGTGTGCAAATGATCATTGGGACATGGGATTTTACTGTTGTATATGTGGGGGACATGTGTTTTGGGGATCATTACTATGTGGGGACATGTGTTTTGGGGGACATGTGTGTTTACTGTGTGTTTTACATTTCTAGTGACGTGTGTTTACACTACACTGGTGATCAGCGAGTAAAAAGCTGTAAAAAACAGCTAATACTTACTGATCACCAGCCGGCTGCAGAGATCCGCTCTCCTCTCCTCAGCGATCACTTCCGTGTGAGGAGAGCCGATCGCCTAGCAACCAGCTGTTTGTTTACATCACATGACGGCCATGATTGGACACGGCCGTCATGTGATCAGGAGTGCCAATCACGGAGCCCTCCTGCCGATCTAAGATGCGCCATGTCTGGGTGACACGAGTGCATCGGGATTGCGCCACTGCGCGGGATCCCGCTCCTTCTGAGGGACATTCCTGAACGTCCACTCAGAAGAAGAGATAGCCCACCAGGCCGTTTATGTGCAGTTGCCGGGTGGGAAGTGGTTACAATCTTACTTTTCAAAAGGGGTGTACTTGTTTATGCTGAGCATTGTCCCACATGGTTGATAAACAGGTGAATATAGTTAATATTTCCAGATATTAAACATTTTCCAACACAATTTCTTGAATTCACTGACTTGTCTGGGATGATGTTACAGGAGGGCTATTGTGAATGGGTTTAATTAAAAAAAAAAAAGATGAGACTATGCTGACTTGAAAAATAAAACAGATTTTTGTAGGCTAGAAATTGTGTGCAATTGCACAAAACAGGTACCCAAAAAATAGGTGGCGCATTAAAAATGCTGCAGCTCATAAACAGTTATTAAGCGAGCATTTTGACCAAATCATAATTTTTTTATGCATATTGTCCAACTCCAAGCTGTATAAACCTGAATGTTGGATTTAAGCATATCCGGTATATCAAGGTGCACATAATTATTAGGCAGCTTTTGTTTCTCTGGCAAACTGGGCCAAAAAAGAGCTTTAACTGACTCTGAGAAGTCAAATTGTAAAGTCTTTCAGAGGGATGCAGCACTCTTGAAATTGCTAAGATATTGGGGCGTGATCACAGAACCATCAAATGTTTTGTTGCAAACAGTCGACAAGAGACAAGAGAGGGTCGCAAGAAACATGTTGAGGAAAAAAGACGCAAATTAACTGACAAAGAATTAAGCAGAATCAAACGCGAAGCTACCGGGAACCCATTATCTTCCAGTGCTATCATATTCCAGAGCTGCAACCTACCTGGAGTGCCCAGAAGTACAAGATGTTCAGTGCTCAGAGACAAGGCCAAGGTAAGGAAGGCTGAATCCCCACTACCATTGAACAAGACACATAAATTGAAACTTCATGACTGGGCCAAGAAATATCTGAAGACAGATTTTTCAAAGGTTTTATGGACTGATGAGATGAGAGTGACTCTTGATGGACCAGATAGATGGGCCTGTGTCTGGACGCCAGCAAGCTGGAGGTGGGGTACTGGTATGGGCTAGTATTATTAATAAAGATGAGCTAGTTGGACCTTGTTTTCGGGTTGAAGATGGACTCAACATCAACTCCCAAACCTACTGACAGTTTTTAGAAGACACTTTCTTCAAGCAGTGGTACAGGAAAGTCTGCATCTTTCAAGAAGACCATGATATTTATACAGGACAATTCTCCTTCGCATGCTTCGAAGTACTCCACTGCATGGCTAGCCAGTAAGGGCCTTAAAGGGGTTATAAACCCTCGTGTTTTTTCTGGGTCTGGGAGGCTGTGGTTGCTGCTGTACAAAAAGTTGATCGTCAACAGATCAAGAAACTGACAGACTCCATGAATGGAAGGCTTATCACTGTTAATAAAAAAGGTTGGCTATATTATTCACTGTTTGTTTTTATTTTTGAAATGTCAAATGTTCATTTGTAAATTTTAAGTTTGTTTTATTCTCACTTTAACAGATGAAAATGAACAAGTGAGATGGGAAGATTTTCATTTAGCTGCATAATAATTCTGCACACGAATAGTTACCCAATAAATGTGCGCACACAGATCTTCTCCTAAGAAAGCCCAAACCTGCCTTTTACTTAAATATTTAAGTTTGAGGTTTATTAACATTTTGGATTGACTGAGAGCATTGTAGTTAAATTATGAAATTAATCCTCAAAAATACAACTTGCTTAACCACTTCAGCCCCGGAAGGTTTTACCCCCTTAATGAAAAGAGCACTTTGAGATGGACTTGTAACCTTAAGATTGTCCATGCTTTTCTACAATTTTTGTTCTCACATCCTCAGACAATTCTTTGCTGCTCTTTCTCTTCTCCATGCTCCGTGTGGCACATGGACACACAACAGAAAGGTTGCATCAATTTTTCACCATTTTAACTGGTTGCCGGTGTGATTTCTATATTGTCCGAACCTGTTAATTAATGTAGGCGAGTTCAATTACAAATTACAGGAGCATCACAAACTTGGAATGCAATTATTTCTTACAATTTTGAGTGCCAATAATTTTGTCCAGTCCATTTTTGGAGTTTTTTGCTTGGAATGTGTCGGATTTGGCTTTTTGTTACTCCACTTTTTTTGTATCATACCAATATAAACAAAGAAAAAAAAATGTTAATTGCAACAATATTCTGGGCGAAGTGGTGCATTATCTGACGAATGCAGGGATGCCAATATTTCAGGCCCTTACTGTGTGTGTGTGTGTGTATTAATATATATATATATATATATGTGTATATATGTATACACATATTATATACACACACACAGTGCCTTGCAAAAGTATTCACCCCCTTGGCATTTTTCGTGTTTTGTTGCCTCACAACATGGAATTAACATGTATTGTTTGAGGATTTGCATCATTTAATTTACAGAACATGCCCACAACTTTGAAGATGTTGTTTTTTTTTTTTTTTTACTGTGAAGCAAACAACAAATAGGACAAAATAACTGAAAAAGTCAATGTGCATAACTGTTCACCCCCCTAAAGTCAATACTTTGTAGAGCCACCTTTTGTGGCTATCACAGCTCCAAGAAAGACGCTTTGGATAAGTCTCTATGAGCTTGCCACATCTTACCACTGGGATTTTTGCCCATTACTCCTTGCAAAACTGCTCCAGCTCCTTCAAGTTGGATTGTTTGCGCTTGTGAACAGCAATCTTTAAGTCTGACCACAGATTTTTTCTATTGGATTGAGGTCTGGGCTTTGACTAGGCCATTCCAACACATTTACATGTTTCCCCTTAAACCACTCAAGTATTGCTTTTGCAGTGTGTTTGGGGTCATTGTACTGCTGGAAGGTGAACCTCTGTGCTAGCCTCAAATCACACACAGAGTGGTACAGGTTTTGCTCAAGAATATCCCTGTATTTATCACCATCCATCTTTCCCTCAACTCTGACCAGTTTCCCAGTCCTGACTGCTGAAAAACATCCCCACAGCATGATGCTGCCACCACCATGTTTCACTGTGGGGGATGGTGTTCTTTGGGTGATGTGATGTGTTTGGTTTGTGCCAGACATAGCGTTTTCTTTTATGGCCAAAAAGTTCAGTTTTAGCATCATCAGACCAGAGCACCTTCCTCCCATACATTTTGTGAGTCTCCCACATGCCTTTTCCCAAACTCAAAACGTGAAGTTTTGTTTTATGCTGAAAGTAATGGCTTTCTTCTGGCCTCTCTGCCATAAAGCCCAACTCTATGGAGCGTACGGCTTATTGTTGTCCTATGTACAGATACTCCAGTCTCTGCTATGGAACTCTGCAGCTCCTCCAGGGTTGCCTCTCTGATTAATGCCCTCTTTGCCCGGTCTATGAGTTGTGGTGTGCGGCCATCTCTTGGCAGGTTTGCTGGTGTGCCATGTAATTTCCATTTGGTTATGATAGATTTGATGGTGCTCCTAGGGATCATCAAAGATCTGGATATTTTTTTATAACCTAGCCCTAACTTGTGCTTCTTAACAACAAGGGGGCTGTAATTAGGGTTGCACCGATACCGTTTTTTTTTGCCGGCAGGTACGAGTATCAAAACTTTTGGTCAAGTACTTGCCAGGACGATACATTTGTGGTGCTATTTGAGCCCATCCAAAATGTATGGGCTCAAATCGCACTGCAAAGAATTGCATGCAATTTGAACAGAAATGTGGTGCGATTCTAGTCCAAATTGCGTTCGCTTTTCCCCACTGCTTCTGTGTGAACCCAGGCTGAAGTCACTATGACAAGTCTGGGTTCACACAGGAGTGGTGGGGGAAACTACATGTCTTTTGGACAGGAATCGCACCGCATTTCTGTTCAAATTGCATGCTATTCTTTGCAGTGTGATTTGAGTCCATTCATTTTGTATGGGCTCAAATCGTACCGCAAAGTTATCGGTATTGGGTATTGGAGCATTTGCACAAGTAACGGTTCAACCCTAGCTGTAATAGGGGAGCGTCCTATGTTAGTGACAAGTAATCTTGATGGAAACATTAGGGTCCACCCCTAATATCTCCCCTGTCATTAATAAAAGTAGATTTGGGGACAGATACCCTTTTTGATCTGCTTATCTACCTGGTATCTTTTCTGAATTTTGGCAGCTCTGAACCTGGAAGTATACAGAGCTAGGTACTTCTGGGTTCATTCTCAGCAGGAGAAGATTGGGAATTCATGTTCCTACACTCTGCCAACTTCTGCACCATTCTCAAGGCCCCCACAGTGGTCTCCGGCTCAGAGGAGCAAGGGCATTCTTAGGAGGGGGGGCGCGATCACCTACTGGCAGAGCAATTAATTTCCTTGTGGAATTATCGGCCAGCTATACAATGATAGTAGGGCTATTCAACAATCCTCAGGGTCTGACTGGAAGTATGGTGACGTCACTCTCACCCAAGTGTATTACCTAACTGATAACGGGCTTTTCTTTTTCTTTATTGTGAGGTAGCATTTTGGGAAAGGATTCCTAAGGAACTCTTCGCTTAGCTTAAAGGCCAGGCATTTCACCTGCTACAGAAGTGATGTAACGGCCCAGGTAATTGAAAACTATGTAGAAATGCAATCTGCCCATGTTTTTGCTTAGGTAGGTTTTCCAGTCTCCCCAGCATAACCTTGCAATCCTTTCAAACAGATTGCATGTAGTGGCTGCAATTTCTTCAACTGCGCTAATCTCTCTTGCTGAGATTAGTTTTCCCAGCTCGGGGTGCTTTTGCTGTTGGTGACCGGATCTTGCTGTTTTTATAAATCGCTGCAATACCATGTTTTAGTCCCATTCTGGATGGACATTGTGTTCCTTTCAGTGCCAGCTGGTGTTTTGCTAGTTTTTATTTTGTGGTGAAAACAGTTGATTGGTTATTCACACTCAGAGAAGAAATTAGTCTGCTTTATGTATAAACATAGTATGCATTCAAGCGCTTAGGCAGTGCCTATTGTGAGTGAAGCTGAATGTACAATGCAGGATCGCATTGCAGGAAGCTTTTCGTATAATCCTAGTGTATGAAATAACCTATAATTCTTTCTGCTCTAAGTTTTTGAGTGTCATTGAGGTTTTGATATGTTTATATTATTTGTGTTGGTTGGGTCTGGATGGGTATTGTATTGCATTGTATGAAGTAAACCTGTCGTATAGTACATACGTTAAAAAAAAAAAAAAAAAAAAAACTGACATAGATTACATTATTGCAGCCCTGCATTCATTAATACATCTTTAACCACTTCAGCCCCGGACCAATTGGCAGCCAAAGGACCAGGCCCATTTTTGCGATTCGGCACTGCGTCGCTTTAACTTACAATTGCGCGTTCGTGCTACGTGGCTCCCAAACAAAATTGGCGTCCTTTTTTTCCCACAAATAGAGCTTTCTTTTGGTGGTATTTGATCGCCCCTGCGGTTTTTATTTTTTGCGCTATTAAAAAATAGAGCGACAATTTTGAAAACAATGCAATATTTTTTTTTCCTCAGTTTAGGCCGATACGTATTCTTCTACATATTTTTGGTAAAAAAAATCACAATTAGCGATTATTGATTGGTTTGCGCAAAAGTTATAGCGTTTACAAAATAGGGGATAGTTTTATAGCATTTTTATTAATATTTTTTTTTTTTTACTAGTAATGGCGGCGATCAGCGATTTTTATTGTGACTGCAACATTATGGCGGACACATCGGACACTTTTGACACATTTTTGGGACCATTGTCATTTATACAGTAATCAATGCTATTTAAATGCATTGATTCCTGTATAAATGACAGTTGTAGTGAAGGGGTTAACCACTAGGGGGAGGGGTTATGGGCTGTGACGTGTGTGTGTGTTTTTTTACATTAGGGGGCGGGGCTGACGTCTGACGTCATTGATCGGCTTTCCCGATGACCGGGAACAGCCGATCAATGACAGGCAGTGTAGGAAGCATGGGGAGAGGTTTGTTTACACAAGCCTCTCCCCGTTCTTCAGCTCTGTAACCCGATCGCGGGACACCAGCGGCGATCGGGTCCGCTGGTACATGGGGCGGTCGGGAAGCGGTTAAGACCCCTTTCACACTGGGTCACTTTTCAGGTGTTTTAGCGCTAAAAATAGCGCCTGAAAAGCACCTCTCATGCCTCCCTAGTGTGAAAGTTTAAGTGCTTTCACACTGGGGCCATGCTCTTGCAAGACGGGAAAAAAAAGCAAGCAGCATTTTTATATAGCATTATACACTGCTCCTAAACAGCCCCTACCATTGAAATCAATGGGCAGCACTGCTAAAGTAAAAATAAGTGATACTAACAAGGAAGAGCTAGAAGAACATTGTGCAACAAATTAGGTTAAAGTGGTAGTGAACTGTGAACTTAAATAAAAAAAATCCACTGCAAGGCAATGGCATAGCATGCTAGTATGCATTGCATATAAGCACATTATGATATGGCTTACCTTAGAAAGAAGCCCTCCAGCAGTGCACTGTCACCGCTGACATGGGTTCCATCCTCCCCCGGTCTTCTTTCCGGGTTTGCTGGCTCCGGTCCTGTGAATGACTAAGCCGCGATGGCGTGACTGCCACGCATGGGAGTCATGGTTTACAGCACAGAGCTTTGAAGGGGTGGCATGGGTATGCTTTCCCTTCAGAGCACGTGTCAGTGGCGTCACTGGCTGTATCCAGTTTTAATATTGCCAAAACACCGCAAGTTTAAAAGATATTCACTGTACCTACAGGTAAGCCTTAATATTATTATTATTTAAGTTGAAAAGCAGAGTTTACTACCGCTTTAATTGACAGAATGTCAGTAACATGTTTGAATATAAAGAGCATCTTTGAGAGTCGGAGTCTCTCAGAAGTAAAGATGTGCAGAGGTTCACCAATCTGTGAAAAGCTGTGTCAAAAAAAATTGACGAACAATTTCAGAATAATGTTCCTCAATGTAGAATTGCAAAGACTTTTGATATTATGTACTGTAGATTATATATTTAAAGTCCACGAATCTGGAGAAATCTCTGTGCGTGATCTTCGTGCCCTCAGACGGCACTGCATTAAAAAAAACAGACATGACTCTGTGATGGACATCACTGCATGGGCTCAGGAATACTCCAAAATATCATTGTCTGTGAACACAGTTCGTTGTGCCATCCAAAAATGCAAATTAAAGCTCTATCATGCAAAGAAGAAGCCATATCTGAACATGATCCAGAAACATCGCCGTCTTCTCTGGGCCAAATCTCATTTAAAATGGTCTTTTGCAAAGTGGAAATATATTCAGTGGTCAGATGAATCAAATTTTGATATTCTTGCCAACCAGTTCTCTGGACTAAAGATGAGAGGGAACTTCTTGCTTATCAGCTCTCAGTTTAAAAGCCTGCATCTCTGCTGGTATGGAGGTGCATTAGTGTGTATGGAATGGGTAGCTTGTACATCTAGAAAGGCACCATCATTGCTGAAAGATACATCTAGGTTTTAGAGCAGGATATGCTCAGGAAGAATGAGACAACACTCATCTCCCAAAACTCCAGCAACTGATCTCATCTGTTCCCAGAAATTTAGGCCCCTTTCACACTGGGGCATTTTTCAGGCGGTACAGCGCTAAAAATAGCGCCTGTACACCGCCTGAAAAAATCCGGCCCCATTCACTCCAGTGTGAAAGCCGGCGGGCTTTCACACTGGAGCGGTGCGCTAGCAGGACGGTCAAAAAAGTCCTGCTAGCAGCATCTTTGGAGCGGTGTATTCACCACTCCTATACCGCTCATTCCCATTGATTTGAATGGGATACCGCGGCATTACCGCCGCAAAGCGCCACTACGTCGGCTCTCTGCGGGGGATTTTAACCATTTTTTGGCCGTTCACGGGGGTAAAACCGCACCGCGAGCGGCCGAATACCACGGCTAAAACGACGGTAAATCAGCGCTAAATTTAGCGCTGCTTTACCGTCACCGTGGCTCCCGCCCCAGTGTGAAAGGGGCCTTACAGAGTGTTGTTTAGAGAAGATGCTGCACTCTGATAAACATGGCCCTGTTACAACTTTTTTGAGACATGTTGCTGCCATCAATTGCAAAATGACCTTATTTTTTTAATAAAATTGTAAGTTTTCTCAGTTTAAAACATCTGATATTTTTTCTATTTTCTATTGTGAATAAAATATGGGTTTATAAGATCATTGCATTCTGTTTTTATATAGATTGTATGCAGCATCCCAACTTTTTGGGAATTGAGGTTGTATTTAGCTTTAATACCATGCACCAGAAAACACAGTGGCGCCCTATCAATCCTCTTCAAGCCCCTATAATAAAACATGCAGAAACCAAATATTTCCATATACTGTATAAACTGTGCCGAAAAGAAGTAAGAAGATGGCAAACGACTTCATTATCAGTGTTTGCTGTAGGCTCTATTTAGCAGATTTTTCTTTCTGTCATTCACTTGCCATACTTTGATCTGCTCCATGACGTTGTGAGGAGGCCATTTTGGTAGAGGTGTAGGGCTTTGCTTTCTCAAGTAGGCGGGGTAATGGTTAGGAAATGGCAAAAGAGGTGAAGGAAGCACAGATGCACAGAATAAATGAAGCAGGGAGATCCTTGCACCACAAGTCTTCAGGTACAGCATTCTCTCTAGTAACCAGAACATTAAGAAGCACAGTAGTGACTTCACAAACCTCGCTCCAAATCTTCTGTGACTAACAGCCAGAGAAAAGCAGTTCCTTAGCTGATCCTACGCTAGAGATATACTTTCAAGAGGCTACAGAACATTTAGGGCTCTTTCACAATTGGAATTGACAAGTGGGTCACGTTTTTAACGCTTCCCAAACACCTATCAATGCCACTTAAAATTGTTACAACGGGGAGCGGATGAAGGTGTTCACACTGCAGTGTTAAAATTGCTTCATGTTGCAGCGAGGCAAAAATAACGCTGCCTGCAGAGTTTAGCAAGCGTTGACGCTGTGCAACTGCCTCCATTCACTTCTATTGAAACGCATCACAACCGTACCTTAAACGCACTGTAAACATGCCTATGGCGTTTACAGTGTGGTGGCAAAGAGTCAAAAGTGATCATTTCCCATTTTAGCCTAGTAGAAAAAAAAAAAAACCCACAGGGCGTTAGAGAAGTGCATGTGTGAATTACATGTGGTCTCTGGGGTGCGATTCGAGCCATGGATCTGTGTGGCTCAAATCGCACTGCATTTGGTTTTGCACAGAGCAGTATTTTTGAAGCTGCTGACTTTGAATTTTTTTTTTTATTTGAACTCCACTTTAAGATAATGCTGCTAGAGATTGTACTGTCCCCACCCTTGTGAAAATATGACAGTGTTTGCATATAAACATACGGAGATTATGATCTATTACATAATATAGCCAAGCAGTTCACAGCATGAGCTCATTATCACATGGGTTCACTTTACAATCAGAAGCCACAGAATGCAGTAGAATACTCTTTAGATCTTGGTGAGTAGTTCTAGTTTGGAGGGCTACATTCACACCTGAGCGTATCGATTTACAGTTTTTTTTTTTCTGGCGTGTTTTTTTTTTTAAAGCTTTTTTTAAAGCACTTTACAGTTTCAGGCATTTTTGTTTAGCCAATAGAAAGCACTAGGGGGAGGAGAGGAAATTGGGGGCGGAGAGCTGCTATTGGAGCAAAAAACGCTTGTAAAATGCTCAAGTCAGGTGTTGAAGTCTATGGGGCCAAAATCGCTTGCAAAAAAAAAACTTCTTGTACTTTTTTGAGCTTCAGGCATTTTGCTTCAGGTGACAGAACGCCCAGATGTGAACAGGAGCCATTGAAATAAATGGGGTTGGGCTTGTTGAGCGTTTTAGAGCTACAGTGGAACCTCGATTTGCGAGTAACATGAGCGTTTCGCAAAACAAGCAGGATTCAAGCCAAAAGCGGTGCGCAGTACTGCTTATGTTCTGAGGTGGGGGGGCGCCGGAGCTGAACAGCGCCGTTCGTCGGCGTTCGGAAATGCACAGAAAGGCCCGAGGACAGTTCGGCTGACCTCGGCAAACCTCGGAAAGGCTTGTGAACGGAGTCTTTCCGAGGTTTGCCGTGGTCAGCCGAAGTGTGCTCGGGCCTTTTCGGACGTTTCCGAGGCACCCCCAGCCTCTGGCGGCATGCGGTATTGAAGTCAATGCGGAACAAATTATTTTAGTTTCCATTGACTACTGATCCAGAGAGCAGCCCACTCTGTAGTAAACGGATGAAAAGAAGAGAAAGAAGCGCCACTAAGTGTAGTATTAGGTACGATTAATATAGCCCCCATATTGGGTTACTCACAAGAGGTGTGTATATATAATACAGGCTCTTTATCAAGGTAATCGCTGTCTGTCCGTACGCTCCTTGTGCGCCGAGAAGTCTCGCGCTGTAGGGAAACTGAGCTTGTGGATGGGGGAAGTTCGCTGAAGCCCTCTCACTGTTCCGAAATCCAAGGTGGACCGCAGCGACGCGTTTCGGAGCTTGTGCCGCGCTGTGTATAAGCAGGAGTGCGCATGCTCTGAAACGCGTCGCGCAGCATTCTGGGACCTGTGACGTCAGCACCCCTTGTACCATTTGCGCTACGCTGCGATCCACGCTGTGGTCCATTTTATATTTCGGAACAGTGAGAGGGCTTCAGAGGACTTTTCTCCATCCACAAGCTCCATTTCCCCACAGCGTGAGACATCCAGTCTACTTGGCGCACGAGGAGCATACTGACAGACCCCCGAGCGATTACCTCGATAAAGAGTCTGTATTGTATCTACCTCTTGTGAGTAACCCAATATGGGGCTATAATAAATTGTACCTAATACTAAACTTAGTGGTGCTTCTTTCTCCTTCTCATTGGTGGTTTGATGCTTATGGTGTTTTTTTTTTTTTTTTTTTTTGCAGTGATTCGGCCTTAAATGTATAGGTTTATTGTGGCCTATGTGTAACAGGGAATGTTTGTTGAGGGTACATCTGGCATTGAAAGTACTGTGTGTTCCCTAGTAATTGTTGCCCAGGGAGCAATTTAAACATTTGGAAAATCTATGTGCCCAATACCAGTATAGTGTACCAATACCAGCTTATGGTGTATAGCATAAGTTACAGCAGTGGAAACCAGGGCTTATAAAGGGCCCAGTGATGGGAGTTAAGGGCTCCAGGACTGAAGCAAAGGGCCCTGGCGGTAACTTGCATCGGGGACCCTAAAGGTTCTAGTTACGCCTCTGTTTTGAATGTATTAATGTTTGTACAGGATTTGTGTATGCATGTTAAGTTTTCTGTTTTTTCTTAGTCCATTTCAAGTTTACACAGACCACAGTTCATACCAGCTAAAACACTTTATAGGCATACCCCCCAGTCTATGAATCTCATATTGCAGTCTTTGGGCTCATGCACACAGTACACTTTTGCAGCTGCTTTTAGGCTTCGACCACATGTTGGCGTTCCAAATCGCTGCATTTCGAAATAGCGGCAAATCGCAGGATGCCCGTGCGATCCCAGTTGTTTCCAATGGCACTCCAATCGTGGTGCGATTTTGCCCCGATTCGTCGGGTGACAATCGTGGTAAAATCACGCGAACAGAATCACGGGATGTCTGTCGTCTGCGTTTTGGAACGCCCATGGTGGGCGCTCGCAGGTCACTCAGCTGACTGAATATTCGCTTTCCTAACACTAAACCACCTCTCCGCCAAAAAGGTGCTCGGATCTGCTGCCCATCACCTGATTGGCTAAAACGACAGTCGCTGTGATTGGACGCCAGGTGTCCAATCATAGCAGAGGACGGAAGAAGACATTGAGGAGCTGTCCCACGAGACAGGTAAGTGCAGATGGCAGGGGGCACACTGGCAGCATTTGATATAGCACCGTGGCTGCGTTTGATGGGGCACAGTGGGGGCAATTGATGGGGCACAGTGGGGGCAATTGATGGGGCACAGTGGGGGCAATTGATGGGGCACAGTGGCTGCATTTTTTGGGGCACAGTGGCTGCGATTGATGGTACAGTGAGGCTACAATTCAGTATACATACCTTTTTAATATGAGTAATTTTGGCCGGGTCTGCCTGTGTATGTACAGCTGTACATTGCGAGACAGGTCATGATTACAGTGCAAAGAGCGAATATGTTTTGGAAGATGGGTTGTATGTGACTTTCTTTGGAGCAGCATGTTATGGATGTAGTGTGGGATAAAGGCTTGAGTCATAACTCATGGGAATGCCAAAATACTGCAATATTCATGAACTATAAATGAGAATGCCTGTTTGTGGGCTCTGGCACTGACGCAGGAAATGGCAGACATGCCTTTGCTAAAACACCGCCAGATAGGCCCAGTGACCCCACAACATTTTTTATTACCAATGTTTAATTAATAGCCTTATAGGCCTTGCTGGTAACCTTGTAAATTCTAGTGATCTAACTAAGCAGAGCAGAAAAGCACAGCCATCCCTAATTTTCAGGGCATAGAATGACGATTAGCCATTTAAAAAGCGTCTCTACATGGATGACTGAATACTGCCAACTACACAATGCCTATGATGGCCTCGTTGCTGTAACAGGGATTGACATACGAGCTTTGACATGCTGTAAAATCTGTGATGTGTTTTACAGTCCATTGGGAGCCTCGCTGCTTTACTCACTATTACTCTGGTACTAATATATGTGAATTATGTGAGGTTAGAGGCCAAGTAGCTTCTTGCCAGGAAGCGAAGCTCTTCTGCTGGACTGTTGTGTCTGAGATGTAGTGAAAGACTTTAAGACAACACAGGGAAAGCAAAGCAAACGGCACAAACTCATCACTTTCTAACTTGCTGCAAATTGGTTGCTACAAGCAACAACTGTATTCTCTGCTCATGTGCTTTATTTATGAATGGGTTAAATCTGATTATGGGAGTATTGAACAATTTGTGTATACACTATATTGTCAAAAGTATTGGGACACCCGCCTTTACACGCACATGAACATTAATGGCGTCTTAGTCCGTAGGGTTCATTATTGAGTTGGCCCACCTTTTGCAGCTTCAACTCTTCTGGAAGGCTGTCCACAAGGTTTAGGAGTGTGTCTATGGGAATGTTTGACCATTCTTCCAAAAGCGCATTTGTGAGGTCAGGCACTGATGTTGGAAGAGAAGGCCTGGCTCGCAGTCTTCGCTCTAATTCATCTCAAAGGTGTTCTATCAGGTTGAGGTCAGGACCAGTCAAGTTCCTCCACCTCAAACTCGTTCATCCATGTCTTTATGGACCTTGCTTTGTGCACTGGTCCAAATTATTTGGTGGAGAGAGGATTATGTTGTGGGGTAGTTATTCAGGGGTTGGGCTTGGCCCCTTAGTTCCAGTGAAGGGGGCGTCAGCATACCCAGAGAATTTCATACTCCCAACTTTGTGGGAACAGTTTGGGGATGGGGATGAATTAGAGCAGAGACTGCGAGCCAGGCCTTCTCATCCAAAATCAGCACCTGACCTCACAAATGCTCTTCTGGAAGAATGGTCAAACATTCCCATAGACACACTCCTAAACCTTGTGGACAGCCTTCCCAGAAGAGATGAATCGGTTATAGCTGCAAAGGGTGGGCCAACTCAATGTTGAACCCTGCGGACTAAGACTGGGATGCCATTAAAGGGGTTGTAAACCCTTCGTGTTTTTTTCACCTTTAATGCATCCTATGCATTAAGGTGAAAAAACTTCTGACACTGACCAGCCCTCCAGCCCCCCGTTTTACTCACCTGAGCCTGTTCGTTCCCTCGGCGGAGACGCGCTGTACCTCTCTTTCTGCCCAGGGTTCTCGGCTTTTGATTGGATAGATTGATAGTAGCGAAGCCATTGGCTCCCGCTGCTGTCAATCAATTCCAATGTCGCAGGGGGTGGGGCTGAGTCCGGCATTCTGTGCCTATGGACGCAAATGCTGGACTCGGGAGCGCACCAGCATGGTAATCGCCAGGGAGAGCGCTTCTCCCAGGGGGTTTACCGATGCAAGGAGGAGCCACGAGTGCCGTTGGGGGACACCAGAAGACGAGGATCAGGGCCACACTGTGCAAAACGAACTGCACAGTGGAGGTAAGTATGATATGTTTGTTTTTTGTAAGAGGGTTTACAACCCCTTTTTAACCGCTTGTCGATCAGCTGGCACAGTTTTACTGCGGCAGGTTGGCTGGGAGGGGCACGTGTGCCCAGAGCACACACAGATCTCGCTCTCGCTCTCTCTCCTAGACAGTCCCATCCCCCCCACAGTTAGAAACACATAGGGAACACAGTTAACCCCTTGATCGCCCCCTAGTGTTAACCCTTTCCCTGACAGTGACATATACACAGTAATCAGTGCATTTTTATAGCACTGATCGCTGTATAATTGTCAGTGGTTTCAAAAATGTGTCAAAAGTGTCCATAATGTCATAGTCCCGATTAAAATCGCAGATCGCCGCCATTACTAGTAAAAAAAAATTAATAAAAATGCCATAAATCTATCCCCTATTTTGTAGACGCTGTAACTTTTGCACAAACCAATCAATATACGCTTATTGCGATTTTTTTTATTTTCTTTTCTTTTTTTACCAAAAATATATGTAGAAGAATATCGGCCTAAACTGAGGAAAAAAATTTTTCATAAAAAATGTGGGCTATTTATTATAGCAAAAAGTAAAAGATATTGTGTTTTTTTTTTCAAAATTGTCGCTCTTTTGTTTATAGTGCAAAAAATAAAACCCGCAGAGGTGATCAAATACCACCAAAAGAAAGCTCTATTTGTGGGAACAAAAGGACGTCAATTTTGTTTGGGTACAGCGTCGCACGACTGCACAATTATCAGTTAAAGCGCCGCAGTGCCAAACCGCAAAAAATGGCCTGGTCATTGAGCCGCCAAATCTTCCGGGGCTGAAGTGGTTAAAATTCATGTTCGTGTAAAGCCAGGTGTCACAATACTTTTGACAATCTAGTGTATATGCTTATAAACTGCCCTGACCCCAGTAGTCTGAGCCTTCCTAAAGTGCATATCGGCAAGGTTGGATTTTACTGACTGATAGCAATTTTTCCTCCTGTTTTTTCCAGCAATGATTATTCAGCACTTTTAGCCATTTTTTCTTAGGTTGTACGGTAAAACTATTTGTTATAAAATATATGATTTTCAAAGGTCAGGCAGTATAATCTCTGAGCCAGGGATCATGTGCTATTCTTGACAACAATGGAGCAAGCGGCACAAATTTGGGTGCCACCTGTAATTTATTTTTTTACTGCAAGGGTATTGGCTTCATGGCATTTCTCAGGGCAGGTGTCCCAATGGTGACAGAGGGGTCATGCCCCTGGACCAAAGGCTCTCAACATTTTTGCATTGCCATTGTATATGAATAAAAGTTATCCTACTTGTCCGCACATTCTCCAGCAAAGCTGAGATTTGAACGGGGGACTTTAGTGCTGCGAAGGCAGGAATGTTAACCACTTTGTGCTGCTGCCTGGTTTTAATTAGAATGCATGGATTGTTTTTTTTCTTTCTTAAATTTTTCAAGTACGGTTTTTAGCATCGCTGAGTTTGGCTGCTAGAAGAAGAAAAGGACATTGACTTTATAGGTACCGGTAATTAAGTGCATCTGCTCTGGCCAGATTCAGTTCATTTCAACAATTAGAACTGAATTGATAACTTTATTTCCATGACTGGATTAGACTGTGGACATTGCATCACTAGCACCATCAGCACTGAGAACATAGCGACTGCTGAACCCAAGCAGACCACTGTGTCACAGGTACTAAAGGACACCAGGAAAAGTCAATTATCTTCTACTATTGGATGGCTGGTTTGAGTAATTGTATTGAGCCTGCTACACACTAAAAATGTTTTCTGCAACCAAAAAAAACACTGATCGCTGTGGTGAGGAGTCGCTGTAATTACCATGCAAGGTTAATCCAGCGATCGCCCTCGCTGAGCTGTTGTGTTCTGACACAGAGACACCCCCCCCCCCCTCCGCCAGAACACTCCGATCAGCGTTCTCTGCCATTGACTGTGAGCACTGATCAGGAGTCAGTCGGCTGCTGGTTTTTAGCATGCATGTCCGACACAAGCCGTTTGAACGGCTGGCTTCTGTCGGACAGACCAACATACACACGGGCAGAATGTGGGCCGATCTATTTTGTACTGGCAAATGTCTCCCAACATTCTGCCCGTGTGTACGGGGCTTTATGCAAAAGTAGATTTAGTTTAGTTGTAAGTTAAAACTTGCCAATAATTGTAACCGGGGCTGTTTTTTATTTTTTGGTAGAACTCCAGGTTCCACCGCCTCTGGCTCTTTGCTCCCTGCTTACCACTATTGTAAACATAGGAGTCTGGCTTCTGTGTTTACAAATGATAAATTGTCTCTTAACGGCTCCCATATATTTGATCACCTGAGCATCTCCCACTGAGGGCAAGAGGGGGACAAAGGAGATGCAGGTGCCCCGGGTGCAGTGCAGATTCTGACACCTCCACTGGATGATCTCCCTGCAAGTGAGAAAGGCAGCGCCACCTGCAGTGTGCTGGGAGGTACTAGAGCTGGCTGGGTGCTTCAGCTTAATACAGCAACACAAGACATGTGGAAGATAGTGGAGCTTTTAAGAAGGGAGAGAGAAGATGGGGGCAGTAGAAGAGGGGTTTGCATGCAGAGGTCAGAGCTTAAGAGGGGTGAGCGTGAGATGTGGATAGGGAATGCAGAGGTAAGCAGCTGTATAAGAAGGCTGAACTCTGTGTGCAACGCCTGAACTCTGCAATATCTATGTAGCACAACCCCGAACCCTGCACACCCACACCTCCCCGCCCTCAACTCTGTACTTTTGTATGTTATGTACTCCTGGTATTTAATGCCCCTTTAAGACCCCTCCATGTTAGTGAAATTTGACCACACCTATTTGATGAGGTTTTTTTTTTTTGCCAATGCTCCTAAATTTAACTCCATAAAATCCTATGTGTCCATGTACACATTGAAAAAATGGTGTATATCGCGCTGAAATGCAAACGTATATCAAAAAGCAGCCAGCACAACCCTAAGACAAGTGTAAATAAAGGGATATGTGAAAGATAAAATTTTGTGCAGCGCTCACAAATTCATGATGATAAACATTCATATATACAAACTAATATATAGTGTGCAATGACCACAAAAAAACAGTGATAAGTGATGTGAAAAATTCACACCCAAACTAAAGTCCATGTGCCGTCATATAAAGATTTGTAAACCATAAATATAACAGTCTTTGGATAAACAGTGAAAACAGATTATGTAGCTAGAAGTGGAATTTCACGTGACATCAGTGTTGAAGTGAAGAGACACACAATAGAGCCACCACCGGTTAGTGAGAAGGCTTACAGGAGTAAGGCCCCTTTCACACGATCGGACCGTTCAGATCCGCCTGTCAGTTTTGACGGCGGACCTGAACGGGCGCTCCATGCTGGTCTATGGAGCGTCGGATGTCAGCGGAGACATGTCCGCTGACATCTGACCCGGTCCGATTCGCCAAAAGCAGACGTATGTCTCTACGTCCAGATCCATCGCTATCGGATCGGGTGAGATCTGATGAAAACGGACACGCTGTCCGTTTTCATCCGATCTCTCCATAGAGACCAGCGGCGCTGGACAAGCCCCTCCCCGCTCAGTGAGCAGAGAGGGACTTGTCATCCGCCGGCTCAGCGGAGATCAACGGAGAGATCTCCCACTGAGCCGGCGGACACCGTGCAAGCAGAGTCCACCTCGTGTGAAAGGGGCCTAAGAGGACTCAAATGGGCATATGCTCAGTGTGTCAACAAGGTGTATGGTGTCCGGGCTCCAGATCAAGATGGAACATAGCCCGATTGGTCAAGAGATGTCACAGAGAAATCCTCTCAAATGTTCAAAATAGCATGACCAATAAAGAAAATACTCCACATAGTGTGAATCCGTATAAACATAGAAATGTATTAAAAAAAATTGGAAACGCTCACATTTAGAAAGTGGATCAAGCCCTTGAAAATAAGGTTTGTGGGTAACACAATGACATCAGCAGGGCTCGTCCCAACGCATTTTGTCTGTGATCATAATTGGTGCTTTCTTCATGTAAACACTGCACTTGTTTTTTAAGGTTTAAAAATCTTTATATGATGGCACATGGTCTTTTTAGTTTGGGTGTGAATTTCATATTACTCATCACAGTTTTTTTTGTGGTCACCGAACGCTATATATTAGTTTGTGTATATTTTTTATATATATATATATATATATATATATATATATATATAAATTTTGTGTGTGTGTGTGTGTGTGTGTGTATGTGTGTGTGTGTGTGTGTGTGTGTATATATATATATATATATATATATATATATATATATATATATATATATATATATATATATATATATATATATATATATATATACACACACACATTTTTATCATCCATGAATTTTTGAGCCCTGCACAAACTTTTATCTTTCACATGTCCATGTACACATAGGCTTTTACCAGAGTTTAGAAGACCTGCTGCAGTTAGGCGAGCTTCAGCCTCCCTTTCCTGAACGCAGAAGAACCACGTGCAGGATAGGAATGTTTTGACTGCTTCCCACCAGAGAAGGTAAACCTCTGCAAAAATCGTGGTGTGTTTTGCATTTTCCTGTGGTCAGCGGTCATAGTAAGGTGTGTGTGTGTGTGTGTGTGTGTGTGTGTGTGTGTGTGTGTGTGTGTGTGTGTGTGTGTGACCCGGCTGCCTCTCTCTTCTCCCCGTCTGACAGCTGCAGCGGGCGAGGTTGAGATTCCCCCACTGACAGTCATGAGGGGAGGAAGAGAGAGGCGGGCGGTCACGTGAGCGGCGATCTGAAATGAGGTATATAGCTGCATTTTTTTTTATAGGACACAGACACTGGGGCAGCTTACATTATTAAACAGAGGATAGTGTGACTTGTGAACTGTAATTTTAGAAGCAGGAGGGGAGGGGGTGGGCACGGACATGGAGCTGACAGGCAGGGAGGGAGGGGGGGAGGACAGGAGACACAGTGGATGACAGAGGCACGTAAACTGACTGCGGTGTCGGGGCACAGCAGCCGTTATACACCGTGGTCAATTTACAAAGAGGAGGGCAAAACCAGGCAGGATCAACCAGATATTTCAAGTGTTACATGGGGCCAAATTATACAGCACAAGCACTGTGCTGTATAAACTGCTTTTAAAGGAACAGGATCCATTTTTTATTTTATTTTTTTAGAGTAACAACCGCTTTAAGCAGTAAGAAGGAAATGTAAACGTTTACAAATTCAACTGCAGCTGTATTTTTTATGGAGCGAAAGATGAAGGAAACATTTGGTTGCTATTGGCAATACCCTTATTCTTGTAATTTTTGATTAGCTGCCTCACTACTTTTTTGGAGCTCATCATCATCTGCTTTTTCCAGTTATTCCTGCATTCCCATATCATATTTTTAAAACTGTGTCATTTCTTCTGAGAATTGCAAATGGGTCTGTGGTTTAATTTTAGCCAATGTCATTAATTTACGTCACGATCCTAGGGGCCTCAGTGCCAGGGCCATAAGTCTCTTCTATAATTCTTCTGCTACTGAAATTGACCCAACGTAATGAGTTCCATCTCCCAGAAAACACATCCTATGAATTCTTCTCTCTCACACTGCAGCTAGGACAATTTTATGTCTTTCCGTCAAAGAAAAGGACCTTTTTTTTCCTGCTCATTACATTTCAGGGAGGCAATAAAATGCCATTCTGCGGAGGTTTGAGTGCCCTTAGAGCTCCTGTAAATGCATTTCAAGGAATCTGTCATCAAGATGAAGCAAATTCGCAAGGCAGGTCCCGGTAACAGCTTTCATTTTCAAAGTCTTGTCCATACATAATTCTGTTACTAGTGTCGATCCTCCTTTTTCGGTTTTAAATTATCCGATTTAGTTTTAAATGTCTATTTTTGTCATAAAGGCCATAGCTGTTGCACTCGGGCTTATCCATACACAGGCTGAGAATATCACAACAAATGTTGGATTAATTAGCCGCAACTGTCCAAAAATGGGTAACGCCAAACTGTCCTACTTCTTGGGCCAGCCATACATGGGTCGAAATCCAAAAGAATTTTCTTTTGAAAATCTTAACTAAGAATTTTCATTCGGATTTCACGCGATTAGTGGCCCATAGCAATGGCTGATTTTCATACGGCCATCAAATTTGAGTGATTGGGCATGTTGGAAGTTTTTTTGAAAAACGACCGATTTTTCTAATCAATGATGTGAGAATTGTGCAAGAAATGTAATCGAAAAAGAAATGAGCATGAGCACAAGAAAAAAAATATATATTGGCCAACAGAAACCAGGCAACATTTGGCCAAGTGTTCAGCTACTTTGTATCTACTACTTATCTGTATATTTTTAATTGCATATATTTTCAAAGTTTCAACTTTTTTTAATCAAACTACCTGGCTCTATTGTGGTAGCTCCTTTTCTCAGGTTCTTTCCCTGGCTTGTTTGTAGTGTGCACAGCAGCCTGACCAGCTTCTGTTGAATGGGCATTCTGGAAAACCAGCATCTGATCAGCGCTGAGAGCCAATGGCTGCACTAGTGAAGCACCGAAATTTCAGCGGGCAAAAATTATCAGCAAAAAATAGGGTTTCAGCGTTGTGCCAAACAAAAGTGCAGAAAACGCCCATGATTTTGCTGCAATTTTACCTTGCTTATGGTGTGTTTTTCATAAGTCATGTGACTCAAAAAATGCAACACGTGTGCGCTACGTACAGGTTTCAGGGGTGCGCTACGTACAGGTTTCAGGGGTGCGCTACGTACAGGTTTCAGGGGTGCGCTACGTACAGGTTTCAGGGGTGCGCTACGTACAGGTTTCAGGGGTGCGCTACGTACAGGTTTCAGGGGTGCGCTATGTACAGGTTTCAGGGGTGCGCTACGTACAGGTTTCAGGGGTGCGCTACGTACAGGTTTCAGGGGTGCGCTACGTACAGGTTTCAGGGGTGCGCTACGTACAGGTTTCAGGGGTGCGCTACGTACAGGTTTTAGGGGTGCGCTACGTACAGGTTTCAGGGGTGCGCTACGTACAGGGTTCAGGGGTGCGCTATGTACAGGGTTCAGGGGTGCGCTATGTACAGGGTTCAGGGGTGCGCTATGTACAGGGTTCAGGGGTGCGCTATGTACAGGTTTCAGGGGTGCGCTACGTACAGGGTTCAGGGGTGCGCTACGTACAGGGTTCAGGGGTGCGCTACGTACAGGGTTCAGGGGTGCGCTACGTACAGGGTTCAGGGGTGCGCTACGTACAGGGTTCAGGGGTGCGCTACGTACAGGGTTCAGGGGTGTGCTGTAACATCTCATTTCCACCCCTCCTCCTGGGTTCTGACCTCTGCACCCAGCACTTTGCCCCCATCCCCCACCTCTAAACACATCTTCCTACTCAACTCCACACCTCCACAATCTCCTAACTACTTTTAAGTGCAATGGAGGGATTTTGGGGTCTTGTAGACCCCAGATCCCTCCATAAAGAATACCTGTTACTGCCTATTACTGTGACAAGGGATGTTTACAATCCTTCGGGCAGCAATAAAAGTGATCAGAATTATTTTTCTCAAAGGGTCAATGTAAAAAAAAAAAAATTAACCGCTTCCCGACCGGCGCACGATGATGTACGTCGGCAGAATGGCACGGACAGGCATAAGGGCGTACAGGTACGTCCCTTTGAATTTGCCACCGTGCCATCTCGTGCGCGCCACTGGCGGTGCATGCACGCCAGTCGCGACCTCCGTGAGTCCGATTGCGGGTCCCACGGACTCAATCGCCGTGGGGATACCCGCGATTGTCTCACGGGAGGACAAACGGGGAGATGCTGAATTAAACAAGCATCTCCCCGTTCTGCCTAGCAACAAGTGACACTGATCTCTGCTCCCTGTGATTGGAGCAGAGATCAGTGACTGTCACAGCCATGCCCCCCACAGTTAGCAACACGCCCCTAGGACACACTTAACCCCTACACTGCCACCCCCTGGTTAACTTCTTCACTGCCAGTGTCATTTACACAGGAATCAGTGCATTTGTATAGCACTGATTGCTGTATAAATGACAATGGTCCCAAAAATGTCCGATGTGTCCACCATAATGTTACAGTCACAATAAAAATCACTATAACTTTTGCGCAAACCAATCGATCGCTTATTGCGTTTTTTTTTTTCTCAAAAAATATGTAGAGGAATATGGATCGGCTTAAACTGAGGAAAAAAAAATTTTTTATACACTTTTGAGGGATATTTATTCTAGCAAAATGTAAAAAAATAATGATTTTTTTTTTTTCAAAATTGTCGCTCGTTTTTTGTTTTATAGCGCAAAAAATAAAAAACGCAGGGGTGATCAAATACCACCAAAAGAAAGCTCTATTTGTGGGAAAAAAAGGATGTCAATTTTGTTTGGGAGCCACGTCGCACGACCGCGCAATTGTCAGTTAAAGCGACGCAGTGCTGAATCGCAAAAAGTGCTCTGGTCTTAAGCCAGCAAAATAATCCAGTCTGAAAGTGGTTAAAGAGACCCATCCCTCCGTGCTCACAGGTAATAGCGAACGCATACATAAGTTGCGACCGCAAATGTAAACAGTATTCCAATCACACATGCGAGGTATCGCCGGGATCGTTAGAGCGAGATCAATAATTTTAGCACAAGACTTACTCTGTAACTCTAAACTGGTAACCTGTAGAAAATGTTAAAGCGTCAGAGATTTTAGGTACCGTAGTTTGGCGCCATTCCATGAGTGTTCGCAATTTTAAAGCATGACATGTTGGGTGTCTATTTACTTGGCGTAACATCATTTTCACATGATACAAAAACATTCGACTAACTTTACTTTTTTTGTTTTGTTTTTTTTAATTCACGAATGTGCATTTTTTCCCAGAATAATTGCGTTTTATTCAAATACTGTGTGACATAAAATTTTACATCGATTGCCATTTTATTCTCTAGGGTCTCTGCTAGAAAAATATATATTTATATAATGTTTGGGGTTCCAAGTAATTTTCGAGCAAAAAATACAGATTTTAACTTGTAAGCAACAAATATCAAGGCTTAGGCAGGAAGGGGTTAAAGCCGAGCTCCACCCTAAAGTGGAACTTCCGCTTATCGGATTTCTCCCCCCCTCCGGTGCCACAATTGGCACCTTTCAGGGGGGTGCATATACCTGTATAATACAGGTATCTGCACCCACTTCCATGACGAATTATCCGGACTGCCCCGCCCCTATCCGAAGATGCCCCGTTGTGTCTTGGGAAACACAGTTCCCAGGACACAGCGGGGACCAATAGAGACGCACAGCGCGCCTCGCTCATGCGCAGTTGGGAACCGGGCAGTGAAGACGTTGCGTCTTCACTTCCTGATTCCCTGACAGAGGATGGTGGCGGGGCAGCGAGAGACGAGCAGTCTCTCGTCACATTCTGCCTACACCGCTGGAACCTGGAACAGGTAAGTGTCCATTTATTAAAAGTCAGCAGCTGCAGTATTTGTAGCTGCTGACTTTTAATATTTTTGGTGCGGGTGCAGCTCCGCTTTAAGGATGCTACTGCAACTGCTGACTGGTATTGGTATGAAACATGGAAGAAATCTATGACAAGCATGCCTTGGATCTTTTGTACAATCCATTATTAGCTTGCACACGTTCACATTGCCTTGCAATTCAGTGCAATGTTTAGGAGCGCAGGACCCTTTTATCAGGCATGTAGCATAGCCGTGAAATTAGCAGTAGTAGTAGCATGTCTTAAAGCAGTATTGAACCCAAAAACAAACATTTATTATATTGCAGCTTACCAATACTTGTATGTGATTGTTGCATTCGTTTTTTTTATTTTTTATCATTTATCATCTGGTAATCCAGCCAACAAGTCTGTTTTTCACAAATTCAAGCTCTTCAGCAGATTGTATCAGTTTACATAGATTAGACAAACTAGCTAACACTGGCAGGGGTGATTAAAATTATTATTATTATTATACAGGATTTATATAGCGCCAACAGTTTGCGCATCGCTTTACAACATGAGGGCAGACAGTATGCTTACAATACAAATCAGTACAGGAGGGATCAGAGGGCCCTGCTCGTTAGAACTTACAATCTAGAAGGGAGGGTCAAGTGGAACAAAAAGGTAATAACTGTGGGGGATGAGCTGATGGAGAAAATTAAAATACAGTTGTTAGGTGTGGGTAGGGTAGGCTTCTCTGAAGAGAAGGGCTTTCAGGAAACATCTAAAAGCTAATGGAGTAGGAGATAATCTGACAGATTGGGGTAAGGCATTCCATAGGATTGGAGAGGTTCTGGAAAAGTCCTGGTGGCGAGCATGGGAGGAGGTGAGGAGGGAGCTAGAGAGCAGGTCTTTAGAGGAATGAAGAGAACAAGTAGGTTGGTATTTAGAGACTAGGCTAGTGATGTAGCTGGGGGCGGAGTTGTGGATGGCTTTGTAAGTTGTTGTTAGCATTTTGAATTTAATTTGTAGGGTGAGCGGAAGCCAGTGGAGGGATTGACAGAGAAGTAGCAGACACAGAGCGATTGGTAAGGTGGATGAGTCTGGCAGCAGCATTCATGATGGCTTGAAGGGGTGATACCGACATGGATAGGTCCAGTGAGGGCTTTTTAAGTATGTGCATGTTTTAAAGAGTTGGGGAAGATGCCAGAAGAGATTGAAGATGTGGGTTAGAGTGTAGAATAGAGCCAAAGGGTGATCGTAGCATTTGTGAAGGAACAGGATCCAGAGGGCAGGTGGTAAGATGGACTTTAGCAACCTCGTCTATAGTGGTGGGGTTGAAAGAGGGAAGTAATGATTGTACCCGTGGGCATGAAGTGTAAATGATCATCTTGTATTTATTCATGCAAATCCTTTATCCCAAAAAGGAAAAAAAAACTGTTTGCTGTAACCGATTTATAAAGTTTGAGCTGGAGTTTTGCTTCAGTTTCTTAGTGTAAATAATCTACGAATGCATTTAAAGCGGAGGTTCACACAAAAATGGAACCTCCGCTTTTCGGAACCCCCCCCCCACCCCCCGGGGTCACATTTGGCACCTTTCAGGGGGGGAGGTATTTGCACCCACTTTCGGGCATAGACGCCTCTTCCCGTTCCCCCCTGCTGTCTGCTGGGACACACACGAATCCCAGAGACAGCAGGGACCATCCGGATTGTGCAGCGCGACCCGCGCATGCGCAGTAGGGAACTGGGAAGTAAAGCCGCAAGGCTTCATTTCCTGATTCCCTTACCGAAGATGGCGGCGGCAGCACCCGAGAGAGCTGATTGTCAGATCGCGGGCGCCCTGGGCACTTTAACACTACCCTCCAGGCCAAACTGACAATGCAGTTGTCTGCTTGGGGGAAGCCAAAGAAAACAAAAATGATTGCAGCCACCACATCTAATGATTAGTAAACTGCAATATATTACAGGTTTGGGTTTAATACCTCTTTAAGCATTTAGCTTGGATGAAAACTAGCTCTTTCTTGCACTGCAGTTCCGGCAGTCTCGCTAAGCTTCACTAGAAACGTTCGCTCAGCTGCACATTGGTGATGTGTAACCATCAGGGAAACGTTTACTGAACTAAATATGCAGGCTGCCATTCCTGCCTGTATGTAGCATTATGCATGTTTATAGTAACTTAAAACGATTGTAGATTTCCTTTTAATTGTGACTCCTTTTACAGGTCCAGACCTAAGCCTGAACGTTTCTTAACAAATGGAGAACTATTTTGAGGAAGAATCATGTAACTTGGACAAAGTCTTAGATGAGTTTGAAAAAAATGAAGGTACAGTGTGAAACATTTTCTTTTATATATTGTCTGCCACAAGAATATAAGGTACCACTATCACATGTTTCAGTTTTGTGCTTCAGATAAATGTATTTTAAATATTGATATTCCAAATCTTTTTTTATGTTGATGGGTCTTTTTAGCCCTCCAGGTTCCTATCATGGACTACTAAATGATTAGCCTTTATGTTGTAGTGTTCCTAGTGTGGGACTAGTTAAGTAGTTTAGCAAAAGACACTTGGAAGGGGTGACACCTCTCCCCAAAAATGCTGTGTGTTGCCAATTTACATTTGTAGCTAACCCTTTGAAAAGCAATTAGCAGTTGATGCCTTTTAGAGGGCATTTGACAGTTGGCTGGGAGGTGATATGTCGCCTCCTTACAGCTTGTTTTAAAGTGGCTGTAAACCTCAGACATGAAATGTGAACAAAGCATATCCTTCTATAGCAAGGGTTCTCAACCTGTGGCCTGTGAAGCCCTCTGATGTGGCCCACGTCCTCTAACCAGGGAAGCGCATGCCCATGCTTTGGAATGTCAGCTTGGCAAGCCCAGATCGCGATCAATGGGTTGTTGACCTGCCATCCCAGAGTAATCGGAGTGCATGGAGGAAGCAGGAGGCCACAGAGAGAGCAGGAGCCACACAAGGCAATGCTTCCTCTGTAGCGCCGGCTCCTGTCCCAGGCAGAGTGATACCAGGCACACCTAGCCTTGGACCTTTCTAGCAGAGCGATGTCAGCAGAAGCTGGAATAAGAAAATTGCAATGGGCATATTAACACTTAAAAAAAGGGATATTGGGCTGCTTTCACACTGATCTGCAGGTGCAGTGCACTTGCGGCTTTCCTGCAGGTTAAGTGGACTGAGCCATAGACTTCTATTATAGCCTGATAATAGGAGTCTATGGCAAAGCGCAACTAACTGCAGGAAAGCACCCCAAGGGTGCTGGTAAACCACAGCAGCCTTAAGCCCCATACACACGGTCGGATTTTTGCATGGATTCTGTCCGATCGGACAATGTTGTTGAAAAATCAGACCGTGTGTATGCACCATCGGACAGTGTACGTCGGATTGTCCGACGGACAAAGTCCTATCTCCTGCTGGATAGATTTTCCGACAACACGGTCCGATCACACCAAATCCGATCGTGTGTACAGTTGTCCGACGGACAAAGTGCTACGCATGCTCAGATCACATTACAAGACCAAAGCTATTGGCTACTAGCCTCTACGTAGTCCCGTCGTAGGCAACAAACGTCACCACGTTCAGAATGATCGGATTTTCCGACAACTTTGTCCGACCGTGTGTACGCAAAACCAACATCGGACAAAGTACGACGGACATGATCCGACGGACCTGGTCCTCGGATAATCCGAGCGTGTGTATGGGGCTTTATAGGGGGCTTGGCCTGTCCTAGTAAGGGCTTGTTTACATTTTTGATATGGGGGAGGTGAAACCCCCATAGTTCATTGTGGCCTGTGACTGGTTACCAAATACGTACAGTAAGTGGCCCTCGCTCTTCAAAAAGTTGAGCGCCGCTGTTCTATAATGTGTACTTGTCTCAATTTGCTGCTTTGTTCCTTTTGTTCTCAGTATGAATCGCTTCTAACAAGTTTTCCTGACACTAAGGCTATTTTCACACTGGGGCGCTGGGTGCACTGGCGGTAAAGCGGCGCTATATTTAGCGCCGCTTTACCGTCGTTTTAGCGACGCATTTCAGCCGCTAGCGATGCGGTTTTACCCCCCGCGAGCGGCCGAAAAAGGGTTAATACCGCCCGCAAAGCGCCGCTCCAGCGTCGCTTTGCGGGCGGGTTCAGAGTGCTGCCCCATTGTTTTCAATGGGAGGGGGCGCTTTAGGAGCAGTAAATACACCGCTCCTACAGCGCACCAAAGATGCGGCTTGCAGGACATTTTTCAGCGTCCTGCAAGCGCACTGCTCCGGTGTGAAAGCCCTCGGGCTTTCACACTGGAGACACAGCAATGGCTGTTTTAGATCGGTTTGCAGGCGCTATTTTTAGCGCAATAGCGCCTGCAAACCGCCCCAGTGTGAAAGGGGCCTAAGAGAAAAAAGGTGACAGGGGAGGGACCTTCAGCTGATTGACAGCCTCAGCTCTGTTTTTGTGAGCTGTATGAAGGGGAGTGTGTCCCTTCGCTCCAATCAGCTCTCGGAGCTCCACTGACTTATCTTTTGTAGAGTATAATTTCAGCTCTCTGCTCCCTGTTTGCTGACCGCTCAGACAAGCTATATAAATTCTGCACTTTTAACGGATGTAGAGAAGAGAATAATGCACCCTTTACATATGCGTTAAAGAGACCCTGTCAGTGGTGGAATCTGTTCAACAATACCCTGTTATCGGAGGTTGAATCTTACTTCTTCAGGGAATAGTGAGCAGAATCTTCACTGTCTTGAAGAGCTCTGGGCGCTACTACTATCCAACATATAAGATGTGTGACTGATAGCACGTGTTTATCACATCTGGAAGCATCGGCTGGTAGCGGCACGTGGAGATCCTCAAGAGGGCGAAGGAATATTTTCCAACTATATACTAGCATTCTGCAAGGGAAGTGCATTTAAAAGGTCACTGGACCCCAAGGTGAAGGTGAATCGTAATTTCCATAATTTATTCCTCAAGATATACCATGTAGTATAGTAGATTGACTGACACTAATGAGCAAAGCCTGGAACAAACAGGTGCAGGCTGACAGATCTTGACTGGCAGAATTCTTGGGTGAATTTAGGTTCCTTTGGAGATATTGCTTCACCCCCTTTTATCCAAAGTAAAAAATAACAGTTTGAAAGCTGTCAAGCTGATCACAATGTTATATTTCAGGTCACTGTTTAATACAATATTTTTTCCATTTTACTTGACGCTCTTCGGTGTTGCTTGGCAGGATGAGTGAGTGTGCAAAATAACTATCAGCATTATGTATGTAGATTTGAAATCCCATGTGTGGAACTCCAGTTTGCCGTTAATAAAACAATCTTAAAGGCTTATCAACAGATTTACAACCCTGCATAAAATCAGCATCTAGAAATAGCCGTTATAACCTTGTGTTGTCTCCCAACTTTGTACTGAAGGTTATTCCACAGAAAGTAGTGATTGCCATCTTCGTAGTTTTCACTGAAAACAACATGTACCTTTTTTTTTTGCTGCAGTGATAAATAGGCATGATAGGAGTTGAATGACATGCGGAGGGACTGCAGGCTCCATGGAACCATCATGCAGGTTTCTGGCTGTGTGTATTTTATAGGTCAATCAGAGCAATAGGGGTGATGTATAAAAAGTGGTGGAACAGTAAAATGTCCTTTCAGGTACTTGTCTTTAAAGCCTAATCTGTGCTTGAAAGGTGGCTATTGGCACCTGCTTGCTATGGTTAACTATTCCACATTATTTTCTTCCTTCTAGTCTCCTCTGCACAGCAGAAATGACGCATTCCATAACCACCTGACCTCCTAACAGTTAATATCATTGCACCATTTTAGTTGGGATCAGAGGACTTGCTTCTTTCCGAATTCTTAAAAACACTGTCGCCTTTTTTTAATAAAGTAAAAAAAAAAAAATTGCATTTAACCCCTTCAGCACTGGACATTTTCCACCCCTTCCTGCCCAGGCCAATTTTCCGCTTTCAGTGCTGTCACACTTTGAATGACAATTGCGCGGTCATGCAACACTGTACCCAAATTATATTTTTACAAATTCAAATGGAGCTTTTCTTTGGTGGTATTTACCACTGTGTTTTTTGTTTTTTGCAAAACAAATGAAAAAAGACTGAAAATTATAAAAAAAAAAAAATTACAAGAAAAATTACGTTTTTTTCTTAGTTTCTATTATAAAAGTTTGCAAAAAATGTAATTTCTCTGTCACTGATGTGTGCCCTGATGAGGCTGCACTGATGGGCGATGCTGTTGAGCAGGCACTGATGGGCAGCACTGATGATCAGTGACCTGATTATCATTGTAAAGGTCCCCTGTCAGAATTGCTGGTTACCGACTCTCCTTTCCTCATGCTGTCACAGCATGAGTAAAAGGAATGCCAATATCTGTCAAGTTTGTTTACATGTGATCAGCTGTGATTGGACACAGCTGATCAGATGGTAAAAGGCCGCTGCTATTGTCTTTTTACTACAATCCGTGATCAGCTGTGTCCAAAGGATCACAGATCGGGCTGGTCGGGCGCCCCAGGGGACTGGTTCTGGGAGGACATCCATAGACGCCTTCCCAGAGCTGGACGACCGTGCTGTAGCCGTCTTTTGGCTATAGCAAAGTCGGGAACTAATTAATACATTTACACTGAGTCCTGCCGAGCATTGCAACCATGACCTGTACAAACAGGTGCAATGCATATGCTCCTGTATTTAAATCTCAGATCCGGTTCATAGGGAATTATGGAGCTAGAGGAAGTAAACAATAGACTACAAGTATGGAAAGTCACGGCCTTTGTGCTGATGCTCTGTGAGTCCCTCTGTTGTAGTGGCACATGGGATGTTTAATCTTCCGATTCACAGATCCTTCTTAAAGGAGTTGTAAAGGCAGAAGGTTTTTTATCTTAAGGCATTCTATGCATTAGGATAAAAAAACCTTCTGTGTGTAGCAGCCTCCCCAGAATCCCCAAATTACCTACCTGAGCTTCTTCTCTCTTCAGCAATATCCACGATCCCCTAAGCCATCCAGTACACTCCTCCTGAGACTGAGACAGAAAAGCAGCGCTATTGGCTCCCACGCCTGTCAATCAAAGTCAGTCAGCCAATCGGGGGAGAGAGGGCGCAGAGCCAGGTCGGGGCTCTGTGTTTGAATGGATACACGGAGCTCTGACTCGGCTTGGGTGACAACCTGTAGCAAGCTGCTGGCTGAGGGGCACTCAAAGGAGGGAGGGGCCAGGAGCACAGAAGAGGGACCGGAGAAGAGCAGGATCTGGGCTGCTCTGTGCAAAACCAACTGCACAGAGGAGGCAAGTAAAACATGTTTGTAAAGGCTCGCTTTTATTTCTTTTAAATAACAATCACTTGTGACTGTGTGGGATGTCTCTGTAAATTTCCAGGAAATGCATAGCACGATTCAGGTATATGGAAGTTTTGGAAATGCGACCGTGTTTCATGTTAAACCCTAAATATCAGTGTGATGTAAAACATGTTCTTAAAGCGGTTCTGCACCCATTTCATTTAGTAAATCTCTTTGCCTTCCAAATCAGGCAAAGAGTACTAAATGAAATGTTTTTATTTTTTTATTTTTTTTACTTACCTTGAAATTGAAGACTTCCGGTCTTCTCTCTCTGCGGCGGCGGGCGGGGTCTCTGCGTCGATCGTCGTCACGCCGCACTGTCTCCTGGGATCTGGTGTCATTGATCCCAGGAGTCAGTGCGGGCATCTTCCGAAATCTCGCGAGATTTCGGCCACATCTTCCGAAATCTCCCGAGATTTCGGCCACATCTGCCGAAATCTCGTGAGATGTCGGCAGATGTGCCGTTACTGCGCACGCGCGAGTAACGGCGGTGCATGCTGGGCCATCAACAGTGCCTGTGGGGTTTCACATGCCCACAGGCAAGATGGACCCCAGCAGACAAGAAGAAGACAAGAAGAAGATGAAGATGAAAACCGGCGGCGATCGAGATGGAAGATGGAACAGGTAAGTCCCCCAATTGAGCTATATGCCCTTGGCATATAGCCCAAAAAAAAATAAAAAATAAAATAAAGAGTGCAGAACCGCTTTAAGGGTGGACTATGCCTTTAAGTACTATATTTAAATTTCAGTTTATCATTTGGTTCCTTTCTTTTCAGATGAGACAGTTTCACCAAGGCTTCTGGATGCTAAGTGGAATCAGATCCTCAATCCACCTTCCCACCGTCTGACTGATAACTTGACATTAGACAATGTCACCAAGACGATCATTGATATTGAGGCTCACCTCAAAGACCGATCACCCCGCCTGACACCTAAAACGCCCTGTTCCAATGGAGAGATCAAACCTCTAACCTCAGAGCTTTCCGTCATGGTGACGGAAGGTACCAACATGGCCGAAGACCAGCTGGCTGACCGCAAAGACCAGCCAGAAAATGTTTGCAGTACCACCACTGTGCACTGCGGAGAGGAGTCCACTTTAGCAGATGTTACCCTTAATACTAGCTGTACTATAGGTTCTAATGTGAGCATGTGCTCATCCCCTTGCAATAGCCCTACAAGTATGTCTCTTGAAAACTCTAAAAGCACACAAAGCCAGATTCATGGTTTAGACTCAAAGCCGCAACCACAAAACAGTGCTGACTGTAAAACGGTGCCTAATGCCTCGGTTGATAATGAAATTAGTGTTTGTGCTACCATGAAGGGACAGAACACTATAAATGTTGGTGCATTCACGGATGATGGTGTTGAAGACCATAAAAGTCCATCCATTGAATTTTCTCCAGAGTCTGATGGTCTCCAACTTTCTCCTAGTATACTTGCTGTTCCCCACTTACAGACTGAAAATAAAGATCTCCGTCCACCAGATGGTCTAGATCTCTTTAGTGCTGCAACAGAAGATACCATTTGCAATGAAAAGCAGCAGAAAACCTCCTTATTTTTGTCTCTAGAAAACCAGCTTGCTAATGAGTTTGCATATGAAGTCTGTCACGCAGTCGTTGATCATCTTGTCCTAAATGATGTCCAAAAGGATAGATCTCCCATAGTCGTGGTGGAGCATTTTTCAGAGTCTTTGGTAACCAATGGGGACTTGAATGTGGTAAAGGTTAAAGAGAATCGAGAAAAGGACGAACTTTGTCTTGGAAGCAATCAAAACAAAGAATTGAGTAATGATGTCTTCTTGGACAGCTCTGTTAGTGTTGGCGCTGAGGACAGTAGCCTGGCTAATGTTGATGCAGTTGCAGACATGTCATTGTACAATGGGTGTGATTCCTATGGAATGCAGAACCCAAATGTAGCTCATAACCCAAAGAGTTTGCCGTCAAAAGAAGATTCTGTGACAGAGGAGAAAGAAATTGAAGAGTGCAAGTCTGAATATTACACCAGTGTTTACGATCAGCAGAGGGAGGACGATGCTGTTGAAGCAAGTGGACTTGTGCTGAACATCAGTGGAGACCAAATGAAGAACCACCTGCATGGCCTCTGTAGCCAGGTGGCACCAGGGCATGGGCAGACCTCATCAAAACCGGCTGGCAGTATGCAACCTCTAAGCGTCCCCTATGGTGGAGCGCGTCCAAAGCAGCCAACTCATCTGAAGCTGCAGATTCCAAAGCCATTATCTGATATATTAAATATTGACTTGGTTCCCCCCAATGCTGGCTGTGGCTCCAAAAACAAAAATGACCTGTTAAACAAGTCAAATCAGAGCGATAACATGGTCTCGGAAACACTTCATGAAGAAGCTGGTCTACGCAGCCCAGTTACCGATGCAAATGGTGATCTCCTAGGAGATTATAGGGGCCCCCACAGCCCGTGCCTTGCAGTGTCCCCAGATAGCCCTGATAATGACCTCCTAGCTAGGCAGTATAGAGTTCCTACCTCCAAGCCATTCACAACACTAGGGGAGGTGGCTCCAGTCTGGGTCCCTGACTCTCAAGCACCAAACTGCATGAAGTGCGAGGCCAGGTTTACCTTTACCAAAAGGAGGCATCACTGCAGAGCATGCGGCAAGGTAAGTGGAACTAAAATTGTTGTTTTTATGTGTTCAGGGTCTCATAAATTCCAACATTTACCTGAATTTAACAGGTCTGACAAATTCATGATGGGCTTTGTACCTATCCTTGACTTTTCATCTCTTTAGTCATATGGGATACATTTTTCTACCTCCAATAGTGTTTGAGGGAAACAGGAAGACTGATGTACATTACCCAGATAGTAACTGCTGGAAAACAAATTTCGTCTATTGTGTGTAGTCTTGTTACTCTGTTAGCAAAATTCCTCTTAACTTTAACTTGCCCCAGACTTAGTATAAAATAGGCCATGCATTTTTAGTGTAAAGACAAGTTCACTTATACAAACAACTGCATTGGACCATTCCTAGACCCCAAACCTAGAAATTCCACATCCAGATGCTTACTTATCTCAGCATGGAGCCATCTGCAGGCCACAATTTACTACAATGCTTGCTGCACCTGCGCAATGGGCTCTTATACACTTGTATAGGGCTATCTTTAGATTTGGGAATATGACCCTATAGAATGAAGGATGGAGACTCCAGAAACGTCATGTAATTATATCTAGAACAGACTGTCTTCTGCACCAATATAATTTTTTTTTACATCTGTAATAGGGGTAGGGATGAACAGATGTATTTGACATTCAGTGGCCAATCTAGGAGCCAGCAGAAATATTTTTTATGGAGCTAGGCGATCGTATGCTTTCATTAATAGCAGCAAAAAAAATAATAATTTAGGAGCCAGCTGAAGTTTTTAGTCTTGATCTTGGTTATCACTTGCAGGTCTACTGAAGATTAAAACTTGCATTTGAATTTGTCGGCAGAGTAATTTTGCCATTGTTGTGCTGCAACACTTTACCCAGCTCCCTCTTGTATATCTATTGGTCCTGGAACACATCTGCTGGTGCTGCTGGACATGCTTCTATTTCTGCCTCTCTGATGTGTAAAAAAAAAAGCAGCCTAAGGGTAAATAACTACACATTAGTGTGAGGATTTTTTTGGCCCTAGTTCACACTGATGCAATGCAGGAAACGCAGTGAATCCTGTGTGTTTCCCGCACAGCATTGCAATCACACGCCATCCATGCGATCTGCTGTGGGTGTCAATGTTAGATTAAAATCCCGAAGTGGCTCGCAAAACGCAGTGCAATTGCATGTGGTGTCTGCAATGCACAAGTGTGAATTCCTGGCCATTTCAGCAGAGAGCAGACGATATTCGATCTATCTATAGGCAGGCAGATTGTACCCAAGTTGATCTATCGATCAATGCGAGTACAACCAGCATGTTGGATTTCTAGCATGCGATTATTGCCAGCGGCTATGGCCGCTAGCAATAATCATTCTGTTCTCCCAGAAGGGATTATACTTTTGCCTTTATTTTATGCAAAATGGAAAAAAAATGTTTTGCCTTTCTTTTAGTTCCAAGTTTTTTTTCTTTTTTGTTAACACCTTCTCTCATCTGAAGGTTTTCTGTGCTGCCTGCTGCAGTCTCAAGTGCAAGCTACTATACATGGAAAAGAAGGAGGCCAGAGTGTGTGTTATCTGCCACGCGGTGCTCATCAATGGTGAGTGCAGCCTGTGCTATACAGGAATACACAGATGATCCTACTGTGTAGAATACTGTCTGCAATCTTTTTTTTTTTTTTTTTTTTTAATATTACACATCTGACTAGAAATCTTTGTATGATGTACTTTAGTTTTACCAAAGCTGTGTAATATGAGAACCCCCCCCAAACTATCTATTAATTTTGCATCCAGATGAGTTGGCACTGATAAGGTGGCACTGATATGTACAATTGATGGGCACAGATAGGCGGCACTGATATGCAGCACTGATGGGCACCAATAGGCGGCACTGATATGCAGCACTGATGGGCACTGACAGGTGGCTGTGATGGGCACTGATGGGCAGCACTGATGTTGAGGTACTGACAGGTTTTACTGCTGGGCACTGAGATGGGCACTGAGTGGCACTGTGGTGGGCACTGATTAGCACTGGTATGGGCACTGATTAGCACTTTGATGGGCACTGTGAGCTGTGTTTTTATGGGACACTGACTGACAGCTTATGGGCACATTGTAAAAGGTTTTATGGCACATCTGAGGGGGCTGTGCTGATAATCAATGTTCTGATTATCAGCACAGACCCCCTCCTCTGACTGGGAGAGCCGCTGATCGGCTCGCCCTGTCAGCGCGAACCGAGAAATGCCGTTTACCGGCAATTCCTGGTTCACGCGATGATCAGATGTGATTGGTCACAGCTGATCAATCAGAAGCTTCTTATCACGATCAGAGATGCGGGGTGTCAGACTGACATGCCGCACTCGCGATGGCCGCACTGCGCGCCGGCATGATTTCCTGCTGGACGTCATATGACGCACAATCAGGATAACAGAGCCACTTCCAGGCCGTCATTCTGCATATGGTGGGCAGGAAGTGGTTAAATGACAAACATGCCTCTATGCAGTGGTTTTGCACAGAGCAGCCTGGATCTTCCTCTTCTCGGGTCCCTCTTCGGTGCTGCTGGCCCATCCCTCCTTTTGAGTGCCCCCAGACCAAGCAGATTGCTATGGGGGGCACCCAAGCCGAGCCTCATTCAGACACGGAGCCATGGTTCGGCCCTGCCCCCTCTCTCTCCTGATTGGCTAACTGACTTTGACAGCAGCGGGAGCCAATGGCGCCACTTCTGTGTCTTGGCCAATCCTGGACAGCCGAGGCACTCTTGCACATTGCTGGATAGAGATCTGGCTCAGGTATTAGGGGGGCTGCTGCACACAGAAGGTTTTTTATCTTAATGCATAGAATGCATTAGGATGAAAACCTTCTGCCTTTACAACCACTTTAAGGTAAAAATGTGTGTGTGTGTGTGTATATATATATATATATATATATATATATATATATATATATATATATATATATATAATTTATTTATTTATTGTAACATGGGGGTGTTTAACTCAAGTGAAAAGATGCTTTTTTTTAATGCAGCGAGTCCTCATCAGACAGGCGTATAGAGTTAAGGGCCTGGTAGCCCACGTTTATTGAAAAAGGAAAAACACAAAAGTCCATCCAGAAGTCCCACGCAGGGGTTTAACTTCATTAAGCATTCATAAATTAAAAACATACCAAGCCACCTGGCTCTCTCTTGTCAGCAGTTCCTCTGCTTGCTCTCAACAGAGTTGATTCCTTCCAGTCCCCTGGACTCACTGGCTTCCTTAGTCTTCCCGACTCTCAAGGCTGTCCCTCCTTTCCCAGTCTCTGGGCAAAGAATACCCCTTACACAGGGATGACCCCTCCACAGGTCTGTCTTCGTACAGCAGCAGCAAGCTGCTCACACTCCACCATCCTCCACTCATTAGCCCCTCATTATATGGTCTGTGTGCAGCTGGGCACACACCTTGCTTGCTATGCTCAAGACCCGGACACAGTTGGAGATCCCATCCAGGACTAGCAAAACCTGGAGAAAACTGACAGAGCAGTTTTCTCCATTTAAATTCTATAGTCTGTAGATATGCAAACTCTGTATCTCCTTTACCTCTAATTTCAAAGGGACAGAGCTTCGCTCTGCCACAATATATATATATATATATATATATATATATATATATATATATATTATAAAATGTGTGTGTGTGTATATATGTATGTATGTATATATATATATATATATATATATATATATATATATATATATATATATATATATATATATATATATATATATATATATATGTATGTATGTATGTATGTATGTATGTGTGTGTGTGTGTGTGTGTGTATATATATATATATATATATATATATATATATAAATAAAATTTGTGTGTGTATATATAATATAATATATATATAAAATCTCTATGTATGTGTGTGTGTGTGTGTGTGTGTGTATGTATGTATATATATATATATATATATATATATATATATATATATATATGACTTTATAATTGCTTTAACTCTCCTCCTGATAAATGATGTGAGATTGCGGCTGTGTGTTCATGATAGCTCAGCGTAACCGTAGCTGTTCCAGCCCCTCCATGCTGTTCTGTTCTTTTGCTCATAGGGAAAATATATCTTTTTATTTAAAAAAAATTAATATATATATATCCTTTAGAATCCCTTTAAAGCGGTCAAGAAGCCCTCACTCATATCCTGTATAGTTATACACCATAGAGTCACGATTTCCATACAATACACTGATGGTGGCCAAATAGCCTGAAAGAACTGTATGCAGTTTGGAAAAAATTGTTTTATAATAGGCTATATATTTGCACTCTACAACAGGTACTCTGTATGTCCATATGACTGGAGGGATAAAATGGGAAATAACCCTCTTACTTTTGGGATATCTGATGAGATGAGACATAGGAATACCTTTCGGTTTTATGGCTTTTCTATGCTACACACTTATTTTGTAAATAAAACCTTGTTTTTTTTATTCCCGATTGCTATCACTGTGTATTTCAGCTCAAGCGTGGGAAAACCTGCTCAGTGCATCAGTGCAGAGCCCAAACCCAAACAACCCTGCGGAGTACTGCTCCACCATCCCCCCTATGCAGCAGGCCCAGGCATCAGGTGCTCTCAGCTCCCCACCTCCAACTGTTATGGTTCCTGTGGGTGTCCTGAAGCATCCGGGAACTGAAGGTGAGGATCCCACTTCTACAAAAGTAATACATTTTAGAACATTTGTAAAAATACACTTTACCTGTAACTAGTAATCTTAGCAAGGTTTCGCTTTATTTTCTAACAAGCGGTAACAAAAACCTTAAGCAAAGTTCATGATGATTATGTTTTTGTTGCTTCTTGTTGAGAGGAGAGTACATTCCCGCAGCTCTTGTAATTCCAGCCTCCATGTAAGGTGTGTCATTTCCTCAGATTCCATTCTTTCCCCAGAGGCTTTTCACTACTCCATATCATTGTTTATATTCCACTGTCTGGAACTTCTTGCTGTACAGCCAGCCTTGTATACCCTCTCCAGCATAGGTGCTTAACCACTTGCTACCCAGGCCAATTCTGACACTTTGCTACTACATTGAAAAATCATAATTATTTTGGTAGAAAATTACTCAGAACCCCAAACATTATATATGTTGTTTTAGCAGAGACCCTAGGAAATAGAATGGTGGGTGTTCCAATTTTTTTATCTCGCACAGTATTTGCGCAGTAATTTATCAAACGCTTTTTTTTTTCATGCATGAAAAAAAAAAAACAGTAAAGTTAGCCCAATTTACTTTTGCATAATGTGAAAGATGTTACGCCAAGTAAATAGATACCTAACGTCACGCTTTGAAATGGAGCCAAACTTTGGTACTTAAAAATACCCATAGGCGACACTTTCAATTTTTTTATATGTTACCTGTTTAGAGTTAGAGGCAGGGGCGTACCTAGAGCATTTGGCACCCGGGGCGGATCCTATATATGGCACCCCACCTTAAAATGTAAAAACACCCCACTGTGCCCCCTGCATCCTTCAATATCTTTTTGTCACTACTGTGTACCCCCTCTCCACAACTGCCCCTCTGGACCCCTTTACATTACACAGCACCCTGCATCTCTGGACCCCTTTATATTACGCAGCACCCTGCACCTAAGGACCCCTTTACATAACACAGCACCCTGAACCTCTGGACCCCTTTACATAACAGAGCACCCTGAACCTCTGGATCCCTTTACATTACACAGCACCCTGAACCTCTGGACCCCTTTACATAACAGAGCACCCTGAACCTCTGGATCCCTTTACATTACACAGCACCCTGAACCTCTGGACCCCTTTACATTACACAGCACCCTGAACCTCTTGACCCCTTTACATTACACGGCACCCTGAACCTCTGGACCCCTTTACATTACACAGCACCCTGAACCTCTGGACCCCTTTACATTACACAGCAACCTTAACCTCTGGACCCTTTACATTACACAGCACCCTGAACCTCTGGACACTTTTACATTACACAGCACCCTGAACCTCTGGACCCCTTTACATTACACAGCACCCTGAACCTCTGGACCCCTTTACATAACACGGCACCCTGAACCTCTGGACCCCTTTACATAACACAGCACCCTGAACCTCTGGACACTTTTACATTACACAGCACCCTGAACCTCTGGACCCCTTTACATTACACAGCACCCTGAACCTCTGGACCTCTTTACATTACACAGCACCCTGAACCTCTGGATCCCTTTACATAACACAGCACCCTGAACCTCTGGACCCCTTTACATAACACGGCACCCTGAACCTCTTGACCCCTTTACATTACACAGCCCTTGAACCTCTGCACCCCTTTACATTACACGCCACCCTGAACCTCTGGACCCCTTTACATTACACACCCCCCTGAACCTCTGGACCCCTTTACATTACACAGCAACCTTAACCTCTGGACCTCTTTACATTGCACAGCACCCCCCCCTCTACAGTGCAGACCCCCCCCCTCTACAGTGCAGACCCCCCCATACAGTGCAGACCCCCCCTACAGTGCACACCCCCCCTACAGTGCAGACCCCCCCCCTACAGTGCGCAGAACCCCCCCTACAGTGCGCAGAACCCCCCCTACAGTGCAGAACCCCCCCCTACAGTGCAGAACCCCCCCTACAGTGCAGAACCCCCCCTACAGTGCAGAACCCCCCCTACAGTGCACAGACCCCCCCCCCCCCCCGAGTAAAGACCCCACCTATAATGTACCTCAGAAAAGAGAGGCAGAGGCAGTGGAATTGCGGGGGAGGTGCCAGCCGCACCCGAGTGACACCTGTCGCTGTCGGCAGCAGGGCCGATCCCAGGCGGGTGCTCGGGGTGCAGTGCACCCGGGCGCCACAGAGGTGGGGGCGCTGAAGCGCCAGAGTGCTCCCCTCCTCCCTCCTCCTCGTCCGTAGGTAGGCGGCTCTCTCCCTGGTCACCGCCGCAGTCAGTATGAAGCCCATCGGATCCCGGGGCATCCCCCCTCCCTCCTCCTGTCAGATGAGGACAGTGGTGTCTGTGTGCACACTGCAGATAGACCAGCCGCAGCGCAGTGTCATCACTGGGGGGGGGGGGGGGCGCGGTCCGTGCCCTACATTCTCCTCCTGTGTGCAACTCCCTCCTGCTCCGACTCGGCAGTGACCCGGGACCCGGCGCAACTATCCCCTCCTCTCTGTGGCACACAACAACGGTTCTAAACAGCCTCGGCAGCCCTGCGGCTGTCACAGCAGAGCAGAGTGAAGCCGCCTCCCCCTCCTCTATGTGTAAACAGTCACAGTGCTGTGCATGCAGCTTCACTCTGCTCTGCTGTGACAGCCGCGGCGCTGCCGAGACTGATCAGAACCGTCCGCGACGGTGCGACCACAGAGAGAAGGGGATAGTTGCGCCGGGTCCCGGGTCACTGCCACTCGCACACCCCCGCAATGCCACTGCCTCAGGCGAGCGGTGCCGCTGCCTAACATGCGGCGCTGTCTCTTCTTCAGTCGGAGGGGGAGGGCGCTGGCCTGACACCCCCCCGGTGTGTGGCACCCAGGGCGGCCCGCCCCCCCCCCCCCCCACTTAGTACGCCACTGGTTAGAGGAGGTCTAGCACTAGAATTATTGCTCTCACGTTCGTGGCGATACCTCACATGTGGTTTGAACGTCGTTTACATATGTAGGCGCAACCTACGTATACGTTCGCGTCTGCGCGTGGGGTCGGGGGAGCTTTTAAAAAATTTTTTTGGGTTTGTTTTACTTTTATTTTTATATTTTGACACTTTCTTTTATACTTTCTCCTTTTTTTTTTTTGATTACTTTTATTCTTATTACAAGGAATGTTAACATCACTTGTACTAGGAATAGTGCATGACAGGTCCTCTTTACAGTGAGATATGGGGTCAATAAGTCCCCACACCTCGCCTCTAGGCTGGGAAGCCTGGAAAAAAAAAAAACGATCCTGGCTTCCCAGCGGTGGCGGCAGCATTTTTTCAATTGCAGAGGCCGGGCATGATGTCATAACATCAACGTCTGGGGCCATAAGGCCAGCAGGATTCTCTATGGTAAACATCCGTCATGGACTGATATATTCTTCATCTCGCCGACCGGGAGAAGCACCGGAGCGCGGGGGGGGGGGGGATGTCTCCTTCCGCTGCCTGTAAGAACGATCAAGTGGCTGAACAGCTGCTTTAATTGTTCTTGCAGTGCAAGGAATCGCAGGCATCATTCAGATATCCCCACTCAGTCGACTACGTCATATGTCATCGTTGGGCGGGAAGTGGTTAAGTAAAAATCTTAGTCTAAAAAGGAGAACTCCAGGCAAAATACACAATTAATTCATCAGGATACAGAGTGCAAAAGCTGCAAACCTGAGTATTTATTTTGGTTGTGAGATTCAAAGACTTTGCTGACTTTATATATACATGTCCCCACACACGTCCCCAAATAATAAAAACGCGTCCCCCACATATGTCCTAGTAATATCACATGTCCCAATGATTATCTGCACACATATGTCCGTGATCACCTGCACACATCTGTACATGATCATTTGCGTACATATGTCCGTGATCACACGAACCAATTATTATACACTTAACAGATTTTTTACTAAAAACATGTAGCTGAATACATTTTGGCTTAAATTTATGACAAAATTTGATTTTATTGGATTTCTTTTAAAATAGAAGAAAATATTGTTTTTTTTTCCAAATTTCCAAAATTTTTTCGCTTATATCGCACAAAATAAAAAACGAAGTTGTGAATAAATACCACCAAAATAAAGCTCTATTTGTGCAAACAAAATGATAAAAATTTCACTTGGGTACCGTGTAGCATGACCGCGCAATTGTCATTGATAGTGCGAGAGCGCTGAAAGCTGAAAATTGGGCTGGGAAGGAAGGGGGCGAAAGTGCCCTGTATTGTAGTGGATAAAATACAATGTTGAATTATATGATTTGTATTTGAAAGTGGTTGTAAAGCCTCAGTTTTTTACCTTCATGCATTCTATACATTAAGGCTGCTTTCACACTGGGGCGGTTTGCAGGCGGTATTGACCCTTTTTCGGCCGCTTGCAGGACGCTCAAAAATGTCCTGCAAGCCGCATCTTTGGCTCGCTATAGGAGCGGTATATTTACCGCTCCTATAGCGCCCGGTCCCATTGAAAACAATGGGGGAGCGCGCCGAACCCGCCCGCAAAACGCCGCTGCAGCGGCGGTTTGCGGGCGTATTGACCCTTTTTCGGCCGCTCGCGGGGGGTAAAAACACCCCCGCGAGCGCCAGCGCCCCCACCGCTAAATATAGCGCCGCTTTACCGCCAGCGCCCCCACCGCTCCAGTGTGAAAGCAGCCTAAGGTGGAAAACCACCTGTGCTGCAGCCCCCTCCTTTTTTTCTTACCCAAGCCCAATCTGATCCAGCGATGTGCACGAGTGCAGCGGCTCTAGCCGCTCTCTCTCTCCTCCTTTGACAGATTGATAGCAGATAGCCATTGGCTCCCGCTGCTGTCAATCAAATCATGCAAAGTGGCGGGCGGGCCCTGCTGTCTGTGTCAATGGACGCAGCAGTGGGACTCGGGAGCGAACCTGCACAGGTGCCCTACTTTCCCTGGGGGCAGCCGTAGAAGATGAGGAGCCTGGAGTTCCGTCAGGAGACCCCAGAAGAAGAGTCTCAGGGCTTATCTGTGCAAAACCATTACACAGAGCAGATAAATATGTTTGTATTCTAAGAAAAGACGGTTTACAACCACTTTAACATAAATCCTCTGAGTCTATCTGTACAAAAAAATACCGCGCTGTAGCGCCTGAAAAACACCCCAGTGTGAAAGGGGTCTTATGACAAGTTATTTCTGTCCAGCCAGTCCTGATACTTGTGCAGCTCTGTCATACAATACAACCAGCTTGACGACCTGACTTTTCTCTACTGCAGTTACAGCTAGGTCACCTCCCTGTCTCCAGCCTGTAATGGGACAATAACACCCCTTTCACACCACACCGCCCATAGCGTCGGCGGTAAAACGCTGCTATTTTTAGCAGTGTTTTACCGTCGGATTTGCGGCGCATTTCGGCCGCTAGCGGGGCTCTTTTACCCCCCGCTGGAGGCCAAGAAAGGGTTAAAACCCCCCGCAAAACGCCACAATAGCGGCGTTTTGCCGGCGTATTACAGCGCTGCCCCATTGATTTCAATGGGGAGCAGCGCTGGAGGAGCAGTGAGTTCACCGCTCCAAAGAAGCTGCTGGCAGGACTTTTTGTGACGTCCTGCCAGCACACCGCTGCAGTGTGAAAGCCCGCGGGCTTTCACACTGCAGACAATGGTGCAGCAGTTTGAGGGTGGATTGCAGGCGCTATTTCTTTTTTTTCATATTTAAATTTTATTTTAATTGAGAGTGATACAGAATGCATAAACCAATAAGACATCATATATGTTACATACATAAATCAAATATTAATGAGAGAATTTCGATACTTCAATTTAAGAGACAAACATACCCTGGTTGCCCCCCTCCTTGTCTTTAACCTCTCTTCTCAATTCTATTCGGGGTCTATAAGTGCACATTTCTTTTGTGCTCTCTGTTCCCCTTTGCATTCCTACCCTCTCTTTTTATTTCCCTTTAAGACTATCCTCTTCCTTCCTCCTAAACTATCCCCCCCCCCCCCCCCCCAAAAAAAAAAAAAAATAAAAAAAAAAAAAAAAAAAAACAAAAAAACAAAACAAGAAAAACGGAGCCCAGATCCCCCCCATTCTGCCACCCTCCCCCCTCCCCCTCTCCCCTTAACTTACCCCCCTCTCTCCCTCCCACCTTACTCATCCCTGCGAGATGGAGATGTTCCCAAGCTCCACTAGCTACAGGTATAGCTGTTCATCTACCTTCTCCTCCGTTATCTCCCAACAGATTCTTCGCTTCCTCTGTTTGCATAAATTCATTCCATACTGCCCAGGTTTCATTGTACTTCTCTCTCTTATTCTGCCCTGAGAGCACTAGGTCTTCCATAGCTCCCATCTGTCTTACCCTATTAAGCCACCTTGTTACTGACGGGGGGGCCCTGTCTTTCCAGTGCATTGTAATTGTCGCCTTTGCAGCATTCAACAGGTGACACACTATGGACTTCCTGTATTTTTGTGTTGGTATTTGGGAGCAGTGGAGCAGAAAAAATGCTGGGTCATCTGGTATTGAGAATTCCGCGAGTCTCCGTGCAATTCTCTGTACCTCCTCCCAATACTGCTTAATTCTGGTACAAGACCATAATATATGTATTAGGGTTCCTTTTTCCTCTCCACAGCGCCAGCAAAGATCCGAAGCCTCCCCATATATTCTCCGGAGTTTCACCGGCGTATAGTACCATTGTGTCAGTATTTTAAAATTTAATTCTTGAGTTCGTGTGCACCTTGATGAGTGCAAGGCTAAGTAAATAATCTTCCTGTATTCGTCTGCAGAAAATGTCCTATTTAGGTCTTTTTCCCATTTAGATATACTCGGTAGAACGAAGTCTTGCGGGGGGGCAATTAACAGCCCGTACATCTTTGAGATCAACCGGGAAAGGGGTTCTTTCTCGTTACAGTATTGTTCATACCTAGTTAAAGGTCGGTCATAGTTTACCGCCGGCCCCAAAGATCTCAAAAAATGTCGTAGCTGCAATGCTCGCCATATGTCTATTTCATAGAGTCCCCCCGGGCATGTCAGGGTCGTTATTGTTGGCCATGCTCCGTTTTGAATAAAATGTAGGGCTTGGGAAATTCCCTTCTCCTCTAGTTTTTTAAAGGCCCCCGTTTCTGTACCTGGTAGAAACCCCGGGTTTCCCAGCACCGGTGTCAAGGGGGAGTTTTTCGACGAAATTTTAGGGTCTCGAAGGAGACTTGCACTGATCCGTAATGTCGTTCCTATTGTAGGATGTTCTCTAATCAGGGCCGGTAGTGCTTCATAGCACCAGGGTGCCCTGCTTAAGGGGGTTGTACTGAGCTGCTGTTCCAGTTCCACCCATATCTTGAATTCTCCATGCCTGCTCCAATCCACCACTCTTCCAAGATGTACTGCCTGATAATATTTCCCTACATCTGGGACAGCTATGCCCCCTAGACGCCTCGGCAGTGACAAGATACTTCTTGCTATCCTAGGCTTTTTCTTTGCCCAAATAAATTTTGTAAAAAGTGAGGTAATTTGGCAGAGAAAAAGCCGTGGGACGGCAATTGGGAGAGCTTGAAATAAATACAAAAATTTAGGTAAGATGCACATTTTAATAATATTGCTTCTGCCAAACCAAGAATGGATACCCTGGTGCCATTTCTCCAATAGCAGCCTTACTGAGTTGTATAACGTTGGGAAGTTCGCTTTAAAAATCTTTCCTAGATCTGGTGTAATCTGTGTGCCCAGGTAACTTATTGCCCCCGTCACCCATTTGAAGCTAAAATTTGGTTGAATCAAGGTCCGTATCTTAACCGGCAGCGCCACTCCCATTGCCTCTGATTTGGTATAATTTATTTTAAAGTTAGATAGGCTACCATAGGTTTCAATTTCTTTCATAAGGTTCGGGGTTGAAATATGTGGAGCAGACATGGAGAAGAGCAGGTCATCAGCGTATGCCGAGATTTTATAGTTCCGGTCCCCTATTTTTAGGCCTTGAATGTCCTGGTTCTGTCTTATTTTATTTAATAGAGGTTCTATTGTCAGGGAGAATAACAGGGGGGAAAGAGGACATCCCTGTCGTGTACCATTACAAATCTTGAAAGACTTGGAAAAAATTCCATTCACTTTTACCTCTGCTTTTGGGATGGTATACACACTTCTGATCCACTTGATCATTTGATCACCCATGCCTGCAAATCTCAGAACTTCGAACAGGAAGGACCAGTTCACCCTATCAAATGCCTTCTCCGCGTCAGTACTCAGGAAAACACAGGGGGTACTTGTCTTGTGGGCATGGTGGACCAAATTCAACACTTTGATCGTATTATCCCTCGCCTCCCGCGCGGGAATAAACCCTACTTGATCCCGTTCCACCAACTGATCCAGCAGGGGTTGAATTCGTGATGCCAAAATTTTAGTGAAGAGCTTGAGGTCCACATTTAACAGTGAAATCGGCCTATAACTGCTGCATTCCGCCGGGTCCTTCCCCTCCTTTGGAATCACCGTAATATACGCCAGCAAAGAATCCGGGGGGAATGCAGCAGTTTGGCCCAGGGAGTTGAACACCCCGACCAGACGACTATTTAGTTGTGGTGCAAATCTTCTATAGTACTGTAAAGTAAAGCCATCCGGGCCCGGTGCCTTCCCTAGTTTTGCCTTTTTTAACACTGCATTCAGTTCCTCAGCCAAAATAGGAGCTTCCAATTTACTGCGTTCTCTAGATGATAGTCTTGAGAGTTTTGCGGAAGATAAATATTCCTCCAGGGCCTGTGTAGGCATAGGAGTTGACTCCAGGTTATATAACGAGGAATAATATTCTCCAAATCTCTGTGCTATCCCTTTTGGCTGAGGGATTAACTGCCCATTCTTTCCTTTTATTTGTGATATATATGTTGATATACTCTTCTCTTTGAGTTTGCCTGCTAATAGTTTAGTACATTTGTCTCCCAGTTCGTAAGATGCCTTCCTACCTCTCTGTATTGTTGCTTTGGCTTTATATCGCATAATATCCGTAAGCTGACGCCTCAGATACTCTAAGTGTCTACCTACGGAGGTGGTCTGCCTCTTCTTATGCTGCAATTCTAGTTCCTGTATCTCCTGTAAGAGTTTCTTGACTTGTTTTTCTCTTTCTCTCTTTATTTTAGCCCCATATTTGATCAGGATGCCCCTGATTACTGTTTTGTGGGCTTCCCACACTATCCCAGGGTCAGTACCAGGGGTATCATTTATTTGAAAATAGGCCTCAATTTCTTTTGCAATTTCTTCCTGAATTTCAGGGTTCTGTAGTAGGCTTTCATTCAGACGCCATCTTCTATCTGGGTCACACCCTGTCCCTGAAAGTACTAAGCCCAATGTTATCGGGGCATGGTCTGACCATGTTATACTTCCTATGGTGATCTCCGTTACCATGGGGAGTAAATAGTGTGGAATCAGGAAGAGATCAATGCGGGAATAGGTCTGGTGGGGATTAGAGAAAAAAGTGTAGTCCCTCTCTCCAGCGTGCATTGTCCGCCATACGTCCACCAGTTGTAATTCATATACCTTCCTCAATATTCCCTTCCTGATACCATGTGAGACCGAAGATACCCCTGTAGATGTATCTATTTTGGGGTCTAAGGCGATATTGAAGTCGCCTCCTAAGATTAGCTTGCCTTCCGAGAATTCTGATAGTTTTGTGAGTGTCCTTTTTAAAAAGGAATCTTGTAATGTGTTTGGTGCATATAAGGTTGCCAAGGTCACCTTTACCCCTCTCATATGTCCTTTCAAAAAGAGGAAACGTCCCTTTGTGTCTACCCGTTTATCTGTCAGGGACCAATTAGCTCTACTTGCGATCATGATTGACACCCCTTTTGATTTTGCCTCCTGATTCGAGGCATGATATACGCATGGGAAGAAACTGTTCTGGAGAACCGGGAGTCTGCTTGCTTTAAAATGGGTTTCCTGTATGAAGGCCACATCTGTACGCATTCGTTTCAGATCATTAAGAAGAATTCTTCTTTTTTCTGGGACATTAAGTCCTTTGGCGTTCATAGAGGTCACCCTTATTTCCTCCATCTCGCAGGGAATATAGGAACAAACCAAAGAAAAAAAAAAAAAAAATAAAAAAAAAAAAAAAAAAAAAAAAAAAAAAAAAAAAAGAAAACCCCCCCCCCCCTCTCTACCTACCCTCCCCCCTACCTACTTCCTTCCCTCCCTTTTCTCTAACCTCTAAGGTAAGCACCCAACCCAAACCCCCCCACCTCTAATTTAGTAGGTGCGCTCCTATCTGGGGATTTGGCCCAGGATGAGAGAACAAAAAAAAGAAAAGGAAAAAAAAAAAAAAAAAAGCCCCACCCCCTCCTCCCCCCCCCCCCCCCGGCGTGCATGTATAGGTATCTGAGTTCATTCTCCCTTAATCTATGAATACATTAGTTATACATAAAATAAACTAACATTAGGGTATGCCAATACAAAGAAAAAAAAAAAGAGGAGAAAACCAAGCGCAGGACCCAACAGTCCTACTCTACTCCATCCGTTCCGTGGCCTTAGGCCAGCGAGGGATAGGGACCCAGAGGATTACTAAATATATTATTTTCTGTATCCACTATTCCATATTCCCCTTACCCCTCTTCCTTCCTACTCCTATGTATCCTGTCCTCTCTTCCTATATCCTCTCTTCTTATTACTATTTCTACTTTCCCATTTCTCCCTCCAGAAACCCCCCCACCCCCCCCCCCCCCCCCCCCCCAATCCAGCCACTCGCTCCCCTCAAACACCCCCCATCCCCCTGCCCCCCCCCTAGCAGAGGTCTTAAGGAGAAAAAAATAAAAATAGAAAAAAATAAAAAATAAATAAACTTCCTCAGTTCTAAATCGTATATTATGAAATCCCCTAGTCCCCCACCCCTAGAGAAGGGTAGGGAAAGAGAGGGGGAGAGCGAGATGAACTGCCTCCCTCTCCCCTCTCCCCCCACCACCCCTCATGTGCAATAATGTGAATTCTGTGACTTTATGTGTCTTATATATCCCGTATTTGGGAGAAAAAGATAAATAAGTAAATAAAAAAATAAAAAAAATAAAATAAAATAAAAAAAAATTTATAAAAAATTATGAAAAATAAGTAAATAAAAACCACACCACCCACCCCTATTTATATACATATACATTATATACATTTATAAACATATATACCCCCACACCTCCGGACCTATTAGTGTGTCCGTTTTAAATACCACACAAAACACTCGTTGTTTAAGAGTGAAAAAGAAACCTTCCCTAAATTTCCAACATCAAAAAGTGTTCACAAAATACAAAAGAAAGAGAAGATGAGGGGGGGCTACTATTCTCCTCCCTCCTTCCTCCTCATCCCAATGTGCTCGTGATTAAATGGGTGGGGGACTAGAGGGACCCCCGGCTAACTGACTCCACCCAAAGAGAGAAAAAAAAAAAACATATGTAGTCCCCTCAGCCGTGCCAAAAACCAACCGAGGAAGGAAAATACATTTCAGTAAATCATGGGGGCCCCAGTCATATATTTATAAAGCTACATCTATACCACAATCATATACATCCCCTCTTCTAAGGTAGAAACAAAGCAAACCAAAAAAAAAAAAAGAAAAAGGGGGGGGGGACAAGGGGGCGGGAGAGGAGAGAAAGACCCCCCAAAAAAAAAAGGGGGAGACGGGGGGGGGGGGAGAGCAAGGCGGGTCGGCGGGCCTTTAATAATCCCCCCGCAACCCTTAGTCCATAATTCGAAGAAAGTTCCCCTCATCCAAAAAAAGGCGACCCCCCTAAAAAGAAAAAAAAAGAAAAAAAAAAAGGGGGAGAGGGTTCCGCACGTATTAAGATGAAGTCCTCTTTATCTCTTCCTGTAGAGCTAGAGATCTAACTCTCCTGACCCCCTCTGTCTTTTTGCCTGCCCAAGTGTTGTAGCCAGTTTGGTATCTCAACTGACTCCACTCCCAATAGGGAGAACAACTCAGGTAGTTCAGTGGGTAGCTGTAAAAAAAATGATCTCGAGTCCTTCTTTACTCTCAGGGAGAACGGATACCCCCACCGATATGAGCCCCCGGCCTTTTTTATACTGTCCAGTAAGGGGCGCATCAGGTTTCTTCTCTGTAAGGTGGCCCTTGATAAGTCTGGCAGGATTTTTATCCGCACACCTTCATATAACACTTCTCCTGCTGCCCATGCCTTCCGACTTATCAGTTCTTTGTGAACATATCTATGAAAACAGCCAATCACATCCCGTGGTCTCTCAGGGTTAGGGGAGGGGGGGCCCATCACTCTGTGTAACCTTTCAAATTCTAGGTCTTGCATAGGGATTTGAGTGTCAAGTTTCTGGCATATTTCCTGTATAGTTAACAATAATGCATCTCTCCCTACTGTCTCGGGGACCCCCCTGAACCTCAGATTTTTCCTTCTGCTGCGGTCCTCTAATTCTTCTAAACGGAGCTGTATTGAGGGGACATAAGGATCCTGAGCGGACTGTACCTGTTCCAGCCGCGTAACACGTTCTATCAGTGATACCTGCTCGTCCTCTTTGGCTGTCAATCTCTCCGCGAGCTGCTGTACCTCTGTCCGGACCACCTCCAAGTCCCTGCGGTGGATCTCCTCGATTCGGGACATCCACCCCTCTAGGTCTGCTCTTGTGGGGAGTAGCTGCATGTCTGCTCGCGTTGGAAGGGCTCGCAGGAGTGCTCTGAGGTCCGCCTCTTCTCCCTGTGTGTGGCTTTCATCTCTTCCCTTCGGTAGCTGCCGGAGCGTCTCCTCTCTTCCCCCCTCCACTCCCACCTCCTCTCTCTGCATGTCAGGTGTCTCTGAGTGCAGCGTCGAAAGCGTGTGGGAGGGGTTGACTGCGTCCTCTGGATGACCCGGCTCTCCGGCTTGTCGGCTGCCTGGTTCAGATAACACGGACCCCGCTCGTGTGCGGAGGAAGTATTGTGGAATTCCCGGCTGGGTAGGTTTTTTCTGGTCTTTCTCCGTTCTCCTTCTCATTCCAGCAAGTGAGTCCACCGGAGCGATCTCTCAATCAGAACGCCGGGTAAAACACCCCGGCTGCATCTACACGCCTGGAGGGTGGAGGGAGCTTAGCTAGAGTGTGTCTTCCTACTCCCTCATCCTAGACCACGCCCCTGCAGGCGCTATTTCTAATGCTATAGCGCCTGCAATACGCCCTCGGTGTGAAAGGGGTCTAAAGGAGCAGCAACAGACTGATGAGCTCATCTCTCTGCTGTCTCCTCCTATTAGCAGGGTCTTTCTAAGCTATTGTAAATGCAGCACACCTAATTGGCCCACTTTCTTATCCAGTCAGCGTTCTAATGTACAAGGGATTAAAGGAAGTTGTTACCAATCCAATTACACTAGATGCATTTAACAATAGTTCCATTTTTAATATACACATACCTGCATTGGTTTATGTTATTTTATATAGATGCAGCCTCTTTGTAAAACCTGCTGGATTACTATAGGTTAAGTCCAACGAGGTGGATTCTACCTTGTGTACTTATTTTACTTTACAGTTTACATTTTTACTGAGTGCCAGGAGTACAGCTATCACTATACTTCTGGAGCTCCAACGCTGGAACTTCTGGTCTCCGCTTTAGCAGCTGCAAAGTTGCATGCAGCCTCTGTGCCTGCCCCTTCTCTCCTGCCCAATCACAGAGCGCTTTGTATTATGTGAACTAATTCATAAAATACAAGGGCTCCTGTGAATGGACAGCAGAGGGAGGGGAGGGGTGGGTAGAGATGCTGTGTCTGAGAAGACTGCATCCCTCCTGTTAGCGTGCTGGGAGTATAATGATAGCTTTAATCTCGGTGCTTGCTAAAACTGTCAATTGTAAATAACAGAGAGGTCCAGGAGGGGGCAAGCACCTTGTTAGACCTAACCCATAGTAAGCCAACATATTTTACAAAGTGTCTGAATTCCTGGATTTCGGCTGTGACAAGAATTGAGGTCCCCTGTGTAATGGAATTTATCCTTGCAGGTGAAAGATAAAAAATAAACATTGTCATATTGTCTTTGTAGGGTCACAGTCCAGAGAGCAAAGGCGAGTCTGGTTTGCTGATGGTATCCTACCTAATGGAGAGGCCGCAGACGGAGGGAAAGCAAATGCAGCACCTGCTGGAAACTTGACAGTTGAAAATGATGCCAACAAATCCACCCCCAGCAACTCCCCAACTTCAGAGGCAGGTTGAAGTTTTGTGGCAGCTGCAAGAGTAGTGTGTCCAGCTAACATACCAGTGATGGGTTGAATGTTCAAAATACAAACTATGCCATACTTGGGTGTGCACATAGGGTTTCCACTTCCTATGCCTCCCAGAATTAGTTATTGGGTTCTCCAGTTAGTTGGAAATGATAGTTGTATGTATAAGATGTGTAAGTAAATGCTTGTCTGCTACTGTGCAACAGGGTGATTGGGACACATCTAAAACTGCTTGAATGACCATTAATCCATGTAGAAGCATGTTTTTTTTTTAGTGTACATAGACTATAGTTGTCAGTGGAAATCCCAGTGTGACATTAAAGAGGTGTGTCTCTTAAAAAAAAAAAAAAAAAAAAAAAAAAAAAGTCAGCAGCTACAAATACTGCAGCTGCTGACTTTTAATAATTGGACACTTACCTGTTCCAGGGTCCAGCGATGCGGGGGGTCGAAGCTCCGCTATCCCCCCAATCCGCTCGGCGGCACCAACATTGCAACTGTGGGCATCTGGCTGTGGGTTCACAGCCGGGCACCCACTGCGCATGCGCGAGCGGGTGATTGGTCGCACAGTCATCTGGGACACGTGACAGGTCCCAGATGACTGGGGAGCCCTTCCGGCGCCGAGGGGAAGTGATGTCACCAGCCGCGGCTACGCAGGAGGCAGACTACGAGGGACCCCATAGCAACAGGCATTTAGAGGTATGTAAAACATTTTTACCAATTATTTTATTTTTATTTTTTTTAAGATTTTTAAGGCTTTTTATTTTTTTTCTTTTGCAGGTAAAAATTTTTTCATCTCCTTTTTATTTTTTGGAACCTGTAAAGCATTGCACCAGAGGGTTACGGCAGATCGCTGGTGCCATGCAGGTGTCCTGCAGACCTGTCAGTGTATCTGTGTGCCCGTACATCCCATACAGGCAAGCAGATACACTGACAGGAAGAATCAATGAACTACCACAGCCTTCCACAGCGCTGTGGTAGTTCATTGAGAACTACATGCCAACATCCACAAAGGTTGTCGGGACTTGTAGGTCATTCACGCACAGAGCTCTGTGTATGAATGATGTGTGGGTGGAGCACCGCCGGCTGCTCTGATTTTATAAGCAGACAGCTAGTACAGGGAACTTTTCCCTGCACTGCTGTCAGGGAGGGGGGGAATGGGCAGTGTCTGCAGCATTGTGAACATCTTACATGTTACAACAAACTTCTCTTTTGAAAGGAAACATATTTTTTTTTTTTTTGAGTGTGGAATTTGTCTTATTTGAGGAAGATTTCCCCAACTTCACACTTGGTGAAGTATTTACAGAAACAGGAAATGAAGGGAGGCTAAAACAGGGACCCAGCCACCAACAAAGAAGCATTAAAACCTCTGTAGGCTTTTATTGTTTGCATCCACATTGGGGAAGTTTTCCTCACTTTCTTATCCTGTCACTCTGGTCAACAGGACAGTGAAGTTGGGACCCAGACAGCAGTAAAATCTTGACAGAGGCGCTAACTCATTCCACTTCCTTTAAAAAGTTTTGTCAGAACTGTATTACTGCTTGGCAGATTCCTCCCTAACCATTTGCCCTGGTACAGTACAGAAAATTTTGGAAAATCCAAGATTTTTGAATTGTTACAAGAACGAGTAGTGAGGGAAAAATCTTGCAATGAGGAAATCTATTCCATGACCCCTACACACGGTCAGATTTTCTGACGGAAAATGTCCTATCGGACCATGTTGTCGGAAATTCCGACCGTATGTGGGTTCCATCAGACTTTTTCTGTCAGAATTTCCGACGGAAAAAGTTTGAGATCCTGCTCTCAAATTTTCCCACAACAAAGTCCTATCGGACTTTTTCCGATCGTGTGTAGCGAATTCCGACGGACAAAGTGCCACGCATGCTCAGATCACATTACAAGACCAAAGCTATTGGCTACTAGCCTTTACGTAGTCCCGTCGTATGCAACGAACGTCACCACGTTCAGGATGATCAGATTTTCCGACAACTTTGTCCAACCGTGTGTATGCAACACCAGTGTCGGACGAAATCCATCGGAAAAAATCAGACGGATTTTGTGGTCGGAATTTTCGACTGTGTGTACGGGGCATAAGAGGAAATATTTGCTTTGAAGTGATCTCTTGTTTCTTGCTTTTTCTTTGGAAAGGGAGATCTCATTGGGGTCTGAACCATTCCCTACTCTTTGCAAAACTAAAACAAAATGACCGTACATACACTTTTAGTTTGCTTTCCTTTCATGATTACTTATTTCACAATTGAATAAAGCCATTGATTTCTTTTTTATTTTACTTTTACATTTATTGGATGTGGGATAAATGAATACAATTATCAACATTGTTAATGTAGTTCTGTTTCTGGCTAAATCACAAATTATTCTTTATTTCATCTTTGTGTTTGCATGCAGGCTGAGAATATATCTGGATTCTGTGGCAGTATAACTCAGGTGGGCAGTGCAATGAACCTTATCCCAGAGGATGGTCTTCCCCCTATCCTCATCTCCACTGGAGTCAAAGGAGGTATTTTTTTTTTTTCTTGCAATGTTCAGCTTTATACCCACGACCTTTCACATTATAGCCAATTAAAAATCACTGTTCACCTGTCTGACTTCAACAAATTTATTCTTGCCATGGGTTACTCACCTTTCACATTTGTAGTTTAACCTTGCACTACTTTAACCCCTTCCCGTAGCCGCCCCCTAGCTCTTTAAGAGAATCTAAATGCCACTGAGGTGGAGGCGGGCCTTCCGATGGTAAAGTGCACCGGGAACTTTCCAGAACATTTTACTCAATGTGCTGGGAGCGTGCAGTAAACTGTTCCCTATGGATGCATATATGTGGTCACTCAATGTTAACCACTTCAGCCCTGGAAGATTTGGCTTCTGAATGACCGGGCCATTTTTTGCGAATCGCACTGCGTCGCATTAACTGAGAATTGCGTGGTCGTGCGGCGCTGCACCCAAACAAAATTTACATAGTTTTTTTCCTCACAAATAGAGCTTTCTTTTGGTGGTATTTGATTGCCTCTGCGGTTTTTATTTTTTGCGCTATAAACAAAAAAAGAACAACAATTTTGAAAAAAACACAATATTGTGTATTTTTTGCTTTAATAAATATCCCCGTTTTTTTTAATTTTTTTTTAAAAAGCAAATTTTTTTCTCAATTTAGGAAAATGTGTATTCTACATATTTTTGTTAAAAAAATCGCAAAAAGCATATCTTGATTGGTTTGCGCAAAAGCTATAGCGTCTACAAAATAGATTTATAGCATTTTTATTATTATTATTATTATTTTTTACTAGCAATGGTGGCGATCTGCGATTTTTATCAGGACTGCAACATTATGGCGGACACATCGGACACTTTTGACACATTTTTGGGACCATTGGCATTTATACATCGCTCAGTGCTATAAAAATGCACCGATTACTGTAAAAATGTCACTGACAGGGAAGGGGTTAATATGTTCCCTAGTTTGTGTTCCTAACTGTAGGGGGAGGGGACTGAACTAGAGCATGACAGATCGTGGTTCCTAGCTATTAGGAATTCACGATCTTTCGCTCCTCACAGAACAGGGATTTGTGTGTTTACACACACACTTCCATGTACTGCCTCTCGTGCATGCGATTGCTCGTGGCCGGCAGTCATCGCGATCATCGACCACGAGCAGCGGCACCCTCGCAGTGCAGAGTGCCTACTATCCTGATCCCACGAGCCAACGTATAGCTACGACGGCTCACAGGATCGTTCCGACCTGCCACAGTAAAATGACGGCGGCTGGTCGGCAAGCGGTTAAAGTGGATGTAAACCTTCATATATATACACAGTGAAGTGAACAGCCCCAGATGATACACAAAAATGAAACTAATCCTCCTACATACATTTTACATGTATGTCTACTGTCTTCAGCTTTATATACGGTTAAGAAGGTGCTTGTCCTGTTAGAATTTTCTCTTCCTGATTTCACCTGTGGGTGGGGATTCTTGCCATACACTTTGATACAGCTGATTGGAGGAAAGGCACACACCCCATCTCCACTTAGGCAGAAAAATGAAGAAACAATGCAGAGCTGTGCTGTGATTAGACTAGCTCTCTGCTAATCTATTTATAGCACCCACCCTGACACAAAATTCTGCCTAGTTTTATCAAAGTTGATGGAGAACTTGTCAGACGTTATCATGCTGGTAACAGAGAAACAGAGCAGGAGAAAGCCAGGGGACTTAGTGCTTTGAAGAGAGACAAGAAAACACTGCAGATATATGTGTGCCCAGCTCAAATTTTATGAATGGGGTTTACATCAACTTTAAAGCTCTTCAGCCACGTGTTGCCCCCAACCCCAAATGATGCCTATGTTTTGTAGCGGATGTGAACGATTTGGGGATTTTCAGAAGGAATTACATCTTACATCTGCTTGATGAACATAATCTTCTGAGTATTTGAAGTACAAGTCCAGAGTACCCGATCTCCTCCATATGCAAAATATTTCAATCCTTCAGAGCTGCAAAAATAGTATACTAAAAAGTTTTGAGGGAATTGAACCTAGGCCTCCTTAAAGATGAATGGCCCACCTAACACATATAATACTTGAAAAACGTACAACTCTGTGTATTCCTAAGCAACTTATCACCTTGTAGTTTCTTTGTCTTGGACTAGTCACTATAATTCCGTCTTACCCTCAGGCTTTGCTGGTTATCCATGGATTCTTTTGCTTTTACCATACTGAGGGAATTCTTACTATAATGCTACATCATGTAGAGCCTGTTCTTGGGATCTTTGCTGATCTCTAAATACTTTCACTTCTGAAACCCTGGCTACATTCTTCTCTTCTGCATAAATACTTGATCAGTGAACATTGTAGATGCTCACAGTACAGGAAAGTGCAGGTTACAAGGCTTTATTCCTATAATGCTTGTAATTACTGTTTGGCAATAAAGGATGGTTAACTTGCCTCTGACATTGCCTCTACACTGTGTGTTTAACATCTTGTTTTTATAAGCACTTGTCACATGCATAGGTGTTAGTGATATGCAGAACCAGTTTACTAATGTTTACTTGTTATACTGCAATGTTTTTCATGGAGATACTGAGAATAGTTTGACAGCTCTGCTGGTTTCATGTGCTCCATATCATTTTTTTACTTTACCAAGGAATTGGTTTGAGGTGAAAAAGCATTTCTGCTAGTTTTAGTAACACTCTTTAATTCCATTGTTTCATTTTACGCTATCACTGTGTTTGGTTCTTAAAGTGTTACTAAAACCAGGACCCTGCATTCATTATATCTGGTTTCCCACAGTACACAGAACATTTAAATGCAATCGTTTTAGTAAATATAAACTGCTAAATACCATTTCTTTTCATTAGCAGAGCTGTCATGTGACTTCTATCAGTGTCTGGTTAAACTTTGTAGGAGATTTCATTCTCCTCTGACTGTCCTATGAGGCTGCAGGACCCCTGACCCTCTGTCTGGACAGCGCTGATTGGCCCTGTGCTGATCACATGCACTCTCAAGAAAAAAAATCTCTCTAGCAATACACCAAACTGAGCATGTGCAGTCTGTCCCCTAGCCTCTATTCTATCAGCAGATAGATTGGGGACTGTGGAAGAAGAGGAGCATCAGAGAAGACGGGACCTTTTTTATGCAATGCAGAGGATTGACCCATTAGGTTTCACTAATATATATATATATATATATATATATATAAATATAAAAATATAAATAAAAATAAAATAGCAAAATGTATACAAAACACTCTACTGTGCCATGGATTTTTTTTTTTTAAAAACATAGTTTATACTAAGCTCAATACTAATGAATTCCCACACGTTTTTTCTCTCAGATTATGCAGTTGAGGAGCGTCCATCCCAGATGTCGGTCATGCAGCAGCTGGAGGATGGTGGTCCAGATCCTTTGGTCTTTGTCTTAAATGCAAATCTTTTAGCAATGGTGAAGATTGTGAATTGTACGTGTTTTGTTGTTCAGTCTGTGGTATTTATAAGGCATGTGTTTGCGCTGCCATGTTTTACACCCCTAAAGTTGTTTTAATAACACGTATACTTTTATTACTGTTGCACATTAACTTTGTCACTTTCATACTCGCCTTGTTATGAGTCATTTTCCATTTGTCACAACTACTTGAGAGTTTGGAGAATGGAGCATGTGGAATCATTCAGGAAACGTGGCATTTGTTAAAGTGTATGTAAACCCTAAAGCTGACAGAGATTGGACAAACTTTAGATTCATGTGTTTGACAGAAGACGACCCTTAGATTGACTTCTGTCGAACAAGAATGTTGAAAACGTTTGCGAGGCCTGGGTCACACTAGATGTGGTGCAAATTCGCACCGCATCCAAATCGCAAACATGTTCATGTGAACTTATTGTGGAGTGTATGTTAACGACACCCTGCAATCAGTTTTCAAAACGCAGCACGATTTGCAAAATTCGATCGCATGGGTGTGAATGTCCGGTCTGTGTCGGCTTTGGAACGAGCCTGCATGGGTGAAGAGAAGGGGCCTGGAGCGCTGGTGAGGGACCCCAGAAAAGGACGATCGGGGCTGCTCTGTGCAAAATAATTGCACAGAGCAGGTGAGTATGACATGTTATTTTGGTTTAAAATAACTTTAGGAGCTTAGTGCATTTCTAGCAGATCTAGAGGTATTTTGCTGTACTTAAAGGGTCTTTAACCACTTGCCTACCAGGTACGAACACCCCCTTCCTGACCAAGCCATTTTTCAGCTTTCAGCGCTGTCGCATTGTGAATGACAATTGCGCGGTCATGCAAGGATGTACCCAAATAAAATTTTTATCATTTTTTCCCCACAAATAGAGCTTTATTTTGGTGGTATTTGATCACCTCTGCGGTTTTTATTTCTTGCGCTATAAACAAATTAAGAGGGACAAGTTTGAAAAAACACTATTTTTTACTTTTTATTATAATAAATATCCAATTTTTTTTTTTTTAAACAAATTTTTTCCTCAGTTTAGACCGATACGTATTCTTCTACATATTTTTGGTAAAAAAAAATCGCAATAAGCGTCTATTGATTGGTTTGCGCAAAAGTTATAGCGTCTACAAAATAGGGGATAGATTTATAGCATTTTTATTATTATTTTTTTTTACTAGTAATGGCGGCGATTTGCGATTTTTATCGTGACTGCGACATTGCGGCGGACATATCGGACACTTTTGACACATTTTTGGGACCATTCACATTTATACAGCGATCCGTGCTATAAAAATGCATTGATTACTGTATAAATGTGACTGGCAGGGAAGGGGTTAACACTACTGGGGCACTGCAGGGGTTAATATGTTCCCTATATGAGTGATTCTAACTGTGGGGGGAGGGGACTGACTGGGGGAGGGGACCGATCGGTGTCCCTATGTACAAGGGACACACCATCGGTCTCCTCTCCTCTGACAGGACGTGGATCTGTGTGTTTACACACACAGAAACACGTCCTGCTCAGTTACCAGGCAATCGCGGGTGCCTGGCGGACATCGCGGCCGCCGGGCACGCGCATCGGGGCCCCAGCTACGCGGCGGGCAGCGCGCCCCCTAGTGGCCAAAAAGCGAGCGCCGTCATATGACGGCGGCCCGCCACAATAGCTGCACCGCTCTGCCGTCATTTGACAGTGGGCGGTCAGCTACAGGTTAAATGATAAAACACACGAAAAGGTGCATCTTTAGGAGAGATGTACTGCATTTTGCATTTGGTTTTATTTTGCCTTGACATATGCTTTAATACTGAACTAAAATTGACAGTTATCGAAAATTCGGCATTCTGGGAACAGTCCAAAAGCTTACATTGAAAAACCTTAAACTGCACTGTATCTACAACAAGACGTATAACAAAAGATATGTGTATACAAAGCATCCATAGATCTAACTTTTCTTGTAATTTTCTTTGTGACATGCAATCACAGGAGCACAATTGAGAGACAGAGACAGTTCATTGTGACTAACAAGAAGTACCTAAAAAGGAACTTTTATGCGAGTGTCTGATAACACTTTAATGATGATTAGGTTACAAATACGTATAAAAACATTGAAAATTACTGTTAAAATTACATTAAGGCTTAGATTTTCTTGACTTTAATTTTAACATGGTAAAACTTATATGAGACTTTAATGGTCAGGTTTACATTTACTTTAAAAGAGGATGTCCACATAATTAAATAATTATCCTTAATGTTCACAGATGGTTACATGTATTACATTTAAATACACATTTTGTTCTGTGTTATTGTGTTAAAATAGGCAATTTCTGGTGTAAAGTGAAGATTTTGACGCAAGGTGGTCCATTTAGGCTCCTTTCACACTTGTACAATTCCAAAGTCACGCAATTTCTTGCGACATTGGGGTGCAACTTTGATGCAAATTGTACACTCAAGTCGCATCAAAATTTTTAACTAAATTTAACTAATGAAGGAAACTTTTCAACGTTACTGCGACTTTAAGTTGCATAGATTTGAATGGGTTCCGTTAAAATCAATGGGCTGTGACTTGTCATGCAACTTTGTGTCCAAAGTGCATGGTAGCCAATCAGCTTCTAACTTCAGCTTGTTCAATTAAGCTTTGACAAAAAACCTGGACGCTGATTGGTTTCTATGCAGAGCTGCACTCTCCAGTTTAGTAAGGCTCAATTGACACAGGGGATTTGAATCGTGAGCTGAAACGTCAAGATTCTGCCAGAGATTCCACAATCGTGGCAAAGCACGTGGTGCGTTTGTGATGCCATTTTTTCCTAATGACACCCAAAACGCTGTGCGATTCTGTTGTGTGAAAAATAACACGACAGATTTCGCCCAAAAGAAGTTCCAGAACTTCTTTTGAGCGACACGCGATGCGCGATTTGGTTTGCGCGATTTAACGTACGACAATCATTAGGAAATAATGACATTGCAAACCCATCCTGCGTTTTGCATCTATTCCGCCTGCGATTCAAATTGCCCATGTGTGAACGGAACCTTAATCAACCCCAAGTAGTTTTATAGCAGCTACACGTCACACAAAACATTGATAAAAAAAACACACAGTAACATGGTCTGTGTAGTCCTTTTAGTGACTCATTCTGTGCACCGTGCTTTCAGTTCCATGGATAACATAAAGCAGGGAGAGCTTTTTCCCTTATGTGGCACTTTTTACTAACATGCATTGTTGGCAAAATGAACCAGATAATTTACTGCTTGTGCCTAAACACTGATAGACCAGATACAAGGAATTCAATTCTATCACTGAGCATGAGCTACAGCTCTTGTCTAAGCCCCTCTTGTGCTGTTATATTCTAATTTACTGTATATATTTCAGGATATTAGGTTTACAGTTGAGCCTGAATAGGCAGGGATGATCATTACTGGTTGTAATGCTATGGGTACCTGCTACCCTCTCTATTTTAAAACATGACATGGTTGCCACCTGGTAAGAAATAGCTAAAACCAAATAGCTGCAAGTTACTAAAATGTAAAGGAATAGAAGGGGTTGGGGTTGAATGTTAAAGGTTTGGTAAAGGTTTAACTTAAGTGTTTGGTTTAGGTTTAAATTTAGAGTGGAGTGTTTTGGGATTAGCTTAACTGTTAAAAATTCTGAGGTCAGAGGACATAGATTTTGCGTATTCTGCTGAGCATCCAGCTAATCATATACAAAATCCACTCCACCAGCTCTCCGTACATTCGATTTGGGTGATCTGACTCCCCTACATCCCCATACAGGGGAGGAATAAAGAGGGGAGTGAGATGGCGAAGCAAGGGCTGCAGGCAAACCACAGTGAGACAGGGCCAAGAAGGTAGCTGCGTGCCTGCATAATTTGCCCAGCAGAGCATGGCAGAGATAGAACACTCATTCGCTAGTTGGCATTCTAATCGGCTCGCCTTACTCATTGGGAAGAGGGAACCTCTAAAGCAATATCCAACCCTGGATCAGTGAGTACCTCTACTACACCTCCCTCCACTGAAGCTACAATGGTTGATTGGGTGACAAAGACCCTGAACGGGCACTGCTAGATGGCAAATACAAACATTTCTTTCACTCTGACTAAGTCCCCCTCAACCTAAGCTGCTGTAAAAATATCTGAATGATATTAATAAACATTCTATACAACTTGCAGGGCTACTCAAAAATATAATGTATAAAAAAACGAATAGTTCATACCCATAATACCTACAACCAAAAGGAGTGCATTAAATGAATACATTGATGCGTAGAAAAATAATCATAATTCATAACAATGATGTGCAAATCAAAAAGGTGCATCAAATCAATACATCATTAGCTCATTCTCTGTAGTGAAAAGGGGGAATAAATTATGCAAAATCAATCCAGTATAGAACAAAATAATCATAAGTCTGTTAAACCATGCAGTGTGTAAACGAACATCTTCCACAAGGTGAGAAATGTCATAGCATGTCATCTGTAGTAAAGTGTCTGTGTTTCACACCTTTCAGGTTGCACACCAGTGATATAACTCATTTTTGTTGCAAAATGGTCAAACAGTGGAGGATGACATTCCTCAAATCCCCTTATAACACTCATAAAAAGAAGGTCCCATTCCAAAAAAGGAAAAAGCGCTCATACCGAAAACACCTTTTTTTTTTTTTTTTTTTTAAAGGTCAAATTAAAAACAATCCAGAGGTACTCAGGTTGCTCATCCCAGCACTAAGGAACTGGTAGCTAAGGGATAAAGCACCACACCAATCTGCTTCCTACTGTTAAGCGGCCCCCTGTCATTGTGCCGTCATTGCAGTACTCGAGGCCTGTCCAATATGTTTTGTCTACATGCTCTTGATGTCTGTATAGACGAAACATGTTGGTTGGTGCCTGAGTAGTGCAATATCGGCACACTGAGAGGAGGCCCCTCGCAGAGCAGGAAGTGCATTGGTGTGGTGCACGATTTATGTCTTGGCTAGCTGCTCCTTAGTGCTGTACTGAACATACTGAGTGCCCCTGGATTGTTTTTAATGTGACCTTTTTATTAAAGAAAAAGTTTTACGTTATGAGCTCTTTTTCCTTTAACATTATTTTGAATGGGACCTTCTATTCATGAGTGTTATGAAGATTGTAGGAACCAAGGGATTTTTGAGCAATGTTATCCATTTTTGTAACAAGTAGTCAGCTGATTCTAGTAAGTTATTTATACCACTGGTGTGCATCCTGAAGGTTGTGAAACACTACATTGAAGACTTGCTATCACATTCCCACTTTATGGAACATGTTTGTTTACACACTGCATGGTTTAATAGATTTTGGATTATTTTATTATATACTGCATTGTTTTTGCATAATCCTTTTCTGTTTTATATTGTTTTTTTCTATATTGTTTGTTGGATGAACTAATGATGTATTGATTTGATGCACCTTTTTGATCTGCATATAATTTTATGTTATGAATTATTTTGATTATTGATTTGATGCACTCACTGTAGTTATTGTATGAACTATTCATTTTTTAATTTTATTTTTGTGTAGCACTGTATGTTGTATATAACGTTTTTTAAATCCATGCTACTAGATGTTTTTTTTAAAGCAGTTTAGCTAAGCAATACTTCACTATTTAGCCTTACTACCCAGGTTCAAGGCATTAGGAAAGGCATATTGTTTCTTCTCCATGACCCTTTAAGGCCCCTTTCACACCGGGGCGTTTTTCATGCGGTGCAGCGCTAAAAATAGCGCCTATTCACCGCATGAAAAAATCCTGCCCCTTTAACTCCAGTGTGAAAGCCGGCGGGCTTTCACACTGGAGCGGTGCGCTAGCAGGATGACAAAAAAAGTCCTGCTAGCAGCATCTTTGGAGCGGGATAGGAGCGGTGTGTTCACCGCTCCTATACCGCTCCTTCCCATTGAATATAATGGGACACCGCGGTGAAACCGCGGCAATACCGCCGCAAAGCGCCGCTACGGCGGTGCTCTGCGGGGGGTGTTTAACCCCTTTTCGGCCGCTCGCGGGGGTTAAAACCGCACCGCGAGCGGCCGAACACCGCGGTTAAAACGACGGTAAAGCAGCGCTAAATATAGCGCTGCTTTACCGTCACCGCGGCTCCCCGCCCCAGTGTGAAAGGGGCCTAAAGGTCATAGAGCTGGCCTCTGTGCTGGAAAGCAGGGTCAGCAACACCGATATTATCCATCCCATGGAAGCTGGTGTTAAACTGGCCCTCTGCGAATTCCCTAAAATCTGAAGTTTTAGAGAAAAGGTTTAGACGTAATAACAGAATGCTGGGTACTCAGGAATGTGCACAGGGTAATAATTACACAGTGTTCATTGAAAACTTGGTAATTAAAAACATATTGTCTTGTAGGTCCAAAATCATGCTGTTTCTGGATTTTTCTCAAAAAGTGCAGATTTCAGAATGTAAAAAATTGGCGCTGGAAACTTAGCCTGCAAGCCTGTTATAAGCAGAAAAAAACCTAAGACTTCTTTCACACTGGGGTGGTGCGGGTGTTAGTTTTAGCGGGGCTTTACCGCTGTTATAGCAGCGCTTTTCGGCCACTAGTGGGGTGCTTTTAACCCCCGCTAGCGGCCGAGGAAAGGGTTAATAGTGCCCGTTTTGCAGCACTTCGGCAGCACTGCCCATTCATTTCAATGGGCGGGGACAGTGGAGGAGCGGGGTATACCCCACTCCCACACTGCCCCAAAGATGCTGCTTGCAGGACTTTTTTTCCTGTCCTGCAAGTGCACCGCCCCAGTGTGAAAGCACTTGAGGCGCTTTACGGGTGCTAAAACGCCTGAAAAGCACCCCAGTGTGAAAGGGGTCTAACTAATGGAAACAGAACTTTAACGATACCATATGAAATATTATAAAATATGAAACGTGTGGAAGTCACAACAAGCAATTCATCACCCAATTGTAGTAGGGATGATGAGGTAACTACTACATGATATATACAACAGTCTTATGTAAATTATTATAGGTATCATTCTAGATTTTTAAATGGTTAAAGTGTTTTAACGTTTGTAAAAATAATATTTTGATATTTTATTATATTTTATGTGGTACCGTTAAAGTCTTGTTTCCATTAGTTAGTTTTTTTTCTGCAAGTCATCTCTTAGGATGTGGTACCAGACACTTAGGGGTTGAATTACTAAAGGCAAATAATAGACTGTGCACTTTTCAAAGTGCAGTTGCCCCAGAGCTTAGTAAATGAGGTAAGGCTTCACTTTGAAAAGAATACCCAATCGTTTGTAAGGGGGAAAAAAAAACATAATTTTTGCTTGCACGTGATTGGATGATGAAAGTCATCAGAGCTTCTGCTCATTTATCAAGATATGGAGCAACTGCACTTGAGTTTTTTTTTGCCTTTTTTTAGTAAATCAACCCCTTAGTGTCTAAAACAAAAAAGGCCCCTATTGGGATTCCTTTCTCATTCAATATTTGCAGTACTCTGTTATGCCCTGTAAAGTTGATGTTGATTACCAGTGCCAATGACAATTTTTCCTGTTCTCCTGATGCACCTGCTTAATGACCTGACCTACATAGCAGGAGACAAGATTTCCACTAATCAGGAATTATTATTATATTATTATTATACACGATTTATATAGCGCCAACAGTTTACGCAGCACTTTACAATGTATAGTACAGTTCAATACAAAAGGTACAGGAATCCTGGTGAATCTCACCATTGTTACTATTTTCTTCTATTTGCATAGTTGTTTAGGACCACAAGTTCCCGATTTCCACCAGACAAGCATATTAGATGGCAAATAATCTCCTAATCCTATGTTTTGACCGATCCACTGAATTTACACACGGGGTATACCAATGGGCGTGTAGTTTACTATAAATTGTTTGTTGAGCTGTTGAGGATTGGTGTTCCAATGCAGCTCTTGTTCACTGTCGTTACAGATTGGTGGTTAAAGCAGTATGGCCAAAGCTTGTACACTAAAGTTCGCTGTCAGCTGATGTCACTCAGCCAGCACAGGCTGGTGAAAGATCCTGATTTTACAGTCGGGATCCACCCAGGTGCCTGGACCGGCAGCTGGCTCTGTCTCAGCTGTGCCGCTAGAAGACTGAACCAGCCGATCCCTCCCCTCCCCAACCCAGCACTCCAGTGAATGTTAGAGGGGTAGAGCAGAGAGCTGGAGACTGGCAGCCACCGCTCTCTACTCTGAGCGGAGGGGGGAACTGAGCGATCAGCAGTGTTTGATCGCTCAGTTCTCACCCACCTAGGTGAATATTATTATTTTTTTTTGTTAATCCATGCTTCTCTTTAAAATGCGACCTAGACATGTATTAAAATGTGAAGTTTTCATTGGCTATAACTCATGTAGCTGCTATTGGTTTTTTCTTAAAAAAAAAAAAAGATAACACTAATGACAGGGTAAATGAGAACTGCTTGGGGCAGGTGCTTGTTATAACACTAGGTATGCAGCGTATACTTCACCACAGTAAATATCCCATGTTTGTCTACAGGGAGATGCACGGGTTTCAATAGATGCTCAGTGTTTTTTCTTTCTGCAGATGTGAACAGGAAGTGCTGGTTTTTCACCACGAAAGGCATGCATGCGGTTGGCCAGGCAGAGATAGTCATCCTGCTGCAGTGTTTGCCTGATGAAAAATGCTTGCCTAGAGACATTTTCAGCCACTTTGTGGAGCTCTACAAAGAAGCTTTGGCAGGTAAGAAGGGGATATATGTGACAAGGTTTACCAGGCGCTGGTCTCTCTGATTCCTGAAAATCAGATAATGTAATGTATTGTGCTCTGTATTTTAATATTATAAAAAGTCCACCCCTTAACTGTTGGCTACACTGGACTTTGTTAGACTAAAGTGGTATTAAACCCAAAAGCAAACATTTATTATAATGCAGCCAATTCTTAGATGTGATGGCTGCGTTAGTTTCCTTTTTAGGTGTTCTTTCTTTTATTTTTATCTGGTGAGCCATCCAGCAAGTCTGTTGTTTTTTTAAAAGCACAAGCTCTCCTGCAGAAAGTTTCAGTTTACGTGGATGAGACAAACCACTTAACACTGGCAGGGCGCTTGCAATGATCCGCTTTGCGGGCGGTTTTAACCCTTTTTTCGGCGTGTGAAAGCAGCCTTATCCCAAAAGGAAAATAACTGTTTGCTGTAACTGATTATAACGTGTGAGCTGGAGTTTGGCTTCATTTTGTTAGTGGTTCTAAATCTGCTAATACATTTAACACTCCCCTCCCCCACCCCCTTCCCAGACAGACAAAGCTGCCGCCTGCTGTGCCTCCTGTGCTCATTCATCCAGAGTTGTGTCTCACTAATACAGGAGGTTTCTTACCTGGTCAGATCACTGGGTGAAAACCGAGGGGGAAAAAGCCAAAGAAAAGAAAATTGATGCAGCCACCACATCTAGTGATTGGTAAGCTGCAGTATAATACATTTTTGGGTTTAATACCGCCTAACTTGTAGGGTAATTACGGTTAATCATAACAATAAAGAATATGAGAACTGGTGAGAATTCTGAATTTGTTAACTTTAGAACCGGTCATGGTACACTGTGTTAAAACCTAATTGAAGTCAGAAAATAAATGCGCTAGACCAGGGGGTCTCCACACTTTCTAAACAAAGGGCCAGTTTACTGTCCTTCAGACTTTAGAGGGCCAGACTGTGCCCAGTGGGAGTAGGAAACGGCCTGATATCAGTGGGAATAAGCAATGCCTCAGCTTTGGTGTCAGTTTGAGGAATAACACCCATTGTTGGTGTCATTGTGAGAAATTGTGCCCCATCATTTGTATCATTAGGAGGAATTAAGCCCCATCAGTGGTGTCATTGGGAAGAATTGTGCCCCATCATTGGTGTCATTGGGAGGAGTTGAGCCCCGTCATTGGGTGGAATTGAGCCCCATCATTGGGGTAAATGGGTGGAATTGAACCCCGTCATTGAGCGGAATTGAGCCCCATCATTGGGGTCATTGGGCGGAATTGAGCCCCATCATTGGGGTCATTGGGCGGAATTGAGCCCCATCATTGGGGTCATTGGGCGGAATTGAGCCCCATCATTGGGGTCATTGGGCGGAATTGAGCCCCATCATTGGGCGGAATTGAGCCCCATCATTGGGCGGAATTGAGCCCATCATTGGGGTCATTGGGAGGAATTGAGCCCCATTATTGGTGTCGTTGGGAGGAATTGAGCCCCATCATTGGCGTCATTGGAAGGAGTTGAGCCCCATCATTGGGGGTCATTGGGAGGAATTGAGCCCCGTCATTGGGGTCATTGGGCAGAATTGAGCCCCATCATTGGGGTCATTGGGCGGAATTGAGCCCCGTCATTGGGGTCATTGGGCGGAATTGAGCCCCATCATTGGGGTCATTGGGCAGAATTGAGCCCCATCATTGGGGTCATTGGGTGGTATTGAGCCCCATCATTGGTGTCGGGTGGAATTGAGCCCCATTGTTATCATTGGATGAAATGGTGCCCCAAGAGCCAGATAACAGTAAGCCACAGGCCAGGCCACAGTTTGGAGACCACTGTGCTAGACCAACAGAAAAGCATAGACGTTCAAACATTTTACAATATTTATTTAATCATGCTTATTGTGACGACCTTTGAATTTTGAGCTTCCTCTCAGTTAAAGTGGTTGTATACCCTTTTTTTGTAATTTTACCTACAGGTAAGGCTTGCTTGTAGGTAAAATTAATATCTCCTAAACCTGTACGGTTTGGGAGATATTCACTTTGCATGCAGCCGCTGACGTCAGCGGTGCATGCGCTCTGAAGGCCCGATGCGGCCGGACCTTGCCGGAAAGAAGTCTCCCGCACGCATGCTCCGGCCACTCACAGTGCCGGAGCCGTGTTGGCTCCCACGGCGGTGACCAGGATCAGCTGCCGACGCCTCGTTCTAAGTTAAGTATTTCATAATGAGCTAGTATGCGGTGCATACTAGCTCATTATGCCTTTTACCGTACAGGTTTAAAAAAAAAAAAAAATACATTTTGTGCAAGTATACAACCGCTTTAAAGCGGAACGAAACCCTATCGTTTTCAGCCAAGGAAGCTGCCATCTTGGCCTCTGTTGAATCTTCAACTGCTATGATGCTCCACATGTGAGCAGTTATGACATCAGCCATTGGATGGTTTGACAATTTGGTTAAGAGCACAACCAACTTGACCGACCAACCAATTTATTTTTTTTCATTTTGGCGGGGGTTCCCCTTCAAGATCCTCAGCACACAAGTCGCACCGCAAGTCAGATCATCATGACCCGACTTCTGGTGCGACTTCTATTCAAATCAAAGGGCTCTCGTAGGGGAACCATTGATTTTGAATAGAGGCAGAGAAACGTCTGACGAGGCTTAACGCTCTATATACAGCGTTAAACCGCATTTAACAGATTTTACCGGCGTCTGGAGTTTTTACAGCTCTAGCGATGGAGCCTCAGAACATGCTGGGCCTGGTGTTTATTTTTGGAGCTTAAAAACGCCCATGTCACTTGCAGCTCAAAAATGTCTGTGTGGGCATGAGGCCATAGACTAAAACGGAGAGGCGTTTTGAAAGTGTAAAAAAACGCTCTTAAAAGCAGCTGTGAAAACGTTGCGAGGCCTGTTAAATGAATGGTTTTAGTTCCACTTTAACTGAAAATAAGGAGGGCTGTCCTCTGTGTAAGAGCAAGTGTTTGTGTCCAGCAGTCAACACAACTAGTGTGAGAATTGTTGGTTGGAGCACAATATTTACTGTGCAAGTGACATCAGACTGCTTGATGGACTGCTGCTCTGACACAAAGGCAGTTTTTCACATTTGTAGTCTGCTGTGGGGAAACTGACTTTTCTGGCCGGTGCTGGAGCGCAATAACCTAAATATTGTAAGTCATGTTTTATCCCCATACACGGTTTTAGTTTTTTCTGAAGCTGCAATTGGACTTTAAAGCGGAGTTCCCTAAAGTGGAACTTCTGCTCATCGGAACCCCCCCCCCCCTCCTGTTCCACAATTGGCACCTTTCAGGGGGGAGGGGGTGCAGATACCTGTATAATGCAGGTATCTGCACCCACTTCCGGGCACAGATATCCGCAGAATCTGCGGGTATTTACGCCACTTCCTGTCCCCCCGCTGTCTGCTGGGAAACACACGGATCCCAGAGACAGCAGGGACCGTCCTTATTGCGCAGCGTGACTTGCGCATGCGCAGTAGGGAACCGGCAAGTGATTGCCATACCGAAGTGATTCCCAGAACCACAGATCGGCTTCGGGTGCCGACATCACGGGCGCGCTGGACGGGAAAGTGTCCATATTTTAAAAGTCAGCAGCTGCAGTAAAAAAAAAAAAAAAAAAAACAAAACGGCGGAACTCCCGCTTTAAAGGCTGCTAAATAATTTTCTCTGTGCCCTTACAACACTGAGTTCAGTGCCAGAACAGTACCTGCGGAGAGTTTGTATGTTTCCCCAAGTTTACCGATGTGTGTGCTTGCATTCTGGGGCATGTTGGATTGTACGCTCCATCAAGTAATTCCCTTAATTCACACTAAACAAATATTCCTTGCCACTACAGTCATTGATCGGCCTTCTTAAACCTGCACCTTGTTTTTACCACCCACCAGTACTTTCACTCTTTTAAATTTGTCTCTTTCATACTAGGTAACATGGTGGGGAGCCTGGGACACTCTTTTGTGAGCCAGAGTTTCCTGGGCAGCAAGGAACATGGAGGATTCCTGTATGTGACACCCACGTATCAGTCTTTGCAAGATTTGGTTCTCCCTGCTCAGCCCTACCTTTTTGGAATCCTCATCCAGAAGTGGGAGACACCATGGGCCAAGGTTTTTCCCATGCGTCTTATGCTGCGCTTGGGAGCTGAGTACAGATGTGAGTACCTAAATATATTGTGGAAAGACTCATCGTTTAGCTTTCTGGTAGGCCTGTAAAATCTTCTGGATCAACCTTTTATTCCAGGTCGTCACCTTTTAAACCGTATTTGTGGTCAAAATGTAAAATGATATATTAATTTCCACATTGTATTTGTTATTTCTAGCCTACTCCTATTAATCTGAACAATGTTGGCGTTTGTTAACTTACTTTGCGAAGATCCCCCCACATTTATTTCCTTGAGTTCTGCTACACATATCCACAATGCCCTGTAAGTAGGCACTGCTGTGCCACGCATTTCACAGATCCTGCCTTCTAAACTACAGAGGTGCTGAGAGGAGGAGATTCAGGAGGCGAAGTCAGTACAGGAATCACTGCTTGTAGGCAGCAAGGTACCATTGGTTATGTCGTCCTTTAAAATGGAACTTAAACAGCAGATGAGAATCTGCAAAGCATGCAGGGAATCCAGGAATTGGCGAAAAGAGATGGTCAGCAGACAGGCAGCACTCACAACATGAAAGGAGATTTTTCAAGTAAGCTTATATTGGAAAGTCATTAATAATTATTATTTGTGTTGCTATTACAATGTAAGGGTATGCTGTGATCGTTGAACCCCTTTGAGGCCATTTACACGTCCTATAAGGTCCAGACAGTGGATTCCTGCAGCAAGAATCAGCGGAGTCGCCTGTCCCTATCTGCATGTAATTGCTGGATATGTGGATACATGCTGACAGCCACAGCGCCTACCGTATATACTCGAGTATAAGCCGAGTTTTTCAGCACATTTTTGTGCTGAAAATGCCCCCCCCCCCCCCCCCCCCCCCCCCCCCCCCGGCTTATACTGGAGTCAAGCACTTTTCTGCAGCAGAGAATGACACCCGAGTTTGGGGCCCTGTATCTCTGGGCCACTTGGTGTTAGGAACCCCAAATTTGGTGTGCAAACCCAGTGGAACTATCACTACAACATATCCAAAGATATGGGGTTCTTAGGATCAAGTGGCCCTGAGATACGGGGCTCCAAAGTCGGTTCAGAAAATGTCATTCTCTGCTGCAGAAAAGTGCTTGACATTTTCCGAACCGATTTTGGGGCCCTGTATCTCGGGGCCACTTGGTGATAGGAACACCATCTTTGGATATGTTATAGTGATAGTTCCACTGGGTTTGCACACATTTGGGGTTCCTAGCACAAAGTGGCCCCCGAGATACGGGGCCCCAAAGTCTGTGAACTGTGTCCATCTGCAGCAATGTCATTTCGGGACCCTTTGGGTCCAGAGACCCCAAATTTTGGCTGCAGCTAGAAACCCTTAACTACCAAGTTTGACGTTCAGGGAACCTATGGCATGCAAATGGACACAGTGAGGCTGCAAATGGACATTGTTGACCCTCTTTTCCACTTACAGTAGCTGCGCATTTCTCACCCTAGGCTTATACTCGAGTAAATACGCTTTCCCATTTTTTTGTGGTAAAATTAGGTGCCTCGGCTTATATTCGGGTCGGCTTATACTCGAGTATATACGGTATTAGCCTGTCATTGCTTTGTACATGCTTCCGTGTCGCAGCTGTCTATAGCCATCTATGATTGAAGCCGCAAGAATCCGCTGATGCAGGAATCTGCTTTCCGGACCTTATGTAATGTTTCAATGTAGCCTAAGATGGATAAAATGACAGTTCTGTAACACAATGTTTTCATGTAGTTATAATAGTACTTATAGTCTTATATTTATTATTGGTTTTGGATTATATGGGGCCTCCTACATTTCCAAGCATTTTGAAGACCTTGAAAACATAAGCAGCTTTTACCCCTTCTCTATTTGAAAAATAAGCTATTGGATTTTTTTTTTTTTTTAATACAGTATGTTAACATGACCTGCCTATTGTAATAAGTAAATGTTTTCTGTATGTTTTTATTTATTTATTTTTTATTTATTTTTTGATGTTTGGGAACTCCCTAAAATGCTGTGTAAAAATTGGAAGTAGCCATTGCTCAGTAGATGTGATTAAGCTCAGCTTTAAAAGAGTAATTAATGTTGGTCTGAGCGAAAGTCAGCAACCTAAACTGTACTGATCAAAGTTTGGTATGTTTTTTTTTTGTGTTCTTTTTTTTTTTTTTTTTTACAGGTAAAAGTCTGGAAAGTTTAGGCACTTTATTGTAGCTATGATCAGTAAGAAACTGTAGGAACAGGCTTTCAAACTTTGCTGGCTCTTTTCCATCTCAGTGTTTAAGTTGCTAGTGTTTCAAAGCAGCCATCAGTGAACTATTAGGCCTCGTTTACACAGACATACTACAGTGTACACTCACACAAGGGCTGTGTTTGCCCATACGGGGATGCACACGTGTTGCATGCATCCCCATGTAGGAAATCCCATTCATATTAGTTGGGATACAGCGGCTGCCAAAACTAGAACGTGCAAAATCTGGTGCAGCTCTGCATAGAAACCTATTGGCTTTCAGGATTTTTTTTTTGTCAATGCTTCATTGAACAAACTCAAGTTAGAAGCTGATTGGCTACCATGCACAGCTGTGCCAGATTTTGCACACTCTAGTTTTAGTAAATAAACCCCACTGTCGGTTTTGAGAGCCGTGCACCCGCATGGTTGTCCGCTTGGGATCAGCGGCTGTGTCTCTGCAGCCACTGCGTCCCATTTGACATGAATGGGACTGCATACATGGGAATGCACAGAACAGCTGTGTGAACGAGGTTTAGGCACTCTTATATTGCTTAGTATGATTAGAATCATTACCAGACAGGGTGTGTCCTTATAGATTGTCTTCTGTTTCCACTTAGTGTATCCATGTCCGCTGTTCAGTGTCAGATTCAGAAAGCCTTTGTTTGGAGAGACCGGCCACACAATCATCAATGTCCTGGCTGTGAGTGTCCACACACTAGTCTGTCTTCAGCCTGAAGTAATATGACATCCACCTCTGTTTTCTTTTCTCCAACACTTTTTGCTCTCACCTAATTTCCTTTTACTCTTACACTGACCCTGCATACAGAGGGATTGTTGCATGTCATTTGTGATTCCAACACTAGCAGTTGCTGGATTGGCAGTATACAGGATATAAATGGGTACGGCAGAGAAAACTGGGAGACGTGCTTTGCATTAAGGCTCCATGATTTTACGCTAAATACCTGACTGTTGGAAGCTGTCATTGTCTGACTTACAAGCTGCATATTAAATCATCAGTTCACTTGCAAGAATGCTAGACAGATAATTCACTGCCTTGAAATGAACATGCGATGTTGTGAGTCAGACGAGGGCTGCCCTGGTCAGAAATGTATTTAGTGTGATATGATTTCTTTTAGTTTAATGCTGCGTGCCCCCAATTTTCGTGAGATGCAAGCCTTACTTTAGGTCTTTATTGTGTTTGAGGCTGGCATAGTCTCTTCACCACAATTGTTGCATGTAGTGTATAAATAATGGCGCCAACCAAGGTTTGTGCTAAAATTTAGAAAAAGCTGCCCCTTTTACAGGTGAACTAATAACCCATTGACATGTGAAATAAAGTAAATAAAAAGGACGGCGCTAATTCATCATGTCATAAATCATTACCAAAAAACCTTTTTGGAATAAAAAGGAAAACATTTACATAACCTCATAGGAAGTGTTCAATATTATGAAATAAGTGATATTGGAAGTTTGTGCTTCACCAACACTGAGTGTGAGAAGGAAAAACTCACCAAACAGCAATTTTCTACATCAACAATTGCATATATATCACATAAATAAAAAGGGTGAGCAACATCAGCGAGGGATGGTCCGTGGCTTGTTTTGAGCGTCTTATGCAGACAGACGCTCAAAAAAAGCAGAGTAAAATAACATTGCACAATATAGCCTGTGCAGGTTGGTCAATAGTATAGCCCAAAAATTGCATTTACATTCATTGGTGCTATAGGCTAGCACTGGCATGTACAGCTCAGTAGTGGGGAAAAAACATGCAGTTTTCCCCGATACTCGGCATGTTCCACTACTCCAAGAGACAGGAACCAGGTGTACCAGAAGTGACGTCAGTGCGAAAGAGCGCGCAGCCTCAATGCATTTCGTGGTCTCACGTCTTCAGGAAGCTTGCTCAACACCATTTTATTGTAGCCTTGTATGTCCGGAAGAGACAAGGCAAAAAAACTGTCTCATTGGTTGCACTCATCATGTGTCACTTTATATTAAAAATCTCCAAAATAGGGTTTTAAGCTTTAGTTACATAACAGATGTGTAATAATTAGCGCTGTCCTTTTTATAATTGTTGCATGACTCGCATACCAGTTGGATACTATGAACCTTGATTTTTATTTTATTTTTTATATTTGGCTACTTTTACACTGCTCCGTTGCAAAAACGCTGTAAAAACATAAAAAGAAAAAAAAAAAAAAAAAAACAAAAAATGCACCAAAACGCAACCAAATGATGCGTATTTTTCTTGAACTTATAGTGCTGCTCGACGCAAAAAATGAAGATATATATTGTCCTGCTGGTGCTCAGGAATAGGATCCCGGCTTGATATAGCACTATGGGTAGTATGCTCTGAGTAATCGCCGCTCTCCTAGTCCAGTCATATGACTAAGCCCCAGTTGGTGGGGTGAAACATGTCAGAGGGTGTGGCTTGTGAAGTAGTATAAGGCTGTGGCCATCTCGCACATGTTAACAATAAAGACTGGACTATGAGAGTGGTTATTTTTTTTTGCTAAGCATACTACGCAGATGCATGTTTTATGTGCTTTTACAGCATTTTCCATTCATTTCATTATGGGAGGTACGTTTTTTGGTGCGTTCTTTTTTCCACACCAAAAATGCAGCAAGCAGGACTTTGAAAAAATGCAATGGACCTGCAACTGACCAGTGTGAAGAGTTCCTTCCATGGGATTTAATGATAATGCGTTTTTCTTCCGCTTTTTTTTTTTAAACCCAAAAACGGAAGAAAAACTGATCAGTGTGAAAGCAGCCTAAAATTATCCTTTCTGTCTCTTTACCACTTTTCATTTCTTTCTCCTTCAGTCTTCTCTTCTACAATGTCTCTCATATTCCACATTCATTCAACACTTTTTTTCACTTGCAAAGAAAAGAAACCTGTTGCATAGGTGTTGATGAACACTCCTTGGCGCTGGATGCTGGCTCCTATAAGGCTCATCTACGCCTCTCAATAGCACCTAAACAAAGAAAAAAAAAATAGATGTTTACTACAGTGACTTCTGCTGTTATTGTGTCTGTATGGAGTGTGTGTGTTCTTCCTATATTTGTTCAGATATCGCTTAGATGCTTTTTAGTTTTTCAACCAGTCCAAAACACTAAGTTGGCGTCAAAGCTTAGGTGGTCTGCTTACCATCAGCACCAGGTAGAATAATAAAATATACGGCCCAAAAATTCCGGATTGTTGCTTACTTTATTTCCTCCTCTGTGCTTCACACAGAAAACCATTTACATCAGTTCTGGCATGTATAAGCACTTAATAAAGTTAAAGACCCCACCCCCAACAGTCATACACGCATATTAAGAACAAACAGGATTGATGACTTAAGAGAAGTATGGGATTTAGGGAAAAAAAATGTATACTCGCCTAGGTGCTTCAATGCCTGGCATAGTCAGTTTCCTTTGATCTGATGCTGATCTGTCCCCAGCCAGCTCTGAACTGAGAGCTGAGCGATCAAAGACCCCTGATCACTCAGTTTTCAGCATTCTGTGAGCAGAGAGCTGGGGACTGTCATTCACCGGCTCTCTGCTCCTCCAGTACTCAATGGAGAGCTGGGCTGTGGAGGGGACGGGAGAGGCTTGCCCACCCTCAGCGAATTGCTGAGAGGCTGAGCCAGCTGTCAGTCCAGGCTTCTGGGTGGATCCCAACCATATGGTTGGCATCTCTGCAGAGCTTGGACCGGCTCTGTGACTTCAGTCGACAGTGGGCTTCAGCCTGCTGTTGGCTGAAAATGGTTCACAGGAGTGCAGAACGAACTGCATTCCTGTGATCCATAGAAGTACAGCCAATATACTTCTCCTTTAACTTGGCATTGGTTGAGGAAACGCATACATCTGGGGGATCCCTAAACAAATGTGGGAAGAACACACACACTCCATGTAGACACCAGCACTCACCATGGCATATCCATGCAAGATGAAAAAAAGGTCTCCTGAGGTAGCAATCATTTGTAATTGAATTGTAAAATCTCTATGGACACCCAAGATTATATTCCTTTAATTCTTCCACCTTGCTTATCCTCTTTCCACTCTGCCTTTAAGCCTATTACGTATGGGCCTAAGTGTGCAGGCCATTGTTCACTTGTTCCCCAGCTCTTCTCTATTGTGTTGGATTATTCACGATTGCATGTTTGCTGACCTCTTGTCCAAGGGGAGGTCGAAACCGCAAACGGGTCTGTAGTCCTTTGGCATAGCATCATTGAAACCTTTTCAGATCTTTATTTTTCTTGTGCCTGAGGACTTTATTCAGCCTTTAAACCCAAGACCATCAGACTCTGAGACCTTATAGCATGGATAACTGTTAGGTGCATTTATTAACGCTGCAATCATTTTATATTTGGAGCTCAGTTTAGACTACTACTATTATCATAAACTATTTTGAAATAAATTCTTGTTAAAAATTAAGTTCTGTGGTATTTGAGGCAATTTATATTATAAGAATTTATATTTATAAATCTAGATAAGAATGCTTTATAAAGAATACATGGCAGACCTGCTTCATCCCTTTCCCCTCTCACGCTATGCTTGTATTTTTCACATGAAGGATTTCCGCAACTACCAGTACACTCTGCCGGTGGTTCAAGGCTTGGTGGTGGATATGGAAGTCAGAAAAACCAGCATTAAAATTCCCAGCAATCGATACAATGAGGTATTTGTTCTTGTGATATCTATACAGTTCTAAAAAGAAAGAGATTCTTTTCCTGCCTTTTCCATCTCAACCTGCCATTGGTTAGGGTTTTTTTTTTTTCTTTTAAGGCTAACTCCACCTTTAAGACTATAAGTCATGCCACTATTTAGGGTGTAACATGGTGCCAAACGTTTTTTCTCCCTGTAGCAGTTGTCATGTTTTTAAATCGGTGGCTTCACAACCATGTCACAGAGATCTGAAAATTACTAAAATAGTCCCGTCTGCCAGTGCAGTTGAAGTCCATGTAGTTCTCAATGGAACACAAGCGCAGTGATCACAACTCTTAGTACAATGACACCTCCTCCAGCTCTCTAGCTAAAAGTCAGTACCTTGGTAGACACAGAGCTGGAGGATGAGTAAGCAGGAGCCTAGCATTGCACCTGCAATCCCATTGATTGCAGTTGCAACGCTTAACAGGCTCATTTGCAAAAAAAATAAACAAACTTAATTTTCTTTCTTTTTTGCTGCAAATGTGGGTCTAGGAATCCAATGCAGGCTGTACAGCAGGGGTGCTCAACCTTTTGAAGAGCAGGGGCCACTTAAGTGATTTGGTAAATGGCTGTGGGCCACAATGAAATGAAATGGTTCAGGATTTCAATTTTATTTATTTATTTTTGTATAGCATAATGTGTATTTTAAATCATCATTTTCCATGAGACTAATCCTTGTTTGATATTTACCCACTGTTTATTCACATTCGCAAATATCAAATTATTTTTTATTTTTTAAACCAGATCCCCATTAATCTCAGTCTCGCGCTCAGGTGTGACCAGCTGAACCAGTGTTGCAGCCTTCACTATATCAGAGTTTTTGCTGCCATCCCTTAAAGGGGTTGTAAAGCTTCGTGTTTTTTCCCCTTAATGCATCCTATGCATTAAGGGGGAAAAAAACATCTTGCACTCTCGCCCCCCCCCCCCCCCCCGAGCCCCCGCTTTACTTACCTAAGCCCTGAATCTCCGTGGGCGCGATCCCCCAGCTCTTGTGGGCTCTTCATTGAATGATTGATAGCAGCGCAGCCATTGGCTCCCACTGCTGTCAATCAAATCAGTGACGCGGCACGCGGGTGCCGAGTGATATGGCCGCCGACTGTATCACACGGGAGCGCGCCCGCAAGCTAACCCCCTTGGCAGAGCGCTTCCCAGAGGGGGGGGGGGTTAGCTCTTGCGGGGAGGAGCCGAGACAGCCGCCGAGGGACCCCAGAAGACGAGGATCGGGGCCACTCTGTGCAAAACAAACTGCACAGTGGAGGCAAGTATGATATGTTTGTTATTTAAAATAAAAATGAAACCTTTACAACCCCTTTAAATTGCCAGAACAAGGACTCTAGACAATCTAAACAAAAAACAGACCAGGAAAGACATTCCCTCGTAGTGTAATAAATGTGTTTATAAGATAAAATGACACATAATGCACTCACATGCTCCCAATATGACACCAAGCTCATCACACAACTGTGAGAATCAACCTTCAGAATCCCTGTATGGATGCCACTAGATGTAATCTACTCAGCTAAAGGCTCCTCTTCCTGTGTCTGTGTGTTAGGAAGGAAAGAGAAGAGTGGGGAGCCGGCGGCACTAGCACCTTGTGTATGACAGCTGCCAGGATAATGGAGGACTGGCAATCATTCAGTAGAGTGACGTGTACCCAAAGGAGGCTGTGCAGGTTGCCATGGGTTTGAGGTCGTGGGCCACATCAGATGGGTCCATGGGTCACGGGTTGAGCATGATTGCTGTACAGGGTCACAAGGAATAATATGAAGACACTACCTTACAAGAGTGAGTTGCTTTTATCTCTAGATGGGAGTTTATAAATAAAGAACATGAAACATGTTCATTCTTTTCAGTTTATGTTCCTCATTTACTGGAGGCTTAAATCAAAAAAAATAACAAATATAAAAAGGACAGGGGTTCTGTTAGGTTCTAGTATATATGAGGGCTTTGATATGTTTGAGTCTTCAGTGATCATGGAGGTCAAGGATGGGCAGACGAAACCGCATTATTTTCTTGATGTAAATCAGTCTCGCTGAAAGGAATTGTGTTCTCTCTACTTTTTTTTATAGCTATTTTCTATGTTTTATTCCTATGGATGCTGTGTTGTACAGATTATGATTAGGACATGCTGGTATTGTTTCGGTCAGCTCCATGGTTATCATGCTGCTTTTCTCCATTCCATTTTCTGTACTCGTTTCACTTGATTTGTAGATGATGAAAGCCATGAATAAATCTAATGAGCACGTCCTGGCTGGAGGCACATGCTTCAATCAGAAGGCTGACTCTCACCTGGTGTGTGTGCAGAATGATGACGGCAATTACCAGACGCAAGCCATCAGTATCCACAAGCAACCGCGTAAAGGTGAGGACAATTGTGTCTGTCTCGTGTGGATACTGAAGATAAATAGCCTCTAGTAATTGTAAAATTGGTGATTAATGTCTATTAACGTATTATTGAAAGTTTTAAAAGAAATGTACCACTTTCATATAAAGTTAAAAGCCTTTGACTTGTGCCTTGTTGAAATCTGGGTGGTTCTTCTTACTCTGGGCCCACTTTCAGTCAGTTGTTTTCCAGATATAATAAGCTGCCTCCAGGTTACTGCAGCTTTTGCAACCACTTGCCCTCTTTAGTGTAGCTCAGTTTCTGTTCAAAAATACATTGCTCTTAGTGGGCTTTTAAAGAGAAGTAAAGCCTCTTTTTAGAAAAAAAAAAAAAAAAAAAACGGAACCTGCAAGGCAAAGGCATAATGAGCTAGTATGCATAGCACACTAGCTCATTATGAATAACTTACCTGAGAACGAAGCCCCCGAAGTGACCCTCGTCCACGACCTCCGCCGCCGCCATCAATCCCGGAGTGACTTCCGGGTCTCGCCGCTCCAGCGCTGTCATTCGCTGGAGCGACGATGACGTCACTCCCGCGCATGTCCACAAGAGCGGCATATCGCCGTGATCTCGGCATGCTCAGTACGCCTGCGCGCCGCTGTCTACGGCGCATGCGCTGTAGACAGCGATGCCTCTTTTTTTCTAAATATCTCCTAAACCATGTAGGTTTAGGAGATATTTATTGGACCTACAGGTAAGCCTTAATCTAGGCTTACCTGTAGGTCAAAGTGGTTTGTAAGGGTTTACAACCACTTTAAACTAGAGCAACCTCAAACTTAAAGACTTCTTTCAGCCTCTGCAATGCTGTTTTGCAGTCTAATAGGTGAAGGAATTCAGGCTTTTATTTTCAAGCTGATATCCATATAAACAGCTAGTTATATCTAAATGTAGTTGACATTTTTGAACAGGTTTAGCTGCCAAAGTAGTTACCAATTTTTGTAAAGTCAGTCTTCAAATCCAGGCACTAGTGATCGACCGATTATCGGTGTGGCTGATATTCACCTTTTCAGAAGTATCGGTCAAAAAACTGACAGATATTGCTTCAAGGGGTTTGCTTTATTGAATTTTAATCGATCAGCTGTTATTACAAGTATCGGCACTCGCCTTGGCTCTCCCATCCCACCGGGAAGCCGGAGCAACTAGCTGGCATGTCTGCCGGCTGGACGAAGACCCGAACAAAGCCGATGCTTGTTTCTCGGGTCTCGGATCTAGTAACCAGTTTAAAAAAAGTATTCAAAAACGCGGATCTTGACGTTTTGAATACCTTCAAGTACAGAGAAGGGGTCTTAAAGGACCCCCGAGCTCTCCATAAAGAGTACCTGTCAATGCCTATAACTGTCACAAGGGATATTTACATTCCTTGTGACAGCAATAACTGTGATAAAAAAAAAAAAAAAAAAAGTAAAAGGAAGGTAAAATTTTTTTATTTTTCTTGTAAATGTACAAAATATCGGCACATAATATTGGCTATCGGCAGGAGAGGTGGCTGAAATATCGATATCGTATCGGCACCGAAAAAACTATATTGGTCGATCCCTACCAGGCACACCTGCCAGAATGCATAGCGAGTTTTTTTACACTGATCTTAAAGTGGTTGTAAATCCGGAAAAAAAAAAATGAGCATAATGAGCTAGTATGCATTGCATACTATATGAAATACTTATCTTAGATCAAAGCTGTTGCAGCGGCTCCGCACACCACTGGCGACATGTCTCCCGGCGTTATTTGCGAGTTTGCGGGCTCCGGTGCTTTGATTGGCCCGCCGTCACAGCACGGTGGCCAACTGTGCAGGTATAGAAGATGTTTACAGTACCTACAGGTAAGCCTTATTGTAGGCTTACCTGTAGGTACAAGTGGTGTAACTAGGTCTACAACCCTTTTAAAGGCATTGTACACTTCCAATTGTTTTTGTTGCTTTAACAAAGTATTAGTGTAGTTATATTCCTTGTGCCGTTTGCCTTACCTTGTAATGATGGGATCACATGTTGTGGCTGTAGTTTTCAGTGTCATGGTGGATTGATTCCCCAATGTCCATGCATTAATCCACCTAGCTTTTCCCTATTTGCTAAAGGGACAGGAATCTTTCGGGTCATAATCCATGCCTCGCCATCACAAATGTGGGAGTGCTAATTATGATGAAAGACTGTATGGTGATCTTTCTTTTAATTGCTCTGCCTGCTTTTGTCTGATCTAATTAATTAGCTCTCACCTGAAGAGCACTAGACTGAGAGGCCCAGGGATTGTTGGATATATAGTTTCTTCACAAGATGTGTCCGTTCTTAGGCCTCTTTTACACAGTCGCTCTGATCAGGTCCACCTGTCAGTTTTTCAGGTGGACATCCGCTGATATCCGTTCTGATCCTGTTCGTAAAATCCAGATGGATGGATACCCTATTTTCCATTCGTCTGGAGGATTGGATGAAAACGGACAGACGGTCCATTTTTATCTGTTCTCCCATGGAGGAGAGCAGGGCTCTGACAGGTCCAGCTCCACACAGTGTGAGGAGACCGATCTGTCATCCGCCTGCTGAATGGTGACCAGCGGATCGACCCCCCGCCGAGCAGGTGGAATCCGTATAACGGACAAGCCCGTGTGAAAGGGCCCTTAGACTACAGACCGAGGTCATTCATTAGCTCAGCCGCATGCCTCATGTTTTTACACAAACGGAAACTTCTGACACCGGATTGTGAATATTTACAATACCATAGGATGGGCACACAGGCCAACAAAGGAAAATAAATCAATGCAGGTGAAAAACACAAGGTGCAGGTAGGATGATTTAAAATGCTTTTAACCACTTCCTGCCCGGAGGCAATCCTATGACGTCCTGGACTTTAAGCAGAGATATCTGAATGATGCTGCAGGCATCATAAAGATATCTTTTTTTTTTTTTTTTTTTTTTTTTTCAGCCTACGTTTCCTGCAATGAAAAAGTCGTCATAGCGACTGTTTAGCCACCCAATTGCTTTTACAGGCGGTGGGAAGGGACATCATGACGTCACTCCCGGCGCTGGCAGATGTAAACACTGCCATTTTTTTTTTTTTTTTAGGGAAGCTTAACCACTTGCCGACCGCTGCATAAAACTCCTTTCATCACTCTTTGGGTATTTCTTGTTATATTTAAAGGAGGTGGTGCGCATGTTAAAATCTCCCAAGTTCCAATACCAATACTCTGTCAAGATATATTTCCTGCTTTTTTTAAATTGCTACACAACTGGTTGTTTTTTTTTGCCTGGAGTTCTGCTTTAAGTAGAAAACCTCCTTAATTACATAATACAAAGAGGAGTTTTCTACAGTAACTAAAGACAATTATTTGGTACCCATCTGTCATCTGCTGTATATGCATACATGCTTTCAATAGCTGAATTCTTATTCTCATGACTGCTGCACCCACTTGGCAAACCATTTTTTCCCCTAAGCTTGTAATAATCTTCTGACTTTTTCTGTGTTGCTTCAGTGACTGGTGCCAGTTTCTTTGTCTTCAGTGGAGCCCTGAAGCCTTCATCTGGGTTCCTAGCCAAGTCCAGCATTGTAGAAGGTAAGTGCTTTTAATGCGATAATGAAACATGTGACTATAATACTTTACAGTGTGTACATTTCCACCAACAGCCAGAGCTCATTGACTCCATGCCAGCTTTTAGAGAGGACCAATGGCTTCCTGAATTATTGCAACCCTCTCCCCCCTTCTTTACAATGCTTTTAAACTGAATTTCAGCACAAACTGGACCTATATTCAGGGTTCACTGCAAGCTATGTCAACAGTCGCCAAGATAAATAGAAAGTAATTGAAGTGCTGAATGCCTTACATTTCTGGACAATAATGTTGTTGTCCATGGCTCCCTCCTGTGACAGTTATACAGTCAAAAGTTTTAGCATTTAGTATGTGATCCGTGCCCAAAAAAGCGTGCCTTTAGAAAAGACCAGGATTTTAATCTAGATTTTGGATCACCTGACCAGCATAGAAGGGAACCCTGAACTGCAATTTATTTTAAGAAGGGTGTTAGGCCCCTTTGATACAGTATATGTGTTTAAACAGGGAACGTGGCAAAGAGCCCCCCGAAATGCCTTGTCTTGTATTTGGTATTTTGCATTCATATTGGCATTACTAATGAGGGTATAAAGGTGGAGGGAATAAGAGGCACTTAAAGAGGAAGTAAAGCCTCCTCACAGGAAGTAAAGCCTCCTCACAAAAAAAAAAAAACGGAACCTGCAAGGCAAAGGCATAATGAGCTAGTATGCATAGCATACTAGCTCATTATGAATAACTTACCTGAGAACGAAGCCCCCAAAGCGGTCCTCATCCACGACCTTCTCCGGCGCCATCAATACCGGAATGACTTCCGGGTCTCGCCGCTCCAGCGCTGTGATTCGCTGGAGCGGCGATGACGTCACTCCCACGCATGCGCAGGAAAGCGGCATATCGCCGTGAACTCGGCATGCGCAGTGCGCCTGCGCGGCGCTGTCTATGGCGCATGCGCCGTAGACAGCGATGCCTCTTTTTTTCTAAATATCTCCTAAACCATGTAGGTTTAGGAGATATTTATTGGACCTACAGGTAAGCCTTAATCTAGGCTTACCTGTAGGCCAAAGTGGTTTGTAAGGGTTTAGAACCACTTTAAGATGATCAAATTCATTAGAAGTCCAATAATCAGTTTTGATGCCGTGTGTTGTATCAAATTCTGTATAAAATGTTTTAATAAGTTCTGTCTTTTGTGTGTTGTGCAGTTTACTGCCTTGTTGTACTGAAGAACTGTTAAGTCCTACAGCCTATTGTAGCTGTAGTGCAATCACCATCAACTATTAGGAGCAAATAATGCATCCCTATGAAAGTCTAATCGGTTTTGGAACAAGATTGTTTATTTTTAGACCCAGTTCTGCAAATCTCCAACTAGCCTTCCCTCAGTACTGCTTGGTTGATCATTACTCTGTACCTGCTGTATGTAAAAGACTGTTCTGTCTCAGTGTCTAAGGCCGGCCATAGACGGAGCAAATTTCTTTCCTGCAACCATGAATTGCAAGTAAGAAATTTTGATTTCCTAGTGTTGATTGGGGAATGCCTCCTGCCAATCGATCAACTTGGGTACATTCACTCTGCCCATACATGGTTTGAATCTCAGCCGAACTAAACCGGCTAAGGTTCGAACAGTCTACGTCTGGCTTTTAGCGCTATCCAGGTATGTGTGCACCTTTTTCATATGTTAATATGCATTGAGCTAAAGCAGACCTCTCACTTCGAGCGGACCTTTAATGAGTCTCAATGCAATTAAAAAATGTACCTGCACTATTTAAGGCCAGTGCAGTACACCACAAGCTATAGTGCATTTGCACCTGTGTGTTGTGGTACATTGAAGCTGGAGGGCATTTGTTTATACTGACGTGTGTTGGATTGTCATTCAAAATAAACTGATTAGTCAGGTTAGAAAACCAAACTTTATTATTGTTTTTCCCTAATAGCCTGCTTGCTCTCCTCTGCCCTCGTGTAAATCTCCTAGGTTAGCAGAGCTGACCTTGCAATTTTATGTAGTGTTTGCAAGATTAACTGTCCACTAATGTCTGTGTTCCTTCCTGCTGCTTTAAAAGACCAGTAGATTGAGGTGGTGATTGCATGCATGGAATTGCTTGATGTCGGGGAAAATTTGAGTCAGGGTGGCATCTCACATGGAAATCTGATCATACTACAGCTTGTTGTCAAATTTTAAAACCATGGGCATTAATATGGAGATGTTCCCCCTCCCCTGTCTCCCTTTTTGTGGCTTTAACAGCCTGTTGTGTTCTGAGAAGGCTCTCCACAAGATTATGGAGTTGGTCTGTTAGTATTTTGATCTATTCAGCCAAAAGAGCCATTTTGAGGTGAAGGTCCTAATGTTGGGGAAAAAAAGACCTGGCTAGCAGTCTGTGTTCATTTTCCTTGCAAAGAAGTCCAGTAGGTTTGAGGTCATGGCTTTGTGTAGGTCCACTTAAGCTCCCCCATGCCGAACTCATCAAACAATGTATTTGTGCACAGGGGCACAGTCATGCTGTTACATCACATGTACACTTGTGTTATCTCTGCTGGTGTGCCCACTATCAGGTGGCAAATATTTGTTAAAAGCGTATTCTGAGAAGTAGTCCATGTTTTTGTCCTCTTTATTTGTAAATCGTGCCTTCTCTTGGGTTCTTCTACTCATCTTTGTATCTTTATCTGGTGGGTCAGATGGAGTGATGGTCCAGATTACAGCAGAAAGCATGGATGCCCTGAGACAAGCTTTGCGGGAAATGAAGGATTACACCATCACATGCGGGAAGGCAGATGCCGAGGAGAACCAGGAACATGTCTACGTGCAGTGGGTGGAAGATGACAAGAACTTCAATAAAGGGTAAACTTGCATTTAAAAATAAGCTTCAGGAGTTGAACTGTCTGAAAAAAAAAAAATGTTGTTGTCCTTTGCAATAAAACATTTTTATGTGGGTAGAATATGCAAATTATTTTTTTTTTTTTTCGCTGAGCCTTAATTTTTTTTCTCCTTTCCATTTTTCAACACACAATTATGTTTTTAATTGAGGCACTGAGACAAGAGTAAAAATGAACTCCGCTTGCAGTTCTCCCTTTAGACATGCTTGAAGTGACTTTGTTTTATTTTTGTCTGTTTTAGTTTGAGAATAGTATACAGAACATGCTCTATTTTTTTGCAGAGTTATCAGCCCTATTGATGGGAAATCCTTGGAATCTGTCACCAGCATCAAAATATCCCATGGCTCAGAGTATAAAGCAAATGGGAAGATTATTCGCTGGATAGAGGTAGGAATTAGCACACGCTGGGCTGAAGAGGACCCTGGTTCTCCATTATAAAGTCATGTTTGTTATATTCTAATGCCCCATACACACGGTCAGAAATTCCGATCGAAAATGTTCGATCGGACCATGTTGTCGGAAATTCCAGCCGTGTGTGGGCTCCATCTGACTTTTTCCTGCTCTCAAATTGTCCGACAACAAAATCCGATCGGACTTTTTCCGATCGTGTGTAGAGAATTCAGACGGACAAAGTGCCACGCATGCTCAGATCAAATTACGAGACCAAAGCTATTGGCTAATAGCCTCTACGTAGTTCCGTCGTACGCAATGAACGTCACCACGTTCAGAACAACTTTGTGCGACCGTGTGTATGCAACACCAGTGTCGGACAAAATCCGTCGGAAAAAATCTGACGGATTTTGCGGTCGGAATTTCCGACCGTGTGTACGGGACATTACACATGATGTAAAATGAAGGTGGAATTTTGTTGCTATGAGTGACAATAGGTTACCTCTTCGCCCAGTCATTTTCAAGGATTTGGAGTCTTGATTGCCCAGGATACTTTTACTTTTGCAAATGTGCATGGGAATTACATCATACCAACACAAAATTATGCTTAACCACTCAAGGACCGAGCCTCTTTTTGAGATTTGGTGTTTACAATATGTCGCCAACTTGTTCATTCCATGCTTAGAAGCCTTAGTGCTGTCCTTACAAATCATGGAGGTCATACAAAATACTAGATGTAGTAGTTTTTGTTGTGGGGTGTATTCATTTTTGCATCAACTAATTTGAGTAAAACTGAAGATTTTGCAATCCAAGTTATATTATTAACCTTACTTTCATGTAATGAGCTAAACAAATGTTCCATAGAATTCAGTTTTGTCAAAATGTTGGAAATTGTTCTTGAGATATTGATTCAAATTTTACTTTGCAAAAGAGGTGTACTCATTTATGCTGAGCGCTGTATGTCCCTATATGGTAAGGCTATAGCAGGTCTATTCTCCTAGCCTCTTTCCTTACACTCCACTACTGGGAAATAAACTCCTTGTACCTTGATTATCAATATTGCTCATTGATATAAAGTTAGCGTAAAGGGTTAGAGGGCTGCTGTAAGCAAAAGCCTTCGTTTGAAGGAGTGATATTACTTTTCTGATATTATGTTTAGCATATTTTATTTTTTTTCTATTAGGTATTTTTCCTGGAAAGTGAGGAGCAACAGAGCGGCCTTAGTGACCCTGCTGACCATAGCAGATTAACAGAGAATGTGGCCAAAGCCTTTTGTCTGGCACTATGTCCACATTTGAAACTCCTTAAAGAAGATGGAATGACAAGACTGGGACTGCGGGTCACTCTGGACTCTGATCAGGTGACCTTTCTTTTGTTCTTTGCAAATGTGTAAAAAGTTAAAGTCCAGGCTGGTATAAAGGCTACTCCTTGATTGTCCAATCACAGGGAGGTGAACTAGCACTTTTTCATCTATTGAGTTGCACAGGAAATCTTGAACCTTTTGTTTATACTGCCACCTACAGGAGAATTAGACACTGACAAAAAAAAAGACTTGTAGAGGGTATAACCCCTTCTACTACCAGCATGCCTCCGTTTTTTGCTTGTGTCCTACAAGGATAGATGTTTTTTCTTCAACTTTGATTGTTCTAGCACCACTGCTGGAGGCTTCCCCTACACTTTGCAGCTATTCAACACAGTCATCCTCAGCCTGGTTTTTGGACCTTATTGCATATGGACCCCGCTGGACTGGACAGTGCAGGGTTAATCTGGAAGTGACCTTAAGGCACTGGGTTCAGCGTGGGATGCTTTCCAGGCTTCAAGAATGTTTAATCTGCATGTCCGACAAGGGATAATGCCTCTTTGGATCAGCCCCAGATATTCTCATCAAGGATGTTACTGCAGTTAAGAGAACCCATCCTCCCCAGTAGAAGATGCCTAAGAAGTGGACTATAAAGTTATCATCCTACTTCTGGCTTGTTTATCCACTCTCTCTTAACTTCAGCATCAAGGTCTTAAGCCTAAATCTCCATCCACCTACAAAATGTGGCATTCCAAGTCTGCCAGGCCCTCAGATAATCCTTCTTAGACATAAAGGTGGGCCTCCACTTTCCAGAGTAGGGAGACATTTGTTGACCTTTGCAGCTTGTGCATTTTGCAGTACAGATGTTTGGGTGTAGAAGATGGTGTTCCAGGGCTGCAAACTTGAGTTTCGTTCCCTTTCCCCTCCTCATTTCCTCCCTTGAAACCTTCCTATGTCTCCTCATAGACTTGACAGATCTACGCCAGGCTATCTTTGGCCTTCTGGAACAAGGTGTAAATAGCTCCTGTCCCTCTTGTAGAACAGTTCCAGAAGGTTTGCTCCAACCTTAAATGTCTATATTTGAGTTCACAAATCCCAGATCAACCAGATCTGTCTTTCCCTCCCTTCATCAGAGAGACTTTTTGGCCTTTGTGGACATTAAGGATGCTTACATGCATGTCCCCATCTTTTTAGCACACCAGTGTTTTTCTGAGGTCTGCTATCGGTCCGCTGCACTGCCGGTTTTTGTGGCCCTGGAACCTATCTTTTGGCACCTTGAGTGTTTACTAAGGTGTCAAGTCCAGTTTTGGCCTTGTTGCTCTTGCGGCATCCCCATTGTGCGATACTTTAATGATCACCTGTTGTGAGCACATTCAGTGAGGGCTTTGTCAGACAACATATCCCTCACTGTTCAGATATTGCAGCGGTTTGGATGAATACTGAACCTCCAGAAATCAGTGCTGGAACCAACTCATTGCTTGAAGTATCCGGGTCTTATCCCGGACACGTCTTAGGCTAGAGTGGAGTGTTTCTTCTCCAGGAGAAGCTTCTGACTCCCCAGTCTTAGGTTCAAACACTTCAATCCAGAAGCTGTCTGACTCTCCACTATAGCATGAGAATCTTTGGCCTGTTTCACACAGGTTTCAGCTTATATAAGCGTGTGAACTGCAAGCTTTCCCAAAGCATTTGCAGAGCTTTCAGCAAGCTTTGAAGTTTTTAAAGTACCATTCTGCTCCAGTTTGTACTCGGATCCTAATGGAAGTGCTGACTTTTACTGCTAGCAGGCTTTCAAGAAATGCTGAAGCCTGCTAGCAGCTTGTTTAAAGTCTCAATCGACATTCTCATTAGGCTCTGTATTCAACATTTACAAACTGGAGCTGAATGGTACTTTAAAAGCTTCAACAAAGCTTGCTAAAAGCTCTGCAAATATTTTGTCAGCTTGCTGTTCACTCTGCTCTTAAAAAGGTACATTTAGACGTGCATCTAAATCGCTCTTTACAGTGAAGTCCTATCCGCATTCGGTGGTTACAGGTGGTTAGGAAGCAAAGTGACTCCACCTCAACGCCTGCCTGTTTTATCCTTGTTTTTGCTGACAAACACGCCACAAGTACATGCATTGCATGAGGTTGTGGGACATTTGTCACGCTTTCCCATTTGCTAGAGCATGTAGTGTTTTTGCCACGGATGCGAAACCTCACAAACCCAACATGTAAATACCCTCGTCTGTTGCCTATTGCCGCCTAAGGGGGGCAGTTGGCACGCAGCAAAAACGTGTCTCGGGACCCAAGAGGGTGGTCTCTACCATTTTGGAGGTGTTTCTGGAGCAGGTGGGAGACACTGTATAAAGTAAAGGAACAGAGGGCGCAACAGCCTAGTGCATTACCTTTGCAACAATTTATTATTAAAGAAAGTATAAATTATACTCACAAACAAATGCATATGTCAAGCAAAATACAGTCCACCAGTAAGGATGAGCTCCAGCATGTTCGCACACCCCACGTGCAGAGCCCGCCAGGAAATCAGCCCTGCACTAATCACAGGCAGTGAGACATTTCCTGATCTCTGCAGCCTCGCATCGGGACAATGTCTCACTGCCTGTGATTAGCGCAGTGCAGTGCTGACTTCCTGGCGGGCCTCATCCTTATCCACCTGGTGCTCCACTAAGCATGGTCTGCTGGCAAGTGCCAATTGTGTAATGAAGAGTCCAAAAGAGCTGATGCGTTTCAAATGGATGTCCCCTCTTTCTCAGAGCTCAGAGGGGGACACTGTATGTTGGCCTTCTGGCCTCCATTTTCAGCCAAAAAATGAACAGGTTTGTATCTAGATACAGGAATCAACTGGTGGCTCAATAGGGTTAGTACACCCTGATCTATGGCTTTTCTCCCCTAAAACACTCCTTCCTCAGCCGCTGCATAGTATCGGAGGGCATTCTGGTAATTCTTCTGGCAGATGCACTATGGATCTGCCAGACTCTCCAAATCTGTTGTCCCACGGACTTAATTGCCATTCTACTTTTTGCTCGCTGGCTTTAACTGTGTAGTTTCTAAGGGGCAGGGTCATCTGAATCATCTGTTTCTTACAATTCTAAAGGCTAGGAAGTTCACTTCTAGGGTCTGTCATCAGACATCTGAGGCATAATTTATTTAGATGTGAGGATAGGGGTTTTCACCCCAGGAGCTTCGTCGGTGGGACAGATCCTCTCCTTCCTTCAGTTGGGTGACCAGCATTTAGGTCTCGGCACCATTAGTCTCAAGTCTCTGCTATTTCCATTATGTTTCATACATATGTTTCAGAGACCACTGACCTTTTACTTCTTTTAAGACCTTTTGTTCAGGGGGGTCTCCCATTTGGTTTCCATGATTTGGTTAGGTCTGAATCTGGTTCTCTCTAACTTTCAGAAGCCGCTGATTGATTCTTTTGCAAACTCTTTGGTCTTTGCATAGGGGCAAGGTGGTGTTGAAGCCCAGGACTTCCTTCTTTCCTGTGAAAGTCTCTTTCACCTTAACAAGTACATGTTCTCTGTCCATTTGACTTTAGTACATCAAAATAATGTTTCCCTCAATTGTCTGGATGTGGTTTGGGTTGTGCAAGGCTACCTCTCAGCCACTGCCTCTTTCAGAAAAATGAATAGTCTTTTGTCATTCTGGATGGGCCCTCGTAGGGCTCCTCAGCTTTTCTTTTTAAGCTTTTTGTTCTTAGATTTTTGTTCCTGAATTTCTAGGTAATGTACAGAGATTGGGTTCCCCCTTTCATGTTAGATCTCACTCCACTAGATCTGTGAGCACTTGATGGGCTCTTCAGTATCAAGTAACTGATTCCCAGATCTGTAAAGTTGCCACCTGGTCTTCTGTTCGCTTTTTTTTATGGTCTAAGTCAGAGGTGTCCAAACTTTTTTCAAAGAGGGCCAGATTTGATGAAGTGAACATGCGTGAGGGCCGACCATTTTGCCTGACATTTTTTAAACCAATAAAATTTGGTCTAAGTGTGTTTGTTCGAGCGCTAATACATTGCCCAACAAGAATTCTCTTGCCTTTGTCGCACTCGCTCCTGACACACAGACGAATGCTCTGCTCTTTAGGGGTACCGTTAATTATAAATGGTACCCCACACATTGGAAAACGTGGGGTGCTTTTGGTGCAGTGCAATTAAAAAAAAAAAAAAGGTTGGGGACTTCTTTCCCTGCAGTTTTGTGGGTAGGGAAGCCCATTGAAATGAATGGGCTGATCTACACGCAGCACGCAGCCACACAGATGTGAACCAAGAGCTTGTTCACATGTCAGGTTGGAGGGGCAGTAAAACCACATGGTTAAGCTGTTTTTACCACCCCCAACTTCTCCCCCTTTAGCTGCAGAGGGAGCAGCTGGGGGTATAAACATCCTGTGGCTGCAGCTGGAGGTACACCCAGGGTGAATGTGGCTGCACTGCAACTACCCGCAACTGTGTGCATTGCACAGTTGCGGCATAGAGTGATGCTGGATTTTATAGGCTTAAAACAGGTGGTGAGGAGGCAAAATAATGCCTCTTTACCGCCTGTCAAATGCCTCTGAAAAGCAATCTGTGCATGGATTGCTTTTCAGAGGAGCAGCAGTCCTGGCTGATATCACAAACAAGACCTGCAAATTCAGTTCTGATGGTACAGGAATGGGGGGGGGGGGGTCCGGATTAAAAGTAACATACACACACTCACACACACATGGACACACATACAGACACATGCATACAGACACATGTACATGGACACACATACAGACACATGTACATGGACACACATACAGACACATGTACATGGACACACATACAGACACATGCATACAGACACATGTACATGGACACACATACAGACACATGCATACAGACACATGTACATGGACACACATACAGACACATGTACATGGACACACATACAGACACATGCACATGGACACACATACAGACACATGCATACAGACACATGTACATGGACACACATACAGACACATGTACATGGACACACATACAGACACATGTACATGGACACACATACAGACACATGTACATGGACACACATACAGACACATGTACATGGACACACATACAGACACATGTACATGGACACACATACAGACACATGTACATGGACACATGCATACAGACACATGTACATGGACACATGCATACAGACACATGTACATGGACACATGCATACAGACACATGTACATGGACACACATACAGACACATGTACATGGACACACATACAGACACATGCATACAGACACATGTACATGGACACACATACAGACACATGTACATGGACACACATACAGACACATGTACATGGACACACATACAGACACATGTACATGGACACACATACAGACACATGCACATGGACACACATACAGACACATGTACATGGACACACATACAGACACATGTACATGGACACACATACAGACACATGTACATGGACACACATACAGACACATGTACATGGACACACATACAGACACATGTACATGGACACACATACAGACACATGTACATGGACACACATACAGACACATGCACATGGACACACATACAGACACATGCATACAGACACATGTACATGGACACACATACAGACACATGCACACACATACATACAGACATACATACAAACACACAGACACATGAATAAAGCCCTTTTAAAACAAATCTAGCTTCTAGCATAGTACTGTACCTTTCCAGCTTCCTCATTCAGCCGGGTACTGCACTCTAGGGGGAAGCAAAGAGCACAGCACACACCTCTGCACTTTACTTTCACTTTTGAGGCTGACGGAGCTTCTCACACAGTGCCGATGTTCGGCAGGGGATCGCTCATCTGACGGCCCTGATCCCGCAGCACACTAGTTGTGAGAGGCTGGTTTAGATAACCAGGCGGGCCGTTCAAAACCGGACCGCGGGCCGCGATTGGCCCGCGGGCCGGACTTTGGACATGCCTGGTCTAAGTGGTGGACTTTTTTGCCTCTTCTGATGACCCACTTCAGGCAGGTCATTGAATTGCAGGCAGTCCCATGTTGTAAGTTGGAGCCTGTTGGCAGTTGTTTTGCTGTGTGGCCCATAAAGGGTTTCAGACAAAAAAGAAAATGTAATTTTTGTCCTCCCCATCAAACTGAAAAATCCTTTTTCTCCAATGAGGGATACAGGTCCCACCCCTCTGTATTTATGATCATTCTTTCTGTACTGTTTTGCTTCAAAACTGAGGCACGCTGGTAGTAGTCATACCCTGGGCTTGCCTATAGTTTGCTAGTGTCCTATCCTCCTTTTAGGTGGTAGTATAACCCAAAGGCTTAAGACTTCCTTTGTCCCTCAGTGGACTCCAATGGATTTCAGGATGAGTACAAAAATCTATTTTGTTGCTCTTCAGCTTGTCACTGACACTTTTATGAGCGCAAGGATAGATCTTGTATGCTCTTGATTTGTACACAGCTTGCTGTTTTGCAGGGCTGTGTAAATCTTAGGACTGGATTGACAGAAATGAAAATCTTTAATACATGAGACAATTCCTATACATATTTAATCTTCTTTGTATTTAATGGTAGCAGGAAGTGCTCTGCTATTTTTCAGGAGGAATTTAATATAAAATGTAAAATTTTCTGGGTACTGCTTAGATGCAATTAACATTTCTAATTAGGTCCCAGTATAAATATCTTGTATTTTGTTTTGGCTGATTGTTGACCTCAAGAATGAACTAATAAAAAAAACTCGGGGCTTCTTTTTTGTTTTACAGGTTGGATACCAAGCAGGAAGCAACGGTCAACCTCTACCTGCTCGCTACACCCATGACTTGGACAGTGCCTTGGTGCCAGTGATTCATGGGGGCACATGCCAGCTGAGTGAGGGCCCAGTAACCATGGAACTCATTTTTTATATCTTGGAAAATATCTCATAGGGATGAAACAAGCATCTCCTCACAAGCTGTCGCCAGCTGAAACATTTGCACTTTAATCATGGAAGATTCATATTTTTTTTTTTTTTGCTAATACTTGTACTAGGTCAGAATGCAAGGGGTGAACAGCAGAACGCTTTAAATCTTCTATGCATAGCCAATGGAAGGTGCCAGACTGCTGATTGGCACTATTTTTCCAAGCCCAGATATTTTACAAACGCTTGAAAGGCGATCTTGGATGAGGCAAAAGGGAGGAGAGAAAAACTCTTGTAGGTGCAAAAGAGACCAAGAAAATCCTAATTACAATCAGGAATCTCACGTTGACCTCATTGCAACCATTGCTGCAAACTCTTTTGCTTGTGTTATGTTTTACTTGTTCACCGTACTCAAGTTTACACTGTCAAGACCAGCCTGAACCATTTGTCCTGTTTATTTTGTAACCCCCACGTACAATGCATGGCTAGGAGACACAGCCTGTAACATCAATCTCATAAACCAGCCTGAGCGCATGAAACCAGCTGCCAATTGCCAGGCTGAGTCTTCGCTTGCAGGTTCAGCAATATCTTTATCTTTTATTTTGTACAATTCAAGAAGCGTACAAGATCTGTCCTTTGCTGTAGTCTCATAAAAGTGTCAGCTTTATCCATCAGCCTACATAGTGGGGGGGAGGACACTGTTACATACAAGAAGCAACTCTGAAAATCATTATGCGTTACGCAATGTCAGAACTCGTCCAGCCGTTGCTACTGGCGCAAGGTAACACGTTACTGTTTACACACTACATGTTTGTCTTCAAGACCGCATACTGCAGTCTACAATTCACTTGAGCATTATTCTGTAGTTTGCAGCATTTGTAACAACGGAAATGCTATCAGTTTTACTGTGTGCGCCCAATCCGGCTCCCACCTTTTGGCTCAGGTCAGGTGCCAGTTGGGTGGGCCTGACTGCCGTCTACTGTGGGTCCAGGAAGATGTTTACACAGAACTGTATTTGACACGATACACAACATACAACTCTTCCAGAGTGACCATTATTTAATGCTAAGTAATACTACTTCATCTTCTTTTTAATTTATTTACGTTCATTCATTGTGATACCATTTTTGTTTTTGCAATTTTTTGGGGTATTTTTTTTTCTGTTAGGCTTGAAGCAAACATGTTCAGCGTCCAGATGTTGGGTCTGTCCCTGTTTGCCATTTCTTAAGGATCTCATATGGTGGGGGGAATGAGGAAGGGTACCACCAGGTAGTGGTTCATACTACAGGCCTTTTTGTTGTTGTTCTAACTCCCTCCTTCAATTTAAATCCAAGGAAAATACTGACAGTGGCCTATTGGGAGGCACCCACATTGCATTGTGGCTTGGAGGAAGGGAATGCCTTAGATACTGCGTACTGGACAGGCTTTATTTGCTTAATGCCTTTTCTACTTGCTTTCAAGTGTATCTAAAGCCAAAAAGTTTTTGTTTAGTTTTGCATAACATAGAGAAGAATTGGCACCACTGACAGGCTTTTATTGGGGAGATTCATCCTCTCTATTTGTCCTAGTAACAATTGTAGCAGGGACTAAAGAGGTAGAAATCTTCCATTAGGGAAACTTGTTACAATAGGAGTTTCTCATTTTGGGCGAGATTTTACTTCACTTCCTGTTGTGTCTACGAGACAGGAACTGAAATCTAACCAGTGGGAAATGCCCAAAAAAAAAAATTGAAGGGAGCCAACAATTTGCTGTTCTAACAAATCTAAAAAAGTTTTGGCTTTTTATATATATTTCAAGTTTAGCGCTCTTGGGAGGAGGGGAAGTAGGGTGCTGCCACCCCTATTTTAAAAAGTCAGGCGTTCATCCATCCATTGGGTGATGTCGGCAGTCACATTATAAAGTCAGTTAATGCTCTTTGTGAAGAAGGGGCTGCTTGTTCCCCTTTCCTGGTGTTGAGCTGCAGGGAGTAACTGTTCTGAATGTTGAGCTGCAGTAGTCTCTGCTTTGAATAGTGAGCTGCATTTGTGCCTGCTCTGAATATTGCACATTTTCTTAACAGCAGCTGGGAGTACCTTTTAGGGGAAGGGGGTAGGGGAGAACTTGTTGCTTGGTCAAACCAAATTGTGTGTAAAGGATGGTTTATAACCCACAGAATCAGGACAGTGTTTAAGACGAGCTTAATTACGGGCCAGCACTTTATGGAAAATGCTGTTTGTGTTTGGATGCAGTATTGGGGGAGAAACAAGTACAGTATGGGTATGAAGTATGGGGGAAGAAACGAGTACAGTCTAATGGTGTTTCCCATGTAGCATGACTGTTGGGCCCCATGCACACGAGACGCCGATGCAAACTCTGCTGAACGCATGTTTTAAAAAGCAAAAACCTGCGTTTAAAAACGTGCGTTTTGCCGCATTTTTCATGCCGCGTTTAGCCACGTTTTACCGTGTTTGCGTCTATAAGGGTTTGTAAAGATAAAATCATATAGACCCTCCCCAAGCTCAGAAAGCATGTATTATTAACTATTTCTGCCATTTTGATCAGAGTGAGCAGCAGCAGCAGAGAGAGCAGTTGTACACTTGCATTTGCCTCTCTTTCTGTGGGTTTTTTTTTTTGGAAATGGATCCCATATTGAATATATGTCAGGAAATGCTCCTGATGTTGCTCTTGATGAGGCAGCAACGCCATCGCAAATTGCGTTGGAGGTCCAGAGTCAGAGCTCGTCGATATTGGACCCATCGGTTGATATTTCACAAACATGGTGGGGGGTTGGGGCTGACTAGACATGGGTATGCAGGTTTTTCTATGTGAAAAAAAGACATTGCTATGCTTTGGTCAGACTAGGTGGAGTCACTGATTAGATTAGAAATTGGATGAAGGGTTGGGGCAAAGAAGTGGAGGCATTCCTCATTGTCTAAGCCACCTTTTTTATGGCATTGCATCAGTGAGTATATATGCTCTATGATCTAAAGTAATTACGACATTTTAAACCAATTTTTTTAGTATTTTTTATTTCTGAGTTTTCTGGTCTAAAAAATTGGGTTCCTTTTAAAAACGCTTATAAACGCAAAGGCGGCTAAACGCAGGTGCCACGTGTAGCGTCTGAAACATGGAAAAGCAAAGTGTCTGAACGCATTTTTTTGCTTCTGGAAAAACGAGGTTAAACGCAACTGCATAAAAACGAGACTGTGTACATGGACACATAGGATAACATTGCATGCGTTCAGGGGCAGTTGAAAAAAAGTGTCCAACTGCCTCTGAACGCGCGTTTAACAGCGTCTCGTGTGCATGGGGCCTTAGAAGGGTCAAAGCAATCAGTCTATAGTTTTGTGCTCACAGGAGGTTTCCTCCGTGTAGTAAGGCCCCATGCACACGAGACGCAGATGCAAACTCTGCTGAACGCGTGTTTTAAAAAGCAGAAACCTGCGTTTAAAAACGCGCGTTTTGCTGTGTTTTCATGCCGCGTTTAGACGCGTTTAGACGCGTTTGCGTCTATAAGCATTTGTAAAGATAACATCATATAGACCCACCCCAAGCTCAGAAAGCATGTATTATTAACTATTTCTGCCAATTTGATCAGAGTGAGCAGCAGCAGCACAGAGGGCAGTTGTACACTTGCATTTGCCTCTCTTTCTGTGTTTTTTTTTTTTTAAATGGATCCCATATTGAATATATGTCAGGAAATGCTCCTGATGTTGCTCTTGATGCGGCAGCAATGTCGTCGCAAATTTGCATGAGAGGTCCAGAATCAGAGCTTGTCGATATTGGACCCATCCGTTGATGGCACAGCGAATGTCCGTTGGATATTTCACAAACATGTATGCATTAGTGAGTATATATGCTCTATGAACTATCTAAACTAATTACGACATTTTAAACGGTTTACCATCATATTTCTGAGTTTTCTGCTCCAAAAAATTGGGTTCCTTTAAAAAGGCTTATAAACGCAAACGCGGCTAAACGCAGGTGCCTGCGTTTAGCCGCGTTTAGCTGCGTTTTGCGTCTGAAAAGCAGAAAAGCAAAGTGTCTGAACGCATTTTTTTGCTTCTGGAAAAACGAGGTTAAACGCAACTGCATAAAAACGGGAAAAAACTAGACTGTGTACATGGACACATAGGTTTTCATTGCATGCGTTCAGGTGCAGTTGAAAAAAGTGTCCAACTGCCTCTGAACGCGCGTTTAACAGCGTCTCGTGTGCATGAGGCCTAACTGGTTGAGGTCATCTGGCGAATAGGATTGTAGCTCAAATGCTAATTCTGTGCAATTCCAAAGTGCAAACATAGATTTTACAGCTTATAATTATTGAAGACGTGATGCATTTAAACCGGGGGGGGGGGGGGGGCGGCCAGACAATTCCCCATACAGGAAAACCTTTCCAAAAAGGCTATGTATCATGTGTATCCACTTAACGTCATAGTAAGACTTAATGTACTGGCTGTCTTGGTTTCCTAAAGTCTGTTGTAGAGTTTTCAGTGCTGTGAAACAGCAGAAGCTCCACTATAAAGGGAAAATATAATGAATAGTTTGCGTTATATTCATGTTTACCATAAAGTAATTTTTTTTAATCTGAATTTCACATTAAAGCTTCCACTTTTATATGTTTTCTTTTGTTTTCAGTATAGCGTTTTTTAGATTGGCCACCACATTGGTTCGGTGCAATTATTTTAGTTCTTTCTTAGACCTGATGCACACTGGGGGTTTAGCCCCAGTGCAGAAGACTTGGCGGGAGGGCACAGGCACACTATCCATCCCTGCTGCATGTAAAACACTATGACAGTCTGATGGCTTCGGCTGGAAGGGGCTGGGCGGTGCACCTAACAGTATGTGCCCAGGGATGAATTCTCACAAAGCAGTTATTAAATATTGCTTCCCCTTGTACAAATATAGCTAAAAATTATACATAAAACTAGAATTTTGTAAACTGATTGTTTACGCCAAGCTAATCACATGGTACTATACTTCCTTTAAAAAAAAATAAAGAAATACTTTCCCTTGAAAGTGATTTGGTTATTTACAGAAGTGAGTGCAGATAGATACATTTAATACTAAAACTTTGAGAATAAATTTTCTAAGGTTATTGGTAATGGGCCTCTCAAGTGTATTTCAGGTAACAAAATCAGTCGCTGAACTCCTAATATCAAGGGGACATTACAATTTTGTTTAAGTCAGAAAGAACACTTGGTTTGTCTTAGGCCTGGTTCACACCATGGTGCAGAGACGTCCGTTTTTCTGCACGCATTCTGCAAGGGCACAAAAAAAATAATAAAAATAAACAATTGTTCTCTATGTGCCCTGTTCACATCACAACACTGGTATCGCGTGCTGATTTGTTCTACACAGGAATCTAACATGTATGTTTTCGGCACAGGAAAAAAAAACTGACATGACATCAACATTGGTGTGAACAGGGCACAAAACTGATGTGAAACTGATGTCTCTGCAAGTGAAATCTGCATGGTTTTCCTATCGGATCCCATCAGTTTTCATGCATGTATGGTGTGAACGAATCCTTAGAGGCACTGTGAAAAGCCTGATGAATATGGCTCCATTGAGTTCTGTGTACTGCACTGCAGGATCTTGTAACATGATCTTGTGCTACGCAACCTCCCTACCCTATGACTAGCAGATGGTAGTGATCAGAACCTGGGAACACATAGGTCTGCATTTTCACAAGCCCATAATTGTCCCCATTCAGAAAAAGACATCAGGGACTTGGCATGCATTCAACCAGCAGTACAAGATGGATGGCAGGAATAAAATCATCAAACACTCCCTGAGTCAGTTTAAAGCTGAATCCTAGCCTTACCTTCAGTCTTGTACGGATGCACACGCTTCTCTCCTGTCCTGAAATCTTACTGTGATTTCACTGTGAGTGGCTCAGTATGCATTAGAAGCTGCCCTCAGAGCTTGCCTTATTCCCTGGCTGGAGGATGTCCTGCATCTTCTAGCCCAGGGGTGCTCAACCTTTTGAAGAGCGTGGGCCACTTAAAGTGATTGTGAAGGTTTTTTTTTTTATTTAAAATAAAAAACATGTTATACTTCCACTGTGCAGATTGTTTTGCACACAGTGGCCCCGATCATCCTCTTCTGGGGTCCCCTGGCAGCTCCTCCTCTTATCAGATAACCCCCCCTAGGAGAATCGTTAGCGGGGTTACCTTGTGGGCGCGTTTCAGAGTCCAGAATTCGGCGCTCATAGACTTGAATGCTGGACTCGGCTCCGCCCCCGCGTCATTCGATTTGATTGACAGCAGCGGAGCCAATGGCTGCGCTGCTATCAATCTATCCAATCAAAAGCCGGGAACCCCGTGCAGAGAGGGACATCGTGCCTCCGCTGAGGGAAATTCGGGGATCGGGTAAGTAAAACAGGGGGATAGGATGCATTAAGGTGAAAAAACATGAGGGTTTACAACCCCTTTAAGTGATTTGGTAACCAGTCATGGACCACAATGAAATGGTTCAGAATTTTAAAAAATTTATTTTTTGTAATTTTTATTTTTCAGACAAAAGTCAGGTTATAAAAGGTAGATAATAAGTTAGCTGAAGTATATAACATTGGTTCTCGTTGCATAGCTCAATAACAACGCCCAAGAGAAGCCCACATACCACAATAATGTCTGATCTACAGCAATAGAGATTAGTCTAGACTGGTACCTGGAACAAAAAAAAAAAACAATAGTACAGGAATATAAAACCCTAATAGAGACAACCTTGGCAAAAAATTTATTTTGAATAGCATAATCAAGATGCTAAACAATCAGAATCATAATTTTTCCATGGGACTGATCCCCGTTAGATGTTTATCCACTGTTAAATCACAATCACAAAACGAGTGGGTGACCCTTCTGTGGACACTCACTTTTTTTCAAGGATTTCAGGAATTAAATGGAGAGGATCGGTTGCTGTAAATGCTGCCCCACCAGTCCAAGTGTAAAACAGAATGTGACAGGGAGATTGCGACAAGCCCCCTGGAGCAAGTGATGGGGTCACATTGAGACCCCTGATGCTACACCAGTGGTTGGGGGGGGGGGGGGTGTAAAAACATCTCAACTATGGAGTTTTACTGTCTCCCCCCAAACCACAAATGTAAACCAGCCCTTACTGTCCTTACCCCCTGTAAGGCTGCTTTCACACTGATGCTCAGTGGTTTACATGCACCGTGGGTGCAATGCAGCACAACTGCGGGTTAGCTGCACTTTGCCATATAATTCTATTATATCTTGAGGGTGTGGTGCACTTCCAAAAGCATTCAGGAGTTTTGCTGCACTTTTAGAGCGCACACCAAACCTACAAGATATAATAGAAGTCTATGGCTCTGTGCAGCTAACCCATAGGAAAGCCTCAAGTGCACTGCTCAGCACCCGCGGTGTAGGTAAACCGCAGCACATCAGTGTGAAAGCAGCCTAATATTTGTTAACCCTTTTCTAGGTGCTAATAAGCCTATTGCTAGAACCTATTATGCTCAGTGTATGTGCTAATACACTGACCTGAAGGCCTCCTTTTTTTTTTTTTTTTCATCATGCTGGCATTGTTCTCCAGACTGCTGGAAGAGGAGGTGAAGGTGAAGTGCACTTGGTATCACTCCTTCTGGGACCAGAGCTGGTGCTACAGAAGAAGCATCGGCGTATGTGGCGTCTGCTCCCTCCGATGCCAGCTCACTGCACACTGATGCTCAGCAAGCCCAGATCACAATCCACAGGTTGCTGACCCTGGCATGGACTTCCCTCATCTGTGTTTATTTTTTATTAAATAATCTTATTATTTGAGGTCATAGGCAACATCAGACGCATCCATGGGCCCCTTCCTTCCCCTGATCTAGCCCCTTCCTTTCCAGCCTGACTGTCCCTTTTCATTCTTTGGCTTATATTTCTTTCAGTCATGGAGACCTGACATCACGTAAGCATTACCTTAGGCAGGCCCCAAGCAAATATAGTCTGTCTAGGAACGCCCACTTAAAAATCTCTTTTACCCTTAAAAATCTCCATAGGCGACATTTAAAAACTTCTACAGGTTGCATGTTTTGCGTTAGAGGAGGTATAGGGCTAGAATTATTGCTCTCGCTGTATCGATCGCGGCGATACCTCACATGTGTGGTTTGAACACCGTTTTCATATGCAGGCGCTACTCACGTATGCGTTCGCTTCTGCACACGAGCTCGGTGGGACAGGGCACGTTTAAAAACATATATTTTTTTTCTTATTTATTTTATCTTTTTATTTTTACACTTTTTACGTTTAAAAAAAAAAAAATTGTGTCACATTTAAAGCATGACTGGACCGCTTAAATATGAGATATGGGGTCAAAAAGTCCTCAGATCTCATATTTACACAAATGCAATAAAAACATTTTTTTGGTCATTTAAAAAAAAAAAAATGGCCCTTTAAGAGCTATATGGGCAGAAGTGACGTTTTGATGTCGCTTCTGCGCTGCAGTGTCATGGAGATGGGTAGAGGCCATCTTCCCCTCACTTATCTCCATGCACAGCCCTGAGAAGGATCCGATTGTCTCCGCAGCTGCCGACGGCTCTGGTAGGCGGCGGAGGGCACCGGATCGCGGCGGACCCCCTCTCCCGCCGCCGATAAAAGTGATCTTGTGGCGAATCCGCCGCAGAGACCACTTTTATCTTGTGCCGGACGAACACGGGATACTGGGGTTATGGCAGGTAGCTGCTGCCATAACAACGATATCTGTCCCCAAAGTAGGGACGTACATCGGCATGCGCGGTCTGGAAGTGGTTAAGATATACCTGCTTTTTCTGTATGCACTCTACCACCATTTTATTGGCTAAACCAGAATTGAAATCACTAATTTCTGTAGGAATCGGTGTCCCAGGACTGGTTAGATAGTTGGTACCGGAGTCTGTATTTCCTTGTTGGTCTGATTGATAGAGAGTGGAATTTTTGCAGCCCAAAGCAACCAGTGAGTCGGAGTGTTGAAAACTTTCAGCAGACCTTTTTAACATCCATCTTCCCATAACGTGTGCATTTAAGCTGTATAATAATTGAATCTATTTTAGACATGTTGTTTACCTGTAAAAGGCTCCCTTGTGTAGACACCTGAAAGCCCTGAGATTGCTGCTGGGCACTGCGGTCTCAGATGTGATGCCAGCAGCTCCCAGGGTTAAGACTGCAAATATACATTTAAAACTCGCATAGGAAGATTTGTTTCATCTCCGTGTATCGTCTGAGGCTGTTTACTTCACTGGGTATCTGTGAGGGTTTACATCCACTTTAAAGTGATACTAAAGCTATTTTTCAGATATAGAAACGAGGCAATACTTACATGCTACTTGCAATCTCTTCTAGCAGTGCCCCACCGACGCTGTCTGTTCCTTGCTACTTTGGTTGCATCCTTTGCATGCTTGCTCCCCAGCTGGGCTGTGTGTGTCCATAGACACACACACACACACAGTGCTGGTAAGTCGTGCACCTGTTCCCTCCTCGTAGGTAGCAGCAGGAGTGGTGACATGGAGCCAGATAGGTGTTAAGGTTTGGGGGAGGAAGGGTTTTGGGCAGACAGAGGATAATTTTTTACCTTAATGCAGAGAATGCATTAAGTTAAAAAAAAATGTTTATACTTTAGTACTACTTTTATACAAATTTTTTATACCTACAAAGAAAAAAAATTTGCATACATTTTTTATTTTTTTTTCCTTTCCCTTTAAAGTGTTTCTAAACCCAGGACCTCACATTCACTATATCTGGTCTCCCATAGTACACAGAAATACAATCATTTTAGTCAATATAAACTGCTAAATACCTTTTCTCATCAGCAGTTTATAGCAGTCTTATGACTGTCCTCTGAGGCTACATGACCCCTGACCTTCTGTCTGAACAGTGTTGATTGGCCCAGTGCTGATTACATGCACCCTCCCCAAAAAAACAAGAAACTCTCTAGTAATACACACCAAACTGAGCATGTGTAGCGTGCTCCCAAGGCACTGTACTATCAGTAGATGGATCGGGGACAGTGGAAAAAGGGGAGGATCAGAGAAAACAGGACCAAACAGCCTTTTTACACAATGCTGAGGATTAACCCCCTTAAGTTCAACAGTGAGTATAACAAGCATGCTTTACTGCATATACAGACTGATTTTACTGTTGTGGGCTTAGTATCACTTTAAATGCTATAGTTCTAGATTTGGTCCCCTAGTCCCCCTGCCTGCCATTATACTCTTATCCCTGGTCCAGTGAGAATAAATCCAAAGCTTGTCAAATTCTTCTGAACAGGACCTGTGTTCTTGCTCTGCATTTTCATGTATTCACGTGGAGAGTTAGGAGTACGAGTTTATACTCCGGAACTCTTCATAGGAATGAATAGAAGTCCAGCGTGCATGCGCAAGCGCTGATGTCTGATGCTCAATGAATTTGCACTTATAAGCCTGAGCTGTTAATCTATTTTTTTTCCCTGAGGATGAGAGGAAGACGGGGGTACTTATCGCCAGCTACAGTTACACATTAGGATTTATATGATGTATATCTAAGCATATGGGCAAATATGGGGGTAAGCATCTGTAATATTGTATTAATATAAACTGTATTTTGATGGTTTCCATTTTTAAAGGGGATTTTTAACAAACTGAAAAACACAGGTTAGGAACACCTTTTTGTATTATCCTCTCCCAGAGGTCCTGGTTTCTAAAGATCTGCAACTTGACCTGCTGTTATAAATCTGGCATTGCGGCTTGACTTAGAGAAGAAGTCTCACCAAACATTTTCTTGTTACTCCTGTCATCCAGGGGACAAAGTGCATATAGCACTTCTTTTTTTTTTTTTTTTTTTGTCATTTTACGTGATCCAAGTGCTGAGCTAGTATGGTTGACGGGGTGCTTCTCGCAGGTGTGATGCTACCCAAACAGAGGGAATGACAGGAAGAGGTGAGCAAGATTGATAGTGTATGGGGAGGAAGAGAAAGGCATTTTAGAACAATGTGATTGCGCAAAGGTGGTGGGAAAGGAGAATATAATTGGTAGCTGGAGGTGGGAGTAGAGGAATGACAGTAAGAAGGCAGTAGCTACTGGGCTTTGCTGTAGTTCTCCCATAGGAACACCCATAAATTGGGCTTCATACAGGGGTGGAGCTCACAGCCAAAATGACAAGACATAGAGAAGTGCTTTCCTGCCAGGTGGCCTTGCAAAATCTATCTAAATCATACATTTTCTTTAACATGAATCTTTGGATCCGCAAGTAAGCTTTTATTCCTGCTGAGACTACTTCTATGCCATAATGAACTTCTTGTGGAAAACACTGAACCCTTATTGCCTAATGTTTCAGAGGACAGCAGGACATTCTCATTTCAAAGGGGGAAACACCTTCTGTAAAGCAGTTCAAATTACAATACTGGCTGACTGTGGGATGTATTTGTACTAGCTGCTAAAACAAAGAATGGGCAGAGCAGGGGTGAAGGACAATATCAAACTATCTACAGCCATAATAGTGTTCCACAGAGGGCCAACAAGAAAAGTATTGGGCAGCTCTGCGTTCATTCGATTATTTACCTGTCATAATGGCTTAAAAACATTTGTTCTTTGGGTCGAGTTGTTGTTGAGGAGACCTGTAATCACGTTGGTGTTCTGTGTAGAAGTATTAAGGCGTGGGCTGGGTCTTGGGATATGTAATACTCTGAACATATGCAATGAATAGCTGATGATGTAGTTTTATGCTATTTCTTAGTTACTTGGAAACTATTGATCTAGCGCCTTCTCATTTGCCAGCATCCTTTGCCATTTCCCAGAATCCCGCAGGCTACAGCCAGACTGACTGTGTGTGTAAATACAGATCATGATTTCTACAATGCCGATTCTCGCACACTTTGGAGCCCTGGGACATTATAGTTCAGATTACCTATATGCCTTTGTAAGTCTGATAATGTCTTCTCTGTTGAACAATTAAACATGCCATCTGTCTTGTGTATCCTGAATTTGTTTTCCTTTTTTTTTTTTTTTCTCTGTGTGAAGTTTGTTTCTATCTCGTGACTCCACCATTGTTTTTCTGCGAGCACATGACAAAAACATTCATGTCTGGGATATTGTCACACATTTGTCGCTAATATAGGACAAATTCTAGGGTAAGAAAGGGGATGGGCAAATGTTAAGTCTACTTGTTTATTTTTCATTGTGTGATCCTTGTGGAGCAATAGTTGGGGTGTGCATTAATGGTTTAGAGTGGTCACAACACCTTATGGAAGAACTCCAGGAAGCAACATTTCTTCTGTCTTAAAGATAAATTCCAGGTAAACCCCAAAATGGTATTTTCACACAGGAAGGGTTGGTTTCTGTTTCTCTCAATGGCAGATGAATTCCAGTTATGGACATTTTTGCATTGTTAAATTGGTCCAACTTGTAGAGCTTGCATCCCTTCGCAAGGGTTAATGACATTGAACGAATGGAAGACCTGACTGCCACGATCCGGGATAAATCAGAGGAACATAAGACCAGATGGTTTTATTGGACCCAGTTTCGCTTCTCGGAAGAATATATAGCATGGCCTTCTTGACTATCAGAGGCTCTTATCCCAAACCATGGCCATCTAACGGCTCGGTGAGCCGAGAGTGACCCCTGCTCCCTAGGTGGATTTCTCACCCCCTCCTCTTCTCCCATAAACCCCCTCCCCCCTCCTTTCTCTTCCTCCTCATTTCTCCCCCCAAATCTCTCTCTTCCTTTTCCTTTTCTCTTATTTCCACTTTCTCCCATTTAAACTCAAAATCTGGTATGTTTCCACCCCAACTGACCACCGCGCAATTCGCTTCCCCCATTTTTGGATACCCAAATTCTCCAAGGGTACCAGGGCTAATACCTATTGTAATATAAGTGATATGTTGACCCGACAAGGTGAAGCCTTAATCTCCCACCTCCTAGGTATCCGGGAACCTTGCATATTTACAGAGTTGTACTTGTATTATTATCCTCAGAATACTTATCATTAGTTCATATACCACTAATAAGTGATCATATGTATGTAACTGTTTGTATCCCATATTCTGTGAAGTTATCTTTTCATTGTATGTCCCATACCACTAAATAAAAAATAAAAAAAATAAAAAAAAATTGGTCCAACTTGGATCAATGTAACTATGCATACACCATACCTGGCCAGTCTCCCTGGAAGCTGGAAGTCACTGCAGCAGGCTCTACTACTCAGTGATCTCCACTAGCTTCTGGGTCCCATGCCGAGTGGCTGCTTACTGAATATAGGCGATTGCTCGCTTGGCATGGACTCCATTCAGGGAACACTTTGCATCTTTTTAATGGATGCAAAGCGTTTTCTAAATGGACAAGGTTGGATTCTGGAGATCACTGGGACTAATGATGTCTACTTCAGTGATTTTCAGCTTCCAGGGGGATTAGCCAGGTATGGTATATACAAAGTTACATTGGTCCAAGTTGGACCATACCTGAAATTCATCTTCAAATCCCACTGCCATTGAGAAACAGCAGTCAACTTTTCCTGTGTGAAAATACCATTTTGGGGGTTCACCTGGTGCCAGCAGTCCCTGAAATGCAGAAATATTTCAATGTTGGCACTCCCACCATATTGTAGCCAAGTATATGCAATACAAAAATAGATGATAACCAGCATCCCTTTGTTTCCTGTAGGTATTATTTCTCTTTCCACCACTAGCTGGTGGTATTAAAAAAAAAAAAATGTTTGCAGCACCAATAAGAAGATACTACGTAAGGGCTCATTTATGCTTGCTTTGGTTTTAACACGTCTACCACTTAAACATACTTTTTTTTTTTTAAGCTTGGCAAATGACCTGTGTGTTTTTTTTTTTTTTTTTTTTTACTATATATCAGTGATGGCGGACCTTGGCACCCCAGATGTTTTAGAACTACATTTCCCATGATGCTCACCTACACTGCAGAGTGCCTGAGCATCATGGGAAATGTAGTTCCAAAACATCTGGGGTGCCAAGGTTCGCCATCACTGCTATATATAAAGGGGCCCAATAGAACCCTGGCCCATTGGTACCCTCCGGCAACAGATCCCCAGCTCAGTAGTACCTCCAGCTCTGCTGATGCTCCTCACAGTAGTAACCCTCAGCTCTGCTGATCCTTCTCTCTCTCCGGTCCCTGTTCACCTCCCGCTTTCTTGCTCCCACGCTGCTCACCATGAGTGCCGTATGCTAGTTGCTCTGCTCAAGTCCGGACACCGCTCACCGTCCTGCTGCTTCACACTGTACACCAGGTGTGATACCAAGCCAGCACTGACCTCTCCAGAGGCATTAAATGTGATGATATACTTTCTCAAAGATTCTCAAAAACCACAGTAAAAACTCTCGAGAAGGGGGTGGCTAACTTACTTGATACAGGGGGGGGGGGCCTCAAGTGTGGCATGAAAGGGCCAAATATAATATTCAGTGAGTATAATGCTACAGAAAGCTGCCAGACATGGAACAGGAGGTGGTCAGAGGTCGTAGATATGCTGTGGGAGTGTGTTGGAGAATGGAGACACATTACATGTGACAGCTATTGCAGTCCCTTTACAAATAATCATTCCATGTCTTCTTCCACCAGCCCCCTTATAATTTATTTGTACCACAATTTTTTTTTTCTAAGCAAGATCAATTATAAATGATCATAGTACCAAAACCTCAAGGTCCAATCGAACCAGGTGTGGTGGGACTGTGTTGGGTGGCTTTTCCATCACAGTCCCTCCACCTCCCCACCCCAAGACGATGCAAAATGGCTCATCTCCAGTGTGACCGGTGGTGTGCACTGAAAAAAAAAAAAAAAGTACTTTCTCCAGCACAGCGCATTGCATGCCAGTCACTAGAACTCTGAAATGTCACTGTAACCTTTCAATAAAGTTTGTTTAAAAAAAGTGAACAGTGCAAAGCGATGGCATCTGCACATAAACCCTACACTGGTCTGGCTGGACCGCATCATGCACCAATCACTGCATTGCAATGCAGTAGCTGTTGTGACTGAGCCCTAAAAGGAGAAAAGTGATAGAGCAGAAAAACTATATAAGATAGTGCAAAGGAACTAGACCAAAAAGTGTAACTACTAAAAGTTATTTTTCTTCACTGGCTACAATAATCAACCAAACACAGACTACTACCAGCTGGGGCTGCAAGGGTTGCATGGTTCCCCCGAGCAGCTTAGGCACCAGGGTTCCAGAGCGTATTTCAGTCTATTTCTAACAGCTTCGAAAACACCTGCAGATTGTTTACATTGGAGGTCACCGAGTTTCTGTTGCAGTAGAAATATAGCTACGATTTCACTGAAATTTAAAACCATTTTCTTCCCAATGCTTATACATACAGAGATGAATGAGGGTTTTTTTTTGCATTTACTGCTTGTTCCAAATAAGTGAATACTTTAAGCATGCATAGTCTGGGCACAGGTTTGGTTTAAAAAGTGGATGCACTCTTGTAGTCGGTGGAAAAAGCACACGACCTGCTGGAGACAGGTAAAGCTACATGACTGCAGCTAGTTTTAGAAGAAAAAAAATCATAGCAATGTTCAATACTGATACTAGGTTTCTTGCCAGTGTAAAACTCTTCTGTTCTTGTAACTGAACAGGCATGTTATGGCTTTGTTCCTGACCAGCCTTGCCTCTTGTTGCCGTATTTGCAGTGTACACACCAAGTATGGCAATTTACCATTGGTTAGCTCACACTTTGTTTCCTGCATGAAATGTTGTACCCATAACCAAGCTGTAAAGGGAAAGGAGTTCATTGTTATTTATGCACTAACACAACACGGGTGTGCAAAATCCTGTTTGAAGCTATGATCTGCCTGATGTTCAAGCATGGACTGGGCATTTGGTACCGTTGCATTGATTATACTGTGTCCATCCACAGCACCCAATGATTTTTACCAATAAACTTTACACTGTCTTCACATGTATAGAAAAGGGGGAGCAGATTGATGGAACCTGGAGCATGAGTAGGATCATTAGGGTTGAGTTACAAATGTAATACTGAGAAATGTATCTATAGGGATCCTCAGAAAAATGAGAAACCTGGGCTGTATGGATAATTGCCCCAGTGGTCCATGCTGAGCCCACTGTTTGGCCAGACCAGCTGTATTTGTGACTATGGGCAAGAGCTCCATGACTGCTGCAGTTTTCATAAACCCACCACAATAAATCATAGTTCTTAAAAAGTGCATCATACATGTAAATTTCTCCCATAGGCACCAACCAGATTGTTCAACTTTAGGCCACATTTGTAAATTCCACATCTTCTTTCTTCCACTTAGTTTAACCTGCACTAGAAACCTGAAAGGAGAAAAAATATTGTGAAGTATGGGTAGCACAGAGACCTTTCTGTGATAAACCAGACCCCAAAAAAGTTTCTATTATAGTAAAGAAAGTATGGAGGCCACGGTCATGCTGATCTAGAGGCTTCAGTACTTTCAGTTAGTGACCGAGAACAAGTATGAAGATCCTAAAGTCCGACTCAAATGGCTGAATGCTTGTTCTGTATATCAGAAGGCATTGAAAGTGTGTCAGACAGAGAACTTGCGTGTTTCAGCAATAGCGTCTCTATTTAGGGACTATTCAAAGTAAATCTGTACAGTCTATAGTCGCAGTATTTCTAGGGATGATTGTTGTACTGATTTAGCTATTGATAACAGCAAAAAAGTCAAAGTAGCTACAGTGCCTTGCAAAAGTATTCACCCCCATTGTCATTTTTCATGTTGTGTTGCCTCACAACATGGAATTAACATGGATTGTTTGAGGATTTGCATCATTTAATTTACAGAACATGCCCACAACTTGGAAGATATTTTTATTGTGAAGCAAACAACAAATAGGACAAAATAACAGAAAGAAGTCAATGTGCATAACTATTCACCCCCCCCCCCCTAAAGTCAATTCTTTGTAGAGCCACCTTTTGCGGCTATCACAGCTTCAAGTCGCTTTGGATAAGTCTCCATGAGCTTGTCACATCTTGCCCCTGGGATATTTGCCCATTCCTCCTTGCAAAACTGCTCCAGCTCCTACAAGTTGGATGGTTTGCACTTGTGAACAGCAATCTTTAAGTCTGACCACAGGTTTTCTATTGGATTGAGGTTTGGGCTTTGACTAGGCCATTCCAACACATTTACATGTTTCCCCTTAAACCACTCAAGTGTTGCTTTAGCAATATGTTTGGGGTCATTGTCCTGCTGGAAGGTGAACCTCCATCCTAGCCTTAAAGCGGAAGTAAACCCATCAATTTAACAGTTTAAAAAAAAAAAGGCATGCCGGGAATGCTAACTGCACATTAGCTGTGCTCTCAACCAAACAGTCAAACCATCCAATGGCTGGTGTCATAACGGATCACATGTGCAGCACCGTGGCAGTTGAAGATTAAACAGAGGCAAAGATGGCAGCTTCCTTGGCTGAAAACGATAGGGGGGTTTACTTCCCCTTTAAATCACACACAAAGTGGTACAGGTTTTGCTCAATAATATCCCTGTATTTAGCACCATCCATCTTTCCCTCAATTCTAACCAGTTTCCCAGTCCCGACTGCTGAAAAACATCCCCACAGCATGATGCTGCCACCACCATGTTTCACAGTGGGGATGGTGTTCTTTGGGTGATGTGATGTGTTGGGTTTGTACCAGACATAGCGTTTTCTTTGATGGCCAAAAAGTTCAATTTTAGTCTCATCAGACCAGAGCACCTTCCTCCATACATTTTGGGAGTCTCCCACATACCTTTTCGCAAACTCAAAACGTGCCATTTTGTTTTTTTGCTGAAAGTAATGGCTTTCTTCTGGCCACTCTGACATAAAGCCCAACTCTATGGAGCGTACGGCTTATTGTCGCCCTATGTACAGATACTCCAGTCTCTGCTGTGGAACTCTGCAGCTCCTCCAGGGTTACCTTAGATCTCTGTGCTGCCTCTCTGATTAATGCCCTCCTTGCCCGGTCTGTGAGTTTTGGTGTGCGGCCATCTCTTGGCAGTCGTTGCCATGTTCTTTCCATTTGGTTATGATATATTTGATGGTGCTCCTAGGGATCATCAAAGATTTGGATATTTTTTTTTTATAACATAACTATGACTTGTACTTCTAAACAACATTGTCCCTTACTTTTTTGGAGAGTTCCTTGGTCTTCATGGCAGTGTTTGGTTAGTGGTGCCTCTTGCTTAGGTGTTGCAGCCTCTGGGGCCTCTCAAAAATGGTGTGTATATGTAATGACAGATCATGTGACACTTACATTGCACACAGGTGGACATCATTTCACTAATTATGTGACTTTTGAAGGTAATTGGTTGCACCAGAGCTTTTTATGGGCTTCATAACAAGGGGGGTGAACACATACGCACATGACAATTATCAGTTTTTTTTTTTTTTTTCTGAAAAAGTTTTATGTATATATTTTTCTAACTTTACTTCACCAACTTAGACTATTGTGTTCTGATCCATCACATATAATTCAGATTAAAAAAAAAAAAAAAAAACTGAACAAAAGGCTGTAATGTAACAAAATAAGTAAAAAGCCAAAGGGAGGTGAATACTTTTGCAAGGCACTGTAGTAAGGGGATGGCTGCTTGATAACTAGTGCTTGTCTTGGCTCCAAGCACTCGCCATAGACAAACATCAGCAAGTGGAATACAAAGGAAGGGGGCGGTTGACATGACACTCAATCCTTTTGCTGCTTATTGTCTTAGGAAAGTGCTTGGAGCCAACACAATGAGACATCACCTTGCTAGGTGTAAAAAAAATAAAAACTCCACAACCATTGTTTACATGTAATCATATCAACTGTATTGGAGTTTTTAAACAAAGACCCTTTTTGGGGGGGGAAATAAAACAAAAAACAAAAAAAAGACCTTGGTTGCACATCTGTACAAGCGTGGAGAAATAAAACAAAAATGGAGCTCTATGTGGCTATTCCAACTCCATGCTATGGCTACATGTCTCAATTAGGGATAAAAATGAATGTTCTCCTCCTGTGACCCAAGAGATGGTTTGCTTCACGGGCCCATCATGCAGATATAGGGGCATCACAGCACATTGATCTTAGGCCCCTTTCACACGAGGCGGACTCCGCTTTCACGGAGTCCGCCTCTGTCCACCGGCTCAATGGGAGATCTCTCCGTTGATCTCCGCTGAACCGGCGGATGACAGGTCTCTCTCTGCTCACTGAGCATGGAGCGGTTGGGAGCGCCGCTGGTCACAATGGAGAGATCGGATGAGAACAGACAGTGTGTCCGGTTTCATCAGATCTCACCCGATCCAATAGCGACGGATCTGGACGTAGAGCCATGCGTCTGCTTTTGGCAGATCGGACCGGGTCGGATGTCAGCAGACATGTCTCCGCTGACATCCGACGCTCCCTAGACTAACATGGGGCACCCGTTCAGATCTGCCGTCAAAACTGACAGGCGGATATGAACGGTCCGATGGTGTGAAAGGGGCCTTAAGGTGGAGTGAGTAGACACATAAATGATACTCTGGCTTAAGGGAGCAGCTCAAATGCATATTTAATGTTATCCCTGGTTCAAAAGTATAGACTGTATTGTTAATAGTAGAAATTTAGAGATATAAACAGTTCTGCCCTTAGAAACCATAGAAGTGTCTGTTTTAATTTTTTTTTTCTTTTCATCTATTTTATTAGCTTTTAAAAGGAATCCCTTTAATGAAGAACTTCAGAAAAAACATTTATTTTCTGTGGAAGAAGGGGTGCAATTCTTACCTATAATGGCCCATTCTAAGGCCCGCTTCAGTGTGCCAAATGAGTTCTTCCAATAGAACCCTGCCACCTGGGCCCCCAGTAGTCAACCATATTATAGCTGGATGCTTTACTGGACAATAAATGAGTGAGGATACAAGCTAAGAACTGCACTTTCTCCAGTGAATGTGGAAAAATGCTAACAATAATTACCATAATTTTCCGTTCTTAGAGGCTCATCATGTCAGCCTACTACAGGCATACCCCACTTTTAAGTACACAATGGGGTTTATTTACTAAAGCTGGAAAGTGCAAAATTAGGCTCACTGCTGCATAGAAACCAATGAGCTTCTAACCCCAGCTTGTTCAATTAAGCTTTGGTAATAAAACCTGGATGCTCATTGGTTTATATGTAGAAGTGAGACTGATTTTGCACTTTCCAGCTTTAGTAAATAAACCTCATTGTGTACTTAAAACTGGGGTATGCCTGTATTGGGGTAAAGTTGAGCCAATGATAGGCTGACATGATGAACTCCAAGCATATAGAAAATTGTTATCTATACTTCCCATAATTTTCCTTGCCTGGAGGCTCATCGTGTCAGCCAACCATTGGGTCGGCTCTATTCCAATGAACTCCAAGCATATGGAAAATTGTTATCCATACCTACCGTAATTTTCCTTTTGTGGGCACGTCTGCAATCAGCCTACCATTGGATTGGCTCCATCCCATTCCATTGGATTGATGCTCCTTTTTTCTTTTAGTCATTAAACATAATAAAGCAGAACTTCAGCCAATTTTATTTTTTTCCTGGTGCCAACATACTTGGCCAGCTTACATAGGGCAATCACCATGCCTACTGCCAACCCATAGGCCACACTAATATCTATAAGTCAAATATCCCGTCTCCTCCATTCGTTATAATTAATGGTGTTCATCTAACCCTCCCTTTGTAGTTATTTACTATATGTACGCTGCCATATTACTGTTGGAAAACTGTAGCAATACATATAATAATTTTCCTTTCCTTGCACCGAATAATGGCAGCACATCTTGCCTACTCTGTTTGTTCCATCTATGAAAGACTGGAGGGAATGTTGCATACTTTTATATATATTCCTGTGTCCCGTGGGTTGACAGCAGGTGGAGAGAATAGAAGCTACCATGATATGGGCAGAGGAAACTTGTGGTAAGTACTGATACCATTTTATCATTTCTATTGAAAAGTAGAGGAGGGTAGCATCCTATGCCAGGGTTATTTCTGCCCTCTGTATCCACACTTGGTTAAATTGATCGTTTCCAGTGCTGGTAATACAGCAGGAAGTACGGACATCGTATCAGAGACATAGCAACGAAAACCTGGGAGAAGTTGTAACATTTCTCCATGCAAACCTTTTAATGTCCGTTTCTTTTTTAAATTATTCTCCTCACTTCCTGTTCTGATGACAGGAAGTGAGTAGAAACCTCCCCAATGAGGGCACAGACAGCAGTTAAAATAAAGGTTCTAACCTCCTCCCCCTGGGGGAGCCACTGTATACAAAACTTGTTTGTTCTACTTTAATAGTTGAACCAGCAATTAGATGCGTGACCCAGGCTCAGTAGGTCCAATACGATGTTGCTAGGACTTTTTCATCCATGTACAGAATGTTACTTAGAGGGGACTTTAGCATGCGATAGCACTGCATGGCACCCCAACCCACTCACACCAGATTATAGAAGCTCCTACAATACCTCATTTGTTCTGATGCAAAATTTTATTTGCTTGCTTCCTTGGTAACGTACAATCATTATGTAACATGTCTTTTTTTTGATTGGACTATAAAATGTATTTTTTCCTTTAATAAAAATATTTTATTTTGTACTGCAAAACAGGAACACTGTATTTTCTACAACCAAAAAAACAAAAAGTTTACTTAGGGACTTCCCAAAAAAATGGATGTTTTTTGACCTTTAAATAAAGGAGTTCCCTCCTCCCATAGATCCGGACCTCTGACCTATACTTTCCAGATTCATCTGCAGCACCATCTTCTGGTCACACCTGGTACTACTATGAAACATCATTTTTTTGTTAGGGTTGCATCAGTCAGTAGGGGGTGGGGTAGATGAGAACTACTAGTTTATTACTAGGACGAGCCCCAGACAAATATGAAAGTTCTACATTTTTTATTTTTTTTGTGGAAAAACGCTTTTAAAAGGAAACCTGTGCTGGGAGGAGCCGTCATTGCTCACCACTAGTTGTCCAGCAGTCCCCTACTTCAGTACCTTATCACTGACTCTGAAATGAGTGTACAAATTAGGCCTTTTTCACATGGGCACCTGTACTGCAGGAATGCTGCATTTGTTTTTGCACCTGCATCCACTGTGCAGGCAGCCTATGGAAGAGAAAGCAGGTGTTGCATGAAGACATCCCAATGTCAAACTTTGACAGACATGCATGGGGTCAGTAACACCAAAAGTAGATTGTGAATGAAGCCTTAGGGTCGGTGTGGACAGGCTTGTTCGCAGCAGATGGATTTTGCATTTCTAGACGCGTTAAACAGGTAAAATGTGGGTCAGAAGGAGATCAACTGCAGGTCAAAAGCACCTGTCAGTAAATTCTGAATGATCTCAAAAGTTTCTCAAACTGAGTCCATCAACACAAGCCCAGAGCCCATTGATACAGGCCCCCTAGGAAGTCAGAACCTCCGATCTGCATCCTTGTTTTGCACAAAGACTCAAGTTATTGTAGTCACTGCAGCCAGACAGTGCCGGGCCAAAATCATCCAGTGAAGTTACGAGTACCCGAACCATGGTTATATGTAATCCACTAACTGTGAAAAATATTAAACATCCATATAAAATAAGAACATTATGTGTAACAATTCTGATTGAAGCAGCTGCTCCATAAAATAACAATTCAACAAAATTAAACTTTGCGCTGCTTCTATAGCAAACATATGTGGTCCTCCACCTTCCGTTTGAGGATGCCCCACAGATGTTCAATAGGGTTTAGGTCTGGAGACATGCTTGACCAGTCCATCACCTTTACCCTCAGCTTCTTTAGTAAGGCAATGCTCATCTTGGAGGTGTATTTGGGGTCGTTATTATGTTGGAATACTGCCCTGTGGCCCAGTCTCTGAAGGGAGGGGATCATGCTCTGCTTCAGTATGTCACAGTACATGTTGGCATTCATGGTTCCCTCAATGAACTGTAGCTCCCCAGGTCTGGCAGCACTCATGCAGCCCCAGACCATGACACTCCCACCACCATGCTTGACTGTAGGCAAGACACACTTGTCTTTGTACTCCTCACCTGGTTTCCACCACACACGCTTGACACCATCTGAACCAAATACGTTTATCTTGGTCTCATCAGACCACAGGACATGGTGCCAGTAATCCATGTCCTTAGTCTGCTTGTCTTCAGCAAAATGTTTGCGGGCTTTCTTGTGAATCTTTAGAAGAGGCTTCCTTCTGGGACAACAGCCATACAGACCAATTTGATGCAGTGTGCAGCATATGGTCTAAGCACTGACAGGCTGACCCCCCCACCCTCTGCAGTAATGCTGGCAGCACTCGTACGTCTATTTCCCAAAGGCAACCTCTGGATATGACGCTGAGCACGTGAACTCAACTTCTTTGGTCGACTATGGCGAGGCCTGTTCTTCATAAGACACCCAGTGGGAGGGGTGAAATCCATCAAGCAGGGACAAGATAGAGACCATAATCTGACGGCTGGAACGTATGCGACAATGGCAGTAGTAATTTATTATTACACACATGCCCAAATGTTTTTTTTAATTGCTGTAAGTGCATTTGCTTTTAATTTTTCTAATAAACCAAACAGTATTACGCTATATACATCTCTCTTCATTGGTATGCCTTATACGACCATGATGAGACCCTTGTAATTGGAGGAGAAGGAAGGAGGTAGAGTCATCACTGGTGCAGAACAAAGACCATGTGGTTTTGAATCATATTCCTGGTGAACGGGGACTCAGGAGGGGAGCACTTTGCTTGCATGGATGGCCTTTTCACTTATGATTGCACAGGCACTATATGTTTATTTAGCAGATGTTTGATATAGAAGCAGCACTAAATTTAACTTTTAGATCATCATCCAGATGCCAAATTGCACCCCCATCCCTTCATTAGGTGCGAGATTAGGAGGAGGGGGGAGAGAGAGAGAGCACAGCATGCACCTCCTCCCAGCTCTTCCCTTCTCTCCTTGCCACTTTCAGCTCTGAGCTCACAGTAGTAGTAATGCCACTGTCAGTCTTGTAGTAGAAGTAACTTGTGATGCGCCGCCACCCATCCCCACAATACACGCTGTGTCCAGGGCAGCTGCCCCCTCTGCCCACCCCTTGTCCCAGCCCTGCAGCCAGGCAACTAGAATTTCCAGGAGGTGACAGCAATAGAAGATCATGTATTTCCAATGCAGTTCTGTTGAACTGCTGTATTAAAAACACACACCACTTACTCAGATGTGAAAGGTGCCCCCGTTAAATTTATTTTAGTATACAGTAAATACAGTTCTGTGTCCTACCAACCATAAAGAAAATAAATAAGAACAATGGCTTCCTTTAACAGTCCAAATATTGACATTTTACATATAGCACAAACATCTCCACTATGATGGAAGGCGAAAGATAAAAGAAAATATTAACACCCGCTCTGAGACCCTACAAGGCATGTCATACCAAAAACAGGTCCTTGTCTGTAGGACTCGCCCTTCCTTTGTCTTTTACATTTACAGCCTGTCTTAAAGTAAAAGGCACACAGAACAGACAAAGCAATAACTTAGAACATACTTGTAGTAACTCTGTTACAAACCTGAACGATCCAAACACAGCCTATGATATAAACACAGTGTAAACCTTCAAGGAGAACATGACAATACAATTCAAAGAGCCAGAGCTACAGGCAGCTGGAACTGCATGCAAATCTTGACTTTCTCTGCAAGCCGAGCTTGGCCCCAAGACCTACCTATTGGTCCTTCAATGTGCTGGGTAGCCTCATTACCCAATATTAAGAAGGGGGTGGAGCCAAGTTAAACATTTACAGGAAAGGTTAAGATTTGCATATAGTTTCTGCTGTCATAACCTCCAGAGCATTGGTCTCCAAACTGCGGACCGGGGGCCAGATATGGCCCTTTGCTTGCCTTTTATGTCACCCTTTGGGTCCGATTTTCCCCACCGACACCAGTGATTGCACGCCGTCCCTCTCACCGACACCAGTGATTGCACGCCGTCCCTCTCACCGACACCAGTGATTGCACGCCGTCCCTCTCACCGACACCAGTGATTGCACGCCGTCCCTCTCACCGACACCAGTGATTGCACGCCGTCCCTCTCACCGACACCAGTGATTGCACGCCGTCCCTCTCACCGACACCAGTGATTGCACGCCGTCCCTCTCACCGACACCAGTGATTGCACGCCGTCCCTCTCACCGACACCAGTGATTGCACGCCGTCCCTCTCACCGACACCAGTGATTGCACGCCGTCCCTCTCACCGACACCAGTGATTGCACGCCGTCCCTCTCACCGACACCAGTGATTGCACGCCGTCCCTCTCACCGACACCAGTGATTGCACGCCGTCCCTCTCACCGACACCAGTGATGGGGCATTGTTAACGACCCCAGGACATTTTCTCCTCCTGCTAGCCACAGCTTGCCCCCTCTAAAGTCTGAAGGATAATAAACTGGCCCTTTGTTTAGAAAGTTTGAAGACCCCCTGCTCTAGATCAAGAGTAGGCAACCTTGGCACTATGGCTGTGGTCAAATTTCAAATCCTAAGAGACATGACGGGATTCGTAGTTATACTACAGCTGGAGTGTCAAGGTTGCCTGCCCCTGCTGTAGATCATTTTAGCATACTGGTAACCACTACTCATACATCTTTTCACTTATGACCAGTTTGAATGGAACAGTTTGTGACAGACCTACCTTAATGGTACTAAATGACCCAGAGTCAATAGAATGATTCAGTTAAAGGCACTTCCAGGGGAAAGGCGGTAAATTCTTATGCAGAACCTAGAATCTCCCCCCTGCCCAATGAGTCATGCAGTGCTGAACCTTCACATAGCACAAGTGCTTCTATGATCACGCCATCTAACGCTGAAAACTGGCTGCCGAGTGGGATTAGGTGTGCTCTGGCAAGTGCCAAATCAATTGGCTCAGCTATTCCTGAGCAAGGTTCAGGCGGCAGGTCTAATGTACACGGGCATGGGCGTCCGCAGAATTTTTTTCAGGGGGGGGCATAATTTTAAGTCATCCATGTTCCGCCCCTTATTGACAATGTCATGAAGGCAGAGGGGCTTAGTCATTATCAGATTTGGCCTGTACAGTACGGGGGTGTACAGTATGTGCATATATAGGGGGTGGATGGTATTAGTATATACAGGAAGGAAGGTGGGTGTATATAGCTGTATTCAGGACAGATGATGTATATCTGCAGTCAGTAATGATGGAGGAAGGTCTCTATATACAGGAAGGAAGGTAGGTATATACAGCTACCTGTATATAGAGACCTTCTCCATCATCACTGACTACATATATATATCATCTGTCCTGTATACAGCTATATATACAGGACAGATGATGTATATCTGCAGTCAGTGATGATGGAAGAATACAAGAAGGAAGATGGATGTTGGGTAGATAAGGGTCCGAGTGATGTCTGTCAGCTGGATATATAACCCCTAGCACTCTATGCATGTCCAGATAATGTGAAATTTATTTATGACAATTCATGTAACCCTGTGTTATATAAAGCTCTGGGGCTGCACCATCAGAAGTGTAAACTCACTACATAAACAGAGTTACATGAATGGTCATAAATGACCTTCACTTTATCTGTACAGAGTGATTGGGGGAAGTTTCGGCTGTCTCTTCATTCTCCTCATCTTCTTATCACTGATCACAATACCTACAAGACAAATCCTACAGAAACATTGGCAGCTTTTCTTCCAAGGAGAGGTTAAGTCAGAGATCTCACAGTGCAGGAGACGGATGGAGAGAAGAGCTTTGGAGGTTCTAAATACATACACCGCTGGCACAGTGTATGTATTTAGAAGCTGCTGTCCCCACAGTGACAATTGTACCCCCCCATCCACTTACTCTGGGCCCTCAGTCCGCCCCTGGTCAGAATGAAGGAGACTGGCTCCATCGGCTAGGTGTGCTGTTGTGATAAGCAGCCGACACCTGTCACAGAAGAGCTTCATTGCCGCGCTGGTCCTCAGAGGATATGCAGAAAAGTACCCAAAGCAGCGGTTCCTGCTCGGGCTATGAAAACAGTGGGCCTGTGTGCAAGATCAAAAGTGGGCCCTAGGCATCAAGAACAAACAACAATATGGTGCGCAAAGCGCGTCGTGGTGAACAGTGGACATGTTTTAAATTGCGCTAAATATTGGCTTAAAGGGGGTGTTGTTAATATAGTGCAGAATGTAGTAATGTTAAATAGGGAATGCAGAGTGTATGTGGTGAGTAGTATGTACAGGAGAGCAGTGCGGAGTGTATGGCAGGGGTGGGTAATATGTACAGGAGAGGAGTGCGGAGTGTATGGCAGGGGGTAATATGTACAGGAGAGGAGTGTGGAGTGTATGGCAGGGGGGTAATATGTACAGGAGAGGAATGCGGAATGTATGGCATTGGGTAGTTAGTGGAGAGAGGAGGAAGAGGAGTGCAATACCACCTCCTGATAGTCTGTCAGGCACTGCTATAACACCTTGGTGGTGGGGCACTCTGAAGGATGTAAGGGGGCACTCTGGAGGCACTAAGGGGGCACCCTGTAGGTTGGAGTGTGCCTTACATCCTCCTCCAAAGTGACCCCTTACATCCTCCTACAGAATTGCCCTGAATCTCTAGCAAAGTTCCCAGGATTCCAGACAGTACAATTGTCCCCTCAATAGCAGTCAGTTTGTCTTTAGGGAAGGGGGCAAGTTGTCAAAGAAGAATACTTGCAGTGATTTTGGGAGATAAGAGCATGTTGTATTTGCTAAGGGGCACACTTTGGGAGGGGAGAGAAATTGTGCTGGAAGGGGGGGTTGAATAAAAAATTCTGAGCCCCCAGAACAATTTCTCTCCCCTCCTAAAGCACATACAACATGCTCTTATCCCCCAAATCACTGCAAGTATTCGTTTCTGACAACTTGCCCCCTGTCTCTGTCTCCTTATCCTGCAAGTGCCAAGCATTAATATTCTGTACAAACCTTAGATCAGCATGTCCCGTCCTGTGTGCTGTGTCCATTCTCCTCCCCCTCCTTCTCCTGTCTGTGACACCCAAGCCGAGGAAAAGGGGGAGGGGACTTCAGTCCGTGTGTTAGTGTGAGGTGGGCAGGAGGGGGAGGAAGGGAGAGATGCCATACAAACTGTAATTGCAGCGTGTGGGAACAGAAACACCCCACACACGCTGCATGCCAGTCACTGGAGCCAAGTGCGGAGGTGAAAGAACCAGCAGTGACTCCCAGCAGCACTATGCGCAGGAGGAGGAAGTGAAATCCTCCTCCACTTTCAACGGTGGGCCAGGGCTGGTGCTATAATAACTTGCACCCTAGGCAAGACCAGCTACTTGCCCCCCCCCCCCCCCCCCCCCATAAAAATTACATCTTTAAAACACAGGCGACTACAGTATGGGTGGACAGGGTCTTAGGTAGAACTTCAACTGCATATGTGGTGTCACTAAAAAAAAAAAAATGTCTCTGCATTGATAGTGTTGCTGGAAGGACAAATGTCCTTGTACTGCGCTGTAGAAGATGTTGGTGCTATATAGGCATTCATATGGGTATAGTGAGGAAGGCTCCTGCTATCCTTGTACATAGCCACAGTCAGTGTTGACACTATACTTGGTGCAGTAGAATGGGGATGGATGGTGTACTGATAATGGAGACCTGCTCCCACACTTTTTTTATGCCACCCCCCTCCGTGTACACACTGCTCCCCTGTCATAAATATCTCTCACAGCCTATCAGTGGCCTTTATTTAGGTATTTTTTTACACAGTATGGGGCATGCGGGAGGGAACATTGTAGGGGGCACAGTACATGAGGCAGGGGGGAACAATACATGGAACATGGGTACCGGAGGGCATAGTACAGGGGAGGTACCAGTGGCGTAACTAGAACGCTCAGGGCCCCGATGCAAGAAACCCTGGTGGGCCCCCCCCCCCCCCGACCTCCGGACAAAGCTCTTTTCTCCGAGCCCGATGGCAGAACACCAGGGCCCGGTCACAAGTGGGTGGCTGCATATAAAGGAACCTAAATATGGGGGTGGCAGCAGGGGCCATGGATAGAATCATGCTATGCATGAATCTATCCATTTGTCATAGAGGGAGTGGCTGGAGAGAGGGGGTGGCACCTGTGCACCCTTTTGGACGCACCGCCACTGATAAACACATGCACATTCACATACATGCACTCTCACATACATGCACACACACATACATATATGCACGCACACACACACACAGACAGACATACATGCATCGTGCACACACACAGACATACATGCGCGCGCACACATGCATGCACAGACACACACATACATCATGCGCACACACACAGACATACATGCGCGTGCACACACACACATGCATCATGAACACACACATGCATCATGAACACACACATGCATCATGCGCACACACATGCATCATGAACACACACATGCATCATGCGCACACACATGTATCATGCGCACACACATGCATCATGAACACACACATGCATCATGCGCACACACATGCATCATGAACACACACATGCATCATGCGCACACACATGCATCATGAACACACACATGCATCATGAACACACACATGTATCATGAGCACACACATGCATCATGAACACACACATGTATCATGAGCACACACATGCATCATGAACACACACATGTATCATGAGCACACACATGCATCATGAACACACACATGCATCATGAACACACACATGCATCATGAACACACACATGCATCATGCGCACACACATGCATCATGAACACACACATGTATCATGAGCACACACATGCATCATGAACACACACATGCATCATGCGCACACACATGTATCATGAGCACACACATGCATCATGAGCACACACATGCATCATGAACACACACATGTATCATGAGCACACACATGTATCATGAACACACACATGCATCATGCGCACACACATGCATCATGAACACACACATGCATCATGAACACACACATGTATCATGAGCACACACATGCATCATGAACACACACATGCATCATGCGCACACACATGCATCATGAACACACACATGCATCATGAACACACACATGTATCATGAGCACACACATGCATCATGAACACACACATGCATCATGAACACACACATGCATCATGAGCACACACATGCATCATGAACACACACATGCATCATGAACACACACATGCATCATGAACACACATATGCATCATGCGCACACACATGCATCATGAACACATACATGCATCATGCATTGCACACACAGACACACACATACATCATGCACACACACACACACACACACATGTATGATGCACACACATAATCTTATAGATAATCTTATATAAAAAAAAAACAAAACAAAAAACGAGTCCTCTTACCTTGTCTCTTCCTGCCGGGTACTGCACTGCAGGGGGAGACAAAGAGCACACACTGTGCTTTGACTTTCACTTTAGCCTAATGTGAGGAGCTCCCTGCACATCGCCGATTACAGTTTAGAATCGGCGATCGGGGAGCTCCTCTCAGCCGCCCCTCCTAGCGAAGTGTACAGGTGGCCCCCAGGGCCCCCTGCAGCAACGGGCCCGGTCGCCATGGCGATCGCAGCGACCCCTATAGTTCCGCCACTGGGAGGTACAGTACAGGGGGGGTACAGTACAGGGGGGGTACAGTACTGGGGGGGGGGGGCAGTACTGGGGGGGACAGTACAGGTGGGCACAGTACAGGGGGCACAGTACAGGAGGTGTTACAGAGCTCTGTGACCTGGAAAGGGCATAGTATCCAGGAGTAAAGTGTCAGGCTTACCGTGACCATCTGAAGATCAAAGCCATCCATGACTCCTGTGTGCAGCTCCAGGTGATCTCACTGCTCTCATGTTTCTCAGTGAAGGGGAGAGATATCCGCTCAGCCTGGCCATTCTTTGCAGGCAGTGTGGGGAGTGGACCTCTCTCTAAGTGCACTGCACTTTGAGCTGCATGGGGCAGCGGGAAAATGCCAGCCAGGCTCCCGAGATGTTTAAACACAGGCTCCGCCCCGGAGTGTCATCAGGCAGCACTCTAAGCATGCCCCATACCAAGCTCAGCTGATGAAGAACGGCTGACTGTTAAACTGTGCACGTGCAGTTTGTATTTGCCAGCGCCCAGGGGAGCTGTCATTATTACTGACAGGCAGCTCCCCCATGTTCACAGTCTGCGGGGGACGAAAGTTCAGGAGCTCCCCATGCACCTCAGGCCCTTGGCGGTGCGTTAAGACGGCCCTGTCTCCTCTCCCTCTCAGTTGCCGGGCAATCCGGGACACGTGGGCACCCTAGCCAGGGGGGGGCACTCGCCCCCCCTTGCCCCTACCTGCGGACGCCCATGTACACGGGACATTTTAAAACTGAAGGATTTAACTTGACAGATAGTAACTGTCCGTTTTGCCGCATATTTTTTATTCAAATAGTCAAAAATTTAAAATGCCTGTAAATGAAACGCGACTTACCGCATTTACAAGCCGTTACTGGCGTTTCAAATACCTCTGAACATCCGTCCTGAAACGCTTTTTTTGCTTTCCGAAAAATGCTTCTAAACTCAACTGCCGGGAAATGACTATAAAGGACCCTGTGTACATGGACAGATAAGATAACAGAGGGGAGAGTTCAGGGGCAGCTGAACAAAAAACACCCAACTGCTCCTAAAAGTTTGTTTACAAGCAGCAGTGTACAAGCCTAATTCCGCGTACACACGGTCGGAATTCTCGTCGGAAAAAGCTCTGATGGTTTTCCCGTTGGAATTCGGACAGAATTTCACTCAAACTGTCTTGCCTAAACACGGTCACACCAAATTCCGACGGTCAATAACACCGCGGCATACAACACATTCGACTGCACTATAAAAAGGGAAGTTTAATGCTTCCGAGCATTCGTCGAATTGTTTCCGAGCATGCGTTGGAATTTTGCGTGTCGGAATTGCATACACACGATCGGAAAATCCGATAGAAAGGTTTTCCGTCGGAAAAATTAAGAACAGGTTCTCAATCCAAAGTCCGTTGGAAATTCTGACAGAAAAAGGCCGATGGGCATACACACGCGGCATAAGATAACACAAAATCCTGTCTACTGCACCTTTAGGACTCCATTCATTTAAAAGTAATCAGAAGAAGGGAGCAATGACCTACACTATTGGAAAGCAGCTGCTGTCATGTGATTTTTTTTTTACCACCAAATGCATTGATTCCTATAAACAAGTCTTTGGAAACAGTAGTGTGAAGGGCAGTGTGTAAAGGAAGCATTTAAATAGGCTTTCCCATAGCGTTACAAGCACCCGTTACCACCTTTATGCAGATGTTGTAGTGTATGTAAACCCACAAACATTTAATATAGTGCATCGTTCCAGTCCAAAGTGGTTTTAGCTTCTGTTTTCAAACTTTTTATTTTCACCCAGTGATCCTATAAGAAACACACTTTCTGTCCCAAGGTGACAATACGCACACACTGTACTATATCTATGGAGCAGCGTTGTCACATAACTAAAAATTGGGGAGGGTGGGTGTTCTGTAAGCCTGAAAGACCTGAAAACAATGTAACTGGTCACAGCACAGGAAATTATTAACTCCTACAATTTCTGGCTAATCAACAGGTAGGCCTCATGCACACTGGATGTTTTTACAGCTGCTGTTTTTTGCTTCAGACTTTTTTTTCTACAGTCAATGAGCTCTCCAGTGTGTTATCCTATGTGTCCATACACACATAGACTGTTATCAACTGTTTTTGGCTGAAAAAAAAACTACTGGGTTCTGAGAGGAGTTTTTCAGCTGTGAAAACGCTCCAACGTCAAAAACCGCAGATAAATGCTCAAGAAAAAACGCAGCTCACCAGCGTTTAACGTTTTTGATCTTATTGAGAAATTAAAAAAAAAAAAAAACAAAAAAAAACGCTATTGAAAAAAAGCTGAAAAATGTTGAAAAACTCACTGCAGAGCTACTGGCGTTTTTATAACGTTATGATAACGTCCAGTGCGCATGAGGCCGTATTGTTTTACACTTATTGAACACATAACAAAAAACACTTTCAATGGTATATTTACCTGATCAAAAGGGAGAAAATAAAAAGTTAATTGTTGGGGTTTACATATACTGTACTTTAAAGTGTTACTAAACCCAGGACCCTGCATTCACTATATCTGGTCTCCCACAGTACACAGAAATGCAATTATTTCAGTAAATATATAGGTGTATCTCATAAATTTTGAATATCAAAAAGTTAATTTGATTCAGTAATTCAAAAAGTGAAACACACACACACATATATGTATGTATGTATGTATGTATGTATGTATGTATGTATGTATGTATGTATGTATGTATGTATGTATGTATGTGTGTATATATATATATATATATATATATATATATATATATATATATATATATATACATACATACATACATATATATATATATATATGTTTCACTTTTTGAATTACTGAATCAAATTAACTATATATATATATATATATATATTAGTACACACAGAGTGATATATTTCAAGCATTTCTTTCTTTTCATTTTGATGATTATTGCTGACAGCTAGTGAAAACCCAAAAGTCAGTATCTCAGAAAATTAGAATATTGTGAAAAAGTTCAATATTGTAGACTCATGGTGTCACACTCCAATCAACTAAACCACTCAAAACGCCTGTAAAGGTTTCCTGAGACTTTAAATGGTCTCTCAGTCGGGTTCAGTAGGTTACACAATCACGGGGAAGACTGCTGACTTGACAGTTATCCAGAAGACACTCATTGACACCCTCCACAAGGAGGGTAGGTCACAAAAGGTCATTGCTAAAGAAGCTGGCTGTTCACAGAGTGCTGTATCCAAGAATTCTAATGGAGAAAATTCAATTGAAGGAAAAAGTGTGGTAGAAAAAGGTGCACAAGCAACAGATAACCACAGCCTTGAGAGAATTGTGAAGCAAAGGCCAGTCAAGAATTTGGGGGAAGATTCACAAGGAGTGGACTATGGCTGGTGTCAGTGCTTCAAGACCCTCCACACAGATCCTCCTCGCAGGGCCCCCCTCGTCATCACATAAGACACCAGACACAACAATACAGTTGAGCTAATGGCAGCTATCAAAGCAACCTGGGCTTCCATAATACTTCAGCAGTGCCACATGCTGATCACCTCCATGCCACACTGCATTGATGCAGTCATTTCTGCAAAATGAGCCGCTAACCAAGTGCATACTATACTGGACATGGACATACTTTTTGGTAAGCCAACATTTCTGTATTAAAAATACTTTTTTTTTATTGGTCTTATGTAATATTCTAATTTTCTGAGATACACAATTTGGGGTTTTCACTAGCTGTAAGCCATAATCATCAAAAATTCAAAGAAATAAATGTTTGAAATGCATAACTCTGTGTGTAATGAATCTATATATTATAAGAGTTTCACTTTTTGAATTGAATTACTGAAATAAATGAACTTTTTGATGATATTAAAACATTTTGAGATGCACCTGTATCAGCAGTACATAGCAGTCTTGTGACTTCTATCAGTGTCTGGTTAAAGCTTTTATGAGGAGTTCTCATTCTCCTCTGATGGTCCTATTAGGCGGCACGACTCCTAACCCTCTATCTGGACAGTGCTAATGGCCTTGTGCTGATCACATGCACCATCTCAAAAAAAAAAAAAAAAAAACACTATAGCAATACACACAAAACTGAGCATGTGCAAAGTTCCCCCCAAGGCTCTGTACTATCAGGAGATGAATTGGGGACAGTGGAAAAAGGGGCAGGATCGGAGAAGGCAGGATCAAACGGCCTTTTAACACAATGCACAGAATTAACCCCTTAGGTTCCACAGTGAGTATAACAAGCATGCTTTACTGCATATACAGACATATTTTACTGTTGTGGGTTTAGTAACACTTTAAATACATTTTAATAGCAGTGCCAGCTGTCCCTTTGAACAAGTTGCAGGCATGAAGCTTGCTGAAAGCTGTCAAGCAGCTCTTTAAAGTGACACACAGCACACCTATAACGATCCAGGGTTTAACCTGAATTGGTTCTGAGGGGTGCTTTATTGCTATAAAAAAGCTCCTTGAAGCAGGATGAAAACTCTGCTAATTGTTATGTAAAAGCTTGCTGTACACACAGCTCTTCAAACGAACGTTTACAAGCAAAGGCATAATTGGGCCAATATGTGAAAAGATTACCTCCAGAAAATCCACAAATGTATGGGTCACCTCCAGCCTTAATGTACAATAGCTATCCAGTCAGACACTATTTGGACATGATGGAATATGTAATTGTTCAAGTAGGATGGAGGATGGAGGATGCAAGTGTATCAATATAGCTGTTCAACAAGTTGTTTACTGTCACTGATCAGTTGTCTGGATCGCACAAAGGTCAGATCACTGTAGGTGGCCAACTCTGCTGCCGCTTTGACCCCTCTCTCTCGAAGAAGGAAAAGTCTGGAGCAGCTAGATCTGCAGATATCAATAGTAGGAGGAGATGCCGCTCCAGGTGAGGTCTCCACCCATGGGTGCCCGCCCTGGATCGCCTCCGCAATGCAGAAAGAAACGGCCGCACGCCATGGCAAGTCCTTGCACCATTTATTGTGTCATCTTCAAAAACAAGTGGCACAAAAGGACACAATCACTATGATTAAGCACACGTTCGTGTGACACTCATCAACAAGCAGCTTTTATATAAATGGTGCAAGGACTTGCCATGGTGTGCAGCTGTTTCTTTCTGTATATATATATATATATATATATATATATATATATATATATATATATATATATATATATATATATATATATATATATATATATATAGGTGAATGCACAGCGTAGCAACATACTGTGTGCTATGAAACACTAAAACCTGACAGTGGGGGATAATTTACAAACACAATGTAATTCCGTGCAGGATATGTGCAATATGCAAACTTATGCACATAAATTACAAATCCACACAGCTGCTGTTATAAATTATGTGCGACATAACCTACACCACAGGGACTTGTGCAGAATGTAAACCCACGCCTGGGCAATTTGTAATCTGTGTAGGAAATCATTACTGAAAAAAATGTTGTTTGTTGTTGCTGAAGCAAATGGGTATTGCTTGAAGGAGTTGTAAAGTCTCAAGGTTTTTCACCTTAAGGAATTCTATATGCCTTAAGGTGAAAAACCTTCTGTGCTCTAGCACCCACCCCCAGAGCCCCCCTTTTTCTTGCCTGAGTCTGACCGTTCCAGCGACGAAAATGAGCCCAGCAGCTCCAGCCGCTGTCTCGGGTCCTCATTGGATAGATTGATAGCAATGCGGGACGTGCAACATCGCCAAGAGGTGGGGCTATGTGACGATGATCCCCGGGAAGATGGGAAATTCAAATGAAAGCCATTACAGCGGGCAATCCCGCTCTCTGCTGATCCGGACGGCTTGCCTCTTCCTCTGCACAGGTGAGGCTGCATTGGGCACAGGCAGGCATCGCTGCATTGGGCACAGGTTAGGCTGCATTGGGAACAGGTTGGCCACGCTGCATTGGGCACAGGCAGGCCAGGCTTATTGGGCACAGGTCGCGCTGCATTGGGCACAGGCAGGCCAGGCTGTATTGGGCACAGGTCACGCTGCATTGGGCACAGGTCGCCCTGCATTGATAAAGTTGTTAATATTTATTTTTGTAACCAAATTCTACATATAACATTTAAGTGTCATTTAATGTGATCATTTATGAGGGCGTGTTTGGGGCGGGATTAGGGGGCAGGGCATGGTAGGGGTTGGGTCGGGCAACTGTTGGCAAGTAACCCTTAAAGCCTGGCTAGTAGCTCAGCATATTTGAGCCCTGGTATAAGCTATTTACTGGCAGAAAAAAAAAAAAACTACTATCCAAAGTTAAAACAAAGGCAGAAGATTTAATAGATGGAAAGTTGAAAGAAATGACTGAAGGTTCGCTTCAAGGCTCCCTTAACACTTTTGCGTTTTGATAATGCAGTGCCAAGAAACCGCAGTGCACAGCACCACAACGAACATGTAGTGCATTTGATGCCCTCTATCAAGCAAAACAAAAAACAGTGCAAATCTTGCTTTTAACTTTGTTTCCAACCCATTCCAAATGAATGAGCCGCTTTAATGTATTGCATGTTAATGTGCACAGTAACACACGGCAATGGAACAGGTAGGTGTGAAAGGGCCCTCAGAGTTTAATCTTCTACCTTTACTTTTGGTTGATCTAGATCAGAGATCTCTAAAACTACGGCCCTCCAGCTGTTGCGGAACTACACGTCCCATGAGGCACTGTAAATCTCTGACATTCACAGACATGACTAGGCATGATGGGAATTGTAGTTCCTGAACAACTGGAGGGCCATAGTTTGAAGACCTCTGATCTAGATGGACTTGTATTTTTTTTCACCCAGACTAACTATGTAACATTGATATTGTGTAGCAGGAATCTGAAATGATCAACTTTCCAAACGATTTATTCTCTTGTTCCACTAGGCTTGTACAGGCTCTAATGTTTTCTGTGCCAACAATCTATTTGTGTTTGTACTGTATTGGAGGGTCCCATTGATAAAACATGGGTGAATCCACATTTGCCCAAGTCTACAGCACATGCCCTGTTTGTATACACCAGCAAATGGAAAACAGTAGAAATGACAGATTTGAGAAGAATGTTACAGTCCTTTCTGATCCAGGCAAGTCGCTGTTTCAAGTGGGCAAGATATCCATTGGACACAACACGAAAACACTAGATCGGAGCACCAAATGCAATTTGGTTAATCTGTCAGATTTCAGTAGTAGCCGGAAGTTATAAAGCACGTGAAAGTGGTACTCTGTTGAAAAGGGGGCAAATGTGGGCTTTATAAATACTGTGAATATTTCTTAATTGGTACAGACATAAGGGAACAAGATAATCTTTACAAAGATGATCATTTCCCTACTCTGTCACAGGGCGGTCACACACAGTACACAAGTTAGGAACGATTTGAGTGCCGCTTGCGATTAGACAACCATCTGTCCTTAGAGGGTTGACCAGCTTGCATCAGAAGTCAAGGTTATTGCAGAGAAATTCCACAACACTGGAAAATCTCATGAGCAGGTGCTGATCATTCCCTTTACTATGGATAAAAGGAAGTGAACTTCTTGTGATATGTTCACGTCCCTCCTCTGTAAGCTGATAATACTGCGGAGATTCGGGGGAACTGACTAGGGCCGGCCTGTCCTGTCTATGGGGCACAGTAGGGCTCTAAGCTCACTTACCCTAGAATGGTTGAAATCAGCATGAAACTTTGAGGTGGGCTGTGACTGTAGTCGGAGATGGATGGACCTCTGAAGTAAAAACATGCTTCTTGGGTAACGTACCTCAACATGGCAGCCTTTCATTCATGGCAACCCATGACAACCTAAATAATCAATTACAGACACATTAATCTGTAAACTGGTTAAAACAGCCAGAAATAGCACAATGTGTTTTTGTTTTTTGCAGTGCAGCTTTTGAGTAATCAGCATTGTTTCAGCACCAGAAGCAAATCCACAATCAGGAATTCTGCAATGTATTATGGGTCTCCCTAACAAACCCCTCACAGGCTAGCAGCAGCATTCTGTTGCAGTACATTCTGAAATTTGTGTCACGCTTGTCCTCTGGTGATCATAAAACAGATCTTCATTTACATTCAACACATAAAGCCAGAGATTACATGTGGGTGACGCCAAGTTGTACTGTTAGTAAGGTAGAGCGGTCAGCACACTATAATGCCGCAAGGGCTGCACAGCCGTGGACATTCTGCATTGATATATTAATGTGATCTTTCGGTTATGACGGCGTTCCTCTCATGTGCTTCAACGCTGCAGGAAGTCCTTTGGTATGCAACTCCTTTTCTGGCCTGTGGAACACACGGCAAGAACAGGCTGACAGGGGTGTGTGAAGGCAGCGTCTTCATTGTACAGGAAGCCGTCCTCTTACTGAACCACTTTCACTGGAAGAGGAAACAAGAGGAATTACAGACAAACCCACATCATTCGCTTCCCTTATTGTTTATTTTTATTAGGACTATTAGACTTTATTCAATCCCTATCCTTAGTACAGGCTGTCATGGACAGAAGGACATCCTCATGCACCTGGGCTCAGATGACTACTGAACCAAGCTTCACTCTCACATTATTACTTGAGCATCATTCAGTGCAGGAAGATGGACCTTCCACCACCAGAGCAGAGGAAGGACCCACCCTAATGTCACTGGACTGGTGAAAAGACCCTTGGACCTTATTCACCATAAAATTATTTTCTTGAGAGGGATACAGGAAGTTCTAAACCTTTGGGTTACGCTACCATCTACATGAGGGCTGGAGACTGGCAAACAAATACTGTAGGCAAGCCCAGGGTTTAAGCAGCATGCCTCGAATTTTGTAGTAACGCAGTACTGACAGTGTTATCACAAGCAGGTAGGGGTAGGACCCGTCTCTCTCCATGTACTCCAAGATAAGTATTTTATGATTAAAGGGACACAGGAAGTCAAATTGCTGAAACTTTACAATGCAGTCAAACGTAGGGGCAGGAAAAAGCAAATAACTGGTAACAGGCCCAATGAAAACAAGAACTGGAGACTGCCTGGAGATTGGAGAGATGCTTTTTTTAATGATGCATAACAAAATTGTGCCTGACACACTTTCCCCAGTGGATGAAGTCAGCACTCAGTCCCTCAGAGTTAACCCCATTCCTTTATAGAACCATGAGAAAGCAAGAAATTGAGAGGCGACTAATTATTCAAACAATGAAGTAGCTTCCAGTGCTCAGCTCACTCACATAGTGAGTATTCAAAGACAGTGCAAGTGTTGAGGCAATACCATTGACTTTGGACCTGGAAAGTGCTCTGCGCCTAACCTGTTACCAAAAAGGGGTTTGGAAAGTGCGATACTCAGAACCTAGTGGCCGAAGAGCACTTAAAGCGGAGCTCCGCCCAAAAGGGGAAGCTGCGCTTGTTCGCACCCTCTCCTCCTCCACTGCTACATTTGGCACTTTTGGTGTGGGGGGGGGGGGGGGGGGTTAAGCCTGATTTTGACAGGTACCCGCTTCCACTTCCTGGTAAGATCGCCGCACGGCGTTCTAGGCAATTTATTTCCGGCCCCTCCTCCTTTCCCCCGCTGCCATTTGGGACATACAGAGGCCCCAGAAGATAGCGGGACCATTCATAAAGCACAACGTAACTCACGTATGCGCAGTAGGAAACAGGCTGCGAAGCCACACTTCCTGTTTCCCCTACTACAGATGCCAATGGCTGCACCTGAAGCCGATTGACAAATCGGCTATGGGTGCCAACATCGCAGGATGTCCTTATATTAAAAAAGTCAGCAGCTACAGCAATTGTAGCTGCTGAATTTGAATTTTGTTTTTTTACAGACTGGAACTCCTCTTTAAAAGGATAGCCCCACCATGTCCAGTGGAGTCCGGTCATGTTTAGCTAGGCTAAACAGTGAAATACCCTTGCAAGAAAGTAGCAAGGGGCATCAAATTGCCCAGTTTATAGTCATACACCTGATAGTTTTCTAGCAATTTTAACCACTTTCAACCAGATTTCAATCACAAAAACAATCATATGGATCAAAACAGCCTACCATCAACTTCAAAGATCAAAGCTGTCACTGTTTTGAACTGATTTATTGTTATTTCCATCAAAATTGATTGGAATTGTTGTTTGGCCACCACTATTCTTGTGTGGAAGATGGGAGTCTTTCCAGCTGCACCATGGAAACACGTGCAACACAGAGTTTAGTTTTATAATGCCAACAAATTCTATACCTGACTAAGCAAGAAACGCCTGATTAACCAGATGCCATTACCTTCCTTGTAACAGGGTCCATCACCAGCCACTTCTCTGTCACTGTTTGAAGGTCTTGACCATTGAGAGGCTCCCTTAACCTAACCTTTACTTCAAGTTTCCCTCCAGTTGGTTTTCTTCCATCGAACACCTGAAATAAGTTTATTAAGATATAATTAATATATCACTGTAAAGGTATAGAGTTTGTTTTCTTTTATTTGTACTTTTTTTTTTTTTTAACAGATGTTTTTATTACAGTGATATATATTACTATTACCTCTACAATCTCTCGAATCTCACACTGTGTCTCCAACTTGTCCAGTTTAACATTTGCAGTCCCAATTTGCTTATCACTTCTGAACAAGAAAACTCTGCAGAAGAGGAGAGAGAAGTATTTTTAACAACATCTGATCAAGTAAACAAGTCTATGGGCTGCACAGACATGAGATGGACATCTTTTGAACCACAGTATATCTCTTTGTTTTTGTTTAGACAGAGCGGGTATGCTCCAAGTTGGATGCAAACGATGAAAAAATACCCGCCAATCATATTATTTACTATATTTACAGACAACTCCAGGGGGCCTAGAATACTTGCAAACCACCCCCATCAAATCATTCTCTGCAGCTATTACCTTTGTACCACCACCCCGTCCCTTTAGAATGTAAGCTCTATAAGCATGGCCCTCCTGTACCTTTTGTATTGAACTGTACTGTAATTGTGTTGTCCCCCCTATACATTGTAAAGCGCTGCGTAAACTGTTGGTGCTATATATATCGTGTATAATAATAATAATAATAATAAAACCTTTTGTACTTTATCCTAAGCCAAGAGTGAGGAGCCAGGGGTGCAGCCCATGAGTTGGAGTGAAGGGCTGACATTTATATTGTTAAGTGGGTTGACAAGGATGATTACAAACATCAAAGCCAACACTAGCTACAGCTTTGAGGAAGGTCATAGCCCGCTGTCCTCTCTAAGGCTAAGTTCACACTAGCATTGAAAGCAGGCGTTTGAGGGGTGCTTTTAATGTTCCTCAAACGCCTATGCAAATGATACTATGGACAGCACACAGTGCTGTTCCTTTTCCCAAAACAAGAAGCTTTAGTGTTGCTTCAAAATTGAAGCCTCATCTCGAGTCTGGAGGAAACTGAAGCCTTTCAACGCTTCCCATTCAAGTCTATGGTAACACTCCACAAACACATTGGTAGGCGGTTGTGATGCGTTAACATTCGTTTAAAAAAAAAAAAAATGCAGGAGGAATATAATGTCCCACAATGCCCTGTAATGATAGAGGTGAGCATAGAGTGTCCTGCAGTTACTTCCTTCTATGCACTTCCTGTTTGTGCTGCTTGAAGATGGTAGACACAGACTTCTGAGGGTAAGTGCGTAAATGACGATACAGGGCATGAAAGTGCCCTATAGAATATCTCCCATCAATTGGATGTACCCAATAGTGCCTGGATGCCCTTCTCCTCTTCCTCTGTTCAGACAATTGCTCATACATCAGCATCATCTGGAGGAGACCAAACATGAGGTAAAGGAATCCATGCTGTTGCCTTCCCTGCTAATATAGAGTGTGCACAGGAAACATTCACCACGACAATTGTTTATTTCCTGTAATGCCACTTCCTTTTATTAAAAAATAAAAATAGGCTTGTAAAACTACACAGTCTAACATCCATACTAAAGAGCATTAATGCAATAGAAGCACTGTTAAGAGCTAAGCTTAGTACACAAGGGGCAAATGTCAGACGGCATTGTCTGGTTTAATAGAAACTGGCTGACATTAGGCCCATGTGTACTGGAGTCGGGCCGACAGCAGCCGGCTTTTCGAAGGAGCATGACCGAAAAAGGTCTGCCGACCGGCTCCCGAGCAGTGCTCTTAGCCAGTGGCTGAAAGGTATTCCCTTGTCAGAACAGAACACAATAGAACAGCAGGGAAGATCGTCGGATAGTTAGTACAGCGGCTACTCCTGAGCTGTTACACTACTGGTGTGTACGAGGCTTTAGAAATTTAGTCAAGCGCGAACAAGGCCTAACAGTCACTCACCCTTTGTGGAAGATTTCAAACTTGATGCCTTTGGCCTGAACCACTCGTTTGAAGCCTCTGTGGTTGCGGTTGATATTTAGTTTAAATGACTGTTCATACTCTGTATAACAAAGACCATGTAAACAGAACATACATTACCTCCGTATACCATAGACAAATTATTCAATCACTGTGATTGACAGGACAGTACAGATTGATATACGGTAAAGAAGTATTTTGCAACCTTTTTCCAGTCAAGGCACCCTTTAAAATCATGGAAAGGCATCGATCGAGGCACCTGCTACCAAATTGTAAAAAACTAAACTAATAGTTTTACATACAGTTGTGCTTATAAGTTTACATACCCTGGCAGAATTTATGATTTCTTGGCCATTTTTCAGAGAATATGAATGATAACACAAAAACTTTTCTTTCACTCATGGTTTTTGTTTGGCTGAAGCCATTTATTATCAGTCAACTGTATCTACTCTTTTTAAATCATAATGACAACAGAAACTACCCAAATGACCCTGATCAAAAGTTTACATACCCCAGTTCTTAATACCGTGTATTGCCCCCTTTAACATCAATGACAGCTTGAAGTCTTTTGTGGTATTTGTGGATGAGGCTCTTTATCTTTTCAGATGGTAAAGCTGCCCATTCCTCTTGGCAAAAAGCCTCCAGTTCCTGTAAATTCTTGGGCTGTTTTGCATGAACTGCACCCTTGAGATCTCCCCAGAGTGGCTCAATGATATTGAGACTGAGATGGCAACTCCAGAACCTTCACTTTATTGTGCTGTAGCCAATGACAGGGCGACTTGGCCTTGTGTTTTGGATCATTGTCATGTTGGAATGTCTAAGTACGTCCCATGCGCAGATTCCTGGCTGATGAATGCAAATGTTCCTCCAGTATTTTTTGATCACATACTGCATTCATCTTGCCAACAATTTTGACCAAATTTTCTGTGCCTTTGTAGCTCACACATCCCCAAAACATCAGCGATCCACCTCCGTACCTTTCATCATAGGCCTTGTTAACTCCTCTCCAAATGTAGTGATTATGGTTGTGGCCAAAAATCAAAATTTTGGTCTCATCACTCCCAATGACTTTGTACCAGGTTTGAGGCTGGTCTCTGTGCTGTTTGGCGTATTGTAAGGGGGCTATTTTCTGGCATTTGCATAGTAATGGCTTTCTTCTGGCAACTCTACCATGCAGCCCATCTTTCTTCAAGTGCTTCCTTATTGTGCATCTTGAAACAGCCACACCACATGTTTTCAGAGTCCTGTATTTCACCTGAAGTTATTTGTGGGTTTTTCTTTGCATCCCAAACAATTTTCCTGGCATTTGTGGCTAAAATTTTTAGTTGGTCTACCTGACCGTGGTTTGGTTTCAACAGAACCCCTAATTTTCCACTTCTTGATTAGAGTTTGAACACTGCTGATTGGCATTCTCAATTCCTTGGATACCTTTTTATATCCCTTTCCTGTTTTATACAGTTCAACTACCTTTTCCCACAGACCCTTTGACAATTATTTTGCTTTCCCCATGACTCAGAATCCAGAAACATCAGTGCAGCACTGGATGAAAGATGCAAGGGTCTGTCAGGAGTCCAGAAACTCATTGACCTTTTATACACACACACTAATTATAAGCAAACAGATCACAGGTGAGGATGGTTACCTTTAATAGCCATTCCAACGCCTTTGTGTCAACTTGTGTGCATGTTATCAGGCCAAAATCACCAGGGTATGTAAACTTTTGATCAGGGTCATTTGGGTAGTTTGTTGCCATTACACAGTTGATTGTTAAATGGCTTCATCCAAACACTAACCATGAGGGAAAGAAATGTTTTTGTGTCATCATTCATATTCTCTGAAAAATGGCCAACAAAAAATAAATTCTGCCAGGGTATGTAAACTTATGAGCACAACTGTATTGCAGCAGCATCCATACACGTAAGATACCCAACATTCAAGGCAATTTATTATTTTAAAGCAAATACATTTTTGCACACTGGTACTAATTTTCCAGCATTTCTTCTTCCTTATTTTCTCTCCCCATGCAGCTAACATGACCCCAGTGCTGATGGCCGGGCTGAGGGGGGAGGGGGTCAAACAAGGATGTTGTGCAGTTGACTGGTGTCCTCCTTATCAAACAATGACGTCAGCGGTTGTTAGGAAACCTGTGGCTTTCTGTATCAAACAAGCAGGCTTGATCCACCCACTGCCTTGTACACTGTTTCTGGGCAATTTTGAGCAATTTTTAGGCTCCACTAAAGGTGCCCAGACATCCGGGTTGAAGAAGGCTGCAGTGAAGCATACACAAGAGTTGAAAGGATTTGCTAAGCAGGCCATACACTGTTCAAAAACGTTGGCCAGTTCTTGTCGCCCCCCTCCCGTCTGAATAAAAAATATCAAAGGAGCCAGGTGAAAAATTATTGGCTAAACATCGGCTGCATCCATCCAATCAGATGCAGTCGCTATTCAGGTATTCTGATTTCTGCTGGCCTCAGTGGGAGTTTCATCCATCTGTGCAGTATATGTGGATGGCGGAATCTATTGGATTTTTTTTGCTGGTTGAACGGGGAAAAAAAAAAAATCTAAGTTTTTGGATGGCCTTATTACAGTAAAGTCTCTACAACTGATATGCTATAGATCCCCGTTTTCTTCCAGAAGAAGTGCATTGCAGCATGTGCCCTGCTTTTAACTGTCACCAGAATCATTTAATGTAAGCAGATCTGTAGCTGTAATTCTTGATAAGAGATCTGCTACAGATTGTAGTTAGATGTGTGTTTACCAAAAGAATAAAAAGATTACCCTTGCAGTCACATTTAGGCCTCTTTCACACGGCCGATCTGTTCAGGTCCGCCTGTCAGTTTTTCAGGCGGCCCTGAAAGGATGCTCCATAGAGGTCTATGGAGCGTCGGACGTCAGCGGTAACATGTCCGCTGACATCCGACCCGCTCCGAGTGCAGAGACGGACCTGTCATCTTCCTGCTCAGCGGAGATCACTCCAGCGATCCCCGCTGAGCAATCGGATATCCACGGGGCAGATCAGCACTGATCCACCCTGTGTGAAAGAGGCCTTAGGCTTACAGAGGAGCACTGCTATAAAAATTAAAAGCAATTAGTTAAAAATACACCTGTCTCGCCAACCTGCTGACAATCAGGTAATTTTTACTTTCAAAGAGAATCATTTTTATTTTAGCAATTTTTTTCTCTTTTTTTTCTTCAGCTTCCACCAACAAAGATGTTCTACTGAGAGGATGCTATATACACACACAAATAAACACAACAAATGAAAATTATAGACCCAGATCCTGTTCATTATTAGACTGGGCTCGCACTGCTATCGGATGCGCCTCGCAGCAGGGCTTCACAGTGTGTCCTTGTTCTCCATTTCAGGGACGAATTAAGGAAAATGTTTGCATGAAATCGGCCCTGAAACGAAGCCAAAGATGCACAGGACTCCTATGCAATCTGTTCCGCAGCCGTCCCGGAGATGTGTGAACCGGCTACATAGAGAGTTGGTCACAATTTCCTGTCATTCTAATTGAATGCGGGGGGAAACCCTTTAGTATATTATCCATAAACAGAAACACGGGGAGATTTGCTAAAACTGGTGCACACAGAATCCGGAGCAGCTGTGCATAGTAGCCAATAAGCTTCTAACTGCAACTTGTTCAATTAGGCTGGATTCACACCTATGCATTTTTAGTGCTTTTTGCAGATTTGCACTACAGAACGTGTTCCATAGGAAACCATGTTAAATAGACTGTAGTGCAAATCTGCAAAATGCAAAAAGCACTAAAACTGCATAAGTGTGAATCCAGCCTTAAAACTTTGACAATGAATCCTAGAAGCTGATGGTTTCTATGCACAGCTGGCACCAGATTTTGTGTGCACCAGTTTTAGTAAATCTCCCCCATAGTGTTGTTCCAGGCTGGGTTTATTCTTCTGGACATTCAGCATCATCTTCCTGCAGCAGCATTCTGACTGGCGGTGGTTTTCTCTGAACAATCACACATACGCTGCCCAACAATAGCACTAGGCACAGAAATACTTGAATAATCTCACCTGGAGAGTTGGTGTTCTTAGCGACAAAGGTTTTATTTCTCTGTGGCTGTTCCTGCAATAGAAAAACATTGACTACGTTTAAAAGCTCAGATAGACTCAAATGTCCCTTTAGACTGTAAGCTCCATGAGCAGGGCCCTCCTAATTCTACCGTAATGAACTGTATTGTAATTGCACTGTCCGCCCCTCTACATTGTAAAGTGCTGCACAAACTGTTGGCACTATATACATCCTGTATAGTATAATGTATAATAAAATGTTCCTTTTCAAAACCTAATTCCATTTCAGCACATTAATAGGAGCCTGCGATGGGGTGCTGAAACTATATAGACTGAACTGCAGCAACATTCCGCTTGATCGCTGTCTCTGGCCTTTGAAACCCACAAAGAAGAATTGTAGGGACTGAGATTTCACAGGTATAATCAGTTTCCTCTTCACTTCTTACCGTGCTTGGATATGGAAAATCAAACTTCACAAATGCATGCAGGTCGTTGGGCGTCATTCCTGTGAACCAGATTAACAGAATTGGGTAGTTGTCATCGGATACCAAGTAAAACTACAGGTAAAAAATAACAGCAAAAAGAAACTGCATAGGATGCATTAAGGTGGAAAAACACGAGGGTTTACAACCCCTTTAAGGTTGGGTTCCCATATGCCCAGTCGTGGGGTTTCATTGCAAATTTTAAAAGGTGTCCAGTGCGGTTTCGTTCACCGGTTCAGGTGCGATTTAGGTGAAATTTTTTACTTAAAAATCACACAACTGGACTGAAAAACGTACAGGACTCTAAAAACGGACTGCGGCCAGCCTGGACATGTGTAGCAGCTCCATAGAAAGTCAGTTTGGTTCACATCATGCAAAATCGGATGCGCTTTAAAATGCATTCAATTTGCATATATGTTTGAACTGAGCCTAAAGAGTAACACTCCCCTCCGGATGATCTCTGTACATTGCAGGGATTTTAAAGAACTTTGTTGCAGATTCCTACCTTTTGTTATTCTGAAAAACTAGCAGTTTGTCTGTGTATATGTTTAGAGTGAGTCTGTATAGAAGTGACTTTATAATTATCAATCAGCTGATGCACCTGTAGGGCTCTAATGAGGAAAGTGGCAGGATCTGCATCCCTTTCAATGTGATTTTCCTTTGGTAGTATTTCACCAAAAATTACATTTTTGTTGCAGGGGGTGCCAAACATTTGACTTGTATCTTAGTACAGACTCATGGGAAAATCAGTGAGCCAATCACACAAGGAGGAAAATAGGATTTTTTCATCATAGTTACCTGTAAATTCCTTTTCTTTGAGTACATCATGGGACACAGAGTTAGGCTAATATTCATTACCTGATGGGTTATACTTCATCTCTAGGAGAATGGACACTGGTAGACCAAAGGGTCTTTAGACAGGAAGTGATCCCCTATATAACCCCTCCCATACAGGAAGTACTTCAGTTTTGTAGCAAGCACTGAATCCTCAAAAAAGAGGGGAGGGACCTCTGTGTCCCATGATGTACTCAAAGAAAAGGATTTTACATGTATGCATGACGAAAAAATCCTATTTTCTTTTTCATACATCATGGGACACAGAGATAGGCTAATATTCATTACCTGCTGGGACGTCCCAGAGCAATAGCCTTGAGGGGAGGGAGACACCCTGCCAAACAATAGCCATCAGACCTTATACGGCAGCCCGCAGTACACTGTGGCCGAAAGCCGAATGCTCGAACATCTACTTGAGAATTTTTTGTCAACGTATGCACTGAAGACCAGGTAGCAGCCTTCCAAATCTGAGCCACAGATAACTAATGGCGAAAAGCGCAGGAGATTCCTACACCCATGGTAGAATGAGCTCTCACCCTAAAGGGAGGAGCTTTCATTTCAGACCATAGGCCTGAAAGACCAATTGACGGACCCAATTGGCAATGGAAGCCTTGGAAGCTGCCTGCCCCTTCTTGGGTCCTTTTGGTAAAACAAAAAAAAAGTCTGATCCTCAAATCTCCGCAGATCTAGACAAATAAACCTCAACTGCCCGGACAAGGTCCAAAGAATCATCTCACTTCCGCCGAACGAGGCAGAGAGAAAAAAGGCAAAATAATGTCCTAATTTAAATGAAAGGCAGACACCACTTTTGGCAAAAAGGATGGAACAGGTCGTAACACGACCCTGTCGTGGTGGAGGGTCAAGTACGGTTCCCTGCATGAAAGGGCCGTCAACTCCGACACCCTTCTAGCCGAGGTGATAGCCATCAGGAAGGCTAGCTTGCGTGACAGCAAGTCTAATGGAATTTCCTTGATAGGTTCAAATGGTTGTTTCTGTAACACAGACAACACCAAGTTCAAGTCCCCAGGACACATAGGTGGCCTAATGGGGGGGGGGGGGGCAATAAAGGTTTGGACCAGTGAATGGGAGGCTGAAGGCTTTTAGAAGAAAACTGATAGGGCCGAAACTTGACCTCTGATTGTACTCAAAGCCAATTTGATTTCCACAGCTGACTGTAGAAAAGGGAATTCTCCCAATCCCCATTTCCAAGGATGCCATTTTTTGGCTTCACACCAAGCATTATAGACCTTATGATAGATCTTCCTAGTGACAGCTTTTCTAGCATTCACTAGGGTAGACACCACTGGTCCCGAGATGCCACGGTCTCTTAACACCCTTGCTCCAATAGCCATGCCGTCAAATTTGGAGACTGTAAATTGGGGTGGAATATAGGACCTTGAGACAGTAGATCGGGGCACCAGGGAAGCGTCCATGGCTGTCTATTTTCAGTCTCTCAATTTCCGGGAACCAGGGCCTTCTGGGCCAGGCTGGTGCCACCAGAATCACTGGAACACCCTCTCTACGAATCCTGTGCAACAAATGTCGAAGGAGAGGGATCGGAGGGAAAGCATAAACCAGGGAGTACTGGCTCCATGGAACTACCAGAGCATCTGCTCGGATTGCCAGAGGATCTCTTGTTCAGGACACAAACTACTGTAGCTTGTTGTTGAACCTGGATGCAAGTAGGTCGACCTCTGGCCATCCCCAACGTTGACAAAATTTCCTGGAACACCCCTGGGTGTAGGGACAATTCCCCCCCGGGCAGATCTGCTGCCGGCTGAGATAATCTGCCTTCCAGTTTTCTACTCCCGGGATATGGATTGCCGATGGACATGTGCCGATTCTCTCTGCCCAGGCTAGTATGTGGTTCACCTCCTTCAGAGCTGAATGACTCCTGGTACCACCTTGGTGGTTTATATAGGCCACTACAGTGGTATTGTTGGACAAAACCCTGATAGGGTAGTCCTGAAGCTCCACCGTCCATGACCGTAGGGCCAGTCGTACTGCCCGTTATTCCAGGACGTTGATGAGCAGGATCTGTTCTGTCCTTGACCATTTCCCTTGAGCTGTGAGCCCCTCTAGGGTCGCTCCCCAGCCTGAGAGACTGGCATCTGTAGTCAGTACTCTCAAAGTTACCAGGAGGAAGGATCCTCCCTTTCACAGGTTCTGATCCTGCAAACCATCAGAACATTGGATAATCCAGGGCATGTCCTCTCCTGTTCCAAGCCAACAAGATTTGTTGTTGTAGAGGCCTGGAATGGAACTGGGCATAGGGCACCGCCTCGAAGGAGGATACTATACTCCCTAGAAGACTCATACAGAGCTGAATGGAGGGTTGTCTGGTGCCCCTTATCTGACGCCCCTGATCCTTCAGGGCACAGATCCTTGCGGGTGGCAAGAATACTCTTGCTTGGACCGTATCTAGGATCAGACTTAAATACTTTAGACTTTGAGCTGGTTTCAAGGCTGACCTTTCGGTATTTCTGATCCAGCCTAAGCGTTTCAAATACTGCACTGTGCATGTTATGCTCTGTACTAGAGCCTGTAATGAGTGATTTCTGAGCAGGAGGTCGTATAGATACCCGTACTGGTGCTAGGACCTTTGTTAACACCCGGGGAGCGGTAGCAAGCCCGAAGGGTAGAGCCACAAACAGAAAATGACGTTCCTCTACTGCAAATTGCAGGAATCTCTGATGAGGCTGAAAGAAAGGTACGTGTAAATACGCGTCCTTTATATCGATGGAGGATAAAAAGTCTTCCATCTGGAGCGAGGCTACAACTAAGCGGACAGTCTCCATCTGAAAGGACTGGATTAGTAGATACTGGTTCAGGGATCTTAGGTCCAAAAATGGGCCTTGTGACCCAGTTTGGTTTTTAAACCGTAAAACAGGTTTGCTCCTTCAGATACAGGAACCTGTGCAATCACTCCTTGATGCACTAAATGATGATGTGCCTGAAGCAATAAGTCTCTTTTTGGAGGATCCAAGGGAATGCTGGGTCTTAAAAACCTCTGAGGGGGAACCCCCCACAACTCCAGCTTGTAACCGCGGGATATAATGGAGGTGACCCACTCGTCCTGAATTATTGTTCTTCAAAATGTCCGCAAAGTGCAGCAGCCTTCCCCCCACCCAATGGAGTGGGAGCGTCCCCTCAAAAGGAGGGCTTGGTTCTGGGTTTAGAAGAATTTTGGACCCAGGGCTTTTTCTGGCCCTGGCCTTGCGGCTTGCCCCTGGCCCTAGCGCCCTATTGGCAGCGGAACTGCCTTGGTGCTGAGACATTTGAGGAGGGATACCCTGAGGTTTTAAATGAGGGACTGTGGACAGGCCTGAGGAAAGAGCGCATGCTCTGAAAACGTTTGCCTATTTGACGAGACCGGCACCTGCCCCCGGAAGTAAACCGATCCACCTGGTTGCTGGTGTGCGCTCCACTGACCAGGAAGTGTCAGCAGTGGATGCCCCAGCTCTTTTTTTTAGCAACAAGACAGCACCTCCAGGATACGGAAATCGATTGTTCTACACCCTCCATGGACATCCGGCTCACCATCTCAGTTTCACACGCCCTTGGACATAGTACTTTTGTGAGTACAGCTATTTTTAAGCCTTTACATTGAATATGTCCACTATTTATTGCACTTAGAGTGGCGCCTTCTGTTTCTCTTCCCAGTACCTCCAGAGGATTTCTTTGCCGCTTCTTAGATCTTCAAACTGGGCTGCCTTCTAAAAACTGCTGCTATTATTCTCCAAACCATATGACATGGACTGTCACAGAACAATATTTTAAGCTATTGCTTTTTTATTTTGGTGACAATTCACATGCAAGTTTGATTGGCCCATCCTTCACCTGTGCTTTTTTCCTTTCCCAAAGTTTTATCTCCCCCGTACCTTCCACTAACCCATTTGTTCCCTTCCCAGTAGCAATTAAATGATAAACAGATATTGCCAGAATTAGCGCAAATCCACTCGACCAAATCTGTATGTTGCATCTATGGCTGGCATGCTCCCTTTTTTAACAAACTTTTCATCCATGGGATATAAAAATGGGAAAACCTCTTAAGAGGAACAAAATCCTGTCAGGATGTTCCCAATTAGCATACACCGCCTGTTCCAGCAGAAGGTGTAGGGGGGAAAGCCTGAAGAGGCCTCAGGGATCCCAAGAGGACCAGGGGGGCTCAGTCACCTCTGTAAGAGTCAACTTAAAGGCAGAATGATCAATTTCGGTCAGAGTCAGGATGAAAAGCCTCTGTGACTGAGAGGCAGACATCAACTGGATAGCTTCTTGTCCAGATTGTTCGGAAGCAGACTCATCCGCCAGGCCCTCCACAGAATCCTGAGCTTTTAGCTCTTCCCCATTCTCAACCCACTCCTGCTCCAAACTAGGCTCCAGGAAGGGGGATCTGTCATGCTTCTTGCCACCTTGCGGGATGGAGGCAATCATGCCAGCAATCCTGTGCTCTAACCTGGCTAGGGCCGAGGACAGTTCATCCTTAGTGATAAAGGGTGAAGCAGCAGCGTTGACTGTAAGCACAATACCAGATAGGCGCAGTGGCTCATATTGCCTGGAAGGCTCTGGTTCTTCAGTGGATATAACACTAGGGATACGACTATGTTCATCAGGAACTGACGACATAGGTGTGCCCTTCCCTGTAGTGTTCCCACTCCTCTTTTTGGAAGACATTTACTAGCCACAAAAAGAATACTTGGGTGTAGTATTAAAACACCTCAGAAGGGAGACCCTTTAATAGGGCTCACCAAGCCCCTATGCAACAATCCTGCCAAGCACCTTTAGCCTGCCAAGCAACACTTGGTGACTCACGTGACCCGGGTAAGGAGAAATGAACCACTGCAAGTGCCTGTTTAGAGTCTGCTCTGTGTCCCACAGCTTCCTTTTGGAAGCACAGCATGCTTGGCATATACAGCTTGAATAAGCTGGCTGTGCGCCAGAACGTTCTGTGCATGCGTGCGCATGCACGGTCCCGGCGAAGGGGACATGGCTGTATTCGCGCAAGAAGCAAATCTTTGTACATCCAGATAAAGGCTAATGCGCATGTGCAGCGAAGCTGCGTGCGCCATTGCCGTCAAATAAACTGCTAAGCGCTCTTGCAAATGCACGCATGCCATGGCCACCAAACAACTGCTGAGCATAGCGGCACTCGTGCAAACGCACGTGCGCCATGGTGAACCAAGGCGAAACGGCGCACTGTCATGCGCCATCATACAGGTAAAAAACAGCCAGACACAAGCAAAAAAGGTACACTTTTGTTACAATCACTGGGACACCCCACAATAATAAAGGGGTTTCACTTACCCGTCCAGGCGCAGGGCAGCTTAGAAACTAAGAGCCCAATCTTTACCCTTCACGGTGGGTTCCCGTCACTTGAGGACCTTCAAGGACTGGGTACCCGTTTCATGTTTAGGGTCCACTCCCTTGGATCTGTACAGCACCCTGCAGGAATGTCTTAGTGCTGTAGTGTCCAGGATTTCACTTTGCAGGGTCCAGCGCCCGGAGGCCGCATTACAGGCAAAACCTTGCAGGATCTTGAATGTTTTGTGAGGCTCTGGGATTTTTTAATCATATAAAGCCTGTGTCAAATGGATCCAATCGGTCAATGCCTTGATTAATTTAAGAACCGTTTGTGGGACTAGAGACCTGGAACTCAGAGAGCTCAAACAACCCTGCCATCCACTTTGCAGACACTAGTAAAAAACTGAAGTGCTTCCTGTATGGGAAGGGTTATATAGGGGATCACTTCCTGTCTAAAGACCTTTGGTCTACCAGTGTCCATTCACCTAATGATGGAGTATAACCCAGCAGGTAATGAATATTAGCCTAACTCTGTGTCCCATGATGTATGAAAAAGAAATGACATTTTCAATGGGCGATCTGTACACCATCTGTGTACAGAATGCCTCCAGGTAGCCATATTGCATTGCATTTTACAGAAAGTTACAGAACTGCACATTGAAAAGAAAAGGTAATTTTTTTATAACATCTCTCATTCTAGTGTAGTAAAGGCCGGTGTTGACAAACTCATTCACTTCAAGCAGTTTTGCATCTCTATACAAGTCTATGGGAATGAGAAACCAACTTGAAGCAGAAGTGTCCCAAACTGATGCCATTAGCACAAGCTCAAAACCCATCGACAACGACCCTATGAATCCCAGCAAGATCAGACAACTGATATGCTAGACTCAGCCAAGCTATTCGAGTAGGTTCAGAAAAAAAGTGTGCCTAAATTGGGATTGGTGAAAAATAAACATCCACAAAAAACTGGATGCTGTCTTTGATGACTGCCGAGTGAACCAATATTCAAATTCTATTATCAGAATCCAGAAAAACTGAGTCGTTTCATGCTGTAGGAGTTAAGCCACCCAATAAAACTGCATAGAACAGTGCAAAACCTATATAAAATTTCCTTGCAACAGGAGATGGAAACAGAACACATATGAAAAAGGTGCCTAAAAAGCCACCCGCTGAACATAAATAAGCATACAAAAGGGGAATATTCAATATTTCATATTTGCCTGACAAAAAAAGAAAATAGGTTTTTGTTAATTCTAATAATCTCTGACCATAATAATCAATAAATATACAAAGCCACTACACATTACTTTAAAGCCCAAGTTCAGGTATGGGTTAAAAAAAAAAAAAAAAAAAAAAACTTGCAGTGGGGGCCCCTATCCTTCCTAGCAGTGCAAGGGTATGTTTTATTTCACATAGAGGCAGATAAGAAGACTGCATTACTTGACTTACCCCCGCTCCGGTCTGTGGGTGGTCCCTCAGCATCCATAATGTGCAATGCAGGGCAATTGCAGATGGCAGAAGTGTGACTGCAGCCAGGAGGGCCTTGGAGAAGAGGCTGGGGGGGACCAGTTGCACCACTGGAGGGACCCTGATGGAGCGAGGAATGAAGGTAAAAATTCACACCTTATTCCTCATCCCCTGGACAACAATTAGCATTTAAAATTAGTAGTTTTCTTCATGTGCCTGGAATTGGGCTTTAAAAATAAATACAATACAAAAAAAATACATTGAAAACAACCACCTGTAATGTGCAGATACCAGTCCTCTCAAAAGAGAAGATTAGAACATAGCTGAGAAATATTTGAGGTTTGCTAGACAAACATGCTTTCCTCCAGATTTCATTACAAACATCTAAAGAAGGAGTATTGAAAGGGACAGAGACAAGAAAAATGTCACCTGCAGGGGCTGGAAGATTAATGCCTCGTACTATAATCAGCAGCATCTCTGTACTACTTAGCTCCGAGAATACTCTGTTGGGACAGAAGGATCATCATCAGTTATATACAAACCAACAATCGGTCCAAATAACTCACACATAATACCCCTTTTCATTTCAATATTTTACTATTTCTAAAAAGAAAAATACATAGACACTGTTTATCATTTCAATATTTTACTATTTCTAAAAAGAAAAATAAATATTTTACTATTTCTAAAAAGAAAAATACATAGACACTGTTTCTGAATAGTTACTTGTGTTGGAGTCTGACCCATGCCTAACCTGAACATTTAATGGTTGTAGATTTGACAATTTACTGGTTTTAGATCTGTTCTATGATGGACCTGAACAGTTATTGGTGTTGGGTCTACTTTATGGCTGACCTGAACAGTTACTGGTGTTACTTCTGACCCATGCCTGATCTGAACATTCAGCATTGTTAGGTCTGATCTACGCCTGAGCTAAACAGTTACTGGTGCTTGATCTGACCTATCCCTGCCCTGAACTGCTTCTCAATATTCCTCACAATCAGTATTGATCGAAATGGTTACCGGACTATTCTCAATGTCTTGTCTTCAAAATGATAGGGAGGTGGATCCCGGCCCTGAGCTTGTGATAGGTGAAGGATATCACAATTCTTCTTGCATTCGTCTGCCATTTTTTCAAACCTGTAACAAGAACACAACATCACACATTGCTGCAGATTTATCCCAAGGAGCTCTTTGAATACTTTTTCTACATATTCTCAGTTTGTCAAAGTGGTGAACCACAATATAGTACAACAAAAATTTGGATTTGTGTATTTACCATTAATTATTTTTCTTGAAGTCCATTGAAGGATACAGAATTTCTTAAAACTTTAATTATACTGCTGCCTATAGGGAGTATTTGACACACTGCCCATAGCATCGGCGGTAAAACGCGCTAAAAAATGTTAGCAGCGTTTTACTGTCGGATTTGCGGCGCATTTTGTCCGCTAGCGGGGCGCTTTTACCCCCGCTGGCAGCCGAGAAAGGGTTAAACCCCCCCCCCACCCCCCCGGCAAAATGCCGCAATAGCAGCGTTTTGCCGGCAGTATTACAGCGCTGCCCCATTGATTTCAATGGGGAGCAGCGGTGGAGCGGTGGAGGAGCGGTGAGTTCACCACTCCTTCACCGCTCCAAAGAAGCTGCTGGCAGGACTTTTTGTGACGCCCTGCCAGCGCACCAATGCAGTGTAAAAGCCCTCGGGCTTTCACACTACAGACAATGGTGCAGCTGGAGGGCGGATTGCAGGCGCTATTTCTAACGCTATAGCTCCTGCAAAACGCCCTTGGTGTGAAAGGGGTCTTAGTTGGCAAGGGGACGCACTAGATACCTTTGCTGCCTTTGTACTATTGCTGGGTGTCCAGTACGTTCCTATACATTTAAGGAGGGGTGGGCTCCCTCCAGGCATACCTGCCCTTAATCTATCCATTGTTATACAGAGCCTTGAAAAATTAAGTTTCCACATATTGTCATGTTACAACCAAAAACTTAAATTAATTTTATTGGGATTTAATGTGATAGACCAACACAAAGTGGCACATAATTGTGAAGAAAAGGGAAAATTATAAATGTTTTTCACTTTTTTTTTTTTACAAATAAATATGGGAAAAGTGTGGCATGCATTTGTATTCAGCACCCTTTGCTCTGATACCCCTAACTAAAATCTAGTGGAAATAATTGCCTTCAGACGTCACCTAATTAGTAAATAGTTCACCTGTGTGCAATTTAATCTCAGTATAAATACAACAGTTCTGTGAAGCCCCCAGAGGTTTGTTAGAGAACCTTAGTGAACAAACCGCAACACGAAGGCCAAGAACACACCAGACAGGTCAGGGATAAAGTTATGGTGAAGTATGGTGTAACGGCAAACCTACCAAGACATGGCCATCCACCTAAACTGACAGGCCGGGCAAGGAGAGCATTAATCAGAGAAGCAGCCAAGAGGCCCATGGTAACTCTGGAGGAGCTGCAGAGATTCACATCTCAGGTGGGAGAATCTGTCCACAAGACAACTATTAGTCGTGCACTCCACAAATCTGGCCTTTATGGAAGAGTGGCAAGAAGAAAGCCATTGTTGAAAGAAAGCCATAAGAAGTCCTGCTTGCAGTTTGCAAGAAGCCATGTGGGGGGCACAGCAAACATGTGGAAGGTGGTGTTCTGGTCAGAAGAGACCGAAATTGAACATAAAATCCCAATAAAATATATTTACATTTTTGGTTGCAACATGTCAAAATTTGGAAAATTCATGGGATATGAATATTTTTTTCAAGGCACTGTATATGTTCTCCAACTTTGGAGGCTCTCAAAATGTATAGAGTTAGGATTGCAGTACACTAGGGTGCCGTGAAGTGGCCCTGTAGCTTACGCATATATTTGCAAATGTGTGCAAATGAAACCCCCAACATAGCAAACAACGGTAAAACAACAATAAGGGGGTACTGCTTTAGAACAGAAAACCAGGTGGAAGCCTTGTAAATGTTGCAAACAGAGGCTTGATGCCCAAAGGAGTCTTAAAAAAAGTTAAAGTAGTTAAAAAAAAAAAAAAAAAAAAAAAAAGAAGGAAGAAGCCGGTCACTTCCAGGCTCACTGCACAATCGTCCAAGTGCAGTGGGACCAAAAGCTAGCCTAAGGAAACCTGCTCTAGATAACTGCAAATGCACATCAGTGAATAGAAAATAGCAGCAGCAACTGAATAAGATTAATCTTGATTGGGGAAGAAAAGAAATAGCTACAAATTTCAAGTTAGTTTTAGGACTTCAGAACTGAAGAAAACATCCATCCTCATTGAAACTGAGGCTTGCTGCTAGTAGAAATCTACCCTGGGCTGGCCTACAGTTTTTTGTTTGCCAGTGCTAGTGTAGGCGGCAGCATAAACAAAAGGTTTAAGACTTTCTGCGTTTCTCAATGGACAAGAAAGAAAATGTGTGTATCGTTCTCTTAGAATAATATGACTTGAGGACACACGTGCCTCCATTCCCTAATGTCTATTTTCTATTCACCGATTTGCATTTGCAGTCATCTAGAGCAGGTTTCCTTAGGCTAGCTTTTGGTCCCGCTGCACTGGACGATTGTGCAATGAGCCTGGAAGTGACCTGCTTCTTTTTTTCTTTTACCGTATATACTCGAATATAAGCCGAGATTTTCAGACCTTTTTTTAGGGCTGAAAGTCCCCCCCCTCGGCTTATATTCGAGTCACCGCCGTCTGCCTACATGAACAGCGTGTCATGCAGACAGACAGCAGTTTTCAAAAGCCGCGCCTCCTCCTCGTCCGTGATAGGAGGAACACGAATTTTCCCAGCAGCAAGTCAGTGTGCAGTGTTCCGCCTATCACGGACGTCCTGTCATTCTCATCTCATGGACGAGGATGAGAGGACGTCCGTGATAGGCGGAACACTGCACACTGACTGCTGGGAAAACAGCGTTCCTCCTATCACGGACGAGGAGGAGGAGGCGCGGCTTTTGTAATTTTGGAATGGTGCCTTACACGCTGTGGGGGGACAGAGCGAGACTCGGCGGAAGACAGATGACAGATGACACAGGACCCGCAGATCGGCACAGGTAGGCTGCAATGGGTACACAGGGGGGAGGGGGGGGTCTGTACAGGGAGACATGCAGCTGCAGCTGGGCATTGCTGACCCTCTTTTCCACTTACAGTAGCTGCTGCATTTTTCACCCTCAGCTTTTACACGGGTCAATACGTTTTTTGTGGTGAATTAGGGGCCTCGGCTTATATTCGGGGCGGCCTATACTCGAGTATATACGGTACATTCTATAACTGATCTGGTTACTGAGGTAGAGGCTCTTTACTCACCTTGTGGTTTCTGAAACATTTCCCATCTGTGTAAACTGCTTAGAGTACCGCAAACATTTCTAGGAGGAAACAAAAGACTGGATGATGACAGTCCATAAAGCCCCTGAAGATTAATATAATTAAAAAGCTGTAAATTTATACTGTCTACATATTTAACAGCTTAAGAACAGTTTTATGTTTTTTTTTTTTTTTTTTTAAATACTACAAGTAGCCACGCTGTGGTACCATTTTTGTACCAGTCTATAAAAGAAAAGAGATTAAAGGGACTGTATAGATGTAAACCCTCTGGGTGGACTGTCTGGGTCTGTAAATTATATTATGTGCACATTTAAACAGGGTTGAAAATAGAGACATCAACTACCTGTAATTGTTTATCGACATATAACAAATTTTATCACCTTATGTACACCATAAGTTTTGGACACCTAATCATCACACCTACCTATATGGTCAAACATATGTGGACACCACTCCAAATTACTGAGTTCAGGAGTCTCCAGTGAGGAGTACTGCTAAAGCTAAAGCATATGCCTGTGCTCCTAAGCACAAAGCCAGATTAATAAAAACATGCTTTGATGAGTTTGGTGTGGAGGAACTTGAGTTGCCTGCACAGAGCCCTAATCCAAGCCCTGCTGAAAGAAATTTGGGTGAACTTGAATGCCGACTTAAGCCATGACTTCTTCTCCAACATCAATATCTGACCTTGAAAATGCTACTCTGGCTTAAGGGGCACAGAATTCCATAGATACACTCCAGAGTTTTTTCAGAACAGTGTTGGCTGTAAAATCCACAAAGAAGGGGGTGGGGCATCTTGATATTAAAGTCTTGTGTTTTTTCCCTGTTAAAAATATATTATACTTACCTGCTCTGTGTAGGTTTTGCACAGAGCAGCCCAGATCCTCCTCTTCTCGGGTCCCTCTTTGGTGCTCCTGCCTTCCTCCTGTTGCGTGCCCCCACAGCAAGCAACTTGCTATGGGGGCACCCGAGCCGAGCTGCAGCTCCCTGTGTCCATTAAGACACAGAGCCGTGGCCTGGCCCCACCCCCTTTCTCTCCTTATTGGATCACAGACTGACAGCAGCAGGAGCCAATGGCGCTGTGCTTCTGTCTCAGGACATGAGGAGGGGAGTCCAGGATAGCCGAGTCTCTCCTGCAACATCACTGGATTGAGATGGGGCTCAGGTATTTATAAGCTGGCCATCCACCTATAGATTATCTGCAGATTTTCTATGGGTAGATGCAAAAAGTGCAACAGATTTCTCCATGTATGCTAAACTGTGTGGCTGGAGGAATCTCCCACTGGGCCAAGCTTCAGTATCTTGCTAGTCGGCCCCGCTGGCTCTCAACCTAAACAATGCCTGCTCCCAATCAGAATGTTCAGGTATTGCGAGAGCCAGCGGGGCCGACTAGCAAGATATAGAAGCTTGGGCCAGTGGGAGATCCACACAGTTCAGCGTAGATGGAGGAATCTGTTCCACTTTTTCCATCTGACCACAGAAAATCTGCAGATAATCTATAGGTGTATGGCCAGTCTTAGGGGGTCTGCTGCACACGTTTTTTATAGGCACATAAAAAAAAACTTCTGCCTTCACAACAACTTTAATGCCCATGGTTTTGAAATGGGTTTTCAAACTCAAGCTAATATAGGTGTGTGAATCTTTTGAGTCTTTCACATTTGTAGTAACTTGCTCCCCAATGGTTTTTAGAATGTCATAAACATAGAAATATTTGTAGATGAAGCTCCAGAGATAAACTATATCAAGAATGGATTTTTTTTTTTTTTTTTTTTTAACGGGTTTGCTTATTCATAGATTTGCACTGTGAGAAGGAGCAGTAAGGTACAACCATGGGACCAGGAAAGAAAGTGAAGATCTCCCAAGCAGGGGACACCAACCGTAATAACACAAATTCCATTCTATCAAATAAAAAAAGTGTGGCTGGAGTAGACCTTTACGTATAAAATTAAAGAATTAGATGGGATATTTGGAGGATAAGTGCAAGGTACCTCATGCTGTTCTTGAAGAAGCTTCAACAACTTAGAGTAAACTTCATCTGAGTTCTGTGGTGACCTAGTATCTTCGTGTTCTACTACAACAAAGTCATTGTCCTCATCTGCTGGAGGTGGTGGGATCTGGGAAAAAGCAAAGACTGATTAACAATTTGAAGATATGTCCATTCTGTTACAATACACCTACGATGAACGGCAGCAAATAAACTGCAATAATGGATACCGTCATCTTCTACATGTACCAATAGAGTTTTACACAATCCTCACGAAGTGCCAATAATGCCGCTTTCCACATTTTCAATCAGTGTTGAAAGAATCCACCACAGTACTCTAACTAGTTTGCTGTCTGATGAGCATTTTCATAGTGAAATGGATATGTCAAGCGAGTTACTCAAGAGCCCATCTAACGCACATCAGGCTGCCTCTAAGCAAAGTTAGTGCATATATTTGTGACCCCTGCTATTGCAATAATGGACAGAATACAGCAAAACATTTGCAAATGTCTGCAATCTCTTCTATTGGTGTAATGCAGTGGTCTCCAAACTGCGGCCCTTTGCTTGCCTTTTTCGGGACCTGGGGGTCGCTATTCCTCCCACTGATAGGAGATGCTATTCTGCCAACTGACACCAACAATGGAGCACTATTCCTCCCCCCAATACCAAATGTTTTCTCCCACTGATGCAAGGGAAGCAGGGTGGATTTGATTTAAATCAAGTCAATTTAAATCATGATTTAGACCCCTTTCACACCAAGGGTGTTTTGCAGGCGCTATAGCGTTAGAAATAGCGACTGCAATCCGCCCTAAAACAGCTGCACCATTGTCTGCCTCGGGCTTTCACACTGCTGGCAGGACATCAGGAAAAGTCCTGCCAGCAGCTTCTTTGGAGCGGTGAACTCATCGCTGCTCCCCATTAAAATCAATGGGGCAGCGCTGTAATACCGGGGCTAATACCAGCGCTGCTCCCCATTAAAATCAATGGGGCATCGCTGTAATACCACCTGAAAAGCGCCGCTATTGCAGCGTTTTGCCGGGGGTTTTAACCCTTTCTCGGCCGCCAGCGGGGGTAAAAGCGCCCCGCTAGCGGCCGAAATGAGTCGCAAATCAGACGGTAAAACCGACGCTATGGGCGGCGTGGTGTGAAAGGGGTCTTAAATCACTTGTAAAAAAGGCTTGATTTAAATCATAATTTTTAAAAGAGCAACTGTCATCTCTGTCTCCGCTCCTCCTCTGACCCTCTGTTGACTCACCGACAGTCCCATTCACTTTAATTTTTTGTGTTTGTGAAATCTCCGAAGAGAAACACCAGCCCCCCCCCCCCCCCCGGTACAGCGGGACTTTTCAGGCGAACAAGAAAAAATATGTATTTGTTTTAAAACAAAATGGGTGTCTGCCACCCGGTTAACTGGAGAAAAAGGGGGAAATGAGGACTGAAATGACCACTCTACCGCCTCCATCCCTAGAATACACGAAAAAAGGATAGATCGCCCTGGGACTTTAAAATGAGGTGGGAGAGAGTAGGCACACGTTCACAAGAAGGTGTAGAAATATCAATTTATTAAATACATAATGCTGTATAACTGTTGGGAACAACAATGAATGTGCGTTACCCGGCATAATAGCCAAGTTAACAGCAGTGGTAAAAACAAAAATCAATTCACTACATTCCATTTGTATCCATAGAGTGATAAATTTCATCATGAAGTAGCTGAATCAATTGATATATATATACACGTCACATGAGGTAGAAAGTTGTACATACATGAATAAAACAATATATGAGCCAAAATTATACATAACAGTAAAAAAACAGCAATATAAACATACATGGAGCATTGGTGATGCCCCAACAAGGAATACCCAGCAGTATGAATATAAAGAGCATCGATGGTGCCCTACGCGTTTCGCGAGTCCTTTGCTCGCTCTTCAACCAGTTGTTTGGTGAGTATGAGGTCTCCCTTTTTGTCGACCTCCCTTTCCAATCATTACCCTCCCCTTGCCCTCACTTTATTTTAATATACACTTTCCTAATTTTAATTTTTGTTCCAGATAGAATAAAACATGCATCCGCCCCTGAAGAGCGAGCAAAGGACTCGCGAAACGCGTAGGGCACCATCGATGCTCTTTATATTCATACTGCTGGGTATTCCTTGTTGGGGCATCACCAATGCTCCATGTATGTTTATATTGCTGTTTTTTTACGGTTATGTATAATTTTGGCTCATATATTGTTTTATTCATGTATGTACAACTTTCTACCTCATGTGACGTGTATATATATATCTATTGATTCAGCTACTTCATGATGAAATTTATCACTCTATGGATACAAATGGAATGTAGTGAATTGATTTTTGTTTTTACCACTGCTGTTAACTTGGCTATTATGCCGGGTAACGCACATTCATTGTTGTTCCCAACAGTTACACAGCATTATGTATTTAATAAATTGATATTTCTACACCTTCTTGTGAACGTGTGCCTACTCTCTCCCACCTCATTTTAAAGTCCCAGGGCGATCTATCCTTTTTTCGTGTATTCTAGGGATGGAGGCGGTAGAGTGGTCATTTCAGTCCTCATTTCCCCCTTTTTCTCCAGTTAACCGGGTGGCAGACACCCATTTTGTTTTAAAACAAATACATATTTTTTCTTGTTCGCCTGAAAAGTCCCGTCTGTACCGGGGGGTGCTGGTGTTTCTCTTCGGAGATTTCACAAACACAAAAAATATCTATTTTGGGATGTTGGCAACACTTTATGGGAACTATATGTTCCCTAGAATGGTTCAGCAATTTCTGTACCATTCACTTTAATGGGACGGCTGGTGATGCGGCAGGGACGCAACAAGGTGAGGGATGTGGCGGCAGCAGGTGAGTGGATGCCCGCTAACAGGCGCTGCCATGATGGATCTGAAATGACAGGTGCTCTTTAAAGCGTAAGTACTTATTCCTGCTGGTAGTTAGAATCGTTAATATTTGCAAACAAACCTAAGGTCTCCTATTTAGAATAATAGGTTAGTAAAACAGCAATATCAAAACCAATTCAATCATACAGTATGTAAAATACTGTATACATAGATTTGCAAAATAATTGGATAAAGGAATATTCCTGAACTTTGTTTTATCTCATGATTACTGTGCCATTGTGTGAATGCATCAATGCAGTGAATGTTATCTCAGCTTGCAGAGCTTGGATTCATTGATTCATTTAAATATTGCAGAATATACAGCCTCATGCCACATAACTAAGCTCCATTTCATGCTGAATAAACTAAATTATTAATGCATATTAAATAGAAAACTATCTTTAGATAGATTTCTACTCCAAAAGCATTTTATTAAAATAAATTTGATAAAAGTCAAAAAGAATCAGATTTAAATAAAAAAAAAAAAAAAATAAAAAAAAAATTTTTTTTGATTTTTTTTAAAAAAAGCATTGATTTATATCCACCCTGCAGGGAAGTTTCCACTGGTGCTGGCCACAATCCGGCCCCCCTAAAGTCTGGAAGACAATAAACTGGCACTTTGTTTAAAAAAGTTTGGAAACCTCCAGAGTAGTGGGTTTTAGTTTTTAAAAACATTTCCCTCTGTGTGTCAGACTAATGCTGGCCATACACGGCTCAAATTTTGGACAATTTATAAGGAATTGGACACAATTTAAACAGGGTATGAATGGCTTTAGTCTGGACACACAGAAATAAAAGTTTCCAGTCTGAGTCTTGGGTGACCCTGTCCCTACTACCCTGCTGCTCAACAAACTTTAACCAAAAAAATAAAATCAAAGAAAAATCGAGCCAGGCCTTCTCATCCACATCAGTGCCGGAACTCATAAATGGGCTTCTGGAAGAATGGTCAAACATTCCCATAGACACACTCCTAATCCTTGTGGACGGCCTTCCCAGAAGAGTTGAAGCTGTTAAAGCTGCAAAGGGTGGGCCAACTCAATATTGAATCCTACAGACTAAGACTTGCCATTAAAGTTCCTATATGTGTAAAGGCAGGTGTCCCAATAATTTTGGTAATATAGTGTATGTTAACAGATGAAATGAATGTCTGTTGATGCACCAACCTTGGCAATGTCAACAAGGGTCCCGCTCTTGACTTTATCGATGGAAGCTTGGATAGTACGGACCACTACCATGTGCTCTTTGGCAAGGACCAGGTCGTTTTTTTGCTTGGCTTGGAGAGCTGCTTTCCTGTACTGTCTCCTGCGATTCTCCAGAAATTCCAGCTGTTCTTGTACTGAAAGAGTCACACGATCAGATAAAAGTGTCAGCTGCGTTTGGAAAAGAACACAAGAGAACCCCAGAGCTCATGTACAGTATATGATTTCTATTCATACCTGCAGGGGGAAAGTCCCCAGTGGGGTCTGTGCTTTCAGTGCCTTTGGTTTTAAGGGGTGCCTCATCTTGCTGTGGAAGGGTTGGCAACACCTGTGGTTTGACAATCAGGATAGGCTTTTGGGGGACAGGTCTCTTTGCTGGCTCTTCGCCCTAATAAAATAGAACTCATAACTTTAAGTTTCCACGCTGCATGTACATTTTAAACTGTAAACTTTTTTAAAGTACTTGCAAAGTAGATATAAACCTTAATGACAATTACTTGTATGAGCACTGTGTGTCATTAAAGAGGAAGTAAAAAAATAAAACACTATTTAAAAAAAAAAAAAAAAAAAAAAAAAAAAACGGAACCTGCAAGGCATAATGAGCTAGTATGCATAGCATACTAGCTCATTATGAATAACTTACCTGAGAAGGAAGCCCCCGAAGCGACCCTCGTCCACCACCTCCGCCATCAAACCTGGAGTGACTTCCGGGTCTCGCCGCTCCAGCGCTGTCATTTGCTGGAGCGGCGATGACATCACTCCCGCGCATGCGCACGAGAGCGGCATATATGCTCGGTGCACCTGCGCGCCGCTGTCTAAGGCGCATGCGCCGTAGATAGCGGTGCCTTTTCTTTTCTAAATATCTCCTAAACCATGTAGGTTTTAGGAGATATTTATTGGACCTACAGGTAAGCCTTAATCTAGGCTTACCTGTAGGTCAAAGTGGTTTGTAAGGGTTTACAACCACTTTAACAGCAGACATTTTTCAGAATTAAATACTTGGTTTTCACTTTTTATTGATAGTGTTCTTCTGCAGCCAGTTTGTAGTCACTTCCTGTCTAAATGCATCCTAGTGATGGCTTCATGACAATTCTCAGGCATTTCCCAATGGTAACAACAATGGACTATGCCTGCACAGTGTGCGATAAAACAGCTACTTGTAGTCTTGATCAGAAGCCCAGTCAAATGGCGACAACACAGGTGTCCAATTAGGAGACAACGCATTGCCATCCTAGAACAGAAAGTGCCTCAACAAGGAACTTCATGACAGGAAGTGTTTTTTTTTTTTTTTAATAAGAAAAATGATAGGAAGTGTTTAAATTAAAGTAATATTAAAGGCAATTTAATAAAAATACCAAACATGTTATACTTACCTGCTCTGTGCTCTGGTTTTGCACAGAGCAGCTCCGATCCTCTTCTTCTCGGGTCACATGCCAGCGCTCCTGGCCACTCCTTCCTGCCAAGTGCCCCCAGAGCAAGCAGGCATGGGGGCACCCAAGCAGGCTCGTTCCCAAACCGAGGCTCCTCGTGTTCACTTACATGCAAAGCCATGGCTTGGCCCCGCCCCCTCTCTATCCTGATTGGCCCAGCCAATGAGGAGGGAGAGACCCTGGAGAGCCGAGGTTTTTGTGCACATTGCCAAAGGAAGATCGGGCTCAGGTAAGTATGGGGGGGGGGGGGGAGAGCTGCTGCACACAGATTTACCTTCATGTATAGAATGCATGAAGGTAAACAACCTAGAGCCTTTAGAACAGAGGTCTCAAACTGGTGGCCCTCCAGCTGTTGCAAAACTACAAGTCCCATGATGCATAGCAAAGCTGACAGTTAAAAGCATGACTCCCACAAGCAAAGGCATGATGGGGCTTGTAGTTTCGCAACAGCTGGAGGGCCGCTAGTTTGAGACCCCTGCTTTAGAACCTCTTTAAAGCTGCAAAATACAAAAATGGAATGTCTTTTGAGAGTACATTAACAGTTTAGGGCATATATAAGGTTTTTTTGGATTTACAAAAACTTTAATGGTATTTTCAAATAACCCATACAAACAATGGCAGCAATGTAGAGCGAATAAGAGTTGTAGGTTTGTAACCTGGGGCAGCACAGTGGCTAAGTGGTTGGCACTTCTGCCTAGCAGCACTAGGGTTGCCGATTCTAATCCTAACCACGGCACTAAGTCCGCAGAGTTTTTTTTATTTTAATCAAAACCAAGTTTATTGAGCATAAGAAGAAGTAGAGTACATAAACACATCTTAAGTGCAAGTCTGCGGAGTTTGCAAGATCTCAAAGCTGACAAGTTCTCAGTAAAGCTCCCTTTCAGCCACTGCGCCGTGCAATACAGCTAAAGATTTTCGGACAGAAATCTAAGGGAAATCTTCTGATAAACACGTTAAGCCCCATACACACCATCAGATTTTCTGCTGATTTTTGTCTTCAGATTTACCAAAACCATGTAGTGCAAGGGCCTGCCTGATTGCATACACATTGAAACTGCTAAGGTTTGACCTCATATTATATGGTTTTGGTAAATCTGAAGACAAAAATCAGCAGAAAATCTGATAGTGTGTATGGGGCTTTAGACTGAAGATTGTGGCATTCTGAGGAAATGGTTTAAAATGATGCACCACACTCCACCAGGGCCAAAGATGTGAACCAGATTTAGTGCCGACAAGCTTTGGGCTCGTGTCTATGGTATCATTTTGAGAAGCTCCTGAGATCTTTCAAAATTCCTTGACAAGTGCAGTTGATCTCCTTCTGACCCACATTTGACTTGCTAAAGGCAAGTTTCACATTTTCATAGTGAAAAGTAAACTGTTGACAAAGACCCCCAAGCACCGCCAATCCCTTCATCCGCCTCCTTTCCAAAATCCTGTTGGATTTCTTTGGTATGACATTTGTGTGAATGGAATGCTATAGCTAAGGAGCTTGTAAGCAAAGTAAATAGAAACAAGCAGCAAAAAATGAAAGATAAAATGTAAAAACGATATGATAGAAAAAAAAAAAGAAGAAATAGGATTGAGAAAAGCAGAGACCTGCAGTGGAACTCACTTCCTGAACTAATGAAGCAATAGTTTGTTTTCTCTCCCCCCTCCCCCCCCCCAACAACCACGATATTCAGACTAAATCTCAAGTTTCTGTCATATGGCACAGTTCCTCTTGTGAAAACAATGCGTGTAAGAGGAAGTCCATGAAATATGTGCCACAGCTTCTTAATGTCACATGATGCATGGCTGAATGTGTGACATGGGTAGAATCTGATTTACTAAAAGGAGAAAAAAAAAACATCAAAATAACTTTGGTTTATATGGTCTTTCCTTTCAGGTAGACATCCAATTACAGACGAAACTAGTTGAGGCAGTGTTCCCCAGCACAGTACATCCCATCCCTGGAGCACAAACCAGCCTCTGGTCTCAGAGGTGGCGGCAGCCATTTTAACCATAAGCACTGTTTGTACCTGGTGCCGGTCCTTGGGCACATATACATGCAAGTGAAGTGTAACTAAGGTTTTATATGGTTTAATCATGAACCTTTTCCCAGATACTGTTTTTTGACTGGCAATGTATGGCATTGAAAGGAATCACATCCTGGTACATGTGAATGATCAAGTTGGTGACAAGATACACAGTGGGTCCAACCAAAAAAAAGTGTAGCGAGACCCATCTAGCAATAGAAGGTCCATCCATTGTGGTGAGTGTACATCCCATGTGGGGTCATCTGGAGCACCCGGAAGTGGTCACATGTTTTATCTTTTACTAATGGTACAGCACCTGTTCACTTACCTTTTGTTTTTCAAGCAACTATTATTTCAATGGGACTTACTAATACTGTGACAGACTCAGCCGGAACAGAGGCTTTTGGAGGGGACTGAACGCCAGCCTCTTGCCTACCGATTATGGGCCCTGACATTTGGAAGAAAAGTGCTCTTTGTGAGCTGTATGCCTGGGGACCCTTGAGGTGGTGTTACTTTGGATTCGGGTCCATGTCCCCCCAAGAGACACAGACTATGGGAACCCTTTGTGTGCCATGTTATAAATAGTGACGATTCATAATGTTGGGGCTCATAGAAGATGCTGATGTCATCAACTCCGCTATTGTGAGGTTTTCTTGGATTTGCCCAAAGACTATTCTTGGTGGTTAATTCTTTACAATACATGATCATTGAATGAGCTGATCACACATTGACCTCCGAAGACTGACCGTCTAGTCACCTAGGCTGCCTTAAGTGCTGTATTAATATGTTAATTACCATATTTATTGGCGTATAACACGCGCCGGCATATAACACGCACCCCAAGTTTAGGAAAAAAAAAAAAACTTACATTTAAATGCCCATCAAGGCAGATTTTTGTCAGTGTCCATCTGCAAAAAAAAACACCATACCATACTCAAATAATAACATTTTTAAATTTACACTGCCTCTCCCCCGTCTCCTTCCCTGTGGTCATTTTATCCCCTTCCCCCCCTCCCTCCCTTCCCCGCGTCGCCCCAGCACCACGGCCAATCCATCGATTTGCATCGAGATGTCCCTCACTTCAAGGGCTATAGCTGAATCCTAACTGCTTCGGCAAAGCTCCAGGTTTTTTTATATTTAAGCCAACCTTCCCATTTTATATTTTCCGTGACCCCCTTCCCTTCTTGGCTATTGTTCGCTTGGCGGCATTCAAAAGATGGGGAACCAGTGACCTCTCATAATGTTTTATCCCTTCTTTAGTGCCGTGCATCAAAATAACCCACGGGTCGTTATCAAGTTCGTTTCCTGTGATTTCCTTCACGTACCCTAAAATCTTGGCCCAATAGGTCTTAATTTTTCTGCAAGCCCACCATAAGTGGGCCATAGTCCCTTTATCGGGGCAACCCCTCCAGCAGGCCTCCGGGGTACCCGGGAGATACTTACTTAATTTAGCCGGGGTGATATACCACCGTGAAATAACTTTGTAGTTTAATTCAGCTGACCTGGTGTCGATAGCAGACCTGTGGGTTAGTTTCATTATTTTACCTAACATAAGTGCATCTACTTTAGTGCCCAAATCTCTCTCCCAATTTTGGATGAATGGTGGTATTCCCCAGTCGCTCCCCTCTATTAATAATTTGTATATTTTGGAGATCATTTTTCTCCCCTTAGTGGCCGTAAACACCCGCTCCATTCGGGTCAAATCGTCCGCGGCCCTAATCGGTTGGGGAAGACTGTTTAGGAAGTGGCACAACTGCAGATATCTCCATTCATCCATCTTAAACAAATCTCCTTTGCTACAAAGTTCGGTGAGTGATAGTATCTTACCTTTTTGCATTATATCTTTCAAGCATGTGCCCTCTTTTTTAACCCATCCCCCTCCCACCGTTACCCTTCCTGGCTGAAAATATTCATTATTTCTAAGTGCTATGAGTGGTGAGTTGTACTCTACATTAAAGTGCTTATAGACCCTATCCCAAATGCGCAATGTGTTAGTGGTTATGACGTGCGTATTCTCTCCTAAAGACCTGTGGTGAGGTGGGTTCCATATAAGGGTACCCAATTGTAAATTACTTAGTGATTTTTCTAATTTTACCCATCTTTTGTCGCTATGAACCGCCCCCCACTCGGGAACTCTAGAGAGGACAGCTGCTTGATAGTAGTTTTCAATATCGGGGACTGCTAGGCCGCCCTTGTTTTTTTCTTGTTTTAAGGTACGAAGTGCTATGCGGTGCTTCCTATGTCCCCAGATAAAGTTCATAATTAGAGACTTTAGCTTTTTTAGATAATTTGCCGAGAGGGGGACTGGGAGCATCTGAAATTTGTAAGAAATTAGTGGTAGGATCATCATTTTTACGGAATTAATCCTTCCCAACCAAGTCAAAGGCCTATTGTTGAATTCTTTGCATTTTTTTGCAATGTCATCTAGCAGGGGGAGATAGTTAATATTAAACATTGCCTTCAGGGACCTGGACAAAATTATGCCCAGGTACTTAATTTGTTGCTTCCAAGGAACCCAAATCTCCCAAATGTCTTAGAAGAGTTAATTTTAAAGTTAGATATCTCCCCATATTGCCTCAGGACTTTCATCAGAAGGGGCATAGATATCTGTGGGTTTCCCAGGAAGAACAGAATTGACATTGAGAACTTATTGTAGAGAGAAGAGGCTCTAGGGTCAATATAAATAGAAGAGTTAATTTTAAAGTTAGAGTTTGAATCATGAGTCCCCAGTCTACCCTGTCGAACGCTTTCTCGGCGTCTATCGAAGGAGTAGACCTGGGGACCCTGCCCTCCTGATCTTATGAATTAATAACAGCGCTCGTATCCCATTATCCCGTCCCTCTCTACCCGGGACCCAGTGTCCACCTGCAGCCTTGTCCATCATTGCAGCCTAGCCCAGTGTTCATCATAGTAGCCTTGCCCAGTACCTTTGCAGCCTTGCCAGTCTCTTCAGCATTTTCCCGATTTAAATTTGGCGCCGATTTCCGCTGACTGTGAGCGGAGAGCAGCGAGCGGAGCCGAGATACAGAAAGCCGAGAGTACTTTGGCTATTCTCGGCTCCTCTCGCAGTCCCGCCCACCTCCACTGATTGTCAGCGGCGCTCGCTCCTCTCGAATACAGAAAGCCAAGAGTACTTTGGCTATTCTCGGCTCCTCTCACAGTCCCGCCCTACCTCCACTGACGGCTTTCTGTATCTCGGCTCCGCTCGCTCGTTTCATAACAATCAGCGGGGGATCGGCAGGGATCAGCGTATAACACTCACTCATGATTTTCCCCTGATTTTAAGGGGAAAAAAGTGCGTGTTATACGCCAATAAATACGGTATATAATTGTCTTTTAATTTGTGCTGGGGGGGGAGTATCCTTGAGCCAGCCCTACCTCGTTATCTAACCCCTTGTGTTAAAAGTGTATAAAAAGGCTTTATTCTGGTTTTAATAAACAGTCCATGTCAGCAGCGAAACAAGTCTCGTCTTGTTTTGTGCTTGGGAGCGGTTGGAATATCTGATATCTATATTCAGACTGGGAGGAAGTGGTATATGACGAAAGCACTTAAGCGGAGTGTAGGGACGCTTCGTCACAAATACATTGGACATTAGTTGTATTTTTGGTGCTGTTCATTTATTATTTTTTTTGCACTTTTATATGTGGTAAGCCATTTAATAATCTTGATTCACATATTTGGCAGCGCAGTCTATATACACAGAAACCACAGAACCAGCCAGGTAACCAACTGCCTGGTTTAACAATGCAAATTCTTATGTCATTCCCCTACAGCTCCAAACTGATCCCGACAACAAATTAGCATCGTCACCTCATCCAGTGAACAAGGAGCTCACCAGCAGGTGTGCTTGTCGTGAGACTGCCTTTACCTTTGGAAGGTAAAACAGTATGCATATGTGTATTTGAACAGTGTATGATGTTACAGTTTTTATTACTGGATAAGAGAGTTTGAAAAAAAAATTAAAAAACAAAAAAAAAACCCTTAGAGGAGAGTATTTAAGGGGTAACTAATGTGAATAGTTTAGAGATTTAATAATCAAGAATTGCCTACCTCCTCCTCTTCTGCTCCATCGTCCTCACCAGCTTGTGCCAACTTCTGAGCAGTTTCCAAAGCTTTCTCCACACTGCCCACATCTCCTGCGCTCTCCATGCCAGGGAATGGAGGAAACCCTACAAGGAATTCACATTCTTTAACCAAGGAAGTTTTTCTACATGGTAAAGAGACTGAGGTGGAATGACCCTAAAAGTTGGTTGAAATCAAAAAATGGTTCCTCCCACTCCAAAAAAAGGAGAGAAGTCCACTCTAAATAGAATAAAGATTAGCTGAAGGCTGGTGACTTGTACTGTCTTAGGGTTCTGAGTTCTTAGGGTCCATTCACACTTATGGGTACATTTACCCATAGTGGTGCTATCCACTGCAAAAGCCACTCCAACACACTGTACAGTAGAAGTCAACACAATGCACTGTATGCAATAAAAGACCAGTCTGAATTTATTTTTTGTCTGTTACAGTCCATTAGCAGCCAATTTATTACTAGGAATGGGTTGCTTTACTACAATGCATGAAAAAACCTCACAAGGGAATTGTGAAGTGTCAATCTGCCCTTAGGGCCCATTCTCATGACTGTGGTGTGGTAATAATGTGCAGTATTCGTGCATTGACATGTGCTGCACTAAGCAGCCCTATCATTTTGAAGGGGCTGCCAAAACTCCACAATGCATAAAACAGCATAATGTTTTTTTTTTGGTGACGTGTGTCTTTAACATGCAGCAAATATGAGTTGAAAGGCATTGGGTTAAGCAGCCCTCTCATTTTGAAGGAGCTGCCAAACCACCACAACACACAAAACCTGGACAAGCACAATTTTTTTCCCCCAACACAGCATACTAATAGTTCACATATAAGCGGTGCAGTTCACCGCCTAGGCAAGCTCAAATGACACTGAAAATAAAAATGTACCAATGCACCCCGCTGTTTTTCATGTACTACATGTGATAACGTATGGAAACCACCTATTTGTTCCCAATGTTACTCCTTGTAAACCTTTGACAACCCATGCTATAATACAGAAGAACCCATCTCCTTATTGCTCTGTGATTCACTGGTCTTATAGCTGAGATGGCAACAACATAAGAGGAAAGCTTTCAACTGTAATTAACCACTGCTGTAAACAAAATCTAAAATACATATATTTTACAGTTTTACCTGCCAAAAAATTGCCTGCTACATGCTTACAGCCAAGTAGAGCTACTGTGAGTGTTTTTAAAATTATTAGAAAATCATAATATTAAAGCAGAGAGCACTATTAGTCTCCCGTACGCTTTCACATGTTAACCAGGATTTCATCCTTCTACCAGAATCTGACGCCTCTGTTCATGTATAGCCCATGGTGGGACAAGCATATTTGACCATCTAGTTAGCTCAGGGGTCAATGGCTTGAGGTGAGCAGCCAGTTTCTCTGTCGGTGGTGGGAGTTGTCACCCTAGATGTTTGAAAGCAACTTCTATTTCTTTCCTATTACTCCTGATGTTGGGCTTTGGATTTTCCAAAAGGACATGATTATTCTTTAGGTGTGCTGCACTGTTTGATGGGGTGTGAAATATCATTCTAGTGTTCGAACAGCTTGCAACATTATCTACTTTCATACAGGGTTTTAGTTTGTGTTGATTGATTTTATTTAGATTTGTTTTGATCCTCACACCTCTATTGGTCATTAGGATTACTCTGCCAATTGTGCCAGGTAAAACAGTAAACATATGTGGATAAAATAAAAAACTTTAAGTACATTTGTCCTTTGCAAAGACTTGGAATGCTCACCTGCTAACTGTGCTGCCGATCGCTGCAGTAGTGAATAAAAAATGGTGCCTGAAGAGCATGTAAAGTCTCACATGTCAAACGTGAATTCAACCAGCCAAGCCCCTACATCACTACTGTATACTGTAACACGGCAGCTGGTAGAACAAACCACAGAGCACAGCAGGAAACCAGGGAATTGACACTCCTGGGAAGATGAGTCTTAAGCTAACCATACATGGATTTAAATTAGGCTGGTTTGGCATGGACCGTCCAAACTTTTATTCATCTATCATCGTTGCTGGCCAACTTCTGCTAAACAGGACTGTTGGAAAACTTTTGTTAATTGTCAACTTGCAGCCAATTTTCTGCAGCCTCTGATCAGTGTATTCTGACAGTGGAGGAGTCCTGCTGTCAGAATACAATGGCACAGTGGGGAGGTTTCCTCCATCCACCTAGATTGTGGATGGGGGAATCAGTTAATTATTTTTCTATCAAAAAACAACCATCTATGATCCAGTCTTACTTTAGAAACTAGGACTGCTTTAAAGGATTAAAAAGAAAAACTAGCACTGGAATCGGACGTGTTAACCTGTAAAGAAAACTAGTTAATGGAATTTACATGTAGAACAAAACAAATAATATGTTACCTGGAGGAACTGGGAGCTCAGCCAGATTCACTGATCTGCCAGCTTTGGAAGCCCGTATGGCATCCTGATATTGCTGTAAAGAGATTAGTTTGGTTACATTTAATAAGGAACAGATCAATGTGTGCTCTGCCTACCTCCTGAAACTGTTTAGTTTTCTCCTTTATGAAAAGTAAAGCTTTCAACAAAACAAAACCACTATTGTTTGTGCATTGCATATAAGGAGATAAATGAAGGATAAGAATAATTAGTATTATTTGTCAACAGAACGTTATCTTTACCAGTGTGGCTTTGTTAACTGGACAAATCAGCCTGTACAGCAGTTTTCATACAGAATGAATAACGTTTTTGGTTCTGTATTAAAGTGATTGTAAAGCTAAAAGAATGTGTTTACTTCTTACTTATGGTTGATAGCTTCAGCCATAACCCCTGGTAAACCACAACGTATACATACGTATTGTGGTCAGCAAGTGGCTACTGTACCACGCGGTCCTGTGCAGACAAACGCACTGCGCTTGCGACCTGTGTTTGAGGTGTCATTAAGACTGACACCCGCAGATCGCAAGTGCAGTGCGTTCTAAAAGCAGTGCAAGAAATGCACACGGAACCTCCGTTTCCTCCACCACGTTCTGGTGTGAACTGGCCCTTAATACGAGTTGTTCTGTCCTATCTCATACCTTGACAATCCTCTCATGCATTCTGGCCTTCCTGTCATCTCCATTGGCTTTGGCTTGCTGTGCTGCAGATTTGTAGCGATCCATCCTTTGCTGCAGAGCTTGCAACACCGTAACAGCGGGCGCTTCTGGAGAGCAGACAAGGAACAGCTTTGGTGAATTCAATAGTTTGGCACTGGGCCCAGGAGATAAATTGTCACACTAGGTTTGTCATAAAATTCTCCTTTTATTATATAGAAGAATAAACAGCAGAATCTGATTGGTTACCATGGACAACACCAACTGACAAAATTCTTCTCAAGGACACATTGATCATAAATGTCCCATAAAAGTACACTGTAAAGCGGACCATATAAAAAGCAATTCGACTGAATGATAGAATCTTGGATTACATACTAGATTTTGCACAAATTATAAAGTAATCAGCCATAATACAGTTGTTTTGATTGACTGCAAAGAGACAGAATCTAAATAACTGATCAAATGCAGCAGATAATCTGATCACTTTGGATGAGACCGACGCTGTTTTCGACTCAATTTAAAACACAATTATAAATTTTACAGATTAACAGGCACATTTGATCAACACAAGCACATTTTTGATTTCACAGTCAACTGAATTAGAATGGTTGACTGAACTCGTAGGTAGTAGATTGCTTACTTTTTTATGATCACTATTGATTAGGGATGAGCTCAGGCGTGTTCGCATGGTCCACGTGCAGAGCCCGCCAGGAAGTCGGCGCAGCGCTAATCACAGGCAGCAAGACATTGCCCGATCTCTGCAGCCGCGTATAGGGGCAATGTCTCACTGCCTGTTATTAGCGCAGCGCTGCGCCGACTTCCTGGCGGGCTCTGCACGTGGACCATGCGAACACGCCTGAGCTCATCCTTACTATTGATCAGATTTGTGATTCCCAGTGAATCAAAGTAATCACATTTGCTTAAAAATCACCCATTTAGGGCCAATAAAGTGTATGTTGGCTGTAAAATCCTCACTGAGAGCATCAGGCGGGGAGAGGGATCATTCAGATCGCCATAATCAGAATCTTCAGAGAATTTAAGACCTGACTTGGTTTATGTTCCATCGTGTTGCAATGTGAAGTGAAAGGCCTATTTCCCTCACTATGAAGAAAGGAGAACAGTTGCTGGCATGCAAAAATGATTTTTAGCACACAGTTTTAAATTAAATTGAATACAGCCATGAACACGCTGAATTCTGACATCAGTACTCACCTTGTCTGGTGGTGGGCTCTTGGGGTTCCAGTGTGCTTGGTTCTGAGGTTTGCACTTCTTGGTCTAGAGAAAAAAAAAAATGAAAAATCTCCTTGAAACCCATAGAGAAGTTCATTCTTAGCATGTGTACTGCTTTTGCTTCTACGTACCATTAGGAGGAGGAGGCATTTGACTAAGATCAACAGGCTGTCCGCACTCCATAGCTTCTAGAACAGAGCTAAATTTCTAAAAAAAAAAATTGAAAAATAAAATAAAAATTACTAAAATAAAACCACATTTTATGCATGCGAATACATTTTCAATATAGTAAATGTTATAGCATACTTAAAAGAGAAGTAGGTGATTTAGAAAAAAGAAAACATGCTTACCTAGGTGGATGAAGCATCAATCTGATACTTCATCTGTCCCCCTGCTGGCTCCGCACTAAGAACTGAGCGATCAAAGACTGCTGATCGCTCAGTTCTCAGCATTCGGTGGGCAGAGAGCTGGGAACTGTCAGTCCATGGCTCTGCCTCAATGGAGCGCTGGGCTTTAGAAGGGGCTGGAGGGGCTGGCTCAGGCTCTTAGTGGATCGCTTAGAGCAGGGGTCTTCAAACTATGGCCCTCCAGTTGTTCACAAACTACAATTCCCATCATGCCTAGTCATGTCTGTGAATGTCAGAGTTTTACAATGCCTCATGGGAGGTGTAGTTTCGCAACAGCTGGAGGGCCGTAGTTTGAAGATCCCTGGCTTAGAGGCTGAGCCAGCTGTCGGTCCAGGCTTCTGGGCGGATCCAACCATATGGTCAGGATTTTTTCAGAGCTTGCATCAGCTCTGTGGTGCCAGCCAACAGTGGCAAGTCCGCTGTTGGCTGAAAACAGGTCACAGGAGTGCAGAACGAACTGCACTCCTGTGATCCATAGGAGAAGCGTAGCTAGAATAGATTTTGATATACTTCTCCTTTAAATGTCACTTCAATTACTTCAAATGTAGATCATATCCATGAGTCTTAACCACTTGCCACCGGCGGCACGCATATATGTGGCCTCTCAGCGGGTGGGCTTTACTGACGAACGACCATATATATGCATCTATAGGTAAACAGTATACTGTGCTGGGAACACACTCCCTGGGTGCTCCCAGAGCAGTAACTAAACTGTGGTGGAATGCTCCCAGATGCATAGTTGCGATCGGGAGCTTTCGATCATGTGACTGCTGTGACAGCCAATCACTGTGGTCACATGATCAGAATGCCCGCCTTCGTCTCCTAGCATTTCGATCCACCTAAACTGCCAGGAGGCGGCAGCGGGAAGGGGTTAATTAAAAAGACAATTTACAAAATTATAATGCAGTGAATGGCACATACCATGCAAATCTTCATGTACTCTTTGGCCTTCTCAATGTCTCCTTGCTGCTTCGCCCGCAGCGCCGCCATCTTGTACTCATTGTGCCTTGTCACGAGTAGGGTCTTCTCTGCAGTTTCAATAGATAGCATTAGATTATCAATGATCCTTTTACAGAAACTGGCCCATACATATAAGGGGTCCAGTAGTTTACATCCCTACGTCCTGGGTTAATTGCAGGTCATAGTAGCAAATAGCCCTTGCCTCTAGGGCAGTATACATATACATAAGGATGTAAACACAGTATTTTGGCCTAGCAGCATGGGTGACAGAAGAAGCCTACAGTTATAACACCTTCAACAAACCACACTGTGCATTTACAACTACTGGGGCCCCTTGACGCAGGGGCTAGTTTAAGTAAAAGGCGAACTTAGCCTTTAATAGTAAAACTAACATAGATAAGCAATTGATTTTCATGTGGACATTTTGCAAAAAACAATACTAAAGAGAGCAAGTGCTGAAAGATTCCCAAATAGTGCTCTCTTAGGCCGGGTTCACATATGTGTGGCTGCGCTTTCCAGCATGTGGTTCCCTTGCGTTCCTGTTCGCTGGTTCAGGTCCGAATTTCTGCCCGAATTTGCACCTGAACCGGACCCAAACACGCACAGGACTGAGGAATGAGGCCTGCGGCCACCCCGGCCCTGTGTGGTCTGGCTTGATTGAGAGTGTATCCGCATCCAATTCGTACATGTGTGAACCCGGCCTTATGGAGCCACATTCTGATCCAGAACACTGTGGTCTAACTATGTCCCTGAATTAATTTCAAAAATGTTGAGGTAAGAAATGTCTGCTTGGTGCAGAATGTATTACAAAGAAAGCAGCAGAAAGAAAGGGTGTGGAATCAGAAATTGCATCTCTAGAAAGCAAAGACTTCTACACTGTGCCCCGGAGGTGAACAACTAAATGCTCTTATATGACGGTCTCAACTCCAGTTACTGTGTGATGCACATGCCTCAAAGCAAGCAAAACCTTTATTTGGGTCCCATTTACACAAATGCATGCAGGTATGCATTTTAACACAAGTTGTGCTGCTATGCGATGTTAAGATGCATCACAGTGCTTTTTTTTTTTTTAATTGATTTTTTTCATTGGTATTGTTATGCACTGCACAACTGTGCTGGTATGACTGAGCCCTTACATTCCCTGAATGAGCCAAATCCGCCTTCATTTGTGCCTCATACGCTCTGCTTCCCAGACTACATCTAGTTTTTCTGTGCCCAGATTAAAAAAAAAAAAAGGTTGTTGCACTTTGTGATTTTTCATGTATAGGGCAGCCCTAAATGCGACACATACAACTGCACAAAAATGCACGTGTGGGGTCACACCTGCTTCCTTCTTCCTTTACTGTGCAAAACCAATAAAAGGAAACCTCAAGATGACAACTTTCATAAATGAGGACAGTTGGATTTTGTTGACATGATTTCTGAAACCCTCACCTGCTCCTTCTTGTGTGACAGCTGGCTCCCCACTGGCAGTAACTGGTACTTCTGCATCCACAGGCTGGCTCTGGCTGTTAACAGTCTCTGAAGGTTCAGTTAAAGCTGGAGCCTCATCCAGTTCCTGTGCAGTGATGGTGGGGAGCGGAGCTTGTGGACTTGTTTCAGGTTTCCCACTGGCCACTGGTGGTGGCATCTCCTCCTCATTCACAGGCTTGCCTTGTTTAGCAGCTTTTAACATAGATTCCAGTGTCTGTAGATTAGAAGACAGAAATATCCAGATTGATAATATAGTATCTAATATAGGAAGAGAGCATACTAATACATCATATTGCCAGCTCAGTCTCCGTTTTGTGTCCTTTTAATGCTCAATTGTGTGACTGCACAACAATTTCCATGAATTAAAATGGTAAAGCATTTTTATACAGTGACTACAGCAATTAGTAATTTAAAGCATTCCTATACAAAAGTGAAAATGTATTAGCAGGACAAAGAATTCAAACATGACATTTAAAAACTTAAAACTGATGTTCAGCATAATACTTTCCCCTTCACCTGGAAAAGCAAGGGTTTTTTTTTTTCCCTTTTTATAGGCTGTGAGGTCACCTTTGCCCCATGACATGAACTCAGACAGGTACTACCAAGGTCTTTGCACTGCCAGAGCATGGACCCAAGATTTTACCTCCTACAGATGCAGGTTGCCCTCTTGGATCATGCTGGCTAGCAAAGGGGGGGGGGGGGGGACACAACATCGTCAGGGTCCAAAGCAAAGCAGCCCTGTTCAGCTGTTGAGGGGGACAATGTTGCAGTGAATTCAATGTGGTCTCCCTCCTGGAGTCCTGGAGGAAGACCAAAAGACTGTCAGAATCACTGGGTATTTTTTTGAGCAAGAATCAAGATCTGGTAAGCACAATTTTTTCAGTGGTGTGCATGGATGTCCTAAGAATACATAGGAAATGCTTCAGTTTAGGATAGTAGGAAGTGTACTTTAAGGGAGTTGCTGTATTGTAAAAATTCCAGAAGTTTTAACTCAAAAGGCCTATATTAATATTGAAACCAACCTTTAGTCCTCGCTCATATCGCCTGGCTTTGGAGGTCTCATTGGCTTGCTTTGCATTGGCAATTGCTGTCTGATAGTTGGTTATCCGGTCTTGTAGAGTTGGCAGCAATCCCCCTGTACTCATCTAAAGAAGGAACAAAGCAGCAGTTAAGGGCACACTTAAACACAAGTGTTTGTTACCCTAAATTTTTTTTTAAAAATAATACGGATTCTGTTCCTTTAAAGTATGAATACCAGCACAGTGCTTGAGTTGTATAATTTGGCCACTTGTATCATCTGAAATACCTGGCTGACCCTGCCTGGCTTTGCCCTCCCCCCTGTAAACTGACCACGGTTTATTTAAGCCCTGACACCGTGGTCACTTTATGTGCCTCCGTCATCCGCAGCTCTCTTCTGTCCTCCTCCCTTCGCCTGTTGCCAAATCTGTGTCAGGGCCTGCCCCTTCCCTCCTGCTGAAATAACTTAATTGTCAGGCAATCCCCTGTCTTCCATAATGTAATGTGTCTACTGTATATTAAAAGAAAGCCTCCGTATACCTCATTTCCTAGCGCTTATCAGCGCTCACGTGACTGGCCGCCTCTCTCCTCCTGATGTTATTGGTGGATTCTCTGCCCCTCCCACTGTAGCTGTCAGATCGGGAGAGGGGAGAGACGGCTGGTCACGTGAGCGCCGATCAGCGCTAGGAAATAAGGTATACGGAGGCATATTTTTAATAAAGCATATACAGTGGACACATTATGGAAGACAGGGGATTGCCTGACAATTAACAAGTGGGTTTACAACCACTTTAAGTGTGATGAGCTGTGCTGAGTTATTACTATACAGGATTTATATAGCGCCAACAGTTGAAGCATGACTAATTAAAAATGTATAAATACAGTATATGAAAACAAGGGGTTCTACAATACTTTTTTTTTTTTTTCATATTTTTAGTTTTTATTCAATTTTTTCATTCAAACAATAAAAGTATATACAATAAGGCGAGAAGAGTGAAATCACATACACGAGGTTAAACGGCCATTCTGAGCAGGTAAAGTACACATACCATATAGTGCTGAACATTCTTCATTTCTAACTTAATTTCAAACTTAATTTATCTCGTCTAGGTAACCTCTTCGTCTTAGGTCCATTTTATCCATGCAACCCTTTTCTTTTATCTCCCAGGCCTACTAGTCTTATTTGGTGGCCATCCAATAATTTCCCTCGAGGTCTTTCCTTCCCCTTTATGGGTCTCTCCTCCCCCCATTTTCCTTTCCAGTTTACCCCCCTACCATCCCCCCCACTCCCCCCCCCCCCCCCCCCCAAAAAAAAAAAGGGGGGAGTCTTCCCCCCCCTCCCCTCCACCTCGTCCCGCCGGTATAAGGATATTTCTTTTACTTCCATTTTTAAACTCCACTCCTCCATCTAACTGTCTTCTCCGGTGTCTCCCTCCATTAGTCTCTTACCTTCCTCCGAATCCATAAATCTATTCCACCCTCCCCAGGTTTTGTTGTACCTCTCTGTTTTGTTTTGACCAAAGGACACTAAGTCTTCCATAGCCCCGATCTCCCTGACTTTATTTAGCCACCTTGTTATGGAAGGTGGATCGGATTCCTTCCAGCTTATAGTAACATTTGCCTTGGCAGCATTGAGCAGATGACATATAATAGATTTTTTATAGGTCCGTTTTGGTATTTGAGAAAAATGTCTACAATACTTTTTTTCAAAAATGTAAAACTAGTGTTCACATTGCTGTGAGTATACAACCTGAATTATTACTGTAAGATTACATAAAAGCAGATTTTTTTTTTTTTAATTAAGGTTTTATTAAATCCAACCACAAAGCAGAACAATACAGAGAAGTGATAGCATCAGCATTCTTAGACACCCCATTCCCATCAGCTAGCCAGAACAAAAAGATCCCTAATATTAGAACACAAAAAGAGCCGACCAACAGAACCAACAAGCCAACCATAGAAAATATAGGGGGGTCATAAAATATTTACGCCCACCTAAGCAGGCACAAATCCAGCTGCAGTGGAGGACCCACAATTATTGAATACAACTAAGGAAACCAAGAACCATCTACATAAGCTGTAATGAGAGATTAAACCATATACAGGGGGGGGGGCAGAGGGGAGGGGTAGGGAAGAACCAACTACAGAGGAACACCCAATACTCAGTCATGGATCACCCACAGCTGTTCCAGTTGAGCCATCAACAAAAAAGTAAGTGCGATGGTCTAAGGAACAAGAAAAAGCGGTCCAATAGAACCAAGTCTTCCGCTACTGTTCCTCTCTCCGCTTCAGGGTCGAAGTGAGTTCCACCATCAATTGAATCTCATTAAATTATGCAATGAAAAGATTTGATCTGTATTCTACATTTTATTGGCTGCTTTTGCATATTTTAAATTATTGCATTTTCAAAAAAGATTACAAAATACTCCCTTTGTGGTCATCTGTTTATCACAGAATGTGATTAGCAACCCAGTTTAAAAGTGAACCTGTGCCCAGACTAAGGACATTAAAAGGAGTTGTAAAGGCAGAAGGTTTTTTTTTAATCTTAATTCATTCTATGGATTAAGATAAAAAACCTTCTGTGTGTAGGAGCCATCCCAGCACCCCCCTAATTACCTACCTGAGCTCCTTCTCTCTCCAGCAATGTTCACGATCCCCTCAGACATCCAGTACACTCCTCCTGATTGGCTGAGACAGAGCAGCGGCGCCATTGGCTCCCGCAGCTGTCAAATAAACAGCCAAATCAGGGGACAGAAGGGGCGGGGCCAAATCCGGGCTCAGTGTCTGAATGGACACACGGAGCTCTGACTCAGCTTGGGTGCCCCCTGTAGCAAGCTGCTGGCTGAGGGGGCACTCAAAGGAGGGAGGGACCAGAAGCAGCAAAGAGGGACACAAGAAGAGGATCGGGGCTGCCCTGTGTAACTAACCAACTGCACAGGAGTATAACATGTAGTATAACATGTTTGTTATTTTTTTAATAAAAAAAACGAGCCTTTACAATCACTTTAAAGCAGACCTTTACTCGCCCCTGCTCCAGTGATGCAATTTACAGAAGATCCCTCACCTTCCCCCAACATCATCTTCCCTGATCAATCCAAGTTTGGGATCTTCAGACATTTTAATTGGCCAGGCTTGAATGAGGAAACTCCTATGTGTGCACACAGGAGTTTTTATATCCAGATACCCAGCATATGCCGGGATTGTACAATAAGCTGCATATCAGAATGCTCAGTGTACCTTGTAAAGTAAAGGGTTTGTGAGACGGACAGCAAGTATTCTTAATTACAGAAGAGACACAGTAAGTCTATTCAGCAACAAGAAAACTATCCAGCTCACCCAAACTTTTTTTTACCCAAAGTTTTGCTTAAAATATTTACATATTTCTAATAAGCGGTAAGTAAGCTTCAAAACAAGCCTGCACTCATCTCCGTAGCTTTGGGTATTGTGGATGTGGAGCAATTCTTATTCTAGGATCACAACATAAGCGCTGCATTTACTTGCAGCTGGTGTCTGTACAGTCTACAGCACCTGTGCCATTTGTATACATTAGAAGGCTGGCAGACTCCCAAGTCCCTGCTCTGCCAAAGAAAACAATGGGGAAGACCTGCTATTTTAGTGCCTCTGTGGTTACACTTCAATGATGAATTTCTCCACAATGTCTGCAGCTTCAAAGTTCAGAAAATACTTGTTTTAAAGCTTATTATAGTTTAAAGAATATGTAAACCCAACATTTCATATTCTTGATATGTGCCTACTGCACCATATTCTTGTATGAAAAAGTATTCTGTTCTCTTTGTATTACTTCCTTTGCATGAAATTCCTGGTGTTCTTGCCAGTCGCTCAGCTTTCCTACAAAAAAAAAAAACTGACCACACCAGGCATGAGAGCACAGTGTGGTTAGTTCTCTAGCTGTGCTGGGAACTCAGCCTGCTCTCTTCCAATGATCAAACTTCTGATCACATGCCCCCCCCCCCCCCCCCTTGCACAGCCATTAACTGGGAACAACAGTGTGCTGCTGTTTCTCCTTCCCAAGCTCTTATGCAGCTGAGAACAGAGGGAATGTTATCACCTATAAAAACTATTTTTATTTATTTTTTGATCTGTAAACAAATGTTTTGCCTTTCATTTCTATTTCAGGCTGAATGGGTTGTTTTACAAGGTGAGGGTTTAAATATACAGTAATACCTCAGATTGCGAGTAAAGACGTTAACGAGCGTTTTGCAATATGAGCTATTATTTTTTTTAAATCCTGACTCGGTTTGCGAGTGTTGTCGCAAAACAAGCAGGATTTAAGCCTCTGTACAGTTCCGCATTTGGCCAGAGGTGTGGGGGCGCTGGTGACACTCCGAGCCGTTCGGATGCACTCTGAAACACCCGGAAATACTCTGTTACCGAGGGTTTCTGAGCGGTCTCCGAATATTTCCGAGTCTCCCTGGCGCCCCCCCACCTCTGGGCACATGCTGTACTGCATACAATAGAAGTCAATGTGGAACAAATTATCTTCATTTCCATTGACTTCTATGAGGAAACTCGCTTTGATATGCGAGTTCTTTGGATTGCAAGCATTCTCCTAGAACGGATTATGCTCGTAATCCAAGGTTCCGCTGTACTTTAGGAATATACACTTAAATGGCCATGGGCTCGCTCTCAAAGCTAGTGAGGTCAGCTCAGTCGGGCCCTATTTGCATCTGCAGGTTTTACTTGTGTTGCATTGAAAAAAAAAAAAAAATAGTCCTGTTCGCAGCATTTAGTGTGGTTTCCAACAAAATGTGTGTTATAATGGGAATCATGTAAACATGTACAATGTGTCACAACACAGTACACCTGCAATACACAAAAGACAGGTGTGACTTGAACAGGGTCAGACCTGATCTATAGACACAGGGAGAGGAACCATAAAGCAAGATAGATAGACAAATATACTGTATATAATTATATATATATATATATATATATATATATATATATATATATATATATATATATATATATATATATATAAAAACATGCACAGAAACCAGAGCGAGACACTAGCTTCTAATCTAGAACATACTCTCTGAAAATAATATATACAATGATGAATATACTTGAATATCTTAAAAAAAAAATAATAATTTAAAAATGCTGAACAATAATGTGTGTCAGAAAAGATCAGTTACAGGGCAGAGAAAGTACCTGAACATATGGTAGCATGCCGAGATGGAAAGGTTACTGCCATCAGCTGTCCAGTGCTCTGTGCCCTTTCTGTAATACTTTAGGATCCTCTAACAGATAAATATATAAAACTATAAAACCTAAAAAAAAAAAAAAACTGAGAAAACTTCTGTCCCTGCAATCCCAGCCCGTGGAAGCGAGTGTCCTACAGTGTGAGTGAGGGAAAGTCTTGAACGAGCATTACTGGTGGAAATAAAAACAAAAGGACGCGGGAGAGAGGAGTGGAGGTAGTAGAGAACAGTAAGCGCTCTGTCTCACCATACAGGGAGTGGTCGGACCAGCTGCAGTCAGTGGGAAAAACCGTTACCACGGCTGAGACTGGATTTATAAGTAAACGGATTCAAACTAAAAATGGAAAGGTTAAAAATAACCTGCGAATAAGAAAATATAAAACGTATACTTTGATCAATTGGTCAATAGATGCACAGTCATACAAACACATATTTAAAAGGGACACTGTATTTTTTTTTTCTCTTTTAGCCCTCATTTTAGCAAACTCTAGTCACACATAAACACCTATGCATTGCTAAACAGAATGTGTATTTGTACTATATATATTTTGGGGATCAGCCAAGTAGATGTGAACGCAAGCCAAGCCTATATATACACACACATATATATATACACATACATACATATATATATATATATATATATATATATATATATATATATATATATATATATATATATATATATATATATATATACATATACACACACACACACATATACATATACACACACACATACATATACATATACACACACACACATACATATACACACACACACACACACATATACATATACACACACACATATACATATACACACACACAAACACACATTGATGTGGAAATATTGAGCTTCATATTTTTATCAAGGGGCTTCAAGGGAACCATTGTGAGGACTTTCTAATCAAATTACAATATATATTATATATATATATATATATATATATATATATAGTTGTGTGTGTTTTTACAGTAAAATGATGTATGTAATATATTTTGTGATACTATGATGAGATATGGGCCCGGCTCACAAGACTTCGGTTTCTAAAAAGCTGTTTGATAACTTGGTTTATAGCGATAGCCATATCAGACTTTTTGGCCCCACTTTATCATGGGTCTTTGACATGCTAATTTCATAACTGCTTATGCTAGGATCAAAGTGGGTTGCTTACCTAACAACCATAAACATGGTAGACAGAGAGGCACGAAGAGAATCTAATGCTTATGTGAAGAGCATGATGGCCAACCAGGCTTCGAGTACAGCCAATCAGAATTTGATGCAACTCTGAACCAATGAAAACAGTCCATTTGTGCGATTGGTGGGGATGGGTAGAGAGGGAACATAAAAATCAAAGCTCCCATTGATGCGCTCTTAGCTCTGTGTGGCTCCCAGCAAGCATGTTAATGTAAGATCTGTGTATCCTATTTCCATTACTGTATTATTTAATTTCTTTTCTGTAACTTTTCCTGTCCTATAATTTGTCTTAATACATTAATAGCATTTGTATGTCCATTGTAACCATATATCATTTTTTGCATTAATTATCTTTGTAGACTGTAGACGAGTAATCGATTCCTCGTCGAAAAAAGTGTGGTGTATAAGTGTGGTGTATTAGTTAATATGTAAAGTTTAAAAAAAACATTTTTTCTTAAAAATCTATATGCAGTGGTAAATTTAAATAACCAACTATATGGTTGGGGAACAAAATATCTAATCCACTCTGAGAACAACAGAAGAGATACATATACTATTAGAGGCTGAATCTGTTACACATCATCAAACTCAGAGATGAACATTTTTTTTTACATACCTCTAAATGCCTGTTGCTAGGGGGTCCCTCGTAGTCTGCCTCCTGCTAGCCTCGGCTGGTGACATCACTTCCCCTCGGCGCAGGAAGGGCTCCCCAGTCATCTGGGACCTGTCGCGTGTCCCAGATGACTGTGCGGCCAATCACGGCGCGCAGCCCCGCTCGCGCATGCGCAGTGGGTGCCCGGCTGTGAAGCCACAGCCGGGTTCCCACAGTTGCAATGCTGGTGCCGCCGAGCGGATCGGGGGGAGAGCAGAGCTTCGATCCCCCGCATCGCTGGACCCTGGAACAGGTAAGTGTCCGATTATTAAAAGTCAGCAGCTGCAGTATTTGTAGCTGCTGACTTTTAATATTTTTTTTTTTTTTTGAGAGATACACCTCTTTAAAGAAAATAAAAAAAATAAAAAAGACCTAAAACACTGTTCTGCAGATTTTAATACTATATTATCGATGACAGACTCCCTTGTCATAGTTAGGTAGCTTGATGAAAAACAACCTACATGGCGGTCACTAATTTCACTCATTTAAATGCAAATCAATTTATAACTTATTTGAAATGCGTTTTTCTGGATATTTTTGTTGTTATTTTGTCTCTCACTTTTAAAATAAACCTACCATTAAAATTATTTACAAAATCAGCACGAGATCAAATACAGTGGAGGGAAAAAAAAGTATTTCTGCTGTTTACTTATAATTTTGCCTGAAATTCAGCTTTAAATGCATCAGATGTGCTAATGAGGGAAGATCTGTACATTGACTTGGTGTGAACACTAAGGTGCCATTATAAATAAAAGAACAAAAATCTATAGAGACATCTGCCCTAACAACTCATTAGTCTCAGCCTGACTGAGTCTGTGCAGGTAGGTTACCTTGGAGGGACTTTTGTGGTCCTCAGCTGAAGAAGAGGTAACTTGTTTGGCAGGCTCTGCTTCTTCCACTTGCTGAAGTTCAGCCTCTTCAACATCTTGTATGTCAGTAGAAGACTCATCCTCTACCACCCCCATCACTTCCTCCAGCTCAGCCTAAAACCACAAGAGACACCAAGATATATCTGCGAACATGTAACCTGTATAATGCTAACCAAAACAAAAAGTCAAACTCACCAGCAAATCGTCATCATCCTCTAGATCATCATCACCCCCCTCTTCCTCTGCATCCAGGTCTCTCATGCACACCTGTGCCATCTTCTCTATATGATCCATGGGAACTGGAGCTGTAGAGATATTTCAGTGATAAAGAACAGTCTTTCATAGTGACAGAACTGCCGTGCAAGTAAAGGACCGCTATAGCAAAACATATGATATTCTGTTAGTGTAACTAAAGTGTAACTAAAGGCAGAGATATCTGCCTCAGCTGCAGCGGTCCGATACCTGTATGGTTCCTCGACAAAATCTTCTCCCCAGCTTCTTCCAGGTGTCGGTCTACGGATGACAGTGTGAATAGAGTGTAAACTGAGCTGCCCATGCGTAGATCAGATCAGAGTACATTCTGCAGAGGACTGCAGGTAACTTTATTTATTCACAGAAGAGACATTGCATATCTCTTCTGCAATAAAGAGTTTGTCTAGTCACAATTACTTTTGACTTTAGTTTCGCTTTGACAGTTACAAGTGGACAGACAAACCATATAAATCTTCTCCCCAGCTTCTTCCAGGTGTCGGTCTACGGATGACAGTGTGAATAGAGTGCTAGATACACAGCTGTGAATACATGACTGGGGTAGGTGGAAATGGGCAGAAGGGGAAGGTAGTTCCACAAAGTTCACCAAGGGTTTGAGGGAAAGGCAATATCCATATGCTGCTGTTACCAGACCTATGTATTGGCCTGAATTAGCATCAGTGTAGGCGGCCAGCTGTCAGAGTAGAAGAGGGCTCTGTGTGCAGTGAGAGAGGAAGCGAGAGCGGCGCCACTCTGAGTGTAGCATAGTGTTAAATCTGGAAGTTTAAATATAAATCGTTCATTTGAGCAGGTAAAAACAGGCACATAGTGGTATGGTCATGAGGGTCCCTTCCGCACAGCTGGGCAGAGATCGGTCACCAATCCCAGCCGCTCCGGTGGCATCCGAGGCTCCGAGACTGAAGGAGTTCCACTGGACACACAGTCAATACGTCAGCTGTGACGGAGAGGGGGAACACGACAGCGATTGCGTTCGGATCGTGCATGCGTGCGCTGTCACGTGATAGAGTAGAAAAAGAGAGGAAATCCTCATAAAAACCAAACTAGGTAAATTCCACCAAGACCTTGATGACTACACATAAGATTTTCTCCTGTAAAAATAAAACTAGTCATTCCCTACCATCTTTCCTCACCATTAATCCTCTACAGATATTTAGGCCCCTTCCCCACATCTGGTCATCCAAACAAATCACCCAAAAACCAGAGACCTACCCATCCGCTCAGCCTTACCCCTTCCACATCTGGTCATCTAACCAGATTACCCAAACATGCGAGACCACCCTCCTCCAATACGATTGGACAGTCTAAATGAGTTCTATAACAGAACCATTTTTCCCCAAGACCCCTGTTGTTTAAAACACGTGTAGCACTGCAGTTTCCATCACCACTCCCTCCATTCCATGGAACACAATACCGCACTCATTCTTGTCCCACTCTCACCAGTTCCAGGTGGGCCACTCAACCCAGGGGCTAAATCAGTACTAGAACCCCCTGCTGGACACCAGTTCTCTCAGGCCTACATATCAGCTAATCCTCTTTCACTCAATACATCATTGCCAGACACCACCCATCCTAATGGGGTAACTTTTTTTTTTTTTTAGAGAAGGGCCCCCCTCTGCCCAATGCCCAAAAAAGAAAATTCCACAGAAGAGGCTACAGAGGGGGTAGAGGAAAAAACAAACAAACAGACACAAAAACAAAGTCTCGCAGACTGTCAAACTGTTTAACCCATCCTCATACACCCTAAGGCCCCTTTCACACCGGGGCGTTTATGCGGTACAGCGCTAAAAATAGCGCCTGTTCACCGCCTGAAAAAATACGGCCCCTTTAACTCCAGTGTGAAAGCCGGCGGGCTTTCACACTGGAGCGGTACGCTAGCAGGACGGCAAAAAAAGTCCTGCTAGCAGCATCTTTGGAGCGGTATAGGAGCGGTGTGTTCACCGCTCCTATACCGCTCCTTCCCATTGATTTGAATGGGAAACAGCGGTAAAACCGCGGCAATACCGCCGCAAAGCGCCGCTACGGCAGCGCTCTGCGGGGGTATTTAACCCTTTTTCGGCCGCTCGCGGGGGGTAAAACCGCAGTTAAAACGACGGTAAAGCAGCGCTAAATATAGCGCTGCTTTACCGTCACCGCGGCTCCCCGCCCCAGTGTGAAAGGGGCCTAAGTGATGCTGAAAAAAATATTACTTAGTCGTGGCCTTAAATTTGCTCCATCTAACCCACCCAACCCCTATATCCTTTTCAAAGATATTAATCGTTACATCAGGAATCTTAAGAGATTTTTCAGGTACAGGTCTTTAAAAACCAAACCAGGCCTAGTTCGGTGCCCACAGAGGCACTGGATACATCTATACTGAGTCCCACAGAATTTGACTTCAGCATAGACATTATAGATACTCACTTTATCAAGAAAATTCCCATTCCAATGATGATTTATCATTATTCACCCAGCATTTAGCCACTTCCCCCCATCACCTATTCCACTCTCAAACCCAAATCCATATTCTTCCACTAATGGTCCAAAGGTCCCTTTATAGAGACTCAGATTTTCTTAGGCTTTGCCAACAGCCACCCTCGTCCAAACACAAACACCTAGGTCACCTATCCAGAGAAGAGAATATTGCTCTTAAAAGTTTGATGGATAACCCCAACCTAGTCATCAAAACAGCAGACAAAGTGGTGGTATAGTCATTCTTAACAAACCTGACTTTATTGCAGAAGCACATAGGTGGAGGAGTCAGATACCAACCTACACCAAACTCTCAAAAGACCAGCTTCCTGTATTCAAAGTTGAGACAGAGCCGTTAATTAAGGATGCCCTTTCCAGTGGTAATAAACCAGAAGCTTACGTTATGTCGAGATTTTTACCGTAACCCTCATCTTTATCACATACCCAAGAGCCATAAAAATTCTAAAAATCCCTACTAACCTCTCATTGCAGCTATGGATAGCATCACTGCTGGCTTTTCAATGTACATTGACCAATTCTTGCAACCTCTGGTGCAGAATTTTCAGTCCTATATAAGTATTTATGTCTGGTATACATGCACACTCTGATATTACTTGTAGTCCCCCCCCCCCAACGATGATGTTTTTTTTAGGGTCCCTCTCCGTGCTGTCGAGCCAGGCTTGCAGCTGGTACCATAGATATGTAGCCTCCTTCACCATCTACGGTAAGTTATATCTTCATCACATGACAGTCCTTTCTGCTAATCCAGATCCCAGCCCATGACACCTTTAGGTCATCACACATATTCTTACCACCATATGTGTTTTCTATACACAGGTCACTATTTCCTGATCGCATACCCATGGCACCTATCATATTTAGACATATACCGATCATTACTCCTCGATCCCCACAAACCACCTTGGATTATCATGTTATAATACAATTAATCTACATATAAAACCCGCCCATCTTATGGTCTCTCCATCCCTATTCCTCATGTTTATCATCACATTAATTATTACCCCATGATCGACCAACATGAACATTGAGTCTGTACGAATTTTTTATACATTGATAGTTTATATAATTTTTTTTTAATTATATATTTTTTATCCTGGTTTAGCCATCTTTTTATTTCTCCATTCCTGTTTCATTACTCCCGTCCTTATGCTTCATCCCGAATATGTATATAACATTAGCCATTATTTGGTTTATTATTCGGTAATTTATGTGTCCACTAGATGGCTACCCACTTGTATGACCATACCTTTTCTGCTGTGTTCATCACTTCCTGTCATCTCCCCCCATCACCACAAGATAGTGGACTCTATAAATAGCATGCATGTTCCTGCAATACCCAGCTTGACAAAGGAGCATGCCTGTCCTTCCTATTGACAGTGCGCTGGCTCAGAAATAACGTTGCTACACTTCCGGTGACGTTGCGTTCCACGAGCGTCTCAGCCCTCCTCTCTGCATTATCATCATCCATAGAGTACACAGAGCCAGTGGACGGCTCCCTATGGGTACATGAGTGACACAGCCTGTTGGACAAGCGAGTCAGGAGATGCACCGATGCTGGACACCTTCTCCATGCTGATGTTTTGTAACCTCAATGTGAGTGTTTTTATTAATTTGTACAATAAAGTTTACAGTTCATACTTAGGTGCCTCTTTCTACACCTTTAATAAAACTATGTTACATGGGGGACTCAGAAAAAACAAAAATTCTGTGCTAATGCTAGAAACACACTGTATCATAGATATAATTTTTGATTTTTTTCTTTTGCAATGCAAACGAGAAGCAGATTACAGAGTGAAAAAAAAACACAAAGTGCAGAAGGCACACAGCTTAAAGATGCATGCCACTGCCAAAGTGCTGACCAATCAGAAGCCGTCTTCTTATTGTCAGCACTGCAAGGAAAGGAGCGAAAGCCATGGAGATTTCAAATCCCGGATCTGTAAATCGGCTTCTTGTTGACTGACAGCGGGGGATCAGCAATCTTATACAATGGGGGGGGGTCCAGTGGGTGGCTGGAACAGCTGGGAGGGAGCCATGGGAGAGACTTGAAGAGCCCTGCAGCCGCTCGTGTCTACAGTAGGATCAGGAAGATCAGGAGGATTCCTGCTCAAATCACATGCAATTCTTTGCCGTGCGTATGAGCCCATTCATTTTGTTCTGGGCTCAAATCGCTCAACACAAAAGTATTGGTTTCGGTATCGGGAGCATTTGCACGAGTAGGAGTGCTTGTGCAAGTACTCGGTATCTGTGCAACCCATACCGTTTCATATTCCAGTGTTGGACATGTAAAAGTAGTAGACCACATGCAGTTGGCAGAGTAATTAACCATCCCAATTAATTAAAAGGCATGGATGAGGAGGGGTGCGAGGACTCAGTTACACTTTAAAGCCAGTGAAGCTCTACTCACCTTTTCCTTTAGGTTTTGCCTTGGGTGCCACTTTCCCACCAGTAAGGGCAGCTAGCTCTGCCTCTAGGTCTCCATCATCTGCATCATCTGGGATTCCCATCATTATATCCTCCGGATTGAAGTCTACAAACAAGCCAAGCTACACACCGAAATAAAGAGAAGAAAACACTCAATCAAGAATTTAAACAACTAAAAGCACCTGGAACCAGTGGTATACCATCAGATCTATGAACTGTAATGACAGAGAATTCTAACAACTACCAACTTTTTTTTTTTTTTTTTTTATGTCATAATGTAGAGAATAAGATTTCCTTTCATTTGAGCCCAGTCTTGTCACACAGATTTACTCCAGCCCTGAGAAATCCTCATTTATTGTTCAGTTAGAAATATCTTGACAAAGTGCTGAAAACTTTGTCAAAAACGCCCCCTTGCTGTGAGTGACAGGTGATTTACATATCTCATGCACTAGCCTGAGACAGGCACGTCCTGTGTAATTGTAAAGTGAGAAATTCACCACTCCCCCACATAACTAATCCTGGTGAAGGAAAGGAATGTTATCTGTGATCAGGTGACCTCAGACACACACACTGCACTAGAACAATCATCAGATCACTGGATGTTCTACTCTGCCCAACTCTGACTACATACGTCTCCCCTATATTCTTCTTGCTGTTCACTCGAGAATAAATTTTCTTTCACTCTGGTCTGTGGATCTGTGGTCTGTGCCTGTCTCAGGCTAGTGCATGAGATATGTAAATCACCTGTCACTCACAGCAAGGGGGCATTTTTGACAAAGTTTTCAGCACTTTGTCAAGATATTTCTAACTGAACAATAAAAGAGGATTTCTCAGGGCTGGAGTAAATCTATGTGGCAAGACTGGGCTCAAATGAAAGGAAATCTAATTCTCTACATGACAAAAAAAAAAAAAAAATGTTTTTGGGTTTACATCAACTTTAACAGTAATCAGCTTTTAGAACAAACATAGGACAGAAACTAACCTATGTCAGAAAAACACAGAACATATTTATACACATATGCAGTTTCAGCTCTACAGATCCATTTGTGTGCCATGAAAGAAGCTGCCATCCTTTATACAAATATACAGATTCTATTGTTTGTCTTTACTGCTGTGGTAGATAAATAAGACTGCAAAATGGGGTAGACAAGGCTGGCCATATACATTAGGCTGGGTTCACACTATGTGCAGCGCGGCTCGCACCAGGGGGTCCAGTGCATCTTCGGTCACCATTTCAGGTCCGAATTTTTGGCTGAATTTGGACCTGAAACTGAGTCAAAGATGCACAGGACTCTTCTGCAGTGCGCTCAATGGCCGCTCCGGAGATGAGTGAACCGGCCCCATTGAGAGTTGATCACAATCTCCCGTCATGTGAATTAGATGCAGCGAAATTCGCATTCAATTCGCAATAGTGTGAACCCAGCTTTAAGATTATTCTTGTTCAGCCCTGAATGCCAAGAAAATAAAATCAGTGGATTCCCTTCTCCACGCTAGCATGGTTTGGGAGTTCTAGGCAGAATGTATTTGCAGCAGACTGCCGAAGGGAATGACTACACGTCTTTCAAAGCCTCCATGATTCAAGTAACTGAAATCCAATGACTGAAAGGGATGCGCCAGGGACAGGAATACTGGAGAGGAAAGATCTAGCTGATGCTGGATGTCGTCCAGCCTATAAATTATGCAGGATTTATCTGACTTGCTGCAGCTTCTAATGCACACTGTGACAAGCTCACAGTGTGCAGTGAAATCAGCATAAGCTATTTTAGTACAGGAGAGGATCCTGTACACCTCTGCAATACTGACGGTAAGGCTGGAGTTCAGCTTTAAATGCAGAAAAGAACATGCATAAAATGATTACATGGAAGTACTGATCCTGTTTCCCATATCAGCCAATTATACTACCCCCTTAGATTCCTGGTACAGTGTGAGAAGATGATTGTCAGAATGTGAATTTTCTGGTTAGTATTCTTCCTTCAGACGCTGGAATGTCTGACACTTCAAGCATCATATAGGTGACGCATGCATTACCTCTTTGGCTGCAGCTACTCCTTTGCCCTTGGCTGGGGCATTTTTCTTGCCAGGCCTTCTGCCCAGCATTGCGGCTCATGGAAGCTCTGCCCCCACGCAGGGTGTCTGTGACGTCTTACACCAGGGGTCCTGTGAAAAAAAAGAACAGGTCATTAGGAAGAGTTAACCACTTCAGCCCCGGACCAATTGGCAGCCAAAGGACCAGGCCCCTTTTTGCGAGTCGGCACTGCGTCGATTTAACTGACAATTGCGCGGTCGTGCGACATGGCTCCCAAACAAAATTGGCGCCCTTTTTTTCCCACAAATAGAGCTTTCTTTTGGTGGTATTTGATCGCCCCTGCGGTTTTTATTTTTTGCGCTATAAACAAAAATAAGTGACAATTTTGAAAACAATGCAATATTTTTTGCTTTTTGCTATAATAAAATATCCCCAAAAAATATATAAAAAAAACATTTTTTTTCCTCAGTTTAGGCCGATACGTATTCTTCTACATATTTTTGGTAAAAAAAAAAATTGCAATTAGCTATTATTGATTGGTTTGCGCAAAAGTTATAGCGTTTACAAAATAGGGGATAGTTTTATAGCATTTTTATTAATATTTTTTTTTTTACTAGTAAATGGCAGTGATCAGCGATTTTTATTGTGACTGCGACATTATGGCGGACACATCGGACATTTTTGACACATTTTTGGGACCATTGTCATTTATACAGCAATCAATGCTATTTAAATGCATTGATTCCTGTATAAATGACAGTTGTAGTGAAGGGGTTAACCACTAGGGGGAGGGGAGGGGTTATGGGCTGTGATGTGTGTGTTTTTTTTTACATTAGGGGGCAGGGCTGACGTCTAAAGTCATTGATCGGCTTTCCCGATGACCGGGGACAGCCGATCAATGACAGACAGTGTAGGAAGCATGGGGAGAGGTTTGTTTACACAGACCTCTCCCCGTTCTTCAGATCGCGACCCACGTGCAGGCAAATGCAAAATCACGTTTATATACGGGATTTTGCCTGCCCGTGCCATTCTGCACACGTATATGTACATGGGGCGGCGGGGAAGCGGTTAAAGTAAAAGGGAGAGGGATTCTCCTAGGGGGTTATCTGATGTGGGAAGGAGCCGCCGGGGGACCCCAGAAGTTGATGATGGGGTCAGAGGGCCGATGACAGTTCATCCTTAGTGATAAAGGGTGAAGCAGAGTTGACTGTAGGCACAATACCATACAGGCGCAGCGGCTCAGATTGCCCGGAAGCCTCTGGTCTTTCAGGAGATACAACACTAGGGATGCGACTAGGTTCACCAGGATCTACTGAAGACATCGGTGTCCCCTTCCCTGTAGTGTAGTGTACTGTTCCCTGTGGTGTTAGTCTCGCTCCTCTTTTTTGAAGACATTTACTAGCCACAAAAAGAGTACTTGGGTGTAGTATTAAAACACCTCAGAAGGAAGACCCTTTAACAGGGCTCGCCAAGCCCCTATGTAACAATCCTGCTAAGCACCTTTAGCCTGCCAAGCAACACATTAGTGTCTCATGTGACCCGGTTAAGGAAAATAAATTAACCGCTCCAAGTGTCTTTTCAGAGCCTGCTCTGTGTCCCACAGCTGCCTTCTGGAAGCACTGCATGCTTGGCCTACACAGCTTAAATAAGGCGAACGTATGACGCGAGTCCTCGTGCGCCCAGATAAAAAGACTACTGCGCATGTGCGGCGAAGCCATTCACCATGGCCGCCAAACAACTTCTAACTGAGCACAGCGACACTCTTGCGAAGGCACGTGCGCCCTGGTGAACCAAGGCTAAATGGCACATCATCGTGCGCCATCATACAGGTAAAAAAACAGCCAGACGAAGCAAAAACTCCCCCCGTATGGTCACCACACACAGGTGTCTAGCCTCTAGCTAGCTTGACTGATTGTTACAATCATTGGGACACCCCACAATAATAAAGGGGTTTCACTTACCCGTACAGGCCTGGAGCTCTGAGAGCTCAAACAAACCGTGCCATCCACCTTGCAGACACTGGTAAAAACTGAAGTACTTCCTGTGTGGGAAGGGTTATATAGGGGATCACTTCCTGTCTGAAGACGTTTGGTCTACCAGTGTCTAGTCATCTGGAGATTATTCATCATATTCATTAACTACTGGGTTATGCTCTGTGTCCCATGACGTATGAAAAATGCACCTTTTTTATTTTTTTAGGATAGGAAAACCTGTCAGCTTTTATTGCTGTCTGTACCCGGGTAAGGCCCATTTCAGACTTGTGCGACCTGAAAGCCGTGCGATTTTGCCACGAATTGAAGCAGTGCTTGTGTAAGCTTGAGGTCTATGGACCTCAAGTCACATCAAAGTCGGACCAAAGTAGTTCAGGGACTACTTTAAAGTCACACAGATATGAATGGTACTCATTGGAAATCATGGGGTACGACAAGTGTACAAGTGTAAAAGGGGCCTTGAGATTCACCCTCTCTATCTGTCCTGTTTACTAATATCATTGAAAGTTAAAGTAAAAGAAAAATCACAAATTTTGGGTTTCACCCAGAAAAGTAAGAGGGAAAATCTTCCAATGGGGACACTAGTTCTGGTGACTTGAGGGTCCCTAAGGAATTCCCTTAATTTGAAGGGATTTCCTCTCACTTCCTGTTGTGGCTATGGGAACGGAAGTGAAAGGAAATCTCTGCAATGGGACAAAGATGGCAAAAAAAAAAATAATTATCTGACAGGGGTTATAACCCTCCCTTACTTTATCCAAAATGAAATAAAAAAAATTTTGCATTCAGTTTTACTTTCAGGATATTTTCCTTCACTTCCAGCCCCATAACCAACACAGGAAGTGAGAGGAAATCCCTCCAAAGTGAGGGAAATTTCTGGTAGTCATCGGAATTAGTATCCCCATTGGAAAATTTTCCCTCTATTCTTATTCTGTGACCACTGAAAATTTGTAATTTTCTTTCACTTTCATCGATAACGGACAAATGGAGAGGGGGTGAATCTCGGCACTCTAGTCAAAGCTGAAAAAAAAAAAAAAAAAAGGTTTTACCTTGCAGGTTTCAGTTTTTGGATACAGACAGGAGTGCATATCTTGTGATGTCACATTCTCCTATCCAGCATTATTAATGGGGACAGTGGCGGCCCATCCATAGGGGGCGCACGGGCGCCCCCCCCCCTCCAGGCAGTCCCAAAACACACACACATATATATATATATTTTTTTTATTATAAACTGGCCCTTTAACAAAAAAAAAAAAAAGAATACAAAAAAAGGTCCTTAAGTGAACTGTGTTAGGACGCTGGACACAGTTCACTATGGGAAGCGACATGTCTATGCAAATCACAAGATTGAAGATGCGGCGCTTCATTTGCAGGCTTTTATCCTGCCTTGCGGCACTTTCCGAAGCGCCGCATAGTTTCCGCCCGGCGCTCGTAGTATCTATTAGTATGGCCGGGCGGTTTGATTGACATCTGAGTTAGATGTCACTTACTGTTTTCTCTCTCCCATTGCGCTCGAGAGAGAGAGAGAGAAAACCGGAAGTATGAGGAGCGGACTCCTCTTTTGCCGCTGCCAGTGGAAGGAGATACCGCAAGAAAGGAGAGGACAACACAGCAAGGTAAGTGCCGCTGTGCTCCCGCGGAGAAGAGGAGGGGGGTTTGATGGGACACAGGCTGCATGCAAGGACGGGCTCCACTGGGGGCACCTGATGCAAGGACGGGCTCCACTGGGGGCACCTGATGCAAGGACGGGCTCCGCTGGGGGCACCTGATGCAAGGACGGGCTCCGCTGGGGGCACCTGATGCAAGGACGGGCTCCACTGGGGGCACCTGATGCAAGGACGGGCTCCACTGGGGGCACCTGATGCAAGGACGGGCTCCACTGGGGCCCCCCCATCCTAAAACTTCACCAGCCACCACTGAATGGGGATGATTAGATCACTTTTGGTTATTGTGGGTTTCAAGCACTGGAAGTTGCACTGGAAGTTGCTCCTGCACTCAGCATTTGGCCTGGTAGGATTCAGGCCCAATCTTCTCTACAAAGGGGCTAGGTGCAAGAAGCCTGCCTCATTCATGTCTTGGCTTAGAGTGCAAGCATGGGAATACACTTTAGTGGCTCCTGCATCCAAACCTACGCTCAGGAATCCCTGAGTAAAGACTGTAAGGCAGACCTGGCCAAATTCCGACCCCCAGGGCCACATCTGGCCCTTTCGCTGTCCCTTGATACCTCCACTGTCAGCTTGTTCACTGAGAAAGCTGAGAGGCACGCTGCAGAGGTCCACGTGGAGAGCTGCAAGAGCAAGAAAGAAAAAGCCTGAGAAGCTGATCGGTAGAGCTAGGAGGCTCTGTTCTGGTGGGGGAGCAATGCCTATGACAGTGGTCTCCAAACTGCGGCCCTTTGCTTGCTTTTATCTGGCCCTTGAACCCAAGGGGTGAGTTTGACAAGCTGTGCCGCCAGTCTAACTCTGCAGCCCAAGTTAAAAATGCAGCGACTGCAGCATATGAACAGCCCCGTCTTGCTGTTATTTTACAGCTGGGAAGCAGTAAAACCGTGGCTCACCGCCCATTTTTGCCACCCCTGACCGCCCATCTGAAAGAGACCTATTTCATGAGCAGTTGTACCTATTATTCCTAGTGCCAGGTGTTTATTTCTTATATATTTACAAACTTACAGATCTTTCCAGGTCCAAAATTTATACCGAGCAGAATTAAGTACCGTTCGCCACAACAGTCCCAGTTTCTCATATGGCCCCTTGGAAAAATGAATTGCTCACCCCTTCTGTAAGACCACCTTTTCAAATCAGCATCTTCCCCTGAAGAGTAGGGAAGGGCTCAGGTGTGATCGGATTGTACCCGCCAGGAAGTCATCACTGCACACCGCCAATCATAGGCAGTGAGGCATTTCCCGGCCCACAGCTGCACATACACACGCTGCTTATGATTAGCGGTGTGCAGTGACGGCCTCCTGGCGGGTATGATCCAAATACTTTTATCTTCTCTGCGCATTCCCTGTCCTGATCAGGTTTCTCGGTTAGCGGCCATGGAGGAGAAGAGGGGAAAAGTCATATTGGCATAGAGCAATGGTTGCTTATCTATACTTGTTATTTACATTTAGTAAGAGGTTTACAAGGTGTGACACTTTAATCCAGGAATGCCCACAGCGTATCACTATGGTGGCGAGTCACACAGCCAGTCGCACTCAAGCGTGCTCTGACATGTTCTTAATTGCGAGTGAAACCTTAGCTCTCTTACAACAGGTTTATGGTTAACATTCCATGAAGAAATCAAGTGTGTTTGAACGGCAAAAGAGGGACGATGACGCAAGAATTGGGCAACCAAAAACGTAAAAAGGACAGATGCAAATGTGGAAAATAAAAAGGTTACGGGAATCTGTTCGGGAGGAAAACTGGCCTAAGTGGATTCTCCGCCATGACAACTCTCCTGCACGTGATGTGTTAAGGTGTTTGCAAGTTCTTGGCCCAGAAATCCATTCCGAAACTTCACCAATTACCTTATTCCCCCAACTTAGCACCTTGCGACTTTTGTTTCCAAAATCAAAAAATGCATTAAGGAGTTGTAAAGTCAGAAGGTTTTTCATCTTAATGCATTCTATGTTGGGCCGCAACTAACGATTATTTTCATAAATCGATTAGTTGGCCGATTATTGTTTCGATTAATCGATTAAAACCTTAAAAAAAAGTGTTGTGTATAATTTAGTTAATATGTAAAGTTTAAAAAAAAGGCAATCTATTCTTAAATACTGTATCTCTATGCAGTGGTAAATATAAGCAACCAACCATGGTTAGGGAGCAAAATATGTATATACGCTATTAGAGGAGATATACTGTATATACTATTAGAAGAGACATACTGTTTTTTGGCCAATTTGTTGTTGGGCAAATTAAAAAACACAAATTGCTGCAAAAACGTATTACATGCTTTTCTGCAGCTTCTCCATTGAAGTATATTGAACCAAAAAAAGCACTGTTTTGCATTAAAAGAAAAGTCCCTGACCCTTTCCAAAAATACGCAGCGGCTGAAAAAAAGCGTAGATGTGAATGTGCCCCATAGGAAACCATGTTAAATGAACTGTAATGCGTTTCTGCAAAAAGCACCAAAAAACACATAGCTGTAAACCATGTCTAAGACGTTTAGTAACATAATGGGGTTAAAAAAACTAAAATGAGCCCTTTATAGTACAAAAAAAAGCAGATAATCGCTACTGTAAGGGGTTCATTTTTTTTTTACTGTAGAACTGTGAAAGCAATATTTACAGTAGCGATTTTCTCTTTTTGTACTACAAAGGGCTCATTTTCGTTTTTTTTTTAACCCCATTATGTTACTGGGCGATTAATCGATTATAAAAATAGTAATCGATTAGTTGTTTCAGCCCTAATTCTATGCATTAAGATAAAAAGCTTTCAGTGCGCAGCAGCCCCCCTAACCCTTACCGGAGGCCCATCTCTGTCCACAAGTGTCTCAGTTGTCCTGATTGGCTGAGACAGCAGCGGTGCCATTGGATCCCAACTGCTGTCAAAGTCAGTTAGCCAATCAGGAGAGAGAGGGGGTGGGGCCAGTACTGCAGCTCCGTGTCTAAATGGACACAGGGAGCTGCAGCTCAGCTTGGGTGCCACCATAGCAAGCTGCTTGCTGTGGGGGCACTCAACAGGAGGGGGCGGCCAGGAGCACAGAAGAGGGACCCGAGAAGAGGAGGATCCAATCTGCTCTGTGCAAATCCACTACACAGAGCAGGTAAGTATAACATGTTTGTTATTTTTAAAGAAAAAAAGAAAAAAAAAACACAAGACTTTACAATCACTTCGATTTGATGACCAGTGCAGCGTTCTGAAAAACAAATTCCAGGAATGTTTCTGGCAGTGGCACAGCCCTCTAGAAAAGTGCCTCAATTCGCAAGGGGACTACTTTGAAGGTAACAGCAGCTGTAGTGTATAGGTAAGCCAACGTTTTTTTACAGTCCATTCCGGGAATTAAATCGTCACGCCTCGTACATGACTTAGGTAGAACTGTACAGTAGAACTATAGGCAAAACCTTTTTCATTTTGGATAGAGTAAGACCCCTTTCACACTGAGGCAGTTTTCAGGCATTTTAGCGCTAAAAATAGCGCCTGTAAAGCACCTAAAAACTGCCTCCTATGCCACCCCAGTGTGAAAACCTGAGTGCTTTCACACTGGGGCGGTGCGCTTGGGGGACAAAAAGTCCTGCAAGCAACATCTTTGGGGTGGTTTGGGAGCGTTGTATACTGACTATTGAAATGAATGGGCAGCACTTAGGAAGCGCCTGAAAATCGCTTAGAAAGCACCACAACATGGGCGCTTTTAACCCTTTCTTAAAGGATCACTAAAGATAATTATTTTATTTTTTTAAATAACAAACATGTTATACTTACCTCCACTGTGCAGCTCGATTTGCACAGAGTGGCCCCTCGGCGGCTGTCTCAGCTCCCCCCCCGCAAGGACTCAACACCTTCATGCCAGCTCTCGCGCATGGTGAGGAGTGCTTGCAGGCGCGCTCCCGTGATACAGCCGGCGGCCATAGACTCTGTTTCACTCGGCCCCGCCCTGGCGCGCCGCATCATTGGATGTGATTGACAGCAGCATGAGCCAATGGCTGCACTGCTTTCAATCCATCCACTGTAACCAATCAATAGCCAGGCTGAGTGGCGAAGAGGAAGTCGGGGGCGAGCGTGGGACTTTCGAGGGGTCAGGTAAGTAAAACGGGGGGGGGGGGGGGGCGGTATTGTTGGATGTTTTTTCACCTTAATGCATATAATGCATAAAGGTGAAAAAACTTTTACCTTTACAACCCCTTCTTGGCGGTTAAAAGTGCCCCGCTAGCGGCAGAAAAATGCTGCTTAAACAGAGGGAAAACGCCACTAAAACAAGTGTGAAAGTAGCCTAAGGGAGGGTTGGTAGCCCTGTAAGGTTTATTTTTGCCATCTTTGTCCCATTGGGGAGATTTACCCTCACTTTCTGTCCCAAAGTCAAACTCTTGGGGACCCCCAGGTCACCAGATTTAGTGTCCCCATTTGGAATATTTCCCCTCCATTACTTTTCTGGGGACAACACAAAATGTGTGATTTTCTTTTACTTTCAGTTCCAATAATAAATGGTAAACAGGACAAATAGAGAGAGGGAGGCTCTCCCTAACCGGGACACAGACCATAATAAAAACTGACAGGTATTCTAATCCATCTCCTCTCTATCCAGAACTAAAAAAAAAAAGTAGTAATACTTTATTGATCTAAAGCAGTCCCCAATCCCCAGGCCATAGACCCTTACATGACCTGTTGATAAGTGGGCCGCACAGCAGGAGGTGAGCAGCTATCAGGGTTCAGACAAGGCTATCACAGACCTACAGTCACCTCTCACCTCCTGCTGTGTGGCAATGCCAATGTCTCTCTCTCGCCGCAGATACAGCAGTCTTCTCATTTTAACAAGCGGTAATCACCCACTTATTATGATAAGTTGGGGAGCTCCCACCCTCCATTCAGATCTGCAGCTCCCCCTGCCGCCTGCCCTAATAGGATGACAAGGTTGGCGGGGTGGGAGAGGACACACAGGCTGAATCCTGCCTCTGCCCTTGTCAAAGGTAGGACTGGGGAGGCAGAGAGTGAAAGTGGGCACTGTGATTAGAGAGAAGGGGGGGGGGGGGGCTGTGATATAATGGAGACTGCACTGTAACCATAACAGTGCCCCCTTACAGTGCAGTCCCGTCTGTTACATTCACTAAAAGGGACTGCACTGTAAAGGGGCACTATGTAAAAGGGGGACTGTGTTGTAAAGGGGGTTCTGGTGTGAAGGGACCCTGTGAATATCCCATCACACAGCACCCCCCGGTCCCTGGAAAAATTGTCTCTCGACGACACCGGTCCCTGGTGCAAAAAAGGTTGGGGACCGCTGATCTATTTTCATAAAACAGTCACAAACCTCCGTTTAATAACATGTGACAGAGGAGAAACAGGAAATCTGAAAGTAGGTCACATGGACATTTAATCCAGTGCAATTTATTCAGGACACAAATACAAAATATGAGGCGGGGGCTGAATCATGAAAAGATGAGTGCATGAAACTGAAGGAAAACAGCTGCTAAAAGAAATAATCTGGTTGGTTGCTGTAAGCAATCGTTCCAGTCTTTTTTTGTTTTTTTTTATTCTAAATTTCCAAAAAGAAATATAGAATAACAAACATAGCTTCACAGAAAATGAGTAGATACAGCGGGTACAAAGATAAATATAGACAAGATGGGCATAGTACTGTACACAAATATAATAACATACTGCAAGAAAAACCTGTGATCATCCAAAAACAGCTGTGCATAATGTAAAAATGACAGCGAGAGTATTTTAAAAGAAAAAGTAGAACCAGAAGTAAACAGAATGAAAAAGAAGAGCAGATGAAGAAAGAAAGAGTATGCAGCCAACAAATTTCAAAAAGACAATCATATGTTCAAAAGTAAAGGCTAATCAGCATTGCAAAACAGGAGGTTAGAAACCTAAAATCATAATATACTGAGTCTAAGATTCCGACGGAATTCCGCTCAAGCTTGTCTTGCATACACACGGTCACACAAAATTTCTCTGAACTTCCGACCACCAAAAACGCGGTGACATACAACACTACGAAGAACCGAGAAAATAAAGGTTCAATGCTTCCGAGAATGTGTCGAATTGTTTCCGAGCATGCATGATTTTTTGCGCGTCCGAATTGCATACAGACGATCGCATTTTCAGATAGGAACCTTTCCCTAGCGAAAAATAGAGAACATGCTCTCAATTTTTTGCTGGCTGGAATTCCTCTAGCAAAAGACCGATGGATCATACACACAGTCGCATTTTCCGACAAAATTCTCTCAGAGTTTTGCTGGCGGCATTTCCGATCGTGTGTATATGGCATTAGGCCTTGTACGCATGATCGGATTGTTGGCCAACAGAGCGTCGGACTTTTGTCCGAAGGGCGTGTGCCAGGAACTTGTCTTGCATACAAACGGCACACAATTGTCGGCCAACAAACAACAAAATCCGACCGTTAGTACGCTCCAGACAATTGTTGTCCAACTTTCCGCCAACAAATGTTGGATGGCAGGCTAGTCAATTTTTGGTGTACAACGGTCTGTTGTCAGATTTTCCCATCGTCTGTACACAAGTCCATCACACAAAAGTTGAAAGTACAATTACGCATGCTCAGAATCAATTCTCACCAAACACGACATTAGCAGAAGGTGCCCAAAGGGTGGTGCTCAAGAGCTGAAAATTCCTCGTAGTACGTCACTACGTTCGTGTTTGTTGGCCGACAATTGTGTGTCGTTTGTATGCAAGACTAGGTCCTGGCACACGCCCTTTGGACAAAAGTCTGACGTTCTGTTGGCCAACAATCCGATCGTGTGTACCAGGCTTTAAACTCGAACTAACAGGCCCAAATCTTACAGTGCAGAGTAATTGATCCCCTGGCATTGTGTGTATGCTGCTCCAAAAGGCATAAATCATCAACCTTGCAAAGCCATTGGAATTGTGACGGGAGGGCTCGCCCACACTCCACAGGCATAAACTCTGATATTATACATCAATTGCCTCCTCTAGGAAAACACCACTGCGCTCCTTCCAGCAACATTGGGAGCGGGAATTGGCAGTGCAATTGACACCAGAAGACTGGCAGATTATGCTTCAAAGTGTTCTAGAAATGTCACTACTTTGAAAAATGCATATAACGTAGAGCTGCACAATTAATCGTCAAGAATCGTTATCGCAATCTTGACTAAAGTGTTTCACAATTCTTTCAATGCAAAGAATTCTCTCTTCTCTTCTGAAGCCACAACCATCAGAAGAAAGGAAGAGAAAAAACTGGGCAGTCTGCTAAGAATCAAAACATTCTTTATCAGTTGAACATAAGTATAAATATTGTAACACTTTGTCAGTGGAATAGACTGTGTGCAAGTGAAAAAAAAACACTAAACTGACATTTGTTGATTTCAAGTTAAAATAAATAATTTTTTTTGCTAGAAAAAATTACTTGGAACCCCCAAACATCCATCTATCTATCTATCTATCTATCTATATATATGTTTTTTTTTTTTTTTGTAGACACCCTAGAGAATAAAATGGTGGTTGTTGCAATATTTTATGTCACACTGTATTTGCGCAGCGGTCTTTCAAATACAATTTTTTTGAAAAAATTACTTTAATAAAAAAAATTATTAAAAAATAAATATCCAGTAAAGTTAGCCCATTTTTTTTTGTATAGTGTGTAAGATTTTAGGTTGCGAGAATCGTAAGAGAATCATGAGCTTTTTATCCTAAGCACAAAAACCATGATTCTCATTTTAGCCAGAACCGTGCAGCTCTAATATAAGGTCATATACGCTGGTATTATACTCCAGCTCGGTTGGTCTGCATAATTCCCCAATTTCCATTCACTTGTTTCCGTTGATGCACCCAGCCAGGGACAATGGCTCATATATGGTGGCACTGCCCTAGGACGACTAGACTTTGGATCCGGGTTCACACACTATTGTGTACATCGTTGCACTCAGATATTAAGAGGAACCCCTGCGAAGCCCTTCTTTTTAACCCATCATTATTACGGGCTGAACGCAAACTGGCAACGCATCTTTTTCTCGCAACTATGCTCACTATAGCGAGGGCCTGGAAAACTCCTACTCTCAGCTTCGAAGCAGTTAAAAATTGCATGAACAATGTTATGATCAATGAGAAATTAACATCTATACTGTCTGACTCTCACGACCAATTTTTGCGTGTTTGGCAACCCTGGATCTCCTATGCTCATTCTTCTAGTTTTTGACCATACATTACTGACATTATGACTTTATCGGGTGCGTTGTCCTCCGAGACCACTCTTACCTTTTCTTCTTCTTTAACCTTCCTAACTTTCTTCTCTTTTTTTCTCTGTTCCCTTAACACCCTCCTACATGTATCGGGAGATATTCTTCATCCTATATTCTCCTGTATAACTCAGTTAACTGCCATTCCTCTGATTGAATGAGCGCACCGTAGATCGTAGGTGTTCCCCGTGGCCTCTTAGATCCGGCCTCCCTCATTCTTCTTTTGGTTTTTGTTACTGCCGATATCTATGCTCTGTTATGCCCCGTACACACGGTCAAAAATTCCGACAACAAGATTTTTTACGCCGTTCGGAACGTGATGACATTCGTTAGTTACGTCAGAACTACGTAGAGGCTTTTAGCCAATAGCTTTGGTCTCGTAATTTGATCTGAGCATGCGTGGTACTTTGTCCGATCGGAAATTCTCCACACACGATCGGAAAAAGACCAATCGGATTTTGTTTTAGATCCTGCTCTCAAATTTTTTCTGTCAGAATTTCTGACGGAAAAAGTCAGATAGAGCCCATACACGGACGGATTTTCTGACAATATAATCCGATCGGACCTTTTCCGTCGGAATTTCCGACCGTGTGTACGGGGCATTAGAAACACTTGAATATCGCACACATTCTATGGATTGGTCTACATCTTCCTCACTGTAACTGTAACTGTCATTTATCTAATGTATCCCAGAAGTAACTTCTGAATTATGCTATGCACTCTGGATGATGGTTATGGTCCGTTGGCTCTGTAAGCTTTTCTTTTTTTGTATTCTGTTAATAAAAACCTTTGTAAAAGGAATAGTAAAGGAACAGGTCTCTGTCCATGGAAAGTAGGAATATAGGATTTAGCTGCATTCAGCAAATGGGGGGGGGGGGGGGGGGGGGTTACTGACCTCTTATATCGGCCTATCGGTTTTGTTGTACAATCGTTCTAGTCTTACTGCAGTACTGATAAATCAGTCCAATGGTTACAAAGCATGGAACCGTATAACAGTGCAGAGAGCAGGCATCAGCAATCTCAGTGCACCAGCTCCACAAACATGACAGTTCAGCGAAGAATCTTTGCAACTAAGGAAGACATAGGGGGAGATGGTGGTTCTGTTTACAGGAAATCATGGATGCTGCCATGGTGAACTATTCCTTTTACAAACACTAGAACCAAGTGGACATACCGACCCGCCAGCTTTAACACTAAACAGTTTATTAACCGCTTGCCGACCGCATAGCCTAGATATAGTGCAGCAAGGCGGATCATCTACACCAGATCACGTACCTAGTATACGTGACCTGACACTTCCAGGTACGGGGGCACGCGTGGCCGTGCTGTGATTAAACACAGCAGATGTTGATCACCGGGTGCCGGTGTTCTGTCGAGGAGTGCCCCCCATCGGACAGTGACCGGGCTGAAGAGCGCATGCGCACTACATAACAGCTGATGTCACGGCGTGACGGCGCACAATAGCCGACAGAATTATTAATTTCTCTCAGATTGTGCTCCGCACTTCCCCGCGCTCCCGTGGCAAGTTCATGTTCATGATGGGTGGATTTATACATGTTGTGGGCGGAATTAGATAGCCAGTGCAGCAAAAAAAAAAAAATTGTGATGGGCGTATTGGTACATTTCTTGATTTTTACACTTCTTGTGGGCGGATTTATGGGAACTTTGGGGTGGCCCATCATGGACATTAACTCGCCACGGGAGCGCGGGGCACAATCTGAACGAAAATAAAAATTCTGTGGGCTATTGTGCGCCTGCGCTGTCTCGCCGTGACAACAGCTGATGTTAAAATCAGCCATTGTGCTGTTACGTAGTGCGCATGCGCTCTTCAGCACCGGGCACTATCCAATGGGGGGCACTTCTCGACAGAACACCGGCCAATAGATTACTGCCGGCACCCAGCAATTGTCATGAATTTACACAGGACAGAGCCCTGCCAATGTAAACAAGGTAGAGCCCTGTCCTGTCAGCTGGGAAGTAATAGATTTTCTTTACCCCAAATAAAATTGATTAAGTTCCCTAGTAAATGGACCTCCCACTGTACACCAAAACATGGGCTAGGCACACATTTAACCCTTTGATTGTCCCCGATGTTTAACCCCTTCCCAGCCAGTGTCATTAGTTTAGCGGCAGTGCATATTTTTAGCACTGGTCACTGGTCCCCAAAAAGTGGCAGTTAGTGTCCGAACGGCCCACCACAATATCTCAGTCCTGCTATAAGTCGCTGATCACCACCATTACTAGTAAAAAATAAATAAATAAAAATGGCAGTATATATCCCACAGTTTGTAGATGCTACAAACCAATTAATATACGCTTTTGGGGATTTTTTATTTTATTTTTTTTTTACCAAAAATATGTAGCAGAATATATATTGGCCTAAATTTATCAAGAAATGAAATTTTTCCCCCAAAAAAATTTTTTATTGGCTATATTTTATAGCAGAAAGTAAAAAATATTATTTTTTTTTTTTTTTTAATTGTTGGATTTTATTGTTTATAGCGCCAAAAATAATAATGAGGTGATCAAATACCACCAAAAGAAAGCTCTATTTGTGGGAAAAAAAGGACATAAAATTTGGGTAGAGTGTCGCACGACCATGCAATTGTCAGTTAAAGTAACGCAGTGCCTTGTCGCAAAAAATGGCCTGGTCATGAAGGGAGTAAATCTTCCGGAGATCAAGTGGTTAAAGAAAAAATAAACGGGCAGACTCGATGGACCACTTTGTCATTTTTCTGCCGTCACTTTTCTATGAAAACATGGAAATAAGTCTAAAGGGAATACAAAATACTAATATGCTGAATTTGAAATTTACAGCTAATCTAATTGGTAAATACTAATACTCTATGGGAAAACAATCACACAAACACATCCATCTGCTCTTTAAACTCTAGTGCCAGTCCCCCAAAAAAACAGCCTGATTGGACAACAGTCATCACATATCTGTCTAGTTTTAGGCCCCTTTCACACTGGGGCGGTTTTCAGGCGGTACAGCGCTAAAAATAGCGCCTGTACACCGCCTGAAAAAAACTGCCCCATTCACTCCAGTGTGAAAGCCGGCGGGCTTTCACATTGGAGCGGTGCGCTAGCAGGACGGTAAAAAAAAAGTCCTGCTAGCAGCATCTTCGGAGCGGTATAGTGAATACACCGCTCCTACCCATTGATTTCAATGGGACACTGCGGCAATACCGGCGCAAAACGCCGATACGGCGGCGCTTAGCGGGTGATTTTAACCCTTTTTCGGCCGCTCACGGGGGTAAAACTGCCCCCGCGAGCGGCCAAATACCGCGGCTAAAACGACAGTAAAGCAGCGCTAAATATACAATAATATTTACCGTCGCCCGCGGCTCCCGCCCCAGTGTGAAAGGGGCCTTACCGATTTGAAAAAGGTTCCTGCACTATTTTTGGTGATTTCATGTGCGACTTGCATGGACATCTGACATGAGACTGAGATGTCAGCAAGCCGCTCTTGAAAATCGCACTGACCGGTGGCATTGAAATTGCACTGAAGTAGCCCGATTTTAAAGCCGCATTTTGTGTAAACAGGGGCTTAGGCAGGCCATAGATGGAAAGAAAGAAAATTGCTGGATTCCCCCATCAACACAGTCAGTGTTAATGGGGAATCCCTCCTGCAGCACTGATCACGGTTAGTGGCTATAGCCAGCGGCACTAATCATTCAGGAAAAACCTGACAGGCTGGTTGTACACTAGTCAATCAATCGATAGATCCATCCATACATCGATCGAAATTTGGTCGGTCCCTGCTGAACCGGACGTATTTAGATCCACGTATGGCCGGTTTTAGTGACTGTACCCCTTGTTTTTTCTCTCTCTCTTATGCTGGCCATACACTATACGGAAAATCAGCCGAACCCATTTTCGAAAAACGAACATTCGGCAGTGAGAGCATCATGTAATGACCGATAAATCATTCAGTGGACATATACTAATCAATTTTTTGTTCTTATTTTTACATATACCAAGTGCAAACAGTTTGGACGGGAAACACATTAACCTTTCAATTTATCGTGCGGCAGAAAATTTCCAAACTTGTCCTTCGTAGTTTCAGCTCAGAAACGTCCCACGATTATCGATTTTGTGTCCATTAACTGTCCGAAAAACGAACAAACTAGCCAAAGAACGGAATTTTGGACGATTTTTCGTATAGTGTATGGCCAGCATCAGTTGTTTTGTAAACTTCATTGTGCTGTAAACTGTGCAAAGTTTGTAATCCTTACACAAACTAAACGAGGCACTGCTATCTTGGATAAATAATTCTGTTTGGTTATGTTATCAATTCCCCACGTTATAAAAAAAAAAAAAAAAAAAAAAAAAAAAAAAAAAACACTTAAAGTGGTTGTAAACCCTTACAAACCACTTTGACCTACAGGTAAGCCTAGATTAAGGCTTACCTGTAGGTCCAATAAATATCTCCTAAACCTACATGGTTAAGGAGACATTTAGAAAAGAAAAGGCACTGCTATCTACAACGCATGCGCCGTAGACAGCGAGGAGCACTGAGCATGCCGGAGATCGCGGTGATATGCCGCTCTCGTGCGCATGCGCGGGAGTGACGTCATCGCGACTCCAGCGAATGACAGCGCTGGAGCAGAGAGACCCGGAAGTCACTCCGGGAGTGATGGCGGCGGTGGAGGACGTAGACGAGGCTCGCTTCGGGGGCTTCGTTCACAGGTAAGTTATTCATAATGAACTAGTATGCTATGCATACTAGCTCATTATGCCTTTGCCTTGCAGGCTCCATTTTTTTTTTTTTCCCCGAGGAGGCTTTACTTCCTCTTTAAGGAGCGGGCCTCTTTCTGAGATTTGTTGTTTACTTTATTTGTTGTTAGGTTTATGTTGCTAGAAAATTACTCACAACCAGTGTTGGTCATCTTACTTTAAAAAAGTAATTAGTTACATTACAAATTGTAAACAGGAAAAACTGCGCTAACCCAATGGGATAGGAGGAGAGGGATAAGGGGGAGGAACAAAATTAAAATGTGGGTAACACAATAAAAAGTAATAAATAAAACGTATAATATCTAACCCGGCTGCAGAATAGTGGGATAAACACAGTACAGTATAGAAAAGAAAAAACTGCGCCAGGTAAATTAACTAAATGCCTATAAAGTAATCAAAACAATCCAACTAAAAAAACTGCTGGTACATGACCAGTAGGTAAAAAAATATGAAGATGTATATGCACACAAATTCGAATACAGACAATAAAATCTGGAGGTAATAATAATGAATAACTGAGTGGTTAGCAATGGCAACATGTGACAAGAAAGTCCTATATTGTAATCACACACTGGACCATGTGTGAATCAACCTGTAAAAAAATATATATATAAAACAGTTCAAGAGTTGAATGCCGTCCTAGGATATGGCTTCCTATTCCTAGGGACCAGGCACTCCAGGTTAAATTTCTTATCACACCGCTGTGCTCCACACCACACGAAAGTGCCGCCACCAGTATAAAATCTCCTTACCAGATGGTAGGCAAAATAAAGCCAATCAAACTGAGCCCATACAGGAATCCTGACTTCCAAAGGGGGACGGACGTCAGACAAACGATCTCCCAGCGTCTGCCACTCACAGTGGACACAAGACCTCAGACCAGACCCAGTGTGGAAATCAAATCCGGAGAGTAGCACTCAGCGGTGCATCCAAATGTGGCCAGAGGAGAAAGAAGGCAGACCATAGCATAATATAGTTTTAAAACATCTATTGAGTATTTTATTGATAAAAAGTACTCACATTTGAATAAAATAAAAAGCGCATAAGAAAACTCCAATGGAGTAAGCACAGGACGCCGGCCGGCATATACAAAAAACGAACCCTTCCTCCTTCCAGAGACGCTGAACGCGATGACGTCACTGCACGCCTTCCCAGAAGCTTTTCGTCATACAAGACATTATCAATGGGGATAGGGCCGTGCAGTGAGTCGTATCATTAAATAGGGCAACGCCTCGTTGTGGGAGGTAAGGGAGCGGAGAAAACTCCATCTTGACTCAGGGAAAGGATGCCCTTAAGTGTCAGATTTATAAGGGAAAGTGTGTTAATATCCTAGTCACAACTGGGAGAAACACTCGCTCAGTTGTATACTATGAGAGACAGGAACTATAGGGACATAAATTGTGAGATATAAATATAGTATTACAATTATATGTTACCCGTGAGAGTGTGTGTTTGGGCATATAATGTAAACTGTGAGAAAAATATATATCCATTAGTGAATATTTGTAACTGTTAGGTTACATAGTAAACCAGTATAAAATAAAGGAGAGTGTATTGTGACTTTATCTCCAAGTATTTAGCGAATATAGTGAAATATCGAAAATGAAATAAAAAAGTGAAATAAAAATTCTCTCCAATACACAAGAAACCAAACTAAAAACGTGGAGAACATCTATGCAACAAAGGTGATTGGAAATATACCCCATCATCTATTAACTAGATGCGGGAAAATATATCCTAGTAACTACAACCATAAATGAAGTATGTGTAATAGCATGATAATATATTTGATTGTAAATATCTTATTTTCCAAAAATTAGGTGTGGGTACAACGAAAGGGGGTGAGAGTTTAGAATAATAATAGACCCATCTCTACCTCCCGAAACTTCCCCAGAATCGGAAGGAGGAAGAGTCCGTAATTAACAAACATATCCCTTATATGCATATAGTCAAATGGCACCATATCTCGGGGGTCCAAGTCTCATGACATAAATGCTAGTAGTTAATAAAATAGGGCCAATCCTTATACAGCACCAGGATGTATAGGTTGGGAAAGAAGGGGGGGGGGGGGGGAACCCCAAATCTTATATTGAGAAATTATGGTGCGAGCAAACTTCTCTAGATGGTGGGAAAGGGGAAATTTGAGAATACAAACATTGTTCATACTCACATGGAGTTTGTATTTATTGATGAAACCAATCCATAGAGAAAGAAAAAAGGCGAAGACAGGGGGGAAGCATGATCTTAGTCCCCGAACTAAGGTGGCCATGACAGACAAAATTACATCTGTTCAAAGAATGGTAGATTTGAACAGTGTTTACATTATCTTATTTTGAATATGTCGTTAAAACATACAGGTATCTTATGAATCAATTATGCATTGTTAATAAAGGCATTAACATCTGTCTCAATATTCATTCCGTAAGGGACATAAGTTTTTAATCGGTGAATCCAGGCCATCTCCAATTTCGAGATTTCCCTGACCAAAAGGTCACCTCTCCAGTTAGGCTTGTGTTTATCAATGCCCAGAAAGAGTGTATTGGAAGGATCCCTATTATGTACTAAACGGTAATGATTTTCTTTCTCTATGGATTGGTTTCATCAATAAATACAAACTCCATGTGAGTATGAACAATGTTTGTATTCTCAAATTTCCCCTTTCCCACCATCTAGAGAAGTTTGCTTGCACCATAATTTCTCAATATAAGATTTGGGGTTCCCACCCCCCCCTTCTTTCCCAACCTATACATCCTGGTGCTGTATAAGGATTGGCCCTATTTTATTAACTACTAGCATTTATGTCATGAGACTTGGACCCCCGAGATATGGTGCCATTTGACTATATGCATATAAGGGATATGTTTGTTAATTACGGACTCTTCCTCCTTCCGATTCTGGGGAAGTTTCGGGAGGTAGAGATGGGTCTATTATTATTCTAAACTCTCACCCCCTTTCGTTGTACCCACACCTAATTTTTGGAAAATAAGATATTTACAATCAAATATATTATCATGCTATTACACATACTTCATTTATGGTTGTAGTTACTAGGATATATTTTCCCGCATCTAGTTAATAGATGATGGGGTATATTTCCAATCACCTTTGTTGCATAGATGTTCTCCACGTTTTTAGTTTGGTTTCTTGTGTATTGGAGAGAATTTTTATTTCACTTTTTTATTTCATTTTCGATATTTCACTATATTCGCTAAATACTTGGAGATAAAGTCACAATACACTCTCCTTTATTTTATACTGGTTTACTATGTAACCTAACAGTTACAAATATTCACTAATGGATATATATTTTTCTCACAGTTTACATTATATGCCCAAACACACACTCTCACGGGTAACATATAATTGTAATACTATATTTATATCTCACAATTTATGTCCCTATAGTTCCTGTCTCTCATAGTATACAACTGAGCGAGTGTTTCTCCCAGTTGTGACTAGGATATTAACACACTTTCCCTTATAAATCTGACACTTAAGGGCATCCTTTCCCTGAGTCAAGATGGAGTTTTCTCCGCTCCCTTACCTCCCACAACGAGGCGTTGCCCTATTTAATGATACGACTCACTGCACGGCCCTATCCCCATTGATAATGTCTTGTATGACGAAAAGCTTCTGGGAAGGCGTGCAGTGACGTCATCGCGTTCAGCGTCTCTGGAAGGAGGAAGGGTTCGTTTTTTGTATATGCCGGCCGGCGTCCTGTGCTTACTCCATTGGAGTTTTCTTATGCGCTTTTTATTTTATTCAAATGTGAGTACTTTTTATCAATAAAATACTCAATAGATGTTTTAAAACTATATTATGCTATGGTCTGCCTTCTTTCTCCTCTGGCCACATTTGGATGCACCGCTGAGTGCTACTCTCCGGATTTGATTTCCACACTGGGTCTGGTCTGAGGTCTTGTGTCCACTGTGAGTGGCAGACGCTGGGAGATCGTTTGTCTGACGTCCGTCCCCCTTTGGAAGTCAGGATTCCTGTATGGGCTCAGTTTGATTGGCTTTATTTTGCCTACCATCTGGTAAGGAGATTTTATACTGGTGGCGGCACTTTCGTGTGGTGTGGAGCACAGCGGTGTGATAAGAAATTTAACCTGGAGTGCCTGGTCCCTAGGAATAGGAAGCCATATCCTAGGACGGCATTCAACTCTTGAACTGTTTTATATATATTTTTTTACAGGTTGATTCACACATGGTCCAGTGTGTGATTACAATATAGGACTTTCTTGTCACATGTTGCCATTGCTAACCACTCAGTTATTCATTATTATTACCTCCAGATTTTATTGTCTGTATTCGAATTTGTGTGCATATACATCTTCATATTTTTTTTACCTACTGGTCATGTACCAGCAGTTTTTAGTTGGATTGTTTTGATTACTTTATAGGCATTTAGTTAATTTACCTGGCGCAGTTTTTTCTTTTCTATACATTACAAATTACTTCTCCCAAAAAAGTAATTGAGTTAGTAACTCAGTTACTACATTGGAAAAGTAATTAGTTACTCAGAAAAGTAACTGACTTTTTTTTTTAATATTCTTAGGGGCGGGTCTAGTATTACTTGTTATGAATTTATGAAGAAATATATTTACTATTCAATGACAGAAATGTATAATTTCAAAAAAAGACACGTGAACTGTGAGGTCACCATAATTGACCTTTCGAAAACCTCTAAGACACAGGAAACTCATGTATTCTAAATTACTACAACCATTCTATTCAAGGGGTTTTTACAAGCCTGTATTGAAGCCAAAAAGAGAACAGGAACAATGGTAGCCTTTGTCACCAAACACAAGGTGTGTACTTATTTTTGTTGATTAGTTTGAGAAGTCCAAATTTATGAGGTGTCATCACTTGGAGGTGGTCCTGACTGGGAAGAATCCTTTGTGCTGAAGTAAAGGCTGTTTGGACAATTTACAACCATCAATACAAAAATTCTAAAGCCAACACCTTGCCCGACAAAGCCTATTATGTGAAGTCCTAGGAATTGTGTACATAGCTAAGCTATCAAAACATGAATCGGACTGTTCAAAGTCCATTTCAAAACATGATTTTAAAAATAGAGGCAAACCGACCTATGTTAAAAATATATATATATATATATATATATATATATATATATATATATATATTCAGAAGACAGTGAATATAAATCATTCAGAATATCTGTGAGATGCGTAGGTCACAAAAGAAAACTATGAGTTAGTATCTGATGAGTTGATGAAATCGGTTATAAAGAAAACATAATAAATATAGGGTGATTATTAATAGAGTTGTTTTAGGAACAAATTAGTATTAAGATATATATATGATTATGCTATGAATATATTAGAATTTAACTATGCTAGATAAACGAATATTGATTGGATACCCAAATTATACAGGTATCCAGATAGATAAAAACTGTATGTGATGTTGATTAATATATATATATATATATATATATATACATATAACTTGTGTCCTTTTTAAATGGACTAAATGTTTACAGATATACAATGATATGCATATATATCACCATTTTTATGCAAAGTGATTGATCAATAATTATGCTAAGCGTATTTGATAGTATGGGGTTAGTAGAATTCCCAAATATTAAAGATATAGATATTTCCACTAAAGTAAAATATACAGTATAAAATAAAATATATTACTTTACAGAGCAGCCCCAAAACACATGTGAGACCCCTGGTGGTTGAAGGCGCAATTACATTTACAACAGTTAGGCCTATAGGAAAGAGACACATACCTTTTGGGCTGAACATATTACAAATTTTATGATCTTATTGTGTGAGAGGGTATTTAAGAAGCTAGATAGATAGTGAGAGGGAGGCAGCTCAGGGGAACCTGAGAGCTCAGGGACCCACCCTGGGGAAGGGACACTGGGAGAGAAACATCTTCCCAGATAGACTGACAGCCATGCCTGGAAATATACTTTAACTTCCAAGGAGATTCCTGAACCCGGTAGCTATCTTAAATCCAGACTAATAGCCATTTTGGAATGGGTAAATATGCCATGTTGATTTTATCTTGTATATTCTCTTAATTATTGATGTATTGAATATTCTAATATTGATAATCATTCTCCAGAATCAATAATCGCCTTTTCATAGATTTTTCTCTAATATTCAATTTTTATTATATATTACTTTTTGCATAGTTGCTTTTTATTGACAAACAAACGTCTAAAGTATTTCGCATTGTTCAACGTTGCTTACCTGCAGCATAGCAACGGCTGGGTGTGTGAAATACAGACATTATGTTAAATTGTCAAGTATAAGGTTATTGATTCTACTGAAGAAGTTATCATGGTGATATTGTGTCCAAGGTACTACGCCCATTTTGAGGGTATTTCCATCAATTGTCAAATGTTCAAATAATGCAATCTGTATTTTAATTTCATGTAAATATTTGTTTTCTGTCAACCAATAAATGTGACTATTAAGTATGATCACTCGTCTCCGTGAACAAGTTTCGCATATATAGACTGTGTCGTATAGATTGATCTTGTATCTTAAAAATATCTTCGTTAAAAATTACTTAATAAAAATGTGCGGGAAACTGTCCTTAAAAAAGCACAACATATTGTAAGCAAGGGGCGCGTTCCCCCCTGCACGTCTATTTCCCCCCCAACACTTATATCTGTTCCCCCTCTGTACCCCACTACACGTCTGCCCCCCCCCCCACACACATATATCTGTTCCCCCTCTGTACCCCACTACACGTCTGTCCCCCCCCCCACACATATATCTGTTCCCCCCCTGTACATCTGTCCCCCCCAAACTCACGGATCGGATCATTTTTCGGATCAGCAAATAATAATTGAATTTGCAAAAACCTTTGAAAATTCCACCACCATAAAGCCCCCCACTGTAATATCCACGTCATCTCCCCAACTGTAATATTGTCTGGGTATAGCTGGGTACGGCTGGGTATCGCCGAGTATGGCTGGGTATCGCCGAGTATGGCTGGGTATTACCGCGTATTGCAGAGTGTGGCGGGGTATGGGCAGGTGTTGCGGGGTATGGCGGGGTGTTGCAGGGTATGGCAGGGTGTTGCAGAGTATTGCGCAGTATTGGCAGGGTGTTGCAGAGTATTGCGCAGTATTGGCAGGGTGTTGCAGAGTATTGCGCAGTATTGGCAGGGTGTTGCAGAGTATTGCGCAGTATTGGCAGGGTGTTGCAGAGTATTGCGCAGTATTGGCAGGGTGTTGCAGAGTATTGCGCAGTATTGGCAGGGTGTTGCAGAGTATTGCGCAGTATTGGCAGGGTGTTGCAGAGTATTGCGCAGTATTGGCAGGGTGTTGCAGAGTATTGCGCAGTATTGGCAGGGTGTTGCAGAGTATTGCGCAGTATTGGCAGGGTGTTGCAGAGTATTGCGCAGTATTGGCAGGGTGTTGCAGAGTATTGCGCAGTATTGGCAGGGTGTTGCAGAGTATTGCGCAGTATTGGCAGGGTGTTGCAGAGTATTGCGCTGTATTGGCAGGGTGTTGCAGAGTATTGCGCAGTATTGGCAGGGTGTTGCAGAGTATTGCGCTGTATTGGCAGGGTGTTGCAGAGTATTGCGCAGTATTGGCAGGGTGTTGCAGAGTATTGCGCAGTATTGGCAGGGTGTTGCAGAGTATTGCGCAGTATTAGCAGGGTGTTGCAGAGTAGTGGCAGGGTATGGAGGGATGGCTGCTGCCATCCGATCTCTCCCCTCCACTGTACAGATCTGTACACAGAGGGGAGACCAGCGTCATCTTGACGCCGGTTTGTTTACAAAGTGATCGCTCCGTCATTTGACGGAGCAATCACATTGTAAACGGCCGACGGGTGCACCAAGATGGCCGCCGCTCCGGAGCTAGGCCGGAGCGGCGGCCATCTTGGTGCACCCGTCGGCCGCCGCTCCGGAGCTAGGCCGAAGCCGCGGCCTTTCCTAAGGCCGAGGCCGCGGATGGCTCCGCGATCGCGGCGGGTAATTGCGGTAACGCCGCCCCAGTAATGGGAACGGCGTTACCGCTAGGGGAAGAGTAATCAGTTAGATTACTCGTTACCCTCTAAAGTAACGGCGTTACGTAACGCCGTTTACTTTAACGGCGTTAGTGCCATCACTGCTCACAACCCCTAAACATTATAAAAAAAAAATTCTAACACCCTAGAGAATAAAATGGCGGTTGTTGCAATACTTTGTCACACCGTATTTGCGCAGCGGTCTTACAAGCGCACTTTTTTCGGAAACAGTAAAGTAAGCTCAATTTTTTTTTTATATTGTGAAAGATAATGTTACGCCGAGTAAACATGTCACGCTTCAAAATTGCGCCCGCTCATGGAATGGCGACAAACTTTTACCCTTAAAAATCTCCATAGGCGACATTTAAAAAATTCTACATGTCGCATGTTTTAAGTTACAGAGGAGGTCTGGGGCTAGAATTATTGCTCTCGCTCTACCGATTGTGGCGATATCTCACATGTGTGGTTTGAACACCGATTTCATACGCGGTCGCTTCTCACGTATGCGTTCACTTCTGCACTTTTACACTGTTTTTAGAAAAAAAAATTGTCACTTTTATTCCCATTACAAGGAATGTAAACATCCCTTGTAATAGAAAAAAACATGACAGGACCAATTAAATATGAGATCTGGGGCCAAAAAAAAAACTCAGATCTCATATTTAAATACTAAAATGCAATAAAAAATAATAAAAATTGTCATTAAAAAAAACGATTTAAAAAAAATGTCCCTTTAAGAGCTGTGGGCGGAAGTGATGCTTCTGCCCAGCAATTGTATGGAGACGGGTGGGGGCCATCTTCCCCTCACTGGTCTAACAGGACGCGATCGCCTCCGCGCTTGCTGGCGGATCCGGTAAATCGGCAAAGGGCTCTCTCCCGCCACCGATAAAAGTGATCTTGCGGCGAATTCGCCACAGAAACCACCTTTATCTTGTAGGGGACCGCCCGCTGAAGAAAAGGATACTGGGGTTATGGCAGCTATCTGCTGTCATAATAACGATATCCTCCTTCAAACAGCCGCCATATAACGACGGCGGGCGGTCCGCAAGTGCTTAGAGTGTTACTAAACTCAAAATAGTCAAATCAGTCTGTATATGCAGTAAAGCTTGTTATACTCACTGTGGATCCTAAGGGGTTAATCATCCGCATTGTGTAAAAAGGCTGTTTGATCCTGTCTTCTCTGATCCTCCCCTTCCTCCACAGTCCTCCTTTTCAGTCACTCTGCACATGCTCAGTTTGGTGTGTATTGCTCAAGTTTTTTTTTCCTTTGGAGGGTGCATGTGATCAGCACAGGGCCAATCAGCACTGTCCAGACAGACAGAGGGCCAGGGGTCCTGCAGCCTCATAGGACAGTCAGAGGAGAATGAAAAGTCCTCCTACAAGCTTTAAAGCTAAGCGCCACCCTAAAGTGGAACTTCCGCTCATCGGAACCCTTCCCCCCTCCGGTGACACAATTGGCACCTAATACAGATATCTGCACCCACTTCTGGGCGTAGATAGCCGCAGAATCTGAGGGTATTTACGCCACTTCCTGTCATACCCCGCTGTCTGCTGGGAAACACACGGATCCCAGAGACAGCAGGGAGCGTCCTAATTGCGCAGCGCGACTCGCGCACGCGCAGTAGGGAACCGGAAAGTGAAGCCATAAGGCTTCACTTCCCGATTCCCAGACCGAAGATGGCGGCGGCAGCACCCGAGAGATGATTGACAGATCGGCTTTCAGGTGCAGATATCGCGGGTGCGCTGGACAGGTAAGTGTCCATATTTTAAAAGCCAGCAGCTGCAGTATTTGTAGCTGCTGACTTTTAAAAAAAAAAAATAAAAAATTTCGCTGGACTCCCTCTTTAACCAGACACTGATAGAAGTCACAAGACTGCTATATACTGCTGATGAGAAAAGGTATTTAGCAGTTTATATTTACTAAAATAATGGAATCTCCATGTTCTGTGTACTGTAGGAGACCAGATGTCATTTTTTTTTTGGGGAGTAGGGGCTTCGTTAGGAGGGGGACTTCCTGTCCCACTTCATCCTTCTGCCCAGGGACCGCCAAGGCGGCTCCTCCCTCTAGGCGATCTCCTGGGACATGTGACAGGTCCCAGGAGATCGTCTGTCCACTCCGGGAGCGCAGTGCGACTCACGCATGCGCCGTGCGTGCCCGGCCGTGAAGCCAAAAGCTCTCACGGCCGGGTGCCCATAGTGGCAATGGAGGTTCCGGCAGAGAGGAGGGGGGAGAGGAGCGACGCTGTTTGGTCGCATCGCTGGACCGTGAAACAGGTCCAGCGATGTCAGCAGCTACACTTTTTGTAGCTGCTGACTTTTAATAAACATAAAAAGCCTGGAACTCCGCTTTAAGAAAGATAAGCTAAACAATGTAATCTCTCAAAAAAAATAAAAAATAAAAAGCTGAAAAATCTCATTGTTAAATGACAACTGCACTCAATACCGCCCCCTAGGGACAGCAGAAAGAGCACAATTTATGCAAGAAAGGCTCAAAATACCTGTAAATATTGGCTTCTAATGGGCAAACAAAACATGTACTTTTTTTCTTAACGAAAAAGATGCATTAAGTATATTTTTATGAAAAATAATAAAATACACTGGGCTAGTGCCCAAAGAAATATTTCTGCTTTCAGAACTCTTCTATCAAAATAGAAAAACTGCAAGTATCCGATTGCTATGGGACACCCATCTTCTAAAAGAGCGCCAGGAAATATTTTGGGAATTTACCAACACAATGCTTTAACCTGTAGCTGACCGCCCACTGTCAAATGACGGCAGGATGGTGCAGCTCTTGTGGCGGGGACCCAATGCGCGTGCCCGGCAGCCGCGATGTCCGCCTGGCACCCGCGATTGCCCGGTAACTGAGCAGGACGTGGATCTGTGTATGTAAACACACAGATCCACGTCCTGTCAGAGGAGAGGAGACCGATGGTGCTTCCCTTGTACATAGGGACACCGATCGGTCCCCTCCCCCAGTCAGTCCTCTCCCCCCACAGTTAGAATCACTCATAAAGGGAACATATTGACCCCTGCAGCGCCCCCTAGTGTTAACCCCTTCCCTGCGTGTCACATTTATACAGTAATCAATGCATTTTTATAGCACGGATCGCTGTATAAATGTGAATGGTCCCAAAAATGTGTCAAAAGTGTCCGATATGTCCGCCGCAATGTCGCAGTCACGATAAAAAACGCAAATCGCCGCCATTACTAGTAAAAAAAAAAAAATAATAAAAATGCTATAAATCTATCCCCTATTTTGTAGATGCTATAACTTTTGCGCAAACCAATCAATATACGCTTATTGCGATTTTTAGAAGAATACGTATCGGTCAAAACTGAGGAAAAAATTTGTTTAAAAAAAAAAAAAAATGGATATTTATTATAATAAAAAGTAAAAAATAATGCGTTTTTTTCAAACTTGTCCCTCTTAATTTGTTTATAGCGCAAGAAATAAAAACCGCAGAGGTGATGAAATACCACCAAAATAAAGCTCTATTTGTGGGGAAAACATTTTTTTATTTGGGTACATCGTTGCATGACCGCGCAATTGTCATTCAAAATGCGACATCGCTGAAAGCTGAAAAATGGCCTGGGCAGGAAGGGGGTGTTCGTACCTGGTAGGCAAGTGGTTAAAGAAGATCACATATTCACCATATCAAAAGCAAAGAACAAAAATACAATCAGAAGACAATATGACATAAGAATACAGAACGGTCACACAGAATGAAGTATGGGGGAAAGTATGGAAAAATGTAAAGTCATCACTCTGCATTACAAGCTGCACGTCACATGAAATCACTGCCTAGTGTGGTCAGTATACACTCACTGCAATCCAGGAAAGGGAAGTTCTCTTTATCAGAGATGAAGTGCTGATTGCAGAGGGGGAGAAGGAGGTAAAGGAGATTCATACCAGGGATGAGTAAGAAGTTCAATATTTGAAAGTATGATGAATATGGGGGAGGGGCAGTGGTCAAGGTTGCTGTGCAAGGATGTTGTACTGAGTACATGTTATATCTATGGGGGGGGGGGGTCTGTTCTGGGTATATGCCATTTTTTTTTTTGTGGGGGGGGGGGGGGGGGGTTGTTCTGAGTATATGTTATACCAGAACTGATCCCCCTTATAAATATAACATATACTCAAAACAACCCCCCCCCCCCCCGCCGCACAAAAAAAAAAACAGCAAATACCCAGATCAGGGCCACCTAATAATAAAAAATATACTCAAAACCGACCCCCCCCCCCTTTATAAATGTAAAATATACCAGAACTGGTCCCCCTTATAAATATATCTTATATTTATAAGGGGGGGGGGTCGGTTTTGAGTATATGTTATTTTTTTAGGGGGGTCTGTTCTGGGTACAGATTATATTTATGGGGGTGGTCTGTTCTATGAACATGTTAAATTTATAGGGGGGCTTTTCTATGTTATATTTATGGGGGGGGGGGTGTTCTGGGTATATATTATATTTATAATGGGGGGTGTTCTGGGTATATATTATATTTATAGGGGGGGGGGTGTTCTGTGTATATATTATATTTATAGGGGGGGGGGTGTTCTGGGTATATTATATTTATAAGGGGGGTGTTCTGTGTACATATTTATAAGGGGGGTGTTCTGGGTATATATTATATTTATAAGGGGGGGGTGTTCTGGGTATATATTATATTTATAAGGGGGGGTGTTCTGGGTATATATTATATTTATAAGGGGGGTGTTCTGGGTATATATTATATTTATAGGGGGGTGTTCTGGGTATATATTATATTTATAGGGGGGTGTTCTGGGTATATATATTTCTAGAGGGGGGGTGTTCTAGGTATATATTATATTTATAGGGAGGGGGGGTCTGTTCTGGGTTTTATAGGGTGACAGGTGGTACAGTACAGGGGGACACACATGCCGGTACCGGGGAGGGGGTTCTCCGGTCAGTAGAACGTACCTGTCAGCGGAGAGCACAGCACCGGCGGGTGTCGGGAAGAACATGGGCTGCTGGGAGGAGCGATCCCGGAAGCAGAGAGCGGCTGTCATACGGCACGTGATTGCAGTCAGCGCGCATGCTCCGCCCGGGACCGCGTCACGTGCTCACCTGCAGGAATATGTCATTCTCGGTGACACCTGTGTGCGGGAACAGGAGGGGGCGGGGTCACCATACACTATTCGGACAGCGGCTTCCCCTCTCTGTGTATTGTGACAACTGTCTGTGTTATTGAAGGTTATTAATCCATGGAGGAGATCATGTCCTGCACTGACATGTGATTTATACCACCCAAGATGAATGGCATTTAGCACTGTGTACAATTAAAAGCTGCATATTTTTTAAATAAAATTTACATTTCATCCATATTTGCTCCAATGTTCCATCCCAGCAGTTGGGATCCCCTTCATGTAGGTGCCAAGTTGTGAATTCCCGTGGGACAGTTCAGGGATTTTTTTGATGTTTTCCTGCAGTGTCTGTGTACAGATGGCTCTCCTATAGGATCCAGAGCTCCCAACTGTCCCTGATTTCGAGGGACTGTCCCTCTGTCCCTCTTTCCTCCTCATTTGTCCCTTATTTTAGTCTGATCCATATAGTTGTGTATAAAATGCACTTTTTATCTTTCAAAAAGTGTTTTCAAGTGCTAAACCTTTCATCCAAATTATAAGTTGCTGCATTCGTAAATTTTAAAAGCCAGTATAAAGGAATAGTAGTGGTAAAAAAAAAAAAAAAAAAAAGTCCCTTGTGCATTTAATTAACCTTTTTTTTTTTGGTTAATTCTCCTTTAAGGGGGCGTGGCAGTGGGCGTGTCCTATGCCTACATACATTTGCTAGTAGGTGTCCTTCATTCCCATCTCAAAATGTTGGGAGGTATGAGGATCCAAGACATGGATAATGATGAGTGTCAGCGGGGTGACCAATGCTGGAACCATTCATGTTCAATAAAATTTGCTCCCACATTGAGGGTCATTTTGTTCCCACTGAATCCAACCATGGAACTTCTTTTATCAGCGATGGAATTTATTTATCAATAATGGGAATTATTTTATACCAATTATATAAATTATGGCTATTATTTTATCCCATTTATATGAGCAATGAGAATTGTTTTAGCACATTTATATCAGCGATGGAAATTATTTTATCCCATTTATATCAGAGTGGAGAATTATTTATATCAATTATAGGAATTATTTTATCCCACTTACCATATATCAGGGATGGGAATTATTTGGTCCCATTTATATCAACCATGGGATTGTTTTTATTTTACTTATATCAACAATGGGGATTTTTTTCATACCAATAATATAAATGATGGGAATTATTTTATACCAATTATATAAATTATGGCTATTATTTTATCCCATTTATATCAGTGATGGGAATTATTTTATCTCATTTATATCAGAGATGAGAATGATTTAACGCCCACTTATATTAACAATAGGAATTATTTTATCCCACTGTCACCAACGATGGTACTTCTTGTACTCCCACTCAAAACAAGTATAGGGGCTGATTTTTATCTCACAGGCACCAACCATGGGGGTTATTTTTACTCCTACAGACTTCAACAATGGGGCTTCGTGTTTTGCCTAATGATGGGTTTTAGGAATGTTGCTCCTTTCCACAGGCCATCCTGTCACAGGGGGTATCCCTTTGCATCCCACCAGGGTTTCCAAATCTCTTCAAATTCCATATTGTCTCATTCATACCTCATTCCCACTTTCTGCAGGTTGGGGGCAACACTGATTTCCATCTTTGTGCTATCAATTTCCTTGCCTGGAATAGGCATGTAAGAATTGCAACCTGGGTGCAACCGGGATCTCTATCCCCCCTCCACATAACCTCCAGGTTCAGAGACCACGGCTATGGAACGCTCTACCAACCGACATCCGCATGGAAGAAAACCATCTGGCCTTCAGGAAGAAACTCAAGACCTACCTCTTCTAGAAGCTTGATAACCAATCGCCAATACAGCGCCTTGAGGCGATTCAGTTCGCATTGTAGCGCTATACAAGTTATTCATTCATTCATTCATTCAGAGACATCCCAAATACCAAGTTTATAGTTCCGGATACCTCCTTCCAATATCGGTATAGTTTGAGGCACCTCCAAAACATATGAATCAGATCTCCTTCCATTTCCCCACACCTGGGACAGCTGGCATCTGATCTATGGGCCAAACAAGAAAAGCTTTTGAGGGGCTTAATATGCTCTATATAGCAAAAATAAACGTGACATCTTTTGTGAGAGGGAGAGTGAAACCAAAGGACCTAGTTCCAACGTTCTTCTTCACTGCTCTTCAGTCATAGTCCCTACATCTTGTTCTCATCTCCTCCTACTCGGTGGGGCTTCAATCCCTTCCATACTCCCCCTATATATACACATAGCTCCCAACTGTCCCTGATTTGGAGAAATGTCCCTCCGTCCCTTTTTTTTCTCCTCATTTGATCCTCATTTTGGTATGATCTATATAGTGGTATATAAAATGCACTTTTTATCTTTCAAAAAAGTGTTTCCCAGTGCTAAACCTTTCATCCAAAATCTAAATTGCTGCATTTCTAATTTTAAAAAGCCAATATAAAGGAATAATAGTGGTAACAAAAAAAAGCCATTAATCCTCCTTTAAGGGGACGTGTCCTATGTCTACATGGTTTTGCTAGTAGGTGTGCCTCATTCCCATCTCAAAAAGTTGGGGTGTGTGTGTGTGTGAGAATATCAAGCCTCTTGACGTTTTAGCGTCAGCCATATTTTCTTATTTTTTTTTTTACAAAGGGGCATTGGTTAAAAGTGGTTCCAAAGGCTCCCTCCTCAGTGGCTGAGACAACAGGCACCAATGGCTCCCGCTGCTGTCAAAGTTAGTGAGTCAATGAGGAAAGAGAGGGGGCAGGGCAGAGCCACAGCTTCCTGTCTGAATGGACACACAAAGCAGCGGCTTGGCTGCTCCCATAGAAAGCTGCTTGCTGTGGGGGTACTCAGCCTGAGCCAGGAGCACCAGCGAGGGACCCAAGAAGAGGAAGATCTGGACTGCTCTGTGCAAAACCACTGCACAGAGCAGGTAAGTATGACATGATTGTTGTTTTCAAACAAAAAAAAAAAAACAAGGACTTTAATATGGGCCATTATTAAACATATTAAACCAACTGATTAGCCATTCAATGAGAATAGGGTGCTACTGTGTAATGAGTAAACAAATGATTTAGAAAACCTGTACAGTAAGTACATGGCTGTTTGATCAGTAGGACTCTATAGCACCATCTTGTGGCATAATAAAATTATGACAGTAATAATGTACTAACAAAATATGCCAACTAAAACAATTTTTGTGAGCCAATGCTCTATTGAATTAAAAACTGAAACCTATAATTTACATAAAAATTAAGGCTAATATAACCCTAAGGACCGGTTCCCACTGCTGCAATGTCAGACATCGCATGTGATTCACACCACACTGCAGTGCAAATCACATGCGATGTTTGTGCAATAAGAATTCAGCCAGCAAAAGTCAGATGGAGCATACACACGGTCGCATTTTCAGACGAAAAGCTCTCATCTGTCTTTTGCTGGCCGAAATTCCGATCGTGGGTACGTGGCAATACAAATTGTATGGCTGAATTTACATTGCATTCAGACCAAACTCGCGCAGGACCCTTTTTTTTCCGTCTGCACCTGAATCAGATAGCATAAGTGTTCACACCCACGTGATCCGGTTCCTGTCCGAATTGACAGTTTGCACTGCGATATGGGAACCAATTTGGTGTTGTGTAATTAACTTTGTATTGACACTCCCAGCAGTTCGCATAAGGCAGCGTGAACCGCCGGCGGGAGACATGCAATGCCAGAAGCCGTACTGGATTTGCAGGGTTCCCACATCGCTGCAGTGTGAACCAAGCCTAACATTAATGAATCAAGCCTAAGGCTCCATTCACACTAGCGCGTTTTTTGATGCATTTTGCAGAAATGCAGGGAAATTTTTTAACATGGGTTCCTATGGAACATGTTCACATCAATGCATTTTTGTGCCTCTGCGTTTTTGGAAAGGGTCAGGGACTTTTTTTCCATGCAAAATGCAGCGTTTTTCATGTAATAGAAGTCAATGGACCCGCATCCAAAATGCAAGTACCACGTTTTTACCGCGATTTGCGTATTTTTTTTAATTTTTTTTTCTTACACTGTATATAGCTGGTTGCTAAGCAACCACAGTGTAAAAAAAAAAAATATACAAAAACGCAAATCGCGGCAAACACCGCAAAAACGCTCAAAAGCAAAATGCATAGATGTGAATCGAGCCTTATGCTTTACTTCACAGTGACTTGGTAAAGGGCTTTTTGGCCACCTCCATAACATGGTTGACATTGGAAGCCCCCATTCTGTTTGTAGAGAAGGGGAGGTGGAGACAAGCCTGTGCGTAGCACAGCTGGTTGACTTGATAACGTAAAATAGGTTTGCATCAAAAACATGGCCGCTACACATTGGGGGTAGGAGGAGCATGGAGCGAAGGGTTGACCTCATCCTATCTGCTGGCCAACTGAAAGTACCGTAACTTAATCACATCTTCAAAAAGGTTAAGATATTATTGACAATATCAATTAAAAGGTACATATGGGTTTGATTTCATATGTCAAGGTATTTTGGAGGCTAGGCAAGCATTCGGATATCTACCTCTCTACCTAGAGCGAGTAAGGTTAAAGAGGTAAGAGGCACATAATAGATTCTGATTCTCATACAAGTCACCTATCAAACAAGTTTATGAGTCTAGCCCTGCAATGACATCTATAGGTCACGCTTTGAAGCTCCCAACCCCCTCCCCTTTCCTAATACTAAGGGCAGCCATACACGGTTCAGCAAGAACTGACCAAGATTTGAACCATTAATGAGCAGGCTGAATGTAGCAAGTTGATCGATCAATCAACTTGGGTACAACCAACCTGCCGGATTTGCTTGCAATTATTGCAAGCAGCTGCTATAGCTGCTGACAATAATCACTGTCTCCTCCCGGCAGGGAGGGCTTCTCCCACCCGCCACCCCACTGGTAGCAGAAAATTGCTCAGCAGGAGGGATTCCCCTCTTAGCACTGTCTGTATTGATGGGGAAATCGTGCAAACTTGGGTTGCAGGAAAGAAATTTGCATCGTCTATGACCAGCCTAACAGCCCCCTTGTCGTCAAACAGAATGGCAAAACTCTAGCTCTTTTCTGGGTATGAAAAATTAGTCCTTCTCCCAGCGATCGCGGAGGGGAAGAGAGAGGAGAGAGCTGGCCGGATGATCAGAGCATGGGGAACATCACTAGCGGCTTTCATTTCAATTGCTGTGTTGCCGCCTCCTGGTCCCGGGACTTTGATAGACAGATCACCCATCCAATCCCACCTTTGATGTGTATCAAAGTTCCTGGCCAGGGGGCGGGCTGTATGTGGCGGCGAGAACACAGCAAATTAAATGAAAGCAGTTCCAGTGATGTTCCTTGGCGCTCTAATGATCCAGCCGACAATCCTCTTCCTCTCTTTTGTTACCCGACACAGGTGAGGCTACATTGATGGACACATGTGAAGCTGCACTGATTAGCACGGATAAAGTTGTTAATATTTATTTTTATAATTACATTTCTGCATAAAAAAATTTAAGTGTCATTTCATTGGATAATTTATGAGGGCATGTTTAGGGGCGGGGCAACTGGTGGCTAGTAACCCTTGGGGCCTGACTAGTAGCTCAGGACTTAAAATTTTGAGCCCTGCAGACTGTACCTACAGGTACTTATTATAGGCTCATCTGTAGGTACAAGTTAAAGATAACTTTAGGCCCCTTTCACACTGGGGCGGTTTTCAGGCGGTACAGCGCTAAAAATAGCGCCTGTACACCGCCTGAAAAAAACTTTTGAAAAATTCATTCCAGTGTGAAAACCGACGTGCTTTCACACTGGAGCGGTGCGCTAGCAGGACGGTTAAAAAAAAAAAAAAATATATAAATAAAAAAAAAAGCATCTTTGGAGCAGTATAGGAGCGGTGTATTCCCCGCTCCTTCCCATTGATTTGAATGGGACACCGCGGTAATACCGCCGATATGGTGGGCTTTGCGGGGTATTTTAACCCTTTTTCGGCCGCTCGTGGGGGTGGGGGTAAAACTGCACTGCGAGCGGCCGAATCCCGCAGCTAAAACGACGGTAAAGCAGCGCTAAATATAGCACTGCTTTACCGTCACAGCGGCTCCCGCCCCAGTGTGAAAGGGGCCTTACTACCACTTTAAAAAGGTTGCATCGATGCCGCATCGGGGACACCCGAATCGCAATGCATCGATTCATTTCAGCACCCCTAGTAGATGCAGCTGCACATTTCATCTACAAACTTAAATAAAATAGAGAAGGCCAGATGTCCTATTATGTCAAGTTGGACTTAACTCATAATATGCCTTCACTTTTTACAAGCTGCTGAATTGCTGGAATTAAACTTTTTTTTTCTGAAAAAATTAAAGACTTTCGGGCAACCTTTCATGACCCACATTTCTTTAGTATATTATTCAGTTAGGGTTGACATCCACTTTAGGAGCAGAGAGGAACTAGACACCGCAAGGGTTTTATTCCTGTAAGCAAACAAGCCTCCTGGCAAGTCTGGCATCCAACATATGAACACCACCTAAATACACACTGCCATTTACTAAAGCAAATGTGCACAGCATGAAATATAGCCACCATTTAAAACATATACAAATCTTTATTATAAATAGGTAACAACTAGAGTAAAAACCTTTTTAAAACACTATATACAATAACATTATTACAACATGATGTACATTTTATCTACAACCTCTCTCAGAGAAACTTTAGCAAGACAAATTGTAGAAGTCATCAGTCGTCCTTGAGGGCGTACAGAATGTCATCCTGGCTGACGTTGATCCTCACTCTAAGGTGCAAGTCATTCCTGCTGGACTCTACCAGGAGGAGACGTGAGGCTCCTAGTCTTAGACACACCGCCATGGTCTCCGACATAGTAGGGGGCTGCAGTCCTTCGATCCTACACAGTGCAATATGCTGGTGGTATACCTACATACAAAAACAGTGTGTCTCACATTAGCTTAAACAATGGATGAAAGAAAATAAAATTAGCAATTTGTATGTCAAAGGAATATTAGGAAAACCTGAAACTAATGCTGAAGCTGGAGAAATTTCTATAAAAAGATAAAATGTAATTCCTTCTCTAAATGATGTCTAACAGGTTCATTGCCCCCATAAGGTTACTGCATGGAACCAGGAATGAGCGGTCTCCATCTAAATATAAAATGGCTAAATGAATTAGAGGGGGGTGTTCAAGCCACAGCAACTACATTTTAAATCAGATTTACGCTGGTTACATGCCGTCATGAAGATTCCCTGGACTTATTCAATTACCTAAAACGCATGACGAACACTTTTTTTGCTACACACTTATTTGGGAATTAAGACACACATTTTTGGAGGGTTTAAAGCCCAACTCAGGGCTCACCACACCTCACTAAAATCAATGACTGAGTCTGTGGGGGAACAGCAATAAAAAAATAAAAAAAAACAAGTATCCAAAACTGCTTTTTTTTTAATTCTTATTAAAGGCCGCACTGGGGACTGTATGCCTTCAATTAAAAGCGCGACATGAGCTGGAGGTATTTACATGCTCTGATGGTCACTTGGACTTATTGGTCATTGTGGCCTTAACGTACATCGAAAGTTCTTTTTTTTTTTGTTTGGGATAGAGCAGGGGGATAATTGACATTTTTACACATGTATCACATTGCGAGTTCCTTGAACTATCAGTTCAGTAGCAACAGAGGAGGAAATCTCAAGTGATGGAACTCTCCTCAGACAGCTGTCACTTGAACATGACAAGATTTCACCTCTATACTTTCTGAAGACAATTGGAATTTTCTGTTCCTGCTCAGATGACACCTATAAAATCTGATCTTTGCCATCACTTTGTCTCCCAGTGACAATCATTTCACACAACAGGTGGATCTATCCTGTTTCAGCACAAATAGGCATTCTAATCCTTCCTTGAAATATCAATAAACAAAAAATTGCTGCTGGGGCTGCGTTCGATATGCTTTAAGATACATCAATTATAAACATTATGTTTTGTCCCTGAGAACCGCACTGAGATGTTCCATGTGGAAGAACAATACGCAATGACTATATTGGAACATGTTTAATTTTTCTGATGAATACTAATTTACATTTACTTATCTGAAGATATTCAGTATTGGAAGCTCGGTTCCTTATGCTGTTAATCTCACAGAGGTTCCCTTAGGGATAAGGACAATTGTAGACACGCACACACACTCGGGTTGAACTGGATGGACTGGTGCCTTTATTCAACCTTTCTATGGCTGTTTTCCTAAAACTGAATATGACCCTGACTTATTGGACACGATTTATCACTAAACGGACATAGGGTATATAGTTTGATTAGTGGACAATTAACATGTTATTTTCATTTCCACTTTGTCACCACTGATAATCTTTGTCAGAACTGTGCTGGCATGTCATATTAAGGAGCTGAAGGTTTTACCTCCTTCATGACCAGGCCATTTTTTGCGTTACGGCACTGCACTACTTGAATTGCGCGGTCGTGCGATATTGTACACAAAATTGACTCCCTTTTCCCCCCACAAATAGAGTTTTCTTCTGGAGAGAGAGAGAGAGAGAGAGAGAGAGAGCTATAGAGAGAGAGAGAGAGAGAGAGAGAGAGAGAGAGAGAGAGAGAGAGAGAGAGAGAGAGAGAGAGAGAGAGAGAGAGAGAGAGAGAGAGAGAGAGAGAGAGAGAGAGAGAGAGAGAGAGAGAGAGAGAGAGAGAAGAGAGAGAGAGAGAGAGAAAAATTTATTCGGTTTAGGCCAATATGTATGCTGCTACATTATTTTTTTACAATGGCAGATTCCCCCACTCTGCCTCTCTGGAGGAGAGACCACGGGTGGCCATTGCAGCCACCGGACCCACGCATCAGCTCCCCCCACTGTGCAGCTGGGTGCGTGCGCAGACAGTTTTTCGATGTGGTGGGCAGTCCTTAAGTGGTTAAATAAAAAATAAACATATAAATGGGTAAAGCTGCGCCAATATTAACTAGTTAAATATAAATGGAAAAAAGGGAAACACAAATGAGCACAGATATATGGTGGTCATGCAAGAACACATGGATGGGGCTACATATAAAGTCCACTGATGGCTAAATTAGTCCATAACAAAAATCCATGCGAGCTTTACAGCTTAAATCAATTCGGCCTTAAATCCTGATTTCCAATAACGAGCAGGTTTGGAGCATAAAGGAAAAATAAAACACCACCGTGACTGTCCTGTCTCTTCACACTGTGACATGCAAATGATGTTCAAACCCAACCACCTGCTGAATTAAAGGCTTACCAGATGGCTGGGTAAGTAAGGCGTTTTTGTAAACACAGATAACAGCCTCCTAGGCAGATGATGGCTGGTGCGGCTGATCCTGCTCAGGAACGATCTTTCACAGGAGCAAAGAAACTTTGAACGCTGTTCACTTCCCCAGATCCAATCCAACTGGTTAAGTTCATTGTCCTCAGGATTTAGCCATCAGTGGACTTTATATGTAGCCCCATCCATGTGTTGGACCACCATATATCTGTGCTCATTTGTGTTCCCTTTTTTCCCATTTATATTTAACTAGTTAATATTGGCCCAGCTTTACCCATTTATATGATCCTATGTGTGAGTATCCCACTTCTAGCAGCAGCCTTTTAGGTTAGGCCTTTTTTTCTCCCCTTATCTTATTTTAATTTTCTTTCTTTTGTAGCGCGGTTTATTTAATTTCATTAAAAAATAAACACACCTGTTGAAATGTGGCTTCTTCAAGACCAGATCTTCTAAACTCTGCAATGACGGCTTTGAGAAAACATTGCTCCAATACAGAAGAGCTCCTAAGGAGGAACAGTTCACAAGTTAAAATATACAATACGTTTGTATCCTTTGTCCAGCACAAACAGGTTTATTTCTACTATCAGACTTCCAATTGAGTCTTACTGCCCCCCCATTCACAGCTGAAATGCAGAACTCTGGTGAAAGCTTAGATTTTCACATTCAAAATCCATTCATGGCACGCTCCCCATGTGATAGTGCTCAAGCCCTGTGATTTCCTGCACAGACAATCGCTATAATTGGGGTAGTCATGCATTCCTCCATAACATGACGAACCAGTTTCTTTAAGCTTTGACAGCATATCTGAGCAGCGGGAGAGCATGGGCAAATATAAGCGGTCTAATGGTTGCTAGCATCAAATGCAGCAGCTCACACATTAATCCCCACGTTATATTTTTTCACTGCTATGACTACATTTTTCTGCTGAATTGGTGGGTACGGCTAAGAGCTTTGTTCTTTGTGTAATAGTAATAAATACAAGCTAGCATAGTAAAACCTTTGCCATTTGGCTACTCTGTACCCTTAATAAATATTCAGCTGTTAATAAACCTAAATACAATTCAAGGGGTTGAATAAATATAAACAGAGTTTATACTTAAAGGGGCTTTCCACACAGAAATGGAACTTCCGCTGTTCGGATCCCCCCCCAGTGTCACATTTGGCACCTTTCAGGGGGGTGGGCAGATACCTGTCAAATCCAGGTATCTGTTCCCACTTCCGGGGAAGGCCGCCACACATTGTGCGGCGAACTACGCAATGTCAGTCAAATCCTCCTTCCCCCGCGCTGTCTTCTGGGAGACACACAGGTCCCAAAAGACAGCAGGGACCAATCAGAACGTGCAGTGCGACTCGCACATGCGCAGTAGGGAAACCAGGAGTGAAGCCAAAAGTCTTCACTGCCTGGTTCCCTTACCAGGAATGTCGGTGGCAGCACCCAGAAGTCGTGCCGAAGATCGGCTGGGGTGCCGACATTGTGGGCTCCTTGGACAGGCAAGTGTCCTTATATACAGTATTTGTAGCTGCTGACTTAATTTTTTTTTTCCCGCTGGCGGAACTCTGCTTTAAAGCAAAACTCTTGGTAAAAAGTCAAATACAAAGACAGCTGTGTCAGTCTTGTGATTTACATACACTTTCTAATCAGATACACACCGTTCCTGATTAAGCAATTACATTTCTTGGTTCAGCTTTCAAGGCCATCTGTCTGCCTCCTGGTTGGACAGTGAATCAGTCTTAGTACCACTGGAAGAAGGAAGCAAAACCAAGAAGTAGCAGAGCCATCTAACCAGAAAAGGCATGTGAACCTCTGGTGGCCTGGTTCATTGACTATGTTGACTGCACTAAAGACACAGATACTACCTTTGTTGTTTAAGCTGTGTATGTTTGGAAGAGACAATTATAGAGAGCATACTGTTAAAGTAGAGTCCCAGTTTTTTTTTAGCAAATACCCTAGAGAATACAATGGCGGCCATTGCAATCTAGCACGGTATTTGCGCAGAAATTTTTCAAAAAAAAAAAAAAAACTGTAAAGTTAGCCCAATTTTTTTGCATAATGTGAAAGATGTAGATACGCCGAGTAAATAGATACCCAACATGTCACGCTTCAAAATTGCACACGCTCGTGGAATGGCGCCAAACTTTGGCATTTAAAAATCCCCATAGGCGACGCTTTAAAAATTTTTACTGGTTACATATTTTGAGTAACAGAGGCGGTCTAGGGCTAGAATTATTGCTCTCGCTCCAATACCTCACATGTGTGGTTTGAACACCGTTTTCATATGTGGGCGGGACTTGCGTATGCGTTCGCTTCTGCGTACAAGCTCACGGGGACAGGGGGGCTTTACTTTTTTTTGGTAATTTTTTTTATTTTTTTAGTTTGACACTTTAAAAAAAATATATATATTTTTTATTACTTTTATTCCTATTACAAGGAATGTAAACATCCCTTGTAATAGGAATATGGCATGATTGGACCTATTTACAGTGAGATATGGGGTCAATAAGACCCCACATCTCACCTCTAGGCTGGGAAGCCTAAAATAAAAAAAATAAATAAAAAAAAATAAAAGATCACGGCTTCCCAGCCAAGGCGCCGGCATTATTTAAATGCAGAGGCCGGGCGTGACATCATAACATCGCGCCCAGCCTCCGAACGATCATAGGGACTCTGGCGACCATTTGGTCCGCCGGAAATCACTATGATCACAATCCGGGGGGCGGCGGATCCTGTGTCCGACTCACCGATGGAAGCGTACCGGAGGAAGCCGCGATGATCGTTCTTATGGAGTAGGGAATCGCCGGCTGAAAACGGCAATATCTGAATGATGTCTGTAGCTACAGGAACCATTCAGATATACCCCCGGGAAGTAGAGGACGACTTATATTGGGCGCCAAGTGGGGTTAAATAACCCCTGTGATGATCACACTTAATGCTATTGATAATGGAACGTGTATGAATTGTAGGCATTATAAGTCATGATCTTTTAAAATAAACTCACTTTGAAGTCTCCGGCAAACGCGCAAGCTTCCTTTAGTGTGGGCATCTGAGGCCCACTCATTCCTCCTTCCTGGATACGGCGCTGCTGGCTACCCACTATGTGCCTCCCAATCTCACGCATGCGCATATAGTACAAAGCGCAGTGCGATGCTGCCAGCGGCGGATGTCCATCGACTCCTGGGATCATATCCCAGGAGTCAATGGGCATACTGTACCTCCGGAAGCGGAGGACTAAGCATACATAGAAGGCATTTACAGAGCCTAGAAAAAAAAAAGTATTCATATCCCTTGAAATTTTCCACATTTTGTCATGTTACAACCAAAAAACGTAAATGTATTTTATTGGGATTTGATTTGACTGTGATTAGACCAACAAAGTGGCACATAATTGTGAAGTGGAAGGAAAATGATAAAGGGTTAACATTTACATTGTTGGTTGTAAAAAGACAAAATGTGGAAAAATTTCAAGGGGTATGAATACTTTTTCAAGGCACTGTACATTGCTACAAAAAAAAAAAAAAAAAAGGTGTCGAAAATAGGCACTGATCACGAATGCAGAGGGGGTGGGAAACGAGGGAGTGAAAAAAAAAAAAATGCATGGAACTCTACTTTAATCTTAAAACAGTACCCACACCACCAAAATCATCATAGGGTAGACATTTTGTTTCCTACCCATTGAGGACCATATACAATTTTCCTCATTTCATCTTGGCCTCACCAAATTCTTCGTTGAAAAAGATCCTAGTTTCCATTAGCCACAATAGTTCAGACTGGACTTTGAACCCGACAACCCATTTCATGTTTTTCTGAATTTTATATAGAATACACACACACACACACACACAATGGGCACTTGTTCATATTGCCTTTTGTACTCCCCTATAAAACAATAAAGCAGAATAAAACAGCAGGCGGTTTCATTCTACAGTGGTACATACCGGACTGCTATGATGTAAGGGGAAGAGAACATTTCATCCAAGGCCGAGATGACATGTGGCATTTTTACCAAGGATGGTTCAAATTTTTTGCTAGAGAACTCACAGATCTCGGTTGCCCTGCGACAGATGTCTAAACAGCGACGTGCATCACCAGACAACGCAGCCACCTGCAGAAACAGAACAAAGTGGGCATAAGTGTTTAGTACCACATACTTGCATTACATTGCTGGTAAAAGACTAAGTAGATTTCTTGAGTCTTCAGTTACACAAATTTGGCTCTATAGCATCTATTAGGTCACATATAATGCCTGTCCTAGAACTGCTAAATCCAACAATGCTTGTTCATCTTGTATTAAGTGGTTAAATCAAAGTACATCTAAAGCCAATTATTCTCTTTTGGATAAAGAGGATGTTTAAAGTTTTTTTTTTTTGCCATGTATACAGTTTGTAGGGTTTCCTCCTACTTTCTTTTGGATGCACACCAGGAAGCAATTGGAAAGTTCTCCAAAGTGAGGGGGTGCCTGTATAACAAGTAGTGTGAATAGAAAGCTTCTGTTAAGCTTTCTGCAAGATTTGCAAAGCTTTCTATAAGCTACAAGCAGCTTTGCTGAAGTTTTAAAAACATTTTCAGCTCCAATTTTGGGATGTAGTGCTGGTTTCATTTTAAACCAGCAGCTATTAGACTTCAAATAGTGCTAAAGTCTAGAGAAGCCTGCAAGAAACTTGTTTAACCACTTCAATGCCGTGCACTTTTACCCCTTCTTGCCCAGACCAATTTTGAGCACCGTCGTACTTAAAATGACAATTGCGCAGTCATGCAACAATGTACCCATATGAAAATTATAATTTTTCACACATATAGAGCTCTCTTTTGGTGGTATTTATTCACCACTGTTTTTTTTTTTTTTTGGCCAAATACATTTATCTTTGTTTAGGTTATAAAATAATGCAAATAAATAACCATTATGAAATTCAGGAAAAAATGTGTTCTGCTACATTTCTTTGGTGAAAATAACCCATCGGTGTATAATATTTAGACTGTAGGAAAGTTAAGAGTCCACAAACTATGATTTTATAATCTCTATACATTTTATTTTTTTCCCTGAAAATATATCAATCCTAATGTACCGACAGCCTTTCTTGAGACCCAAACACATCAGGACGGTACAAAATATCCCCCAAATTACCTTTCCGGAAAGTAAACAGTCTGAGGTATTTAGAGGCATGGCAGGTTTTTATGAAGTTTTTTTTTTTCTTCTTCATTTTTCCCCAAACAAAATTCACATAAGTCACCAGTGCAGTACCAGCATCATCGTTAAACTAGTGTGGTGGTGGTGACCAGGGCCCGGTGACAGTATAAAAATAAAAAACAGTTATATATAAAAAAAAAAAAAAAAAAAGAAAAAAAGAAAAAAATATTCTACGTGACCAGATCAATGCAGTTACCATAGTAACACTAAGGCCCCTTTCACACCGGGGCGGGGAGCCGCGGTGGCGGTAAAGCAGCGCTATATTTAACCGTAGTTTTAACCGCGGCTTTCGGCCGCTCGCGGTGCGGTTTTAACCCCCGCGAGCGGCCGAAAAGGGGTTAAAGACCCCCCGCAGAGCGCCGCCGTAGCGGCGGTATTGCCGCGGTGTCCCATTCTCATCAATGGGAAGGAGCGGTGAACACACCGCTCCTATCCCGCTCCAAAGATGCTGCTAGCAGGACTTTTTTTGTCATCCTGCTAGCGCACCGCTCCAGTGTGAAAGCCCGCCGGCTTTCACACTGGAGTTAAAGGGGCCGGATTTTTTCATGCGGTGAACATGCGCTATTTTTAGCGCTGCACCGCATGAAAAACGCCCCGGTGTGAAAGGGGCCTAAACCACCTTCTCCGGGGAGTTGATCAGGGTTGATTTATTATTATTTTTTTTAATACAATTGCTTTATAGCAGTGAATTTCAATCTAAAGACATGCTGGTAGGTTAATTGGATCCTGTCTAAAAATTGGCCTTAGTATATGTATGAATGTAAGTTAGGGACCTTAGGGTGTAAGCTCCTCGAGGGCAGGGATGATGTGAATGTACAATGTATATGTAAAAGTTCTGCGTAAATTGACGGCGCTATACAAGTTTACCTAAAATAAAATAAATATAAAGCAAATATTTTTTACTGAATGTAGACGGGTGTATTGTTGTGATTGACCGCAGCTAATCACAGTAAATAGTACTTTAAAAGTTTTGACTTTAAATAGACTAAGGCCCCATGCACACGAGACGCAGATGCAAACTCTGCTGAACGCGTGTTTTAAAAAGCAGAAACCTGCGTTTAAAAACGCGCGTTTGGCTGTGTTTTCATGCTGCGTTTAGACGCGTTTGCGTCTATAAGCATTTGTAAAGATAACATCATACAGACCCTCCCCAAGCTCAGAAAACATGTATTAACTATTTCTGCCATTCTGATCAGAGTGAGCAGCAGAGAGAGCCATTGTACACTTGCATTTGCCTCTCTTTCTGTTTTTTTTTTTTTTTTTTTTTAAATGGATCCCATATTGATTATATGTCAGGAAATGCTCCTGATGTTCTCTTGATGCGGCAGCAATGTCGTCGCAAATTTGTATGAGAGGTCCAGAATCAGAGCTTGTCGATATTGGACCCATCCGTTGATGGCACAGCGAATGTCCGTTGGATATTTCAAACATGTATGCATTTCACAAACATGTATGCATCAGTGAGTACATATGCTCTATGAACTATCTAAACTAATTACGACATTTTAAACAATTTTTTCTAATTTTTTTTTTAATCATATTTCTGCAAAAAAATTGGGTTCCTTTAAAAAGGCTTATAAACGCATACGCGGCTAAACGCAGGTGCCTGCGTTTAGACGCATTTTCCGTCTGAAACGTGGAAAAGCAAAGTGTCTGAACGCATTTTTTTGCTTCTGGAAAAACGAGGTTAAACGCAACAGCAAAAAAACGGGAAAAAACTAGACTGTGTGCATGGACACATAGGATAACATTGCATGCGTTCAGGTGCAGTTAAAAAAGTGTCCAACTGCCTCTGAACGCGCGTTTAACTGCGTCTCGTGTGCATGGGGCCTTATTCTAGATTTACTCAATTTTACCAGAAAGAGGGTTGCTATACCTACAGGTTTATCAAATCACTTCATAATCATCTGGCAACATGCCAAATCTTGCAAGATTTAACTTATGCGCTCACCTCGAATACATGTATTAAATATATACAAATATACAAGATTACTATATGGTATAATGTTTCAGTCCACACACATCAGCATTTACTAGAAAATGCAAAGTAAACATGATTTGGAACTACCCCCTTAAAAAGGAAGAATTCTAGTCTAATAAAATGGTAATAAGCGTCAAAACCAAACACCCATAATAAATTTTCTGTCATGCCAACTGGTGCTTTAAAATTGTAAGTTGAAAGCAATGTAGTATTTGCTTTAATTTCATCAGTCCACCATTACTGCCAGCAAATGAAGAGGAAAACCTCCTATGGTTAACAGGTCTGTTACTGAGGTCTGCTCAGCTATGACAAAATTAAGGAAGAATACCACACCCGGCATCATGAATGATTGCTACATCAAAAAACTGTTTGCAGTTTGAGTGCTAACAGTGCATAGGAAGAGACGATCTTTAAGTTTCTACCTTTCTAGCAACAAGCTGAATAGCATCATCATCAAATGCCTTGACACGGTTCAGGCGAGAGGTGATTATCTGTTGCAGCTGTTTATGAGTGTAAGGCTGGAATGACATTCTTGTGAGGCCCTGTTAGATGAGAGAAGCAAAATGATAGAAAATAAGCAGAAGATTAAACTATTAAGACATGTTTTATATAAAATAGCTCATGCTAGTTTCATTGTCATTAGCAAAAGAAGAGGATTCTTCGGTAAAAATAATGCGAACATGCTCCAGTCTAATACAGAATGACAAGGCGATGTACATTTTATGAACATAAAACACTGGGGTTTATTTACTAAAGGCAAATCCACTTTGCACTGCAAGTGCACTTGAAAGTGCAGTTGCTGTAGATCGAGGGGGACATGCAAGGAAAAAAAAAAAAAAAAGCTGAGTTAGACTTACCGGTAACTCCTTTTCTGAGAGTCTTCCAGGACAGCCCATGAGACCTAGGGCTCCTCCTACCAGGACAGGAAACACATTCCCCCCACCAGATAAAAGGGCGGTCCTCCAGGCCCCATGTCAGTCTACTCAAGAACCGTAGGACGTCCCTGAAAAACATATGCATAATACACATAACTTTAGACAAAACCGGGTGGGAATCCGGCTGTCCTGGAAGACTCTCAGAAAAGGAGTTACCGGTAAGTCTAACTCAGCTTTTCTCAAAACGTCTTCCAGGACAGCCCATGAGACGATGAGCCAGAACTTACCAGTCTAGGGAGGGACAACTGCCTGCAGGACCTTACGACCAAACGCCTGCTCCTGCGCTGATAGGAGATCCAGGCGATAATGTTTAATGAAGGTCGAGTAACTGGACCATGTGGCAGCCCTGCAAATTTGCTCCGGTGAGGCACCAGCCCTCTCAGCCCAAGACGTAGATAAGGCTCTAGTTGAGTGTGCTGTGACAAAAGGTGGAGAAACCTCCCTAATTTTGTAAGCTTCAGAGATAGCTTGCTTTATCCACCTGGCTAGTGTGGCTTTAGATGCACTGTTTCCCTTGTGTGCCCCCGAAAAGAGGACAAACAAAGCATCGGTTTTCCTAAAGGTCTTAGTGACCTCAAGATAGGCAAGGAGGATCCTTCTTACGTCTAAGCAACTAAACTTTCTTTCCTGTTCGCCGTGCGGTGAACTACAAAAGGATGGCAGTACAATATCCTGAGTTCGGTGGAATGTACTAGCCACCTTAGGCAAAAAACCTGGATCAGTCTTTAAAACGACTCGATCATCAAAAATCGTGAGAAAAGGCTCCCTAACTGACAGGGCCTGCAGCTCACTTACCCTACGTGCTGAGGTAATAGCTACCAGAAAAACTACCTTTAATGTAAGTAGTTTAACTGAGATTTCCTCGAGAGGCTCAAAAGGAAATTCCACCAAAGCCTGAAGTACTAGGGACAGGTCCCAAGATGGACAACTTTTCACCACTACTGGCCTGGCCCTTGAAATTGATTTGAAAAATCTGGCTACAATGGGATTTTCCAGGAGAGAAAACTGGAGGAAAACACTAATAGCTGCCGCTTGTACTTTTAGGGTACTAACGGAAAGACCCTTGTCAACCCCCTCTTGAAAAAATTCCAGAATTGCCGGAATATCGTGGGTTAGTCTCCGATTCTCCGATAACCAAGAATTAAACTTTTTCCAAACCTTGGAATAAATGGCTCTGGTTACTGGTTTTCTACAGTCTACCAGAGTCCTGACTACTTTGTCGGAGAACCCCTGGGCGCTTAGCATCTTCTCTTCAGATACCAAGCTGACAATCTTAGGGAAATCACCTGGGGGTGAGACACTGGACCCTGCAACAATAAGTCTTCCCTCTTTGGAAGACTCAGTGGAGGCTCTGAAACTAGAGTCTGTAGCAGGGAAAACCATGGCCTCTTGGGCCAAAACGGGGCAATTAGAATGAGGTCTGTTTCTTCTAGAAGAAACTTCCGGAGGACTTCTGGAATAAGTCTGATCGGCGGAAAGGCATAACATAGGCCGCAAGGCCATGGGTTTGCCAGCGCATCGATCCCCAAGGATTGGTCTGCTGGGTTCATGGAAAAGAACATTTCCGTCTTGCGGTTGTTCCTGTTTGCGAACAGATCCGCTACTGGGTATCCCCATCTGCTGGTGAGGTCTGCAAAGACTTCGGGATGAAGGGACCAGTTGTCTCGATCTACCCGGTGACGGCTGAGGTAGTCTGCTAACCAATTTTGTGCGCCCTTCAAGTGCACCGCTGAAATTGAAGCCAGATTCCCCTCTGCCCATACTAGAATCTCCTGGGCAATTGACTGGAGTATCCGGCTTCTCGTGCCCCCCTGCTTGTTGAGGTATGCGACTGTCGCAACGTTGTCCGACAGAATTTGAAGATTGTGGCCCCTGATCTCTATCTGAAAGGACTGCAGGGCTCTGTGAACCGCTAGAAGCTCTCTTTGATTGGATGAAGCCCTTGCCTCCCTCGAGGACCACTCTCCCTGTGCTACTGCATTGTTGAGATGGGCCCCCCATCCCCAGGAACTTGCATCCGTAGTAATCCTTTGGGAAATGGGAATGGACCATGGGAGACCTCCTGCTAGGTGCTGGCTTGCTCTCCACCACCACAGGCTTCTCTTTACCCTGGTGGGAAGCCGGACTCTTGACTCCAGGGACCTTGCATCCCCGTTCCAGTTTCTTAAGAGGAACAGTTGTAGTGGACGTTGATGAAGTCTTGCCCATGGGACTGCAGGAAAGCATGAGGTCATCAGACCCACTGCCCTCGAAACCTGTCTTAGGGAGACCGACTGGTTTGTCTGCAATGCTGACATAGATTGGATCATTTTGGTAATCTTCTCCTGAGGAAGAAAGACCCTTTGATCTACTGAGCAAAAGTCGTAACCCAGGTAAGTCACCTTCTGGGCCGGAGTTAAGGACGACTTTTCTACGTTTATTAACCAGCCTAAGGACTGTAGGAAGTCCCGTACAGCCTGGAGATCCTCCAACAGCTTCTGGTATGACGCTGCTACCACCAGGAGGTCGTCTAAGTAAGGGATAATAGTTATCGCTTTTAGCCTGAGTGGAGCTAGGGCTTCCCCCAACACTTTTGTGAAAATGCGTGGGGCTGAGGAAAGACCAAAGGGGAGGGCCTGAAACTGGAAGTGTCGGGTCCCTGTCCTCATCTTCACTGCTAATCTTAAATATCTCTGGAAGGCTGAGTGGATAGGGATGTGAAGATAAGCATCCCTCAAGTCCAACGTGGCCATGTAGCAGTTTGGGTAGAGTAGGCTTTTGATAGTGAAAACCGTCTCCATCCGGAAATGTTTGTATCTGATTGATTTGTTTAAAGCTCGGAGATTCAGGATAAGTCGAAACTTCCCTGATGGCTTTTTGACAACAAATACATGGGAATAGAATCCCTTGCCCTGATCTGACTGGGGAACAGGAATCAGGACCTTCTGATCCAACAGGTCTCCGATCTGGAGACCCAGGGCCTGCGCTTTCTCCCGATCCTGGGGAGGAAAGGTGACCAAAAACCGCTCTGGTGGTTGGTGGGCGAATTCCAGCCTGTACCCGTTGGTCACAAGGTCCAGGATAAAGGGGCTTGAAGTAACTGCTGCCCACTGTGGGAAGAAGGCCCTCAATCTTCCTCCCACTGGGGAACGCAAGTCACTGCGGTTTGGTGGGCTGTTGAGGAGGGTTAAACAGGACCCCCCCTTTGCCTCTGCCTTTGTGCCCTGTCCAGTGTTTTTTCGGCCTGCTGTCCTTTCCTTTAGGACCCTGCTGCCTGCCTTGGCCACGAAAAAACTTCCTGGCTGCTGGGATTCTCTTTTTCTCTGGGAAAGCCTTCTTCCTGTCGGCAGTGCGTTCCAGGGCCTCCTGCAGCCCTGGGCCAAATAAGTGATCGCCTGTTAAGGGGAGCCCACAAAGGCGTAACTTGGAGGCTGAGTCCCCTGACCAGGTCTTAAGCCAAAGGCTCCTCCTGGCCGAGTTCACTAAAGCAGAGGTCCTGGCCGACATTCTCACCGACTCTGCGGAAGAATCTGCCAAAAAACCTACTGCCTGAAAGAGGAGAGGAAAAGACTTCAAAATCTGCTCTCTGGAGGTACCTGCCAACAGATGAGTCTGAATTTGGGTTAACCACACCTCCAGATTTCTGGCCACACAAGTGGAGGCCAGAGCAGGTTTGAGGTTCCCAACCGCAGAGTCCCAGGCTCTGTGGAGAAGGATATCCCCCCTCTTGTCCATCGGATCCTTAAGCGTACCCATATCATCGAACGCTAGGTCCGAGTTCTTTGAAACCTTTGAAAGGGGTGCGTCTAGCTTGGGATTTTTATTCCACGGCTGCGTAGTGTCCTCATCAAAAGGAAACCTCCTTTTAAGGTTACTAGAGAAGAAAGGTTTTCTCTCAGGATTATCCCATTCCAGTTTGATAGTATCAATCAATGAGCTATGGACTGGAAAAACTCTAGATTTTTTCTTTTGCAATCCCTTATACATGAGATCATGTTTGGATAGCTGAACCTCCTCTTCTTTCAATTCAAGGGTAGTATAGATGGCCTTCAATAAGTCATCCACATCTTCTACGGACAACTTAAATCTCGAGCTCCGAGTGGATTCTCTATCCCCGGGCTCTATCTCTGACCCTGATTCCTCTGGAGAGGAACGGGTAGATCTGACCTCAGCCTCAGAGTCTTCACTGTCCGCCTGCTGCGGAGTGCTGACTGTCGTCTTCTGTGACGACGGACCCTCTGCTGGAGTCTGGAGCTTGTCAATAAGCGTTCTAAAGGAACTAAAGGTGGACGCAAGCTCATCTCTGACAGAAGCTAGCATCTTTTGGCAAGAGGTAACCGGGTCATCTTTTACAAGGCCCTCTATACAGCTGCGACAAACTGCTTTGCTCCAAGAGGAGCTCAATTTGTTTGCGCACACCGCACATTTCCTTTTAGGTGGCTGTGCCTGAGCTTTCTCCTGGGTCTTGGTCTGTAAGACAAAAAAAAAAAAAAAAATAAAACGACCCCAAATGAGACTCACAGCCACCCTGACACTCCGAAACACCACGTGCAGGAGGGAAGAAATGTGTCCCCATAACCCACTACTACAGAGAGGGGAGGGGGAGGGTACACTCACAGGGATAGCAAGATAGTGACAAAACACTTCAGGCTTACCTGCGAGGTACTGGTGTTGGGCACTGCTTCCACTGCCTGTGCAGGAACTGCAGACTGGTCCATCCTGCCCTGTTTAGCTTTCCACAGCCTGGCTGCTTTCCACCAAAACACACCAGTAACCAGCGTCTCCCATCCGCACCGCTTAAAAAGACTGGAACCAGTGTCTCCGGCGCCCGATGATGATGTCATATGCCCCGGAAGTGACCTATCACTCGGCACTTCCTGTGGGCCAGCTTGGAGTGCAGAAGCTCCGCCCCCTCAAGTGCTGCTGCTTCCTGTTTCTCCTCACACCTTTCAGCCATGCTGTGGGTGAGGAGAGGAAACTGCTGCTCACATAGAGACTACAGGCGCTTGGGAGCAGACATCACCACGGTCATGGCCCTCTCCAGGCACAGAGAGACAGGAGACAGCAGCACAACCAACCTCCCCAGCGGTGTGCTGCTTCTGGCAGAAGAGAAGGTTAGTGATATGCCCCCAAATAGCCTTACAGAGCCCCTGCTCATGAGACCTAGGGGACCAGGTTCCTGGAACATGTTACCCCCCGTCCGGAGGAAACACTAATAACTGACATGGGGCCTGGAGGACCGCCCTTTTATCTGGTGGGGGGAATGTGTTTCCTGTCCTGGTAGGAGGAGCCCTAGGTCTCATGGGCTGTCCTGGAAGACGTTTTGAGAAAACAGCATTTTTGCTTGTACATGATTGGATGATAAAATCAGCAGAGCTTCCCCTCGTTTAAATCTTCCTTTCAGATTTACAGCGACTGCACTTCTAAGGACGGACTACCACTTGGAGGAATTTCGTCCCAAACACTTGGTCTTGCGCTGAGATAAAAGGTCCAATCTATAGTGCTTCATGAAAGTTGAGTAGCTTGACCATGTTGCTGCGCTACAAAATTTGTGGAGTGAGCCATGGGGGGGGGAGGAAATTCCTTCTTTAAAATCTTATACGCTTCCACAAAAGCTTGCTTAACCCACCTTGCGATTGTGCCTTTCGAAGTTTGGAACCCCAATTTTTTTTCCCCCGAATGCAAAATAGAGCATTGGATTTTCGAATGCTTTCCGACAATTCCAGATACCATAGGACATGGGCTCTCACATCCAGTTGGTGGAATGGTTTCTTTTGGATTGGTTGGGGACCCACAGAAAGAAGGCAAAACTATTTCCTGAATCCTGTGGAATTTTGACACCACTTTAAGAAAAAACCCTGGGTCTGTACACTGCGCCAGTCCGTCTTCAAAAATTTGCTGGAAAAGTCGCCTTAATGGAAAGTGCCTGCAGCTCGCTAATGCCTTTGGCTGTGGATATGCCCACTAAAAAGACAGTTTTGAGCGTGACCCATTTTAAAGGACAGCTCTTAATTTTGTGATCATTTTATCTAACCTTGCAATACTGGCGACAGGTCCCATTTTGGCAGAATTTTGAACAGCAGGGGTCTAATCCTGGCTAACCCCTTAAAGAACCTGCTAACTAGTGGGTCTAACGCCAGGGGTTGCTCTAAAAAAAATAAAAAAATTAAAATAAAAAACCCACACAAGGCCGATACCTGCACTTTTAAAGTACCAATGGCCAGTCCTTGATCCACACCATCTTGTAAAAACACCAAGAGTTTGGGTGGAATACTTGCAGACACCTTCTTGGTATCTAACCATGAACAGAAAACTTTCCAAAATGTAACATAAATTGCTTGGGTTACCTTCTTTCTACAGGAAAGAATTGTGTTTACCACCCTGTCCGAGAGCCCCTAATGCCCCGTACACACGGTCGGAAATTCTGATGGAAAAAGTCAGATCGGATTATGTTGTTGGAAAATCCGATCGCGTGTGGGCTCTAGCGGGCTTTTTCCATCGGAATTTCCAACAGAAAAAAATTTGAGAGCAGGATCTAAAATTTTCCGACAACAAAATCCGATCAGACTTTTTCCCGATCATGTGTAGAGAATTCCGACGCACAAAGTGCCACGCATGTTCAGAAGAAATTTGGAGACGAAAGTTTCGGAGAAAATCCGTCGGAAAAGATCAGACAGACTTCATGAGGCCATCAGACACCAAGCTGACAATTTTCTTGTAGGTCACCCATTTGTTCAGTGACTTCAAGTTTAGTATTAGGCGGAATTTGCCCTGAAGGTTTCCTCGCTACGAAAACGTGAGGGTAGAAACCATGGTTTATTTCTCACTGTGGCACAGGAATAAGAACTCGCTGGTCTATCAATTTGCGACAACAAGGCTGTCTTCGGAGGATCTCTGAGAGGCGTGGTTACAAACGTCCTTGCGAGCGGAGTGCCCTTGAACTGGATTCGATAGCTATCCCTGATTATCCTCAGTATAAATGCATTTGGGGTAGTCTTTTCCCACTATGGCATGAAATGCCCCAATCTCCCTTCCATGGGAGCCAAGTCACTGGGATTTGGTGGTTTTCTTAGAAGAGGAAAAACGGGACACCTTTCTGCTTCCCCCTTCCCCACTGTTTCCTAGGAGGTTGACCCTTTAGGGGTCTGCCCCTGTGACAGCCCTTGTCTTTGCTGGCGAAAAAAACGTTTCCCCAGGGCTTTCTTATTTTTAAAAAGGAAAAACCTTTTTCTTGTCAGCAGTACGGTCTAGAACTTTTTCTAGATCTTGCCCAAACAAGAGGCCTCCTTCAAATGGGATGCCACACACCCTTACTTTTGAGGCCGGGTCCCCCGATCAAGATTTTAACCATAAAGCCCTACGAGAGGAATTTACTAGGGCAACAGTCTTTGTCGATAGATTGAACGACTCTGCAGGCGTATCTGCCATATAACCTGCTGCCTTGTGCAGCATGGGTAGGGAATCAAGAATTTCCTTTCTGGAGGTCCCACTTACCAAATGGCCTTGTAAGCTGCTCCAGCCAGACCTCCCAATTATGAGCTACTATTATTGTAGCCATTGCTGGTTTTAAATTTGTCATGGCTACTTCCCATGACCTTTTCAGCAGTACCTCCATCTTCTTGTCCACAAGTTCCCTAAGGACACCCATGTCCTCAAAGGCGAGGTCCACTTTGTTCCAAATACAGGTGGCATCCTCACTGAAGGGGAATCTCCACTTTAAGCTTTTAGGGAAAAAATATCTTTTTTTTTTTCTCTAGTTCCACCAACTCTTTTGATAGATTCCGCCACTCACGCCGGGATACTATAGTATCCAGCAAGCAGACCCTGAGCCCTGTGCAGGGAACGCCAGCCCTCCCCAGGCTATCCTGGAGGAGGATGCCGGTATAAGCTCTCTGCAGCCTGACCGGGGGACTTGGATGCCTGCCATCCCTTCACAGGTACTTGCAGACCTCCTTCCCCCTCATCCTTAGAAAAACCCTACCTAGGCTCAGGGGAAGGAGAGCTCCCATCCAGACTCATCCTCCGGGGGGAAACAAACTGGGGAAGAGGGACGGAAGCCGCCCTTTATGGATTTGAATTTTGGATTTCCTGCCTCCGAAGGTGAAGCCCATCTCTCTAGTGCTGTCCTGGACAGACAACTAGAGAAAGAAGTCAGCTGTCTCAGCGGTGTGCGGTCACCACTGGTAGGCTTCATTCTAAGGCAAGTTTTACATAATGAGCTAATCATTATGCCTTTGTCTTACAGGGTTTATTTTTTCTTTTGCGTTTACAACCTCTTTAAGGGCCTGCGTCAACGGCATCAGCGTGAGACACTTCCGAGATCATTCAGAATTTATAGACGGTGCATTTGGCCTGCAGTTGAATGCGTAAAAACAGCAGGTTTTGCATTCCTATAGACCTGTATGGAGATACCCAACCTGCCTGAAGTGAACAAAAGCCTGTTGGATACAAGTCATAACATTGATACTTTGGTAAGGTAGTTTGAGCGCTAAAGTTTCCCTTCTAAAGAAGGTGACAGTAAAAGCCTTCCATGAACATCTGGTTTAATAATTCACCAGCTACAAAGAAATAAAGCATCTCTTACCAGCCTGCTGGCTACCCGATTCATCATTATCCTCTCTGGCAGATCCATGGTGTTTGCAATGGCCAGTACAATCAGTTTTGCTTGTTTTCGAGTGGGCCAGTCAAACAAACTGTACATAACATTCTGCTTTCTGGTCCAAAGAAGGTCCAACTGGAATAGAATAAATAAATTATTAAACACATTAGGGAACATTAATCAATTCTGTTTCACAGCTGGGCAATGCTAAACAGAAGCAGCGAGGAAAATCTGAGAAATGGAATCAGATTTATTATACACAGACAGCTTCATTCATAAATCCCTCCTTAGCTGCTCTTAAGTAACACTGTAAAAGAGTAAAACCTGAAACCTGACTGGTTAATGGCACCTTTGTTTTGAGTAAAAAATGCGTCTTATATTGATGAATATCTGTCATCTGCAAAGTCAATTCTGTCAGAGACCTGTACAAATCTGTCTTAGCTTGCCGTCAAGGCTTACAGGCATAGGGGTCACAAATACACACAAAAATTGCATAGATTTTGTTAATGGACAGGCAACCTAATTTTCATCAAAAAATTGTCACCAATGTGTTCAGTATATGTCTCTGGAACAGATCTCCAACCTCTGTAATGTCAGCTAGAAGTACGAGGAGAGAAAGCTAGAATTTCTCCTTGGCTGCAGATGAGCCTTCCCGTAACTGGCACAATTACTCAGACTGCATTCTCCTCTGTGAACCAAACAGATCAATTGGATTGGTGTACAAAGCAAGTTCCATTAAGACATGGATGCGTGAGTTTGGGGTGGAGGCACTTGACTGGTCTGACCTCAAACAGATGAAACACCTTTGGGATGAATTATAGCGGAGACTGCGAGCCAGGCCTTCTTCTCCACATCAGTGCCTGACCTTAAAAATGGGCTTCTGGAAGAATGGTCAAACATTCCCATAGACACACTCCTAAACCTTGTGGACAGCCTTCCCAGAAGTTGAAGCTGTTATAAACGGCAAAGGGAGGGCCAACTCAATATTAAACCCTACGGACTGAGACTGGGTTGCCATGAAAGTTCATGTGCGTGTTAAGGCAGGTGTCCCAATACTTTTGGCAATATAGTAATATTTTATATATGTTCAGAAAGAAGACCCAAGGCAATCTAGCTTGCCCAAGCCAAGGTTTTTATCCGATAAGTGGTATGATAAAGGTGATTTTATCAGTATGAATGAAACTGCAACTCTGTGACAAAATATTGTATTAGAGCTGCAATGATCACTAAAGTCTGCAGCTATGCGACTAGTAATATGGATACATTTTTCCTTCTAACCACAACATGAAAAGTAATCTGAAGGCCACCACTGGCCCAAAGGCTACATATAGTACATTTTTATTCAGATGCAGTCATTACCTCATCCACCAGCAATACAGTGGTCTCCCTTTTGGAGGCAGGTGTGCTGAATCTCTTCTCAAGCAGAGCAGCAGCGTGGTCTGCAGTTGCTTTCTGGCCAGTCAAGAGCTGAACGAAATATTGATAACATGAATATCAAACACCAGAGCAAAATAATAAAAAACAAATCCGCATGCTAAATAGTTTTATACAATAGATAACAGCTGTGTGGATGTGACCTTTGCAGTCCCACAAAGCTCTCACCTTCAGGATTTGCACATAAGCCTGATGAGGGTCCGTCAGCTTCATGCCATTGATCTCAATGTACTGGAAAGACGGCAGCTCATCTTCATCTGCAGCCCGCTGCAGACTCCGGATCACCTCGTGCACGGTCGCAGTTTTCCCAGTGCCAGGAACGCCAGATATGTACATACACCTAACAATACACACAGGAAATGTGATATCACTCTACTTTACCTAGCCTTTTGAAGAGTCTAGCGCTAGGAACATCCAAATATAACTATGTGTACCTTTTGTTTGGAATATCCTTTTCTTTCTTTTTTATTAGCTAAAGACCAGTTGTTCCCCATGTTACAACAGTTTGGTTGAAACTGGAGATTCTTGTCTTCCCTTCTTTACTCTCCCTCGGCTTAGGGCAGCGTTTCTCCACTTCAGTCCTCAAGGCACCCCCAACAGGTCATGTTTTCAGGCTTTCCATTATTTTGCACAGGTGATTTGATCATTTTTACTGCCTCAGTAATTACCAGAGCCGTTTTATTTGAGGGAAATCCTGAAAACATGAACTGTTGGGGTGCCTTGATGACTGGAGTTGAGGAACACTGGCCTAGGGCAACCTTAAAGTGGCGTTTCCCCCCAAAAAAAAATATAGCTTAAAATTCCTAAAAATACACAAAAAAAAAAAAAAAGTAACTCCTCTAAATGCCTGTTGCTAGGGGGTCCCTCGTAGTCTGCCTCATTCAGTGCCCGGGCACAGACATCACTTCCCCATCAGCGCAGTCAGTCATCTGGGACATGTGACAGGTCCCAGGTGACTGTGCGGCGTATCACGGCGCAGCTCGCGCATGTGCAGTGGGTGCCCGGCTGTGAAGCCACAGCCAGGTACCCACAGTAAGAAGGCCAGCGCCGCGAGCAGAGAGAGGGGAAGGCTTCGTTCCCCCGCATCGCTGGACCCTGGGACAGGTAAGTGTCCGATTATTAAAAGTCAGCAGTTGCAGTATTTGTAGCTGCTGACTTAAAAAAAATTTTTAAGGGGCACCCCAGTTTAATATGCAGTTTGACCTGTCCCCGAGTCTATGGGGACAACTCATGATTTCTCCTCTTACTTTTCTTCTCTTTACCTGCAACCACTGGTTACTTTCACCCTACTGAACTGATGGCCCTTCAAGTCCCTCCTCCCTAGGGAAACATGGACCCGGGATACTCTGCCCCGTTTTGTGTCTACATAGCATTGACCAGATCCTATGGTGGACTCCATGTCTAGTATCTTGTGATGTTTTGAGCATGTTTTCACCTACGCTAGTGTGGATACTCTCTGTAACCTTTATTTGCCCCTGCGAGGGCGTATTTGCAGTTATACCAACTTTTCAATTAAATAAAAAATATTGAAACAAAACTAGAGATTATTCTATAATGTTCCCTCTCACTATGGCCATCAAAGACCTGGTGTAGAAATGGTGTACAGAGCAGAACTGTTCTATACAACTACATGCAAAGAAGAGAGTCAATGACTACAGCATCCGTCAGTAATGCAGTTTCCTTTTACCTGCACCAATCCTCTGTTTGGACAACCCTCCAAAGAGTGTCCAAAGGGAGGTTTTGTAAGATTTAGTGTCAGGACCCAAACACAGGATGTTCAAAGTCAAAGGATCAGCTTCTGAATCAAGTACTTGCATGTATGACACATTACATTACCATTCAAAAAAAATGGATAGAGTGCAGAAGGATTAGAACATCTGTCAGTTTTTATTGCCGTCTGTGACCCCATTAAGGAAATTCAACCTCTATTTGTCCTGTTTACCATCATTGAAAGTAAAAGAAAATCCCCAAAATTTGGGTTGTCCCCGAGTTAGAAACATTAGATTTACATACAACTCCTACTTACAAATTGAGGGAGACAACAGGAAGTGAGAGGAAATCTACCCCTAGGGAGGTTAATTGAGTTATGGGAAAAAAAAGATGTCTCCACTAATGCTTTATCACCAATTCTTGTTTCCACAACAACCCAAAATTTTCAAAACCCAAATTATCACAGGGACAGAAAGTGAGACGAAATCTTTAGAACAGGGGCACAAACTGCAAAACAAATGTTACAACCCTTCCCTATGCTATACAAAAAACATAAAACTTTTTTTTGGGTGGAGTTACACTTATAAAATGTACCTGCTCCAACTTACAAATTCAACTTAAGAACAAACCTATCTTGTTTGCAACCCGGTGACTGCCTATAGAGGGGAATCTTCCAATGGGGGACACCAGTTCTGGTGACCTGGGGGTAATTCGCTTTTTTTCCATGGATTTCCTCTCATTTCCTGTTTGGCTATGGGATAGGAAGTGAACGGAAATCTGCACAATGGGACACAGATGGTGAAAAATATAAAATAAATCTGACAGGCGTTATAACTAGGGTTGTCCCAATACCAAGCATTTGCGCGAGTACTTGTACTTGCACAAATGCTCCCAATGCCTTATCCGATACCTGGTCGGTGGGTGGAGTAAGCGGAACGGAGAGCGAGTCCTCACCTGCAGTGGAACAAGCTAGGTAAGCTGGCAGGGGTGCAGAGCGCAGCCGTAACAGGATCGGTGACCGGAGCAGTCGCATTCGATCGCCGTCAGCAGCTGAACATCCCGACTAAGGATGAGCTCCGACATGTTAGCATATGGCACGTGCAGAGCCCGCCAGGAAGTCAGCGCAGCGCTGCGCTAATCAAAGGCAGTGAGATATTTTCCCGATGCACTGCTGCAGAGATCGGGAAATGTCTCACTACCTGTGATTAGCGCAGTCCGGACATCCTGGCGGGCTCTGCAGGTGCCGTATGCGAACACGCCGGAGCTCATCCTTAATCCGGATGCCCATCTTGGTACACCCTGCACTCGGCCGCAGTAAGCCAACAGCGGACATCTTGTTACACCCATCCCATATAGTTGGGGCTGGGAGTAACAAGATGTCTGCTGCTGCTGCTTACTGTGGCCGAGTGCAGGGTGTACCAAGATGGGTGTCGCTGCATAGCATTTTAAAATAAATTCTTTCCTCATCTCATTTGTTGCTGCATTTCAGTGCAGTTTAGTTTCAGTGCAGAGTAAAATCGGCGAGTACTTGAAAAAAAATATCGCTACGTGTACTCGGTCTTAAAAAACAAATGGGGTTGGGCTGTGTCAGGGTGACAAGCCTTGTCCCCTATCGCCGCTCTGTGCGTGCCCTAGGGGCTTGCACGAGCGATACGCACGTGGGAAATACATGTGACCGGCTGTGATTGCACACAACCGGTCACGTGGTAAAGAGACATTTTTTTATTGGCTCTTTACACGGATCTGGGATAGGCTGTGTCCGAGGGACACATCTCATCCTCAATCGCCACACTGCGGGCCCGCAGGAGCAGCGAGAAACCGAGGACATCATATGACGCCCGCCCAGGATGGGAGATCCCATCTGCGGACGAGCTCTCCTGTACCACCGGTAGGCCCAAGCAACCAGCCGGCACGTCCGTCGGCTGGCCGAATAACAAAACAAAGCCGATGCTTCATGGACATCACTTCCCGGATTACTGGCATCTTGAAAGGCGCCAGATTTAAAAAATAATAAAAAAAAAAAAAAAAAAAAAACACAGATCTGGGCGTTTTGGGTTTGGGGCCCCCAATATCTCCATAAAGAGTACCTCTCACATGCCCATTACCGTCACAAGGGATGTTTACTGTCCTGACATTTTAGGGCACCAAGAAATGATAGGCGGTCAGTACATCAGGATTGATAATTTTTACTTTATTTTTTTAAGAATATGTAGCATAGCTTGTAGACTTTGTAACTTTCACATGAACCTATCATACACTTATCGGAATTTTCTTCATCAAAGACATGTAGCAGAATACATTCTGGCCTAAATTTATGACGAAATTAGATTTTAATGATATTCTATTAAAACAGAAAGAAGAAAATATTGCTTTTATTCAAAAATGTCACTCTTTTTTTGCTTAAAATAAAAAAAAGTGGTGCATAAATTCCACCAAAAGAAAGTTCTAATTTGTGTTAACAAAAAGATAAAAATTTCATTTGGGTACAGTGTAGCATGAGTAACTAGCTGTCATTGAAAGTGTGAGCGTATAGAAAGCTGAAAATTGGTCTAGGAAGGAATGGGGTGAAAGTGCCCTGTACTGAGGTGATTAAATGGCATGATTGATTCTATACCGACTTTCATACTAATCTATAAAGGGTCCATGCACACTGGACTTAAACACTGCCTGTAGAAGCAGCTAAATGTTATCCTATGTGTCCATACACATTAGGACGTTTAGAGGCATTTTTAAGCTCAGCGTTTAGAGGCCACTACAACTACCTTTACATGCTAAAAGAATGCACCGGTTCGCTTTAATTCCAATATAGGTTAGTTAATCCCTCTAAAGCCAAAAATAAAAGCAAAGCACTACCACCTCTAAAAAAGTTTACTTACCCACCAGTTCCATCCAGCAGTTTACTTTCCACAAAATTGTACACATCCTGGTACTCCTGTTCCCTGCAAGGCAGAGATTCTGGTACGGCAGAGACATGGAGCCTGTAAACAGAAGCGGAATAAAAGTTAGTGATTATTCATTCCAAACATATAGCTTATATCAATATGTTTTCAGACAATGTAAAAAGTGCCAAAACTAAAAAAGTTTTTTCTTTTGCATTAAATGTAGAGATTTGTAGATTTGTCACTACAGCTAGTCTAGTTCTCTAATTAAAGCAGAACTTTACCCATAACTAATTAATTATGCTATAAAATTAGAGAGTGTGCTGTAAAATTGCCTCCAGCATGGCTGATGGCCATTTTGCTGAAGCCCAGAGCCCCTGAGCAGCAGTAAATCTTTAGACTGTCAGCAGATTTGCCTCTAGCGGCTGATTTTTGGCACAATGCAAAAAAATATTAAACAATTTAGCATGTGCAGAGCAGGATGAGACCGTGTACTACTGGATTATAACCTTTTTGCGCCAAGCACAAGCAAATATGTGGCCTCTTGGTGAATGGGCCTTGGTGCTGAGTGGCTGCATATTTGCGTGCAATAACTCCAATAGAGCTGTGCCAAGAGCGCACTCCCGGCAGCTAATGTAAACCTCCCGATCGCAGCTTGTGATCAGTTTTTCGTTCATGTGACCACCGTGACAGCCAATCAAGGCGCTCACACAGCCATAAGCCCCACCCCGGCATTCTAAAGCCTTAAAAGGCTGGTGGGAGTCTAAGCCAAGGTGATAAAAAAAACAGTACAGGCAATTATTTTTAATGTTTTACATAGCTATATGTGCAAAAGGGGCCAGCATTCGACCGAATCCCAATATGCACTCAGCCAATGGCAGAGCGTGCTGATTGGGGTGTTCTGGGGGCAAGGGGAAGAGATCGTGGAACTATCCGCGCATGATTAATACAGCGGCTAGGAGCTGCGTTTTTTTTTGTTCAACCCGCAGGAATTAAAAAGAATAGCGTGTATTACAGCTTTACTTGCATTGTGACAAAAGGGCAGTAAAGGACGAGCAATGAGTAGAGCTGCAATGCAGAAAGCAAAGTCTGAATATGTACTTTGCAAATATGGCATGTGAATAGGCTGGGGTTTAATGTTATATTTGCGTTAGTAGTCTTCTTAAACTGTGTGACTACAACATACTGTTCAAAGAAAAAAAAAAAACTGATGCAAAAGCATTCATTTACCTTCAGCCGCTTTCTGTCCACCCAACGTCATATGACGTTGTCGACTTTGAGCTGGGATATCTAAATGATGCCTGAAGTTACAGGCATCATTCAGATATCTTCTTTTTCAGCCAGCAATTCCCTGCACCATAAGAACAATAATAGCGGTTGTTCAGCCGCTTAATCGTTTATAAGCAGCGGCGAGAGGGGACAGACCCCTGGGGGTGGGTGTCCCTTTCTGCCCCCACCCATGCTTCCTGCCATCGTCAAACTGGAGAATAAACCATCCAGCCGTGGATGTTGACCCTGAACTGGTGGGTCAGATGGTCCCAGAGTCTCTATTAGCGTTCAGAGGCCGGGCACGATGTTATAACGTCACGCCTGGCCTCTGCATTTGAAAAATGGTGCTGCCTCGGCTGGGAAGCCAGGATTTTTATTTAAGCCTAGAAGGTGAGATCTGGAGACTTATTGACCTCAGATCTCACTGTAAAGGGGACCTGTCATGCACTATTCCTATTACAAGTAGTGTTTACATTCCTTTAATTGGAATAAAAAGTGATCAAATAAAATAAAAATAAAAAAAAAGCATCAAACTAGAAAACTAAAAGTAAAAACAATAAAAAAAAAAATTTAAAGCGCCCTTGTCCCCACGTGCTCACTCGCAGAAGCATACGCAAGTCGCGCCCACATATGTAAAAATCGACGCTCAAACCACACGCAAGTTATCCCCCGCAAATATTAAAATGAGAGCAATAATTCTAGCACTGGACCTCCTCTAACTCAAAACATGTAAAAAAAAAAATTTAAGCGTCGCCATTCCACGAATGGGTGCAATTTTGAAGCGTGACATGTTAGGTATCCATTTACTTGGCATCTTTCACACTATGCAAAAAATTGGGCTAACTTTACTGTTTTTTTTTTTTTTTTTAAATGCATGAAACTTTTTTTCCCCTATATATATATATATATATATATATATATATATATATATATATATATATATATATATATATATATATATATATATATATATATATATATATATATATATATATATATATATATATATATATATATATTATATTAAACGAGTTTGAAAAATAGCTGCGCAAATGTCGAGCAAGATAAAAAGTTGCAACGACCGTATTCTCTAGTGTCTCTCCTAAAAAAATATTTAGGTTTGGGGGTTCCGAGTAATTTTCTGGCAAAAAAAAAAAAAAATATGATTTTTACACGTAGGAGAGAAATGTCAGAACTGGCCTGGTAGGCAAGTGGTTACATTTTAAGTTCAGGCAAGGCTATAAAAATTTCTAGGTAATGGTTTGCTGTAGCAGAATGGATTGGTTATTTTAGGGGCAGCCAATACTCTGCTAACACATCATTAAAACATGTCTGGTGGCTTATAAAAATCCACAGAAGAGAAGATTGCTTGCTACACCTGACTTCTTCTCTGAAATGGACTGTTGGTGAAGGCAATGCACTGCCGTAAGTTCAAATTAAAGGCTAAATTCACCTTTCAGGAAAAAATATTAAAATGCACATATATTTCCAGATAAAAACAGGAGCCTGCAAAACATTGCACCTGCGAGCAGTTGAAATGCTTGCAACTAAGGTTTTTCGGTTTGAATGCTAGAAGGAAGTGTCAGTGGACTACACTACTCTCAATGGACTGCACTCATCAGCGCCCTCGCAGTTCATTGAGAACTACAAGCCGTCTGCCATGTGGCAGAAAGGACTTGTTACTTCATTCACATATTGCTGACTTCGAATGCCACAGTGGGTACAAGGGAAAAAGAAACCCTAGTCACAGTCAGGTACTGGAAAATGTTACAAATGAAGATGAACTTAACCTTCAAAGTCTTACAAGTCTCTATGACAGCATCTCCCCTTAGATGGGAGTTATACTTTCTGAAAAAGCCTACAACTAAACTAATTCAGAAATAAACTCTACAACTTCATCTCACCTGATGCGGGCTTCCTCCAGAACATTGGCAGGCTTTTGGATCGGCTGATTCCGCTCTGGGATTTTGGGAGTTGCAGCATGACTTTTGGAACGTGGCTGTGAGGATTACACACAAAAAGACATGAAATGTTTACAGTGATTAAAGGCAGAAGTATTACTAAAAACCTGTATTTAAAGAAATATGTAGACTGGCCATTACTGAAAAAAACTAGTTGTCTGGCTGTCATACTGATCTAATTGTATCAGTAATTTCTGACTCATTGACTCGGACAGTATGCAGAACAGGAAGTCAGTGCCTGACAGGAATCACATTAGCACTTGACTGCGTATTTTTAGAAATAGTTCAGCAATAGCATCTCTTATCAGTAAAGATTTCCTTTAGAAGGAAGGCTTCTAGAAGAGGACCTTCTTAGCAGAATTATATTAACTCCTAAATCTCGGTATCTACACTCCCTTTTGCAAACGACAGGTCTCTCTTGAAAGGCATGGTACACTTGCAAATGTTTTTGTTTTTAACTAGGCATTGGTGTAGCTCTATTCCCTGTGTCATTTGTTCGCCTAACCTAGTAATGATGGGCTCAAATGTTGTGACCGCAGGTTTTAGTGTGCGTGCATTCATTCACCTAGCTTGTCCCCATATGCTAAAGGGACAGGCAACTTCTTGTTCTGGGGGTCACACAGTGTCCAATACATGTCTTGCCATTTTCTGTTTTCTCGTGGCAAGCCATGCCATGAGTGAGTTTATAATGTGAATATATTTTAATTGGAAAAACCAACTTTATTGAAAAACATATGCATGGTACATAAGTCAATATAGACCAACATGGTCAAAACAATAGTACATACATGAACACATTGGAGTATCTGTGTAGTGTAGAACAAAATACCCAGTAGAAGTGGCACCAGAACACAATATATATAATAAGAGAGGAAGAAAATAAAAAAAGTAAAAAAAAAAAAAAGGGGGGGGGGGGGGGAAGGACGGGGAGAAATGAGGGGTCAACATATTAAGTACACGTTTCACCATCTGTTAACCACCTGCTCCAGACCTTTTCATACTTAGGCGAGCACCCTCTGTGCACATAGATCAGCTTTTTATATGGAAGAGTGTCATTAACCTCTTTTTTCCAGCACTGGATTGTAGGAGGTAGGGCCTGCATCCACTTACGGGCCACCGCTTTCCTTGCTAGGAATAGGGTTTCATGTAAAAAGGTGCGGAGGGGTTTGTCGGTGTCTAAGTTAGGCAGCAGACCGAGCAGGCACATTTTTGGGTCTAGGGTAGCAGGAGAGCCCATCTGGTCGTGCAGGAAGCGTATCACCTGTATCCAGTATGCTTGGATAGTTGGGCAGGCCCATATAAGGTGGTAGAAGGAGCCTGGGGTATGGTCGCATTGGCGGCATCCTGGATTGTACATGGGTTTAAAACGTGCTATCTTCTGGGGGGTTAGGTATGTCCTATGTATGATATACAGCTGTGTGAGGCGGTCTGATAGTTTGGGGGATACTTTTTTTACATCCTCCAAGATCTCATCCCAATCCTCATCCTCAATCAGTCCAACGTCCGCCTCCCATCCGGCCTTGGAAGCATAGGCCAAGGTCGTGACACTGGGGAGACGGATGGCGGAGTATAGAGCGGAAATTAGTTTGGCTGGCTCAGTGCCTGTGACTATGTCTACTATAGAGGGGACTGCCAGGGACGGGCTAGAGACAGTAAATTGGGTTTGTATGGCGTGGCGGAGTTGCAGGTATCTAAATAGAAGGCAGTTGGGAAGGGAAAATTCATCCTTTAGCATTTGAAATGTTTTAATCCCCGTATTGGTCATGACCTGGTGTATATACACGATCCCATGGCGTATCCACACCGCGGGGTCTGGGATGGACAACAGTTCAGGTAAATGCGTGTTGAACCAGATTGGTGTGTGGGAGTGGACCCGCGGGGTCCCGAGTTTTTTCAGTGCCACCTGCCATACCCTCCGGTGGTGCGTCAGCATGTGTGTTTTGTGGTGGGAGGAACGTCCCGTCGGGGGGGCCCTGAGGACTGACTGAAGCGGGGTGTGGGCTGGGTTATCAGGATGCCCACATAGTAGCACTTGGTATCGTGGTAGTTCGCTTTTGTCAAAATGATAAAAATGGGATAATTGGGAGGCAAGGTAATATTCCTGGAGGTCTGGAAGGGCGGCCCCTCCTAATGTCACCGGGTTCTTCAGGATTTTCCAAGATAATTTATGTCTACTGTGCCCCCAAATAAAGGAATTAAGAATAGATTCGATTGTTTTGAAAATTTTTTGTGGTATATATAGGGGGGCATGCCATACCAGATAAAGTATCTTTGGGAGGAGTATCATTTTGACTAAGCTGATGCGCCCCATAACACCCAGGGGTAGCCTGGCCCAGGTCTGTGTCTTGGTCTTGATCAAGGTATACAGGGGCTCTATGTTAAGGAGTGTATAGTCTGAAAGTGATCTGGTGACCTGCACACCGAGGTACTTGATCGAGGAGACCCTCGGGAGGGTCAGAAGAGGGGATGTGAACGAGGAAGGGAAATGGTCAATCGGAAGGATCTGGGATTTAGACCAGTTAATACTTAAACCCGAGTGGCTACCGACACGTTCTATGGAGTGGAGGGCTGCAGCCAGGGAGATAATGTGAATATATTTAGTCGTCTTAGGAATGTATCAAGGTAACTCAGTCCACCCAGTTCTACCTGCCACATTTGGGTGGACTAGCTCTCTCATTTTTACTTGGAACTTACAGTTTTATTTGGTGTTTGTGCGGAGGTCTTCCGAGAAGAAGTTGGGGTCTGAGGAGTTACTCTTTTTCTAGTAGCTCTCTTGGTAGACTTTTCCTCTTCACTTTGTTCTTTATCATCATTTTCATCCTCACTGCTGCTGGTTAGAGCTGAATCCTTGAGGGGAACAAAATCATCCTCACTTTCATCCATTTCATCAAAGACGTCTTCCGTCAGGAATCTAGGAAAAAAAAACAAAAAACACAGAGATATACATTACTATGTAGGCTTGTCAGTAGTATCCCTGCACCTTCATTCTAAATTTCCCATGCACCTAGAAAAAAAAAAATTATCTTCTGCAAAAAGGCATCTGGCTCCTACCTAAAAAAACATATTTCTTAAATCGTACATAACAGGACACAAGGTACTTCATGTTTATAACTTCTTGGAATGTCCCAAAGAACTGAACATTAGGGGTGGGCAACCAGACAATCATAAAACCGGAAAAAAAAATAAAATAAAAAAAACACCCCACTACAATGCCGACTGCAGGACGTTTCGTCAAACTGGCATTCAGAGACATGAAAATGTACCAGGTAAAATTTGGTAAATGTGTGAAGAGAAGACCAGAGGGCAGCCTTACAAACTTGAACAGAACCTTGATGCTGAATTGCCCACATGGCAATGACACTGCTGGTAGATCAAGCCTTGCCCTTGATGCCATTAAGGCCAGAGAAACAAGCCGATGAATCAACCCAGAAACCGTGAACGCAGATGCAGCCTGACCCTTATGAGGACGCTCAGGCAGAACAAACAGACTGTTAAAATTATCAGAAATCTACTGCTTCATTTCAACAGCTAGAACATCCAAGGATTGAAGCCCTTTCCCCTTAGAATGCCCAGTATTAGAACACAAAGATGGCAATACAATGTCATGGAGAAACCACATTAGACACAAAGAAAGAAAGGGGGGGGGGGGGGACCAGGGCCTCAATTTCACCTTATCCTGGTGTAGTAATGACAACCAAAAGCACAACCTTGCACATGAGGAGTGACAAGGATATCTCTTGGAAAGTTTCAAAAGGAGAAGTCTGCATGACAAGACCAAGTTAAGTCCGCACAGGCAGAGAAATCAGTTTGACGCCCTGAACAAAAGCTTTTTCAAGGAATGGTAATTACTGGGCACACATCCACCCAAACATCCATCCCTCGTCCACATTTCTGCCCGTTTAATGCCATAGCTTGCAGAGGGTAAGTATGCCTGTTCGATCCAATATAAAAAGCAGTCTCCCAGCTGAGAGGCATGTTGGCTCAGGCCAGACATTAAAGTGGCAAGTCACCCACAACACATACTTGTGGAGCGCTGGTGCTGCTGCACTGTAGACATGCTGTAGCTGTGCAGGGGCTGGACTGACTATTGCTGGAACTGTGTTCGGTTGTGGATTTATTAATGCTTTGATAAAATGACTATTTCTATTGTATACGTATAAATGCTGAATCTCCTTACTCAAAATGAAGTAACTAGAGACCCTCCTCCCACGAGTGGGTTCAAGAGTCCACAACCTCACATCAGCAGAAATACCTGGATGAAGCTGACTGGAAGATGAGACACTTAGTTAAGAGTCTTCCAATCCACAGATGACAACACAACTAGACTTTGAATATGTTTTTGCAAACAATGAGTCACCTTCTTACTATAAAGGGGGCAATCCGCCCAGCGCAAGAAAGGAAGTTCTTCTCTGAACAGTGTGTGTCAGTGTGTTACTTCTAACATGCATGCATGAACATTTTGAATTTGGACCAGGTGCAAATAACTCAGCTCAGACATTTTAGTCTGAAATCCAAAACAGTCAGGAGTTGCTGATCGCAGGTTTCAATTTCAGAGGAACAGACAAAACGGCTCCCACATGCAATGAGGTCGTTGAGCATGCACCCGATTCACCCCTTTTAAACACTACTACTATGGTGTGTTGCTCCGTAAACCAGGTACAATTGCTCCTGGACCAGAGCTGTAGGCAACCAATCGAGATTAAGCCACTTCCTTCCCCAGCAGGGGTGTTCACAATAGGCCATAAATACTAATACTAAAGCCCAAAAATGGAAATCTTTATAGACATCTGTAGGCCCATTGCGAAAGGAACTCTTTAGAGAGACATCTGTAGGCACATACATCACCCAAGGACACTGCCTAAAATCTGAGACAGCTGAGCAGGGAGCAGTTATGCCTATATGAGGAATTCCATTTTGTTTGGGGTCAGTGTACAGCTGAAGGTGGCAGCATAAGCAAGGATTTATGAATATGAAGTACACCATGCCCTGTGATGTACGATAAAAAAAAAAAAAAAAAAAGAAAGAAAAGCTAGAGACTCGGGCCAACAATGTCTCTATGCCTGAAATCGTTTTAAGACTATTAAATTCAGGTTAACCACAATTTGGCGAATCCAATACATATACACATTACTTTATCTGTTTGCGAATCAGGGAAACAGACGCCTGTGCAGATTTCCTTCGCGATCGGGGTGTTTGTGGTTCCTCACCATTTATTTCTTCTGATGGCCTGAGAGAGGAAAAAAAATTAAAAAATAAATTATTTCAAGTTGTGATAATGGATTTTTCGAAGTCTACAAAATAATAGCAATGGGGAGGAGGATGCACATTCTTGGTCAAAGCAGAATAGAAAAGCATGTGTAGTATCCACACAAGTTTAGATGCTGCAAACAAGTAGGCATCCAAAAGGTTGCCAATATTAAAAAAAAAAAAAAAAAGTGTGTTTCCCAAAGTCAACAAAAAACCCTCCAACAACAGTATTAAACTTAAAGCAGAGCTCCACCCTAAAGTGGAACTTCTGCTCATTGGAACCCCCCCCCCCCCCCCCCTCCGGCACCTTTCAGGGGGGAGTGGGTGCAGATACCTTTATAATACAGGTATCTGCACCCACTTCCGGGCATAGATAGCTACAGATTCTGTAATTTTCTGCATATAATTGGAGAGTTGGTAGGAGTACTAGAAATAATGAAACATAGGAAGGTGCCAATCTTCAACGGGGGAGTTAATTCAGTAAGAATTTCAAGGCAAGGGTGAATTTCTAGTCTAATAACCCAAGGCTGGGTGCACACAATCCTGTTTTGTGGTAATGCACATTACCTGCATTAGTGGGCTGCGATATCATTCACTAGAACGGCACCTCAACACACTAAAGCAACACGCCTATGCTGCAATGCATAAAAACACATTACTGTGCACTACACACACTACTACTACCTTCTTATTTAGCTGTGCTATTCAGCTGATTAATTGCACTTGGTGTCTCCCACCTGGGGATTAATTCACTTCACTAGGAGGGGTCATCACATTATGATCCCTTAGCGCAGCATTTTGTATTTTATGAATTCTTATTATAGACTACAGAAAGATTAGCCTTCATATTGTAGAGATCCAAAAGTGGGAGTGGTCGAGTAGCTTTTCAAACTAATCTGGGCAGGGCTGACACCACTCAGTCCACATAAATGCTGTGTGTAGAAAGCCCATAACAGAGTTTTAGTGCATTGCTGTTAGAACAGGTATTATCTACTTGCATGTAAAAGGACATTTTTTTTTCCCGCCTTGACATATGCTTTAAGAATGGAAGGACAGTTTTGCAGCTATAAATATTACATATCAGTACCTCCTGGAACTACTTGTGCTTCTTTTTGGTGTATTATTCAGTTTTTGTGGTGTTTTGGACTTGGATGCCGCTGAATTTTCAGACTTGTCAATACGCTTTCTCCCACTGTTCATTTCAATGCTAGAAAAAGATATCCGGTTAGAAACTGGCAATGACAATTTAGGTGTTAAACATGAAAAACAGAAATAAAAAAGGTTGATAGCTACAGATTATGGGTCCACTTACGAGGTTTTATCAGATTTTTTCTCTTCTAGGGCAGTACGCCTTAGAGGGGTCAGTCTCAGGTTAAGCTTTGGTAAATCTTTAGAAGGTTGTAGAGGGATGAAGCACGAAGAGATGTCCTCTTCATCGACAAATTTTTTTGGAGGGGAATTAGGAAGGCCAGAAAAAGCCACTTTGCGTTTAGGAGCAGCTGATTCCAGAGGTTTAAACTCATCCTCCAGGAAGAGGTCTCTATTAATTTTCTTCTGAGATTTAGGTGGACCTAAAAAAAAAAATAAAAAAAAAAATATATAATATTATTAATAATATATTAAAAAAAAAAAAAACACACACAACATCAACCTGTAAAACATACATACATACATACGCGCCATAGTATTTTCTAAAAAGCTGAAGTAACCGCAAACCTGCATTTCATTACTTGCTGCAGGATAGTTAAAGCAGAGCTCCACCCAAAAGGGAAGCACCGTTCATTAGCACCCTCTTCTACCACATTTAGAGGGGAGTGGGTACCTGGTTAAGATTGGTGATCTATGATATTTACGGCCCCTCATACCCCTCCCCCCCCCCCCACTGCCTTCTGGGACACACACAAGTCCCGGAAGACATCAGAACTATTCAGAAAGCGCAGTGCGAACCGCACATGCGGAAACCAGCTGCGAAGCCTGAAGTCTTCACGGCTGGTTTCCCTTAGTTACAATGCCGGCACCTTGACCCAAAGCCAATTGGGGAATCAGCTTGGGATGATGATATCGCGTGATTCCTGGACAGGCAAGTGTCCGTATATTAAAACTTTTTTTTTTTTTTTTTAAAACAGACTGGAGCTCCTCTTTACGAGGATGAAATCTTAAATCTCTTAAGCCAGTAATAAGAAACTTGCGAGATCTATGTGCTACATCTTTGGGTCCGTGCAGCTGTGATCTCAATATGAATAGTTCCTATTCCGCTTGCTGGAATCAGGATTTATGTTAGAGAATGCAACAGGAGGTGCTGGAACACATAAAAGGTGGCCAGGAACATTTCAAACTCCCAACAAGACAGGAAAACATCTGGGAATTATGGACAGGAGAGCTCACAGTTGGCTAAAAATCTGCACACCTGCAAAGCAGCAAAAGACTCTTCGGCTGGTGTTGGTACAAGCTCTCTTTATAAACATAACCTCACTCTTTAGCTTTCAGTTGTAACAAAGCACAAAAGCATGCAATAGATTAGATCAGTAGGACTTTAAGGAGGGACCTACTGTTCAGTTCCAGCTTCTTCCTGGCTCCAGGGGTGCTGGTTCCATTGGGTAGTCTCTGTGCCCCTCTGTCCTTGGAATGGGAGCTCTTAGATGCTGAATGGCGGGATTCCATCTCAGTGTCTTTTTTCTGTGACTTTGTGGCGCTGCGGGTGGTTAGTCTGCTCTCCGCGGTGTCGCCTTCCATGGGGTAAAAGTCAGGCGTCGGCAGAGATTTATTAGGAAGAGAACCATTGCTAACAGCAATCCCTTCTTTTGCTTTAACAACACTGGCAGTTAGAGGTTTAAAAGATTTTCCATTCCATGACAGCTTCAGAAACAAGACATTTTCAGATTTTTTGGGTTCAGGGAAAGGATCATCAGGCTTTAACTGTGATATCTAGAAAGGAATAGCAAACAAAGATTACCACAGCGATAACAAAAAAGTGAAGGGGCAATGAAATGTAACACTAAGCTTAAAATATAAAAACATATTAGAAAGCCAGCCACAGCAAGACAGAGGTGGATCACTGCATCATGTGATAAGCTTGGCTCTTGGAGTAAAAACGAGCCAGAGAGTGCTCACTAGGAAGATGTAATAAAAATTGAATTTTTGAACTTACCGTAAAAAGTCTGTTGAGAGCTACAAGAAGTCTTTAACCTTCAGGTTATACTGCCTCCTACAGAAGCATTGGACACTGGCAAAAAAAACACACACACACACACGTAGGCTATCCAAGGATAACGCCCTTGGTTTTGTAGCAAGGCAGTACTGAGGGCAGGATCATAAAACAGATGTGGGCCTTGTTTCCCTCTATTTTCTGTCTCGTTCACTGAGGAACACAGTCTTAACTTCAGGAGGTCCGAAAGCAGACCAAATGAAGGGTGGGCAACATAGCAAACAAATGGCAACAAGCCAAAGGAAACTGAACTGGGTACTTCCCTGTAGCTAAAACAGGCTCCCGAATGGCTTTGTGCCCTAAGCCAGTATCAGATAAAGCCACAAAGTGTGCCTTGCTGAACTTAGAGATCATACCAGGTAGTCCACCTTGCAGAGATGAGAAACAGATGCTCGATGTTGAAAAGCCCTCTTACTGTCTCTATTAAAAAGGTAGACAAAAAAAAAAAAAAAAAAGGGAATGATGAAGTGGCTCAAACTTTTCTGCAGTCAGGTGCACACCCAGACAATTGCAGGAAATATCCTTTTTTGAACTGGAACGGGACAGAGGTACGGAAGTTTAAGGTCCCAACTGAGGTGAAAGTTGGAATGAAGTTTTGGGACTCAAGGGTTCCTTGCCAGATAAGTCCATATGTTTAGACACTCCATTTGTTCCTTTTGGATAAGATTTCCTTCTGCTGTGTTCTTGTATGGAACTGGGCATACTGAACCACTTCAAAAAAGGTAGCCACCATCAGGCTCGAAACCTGCATGAAAAAAAAATAAAAACCACGCAGGGAGGGTTGCTTGCAAGCCAAGAGCTGCCAGACTGCTGACCACAGTTTTTTTTAATTTGTCGGACTGGAGGAACACCTTGGTCTGCTCTGAATCAAGGATCAGTTCCAGATACTCCAAGCGCTTGCATGAGGTCAACAATAGGGAATCGACCGATATCTTTTTTTACGGTGCCAATAAGATACCGATATTTCTGCCACCTCCCTAGTCGATATTTTGTACATTTAACTTTTCAAAAATAACACCAATTTCATGCAAAAATCTGGTATAAAATTAACATGTTAATGTTTATTAAAATTAAACATTAAGGGCTTGTTCTTCACATGAAAACTGACGGGAGAAAAAAATGATTTCAAAACTGCTTTCCTGGTGCCTCCATGGCAGCATACCAATGGTTGGTTGCCCCGCCCCCAACCAACCCACAGGACCACTTCAAACTCTAGAAATAGGAGAGTTGCACCCCCCTGTCAGTATTCTTTTCTCTGTCCTCATACCTGCAGGATCACGGTCAGCCCTTCCTCACCGCTCTACGGTGCAACCATTGCAGGTTAATGCTCTCCTGCAGCATGGAGTCCCATGGCTTGGGTTGCTAAAGGCACCAGATAAGTATGGGAAACCCGTTTTTCTGTGGATCTTTTTAGGGTTGGGGGGGATCAACAGGAGCCGCTTATCTTTCTCCTCTATATAGCCCCACATTGTATCACACAAAGGCATGTCTACATACAGTTCCCCCTGGGGGGGCGAGTTATGGCAGCATTGGGGAAGCATCTTCCCCTCCTCAGCGTCTCCCTGTGTGTGCGGCGCGCGCCGTTCCGCTCGGTTTTCTCGGCGGAAGGCGGAGCCGCGGCTTGACGTCGACGGCACATGCTCAGTAGCTACTCTGCAGCCGTCAGTGGCCATCTTGGTACTCCCTAAGCGCTCTCAGTATAAAAGGAGAGCACAGCTTCAGTATGGTGTCAGCTACATAAGGGAACACACCTCAAGCGCTCTCTCTCCTGCTGTCCAGCCTGTTTTCTCCCTGGATATGGAACCAAGCCAAGGTACTGGAAGGGGCAATATACTTTCCCCCCCCCCTTTCTTCTGATCTTATATTTGGAAGTTTTGACAATTTGATGTTTATTTTTATACTTCACATTAGTCCAACTAAGTACCTCTCCTACCTTTATTCTTAGCTGCCCATAGCAATTTTTCTCTCTCTCATGTCTCGGCACAAAGATCAGGGTATCCAGGTCAGAAAGCCTGCTGGGTATGTGGAAAACAAGCCCTCACAGACAAACTGGTATGTGCCCAATGCCTCCGAGAAGCCGCAGGAGACAAAGAAAAAGACAAACAGGAATCCATGGATTCCATCAAACAGCTAATAAAAGGATTCTATCCGCGAGCTAGCGGTAAGTCAAGACCAAGCTGCTCCATCTTCAGGTGAATCAGTGATTACCCCCACCCCACACCATGATCCTGAAGCACTATCTGAGGAGGAAACAGAATTGGTGGAGGAGAACCCATCTTTTGATTTCACTCTAGTGGAACCCTTTATTAATGCCGTAAAAGATGCGATCCAGTGGGAGGAGGACCCAGAGCCTCCGGCCAAATCCAAAAAATATTTTCCACACCTGAAAGGAAAATTGTCAACCTTCCCCCTGATGGAGGAGATCAAGGAGGTAATAACAGACGAATGGCAGAAGGTAGATAAAAGGCTGTTGGCCTATAACCGTTTTTCAAAATTGTACCCTTTTTCAGAAGCACAATTGTTTGATGCTGTCCCTACGGTAGACGCATCAATTATGAGATTAGCCAGGAATACAACACTCCCCTTGGAAGACGCTGTCTCCTTTAAGGATGTCCTGGATCGAAGAATAGATTCAGACCTGAAAAAATCCTACCAGGCAAAGGGGGGGGGGGGGGCATGCAAACCAGCAGTCGCCCTAACCTCTATTTCCAGGGCCACAAGAGTATGGTCAGACAACATTGAGACAGCCCTCAGACAAGGTGTGGACGTGGAAGAAATCATTAAAGCGCTGGATGAGCTGAAATTAGCCTCAGACTTCATGGCGGAAGCCGCCATTGACATTATAAAATGTTCCTCCAGGGCCATGTTATATTCTATTACGGCCAGAAGGGCATTGTGGCTTAAACCATGGGCAGCCGACCCCACCTCTAAACAATCATGGTGCCGTATCCCGTACAATGGGAAAGCATTATTCGGCGACAAGATGGATGCAGCAATCACCCGGGTCACGGGGGGGAAGAGTGGCTTAATTCCCCAAGACAGAAGCAGAAGAAAGAGGTTTGTGTCGCGCCCAGCGAATGAGAGAGCAAAAGATTCCAGATTCTACCGCCCAGGTAGGGAGTATAGGAGAGGCTGGAAAGGGTCACAGGCAACTTTCCTGAAGACGGGGAAACCCAAGGCTTCAACTTCCACGACTGAGGGCCAGAAGTCCTTTTGACTCTCTGCCCACCCAGACCGGGCCGGTAGATGCTCGACTCGGGGCATTCGCCCAGGTTTGGGTGGAAAACTGTACAGATCAGTGGGCTGTATCCACGGTCCAGCGGGGTCATCACTGGGATGTTCAAAAGGCACCCCCCACGCCTATCCCCCCCCCCCCCCCCCCCCCCCCCAACTACCTTTTGGTGAATCTTTATCAGCATTTTGGTTCCATAATACTTTTCACTCTTCAGTGGGTACCTTGGCTCAGCTATGGACATCAACTGCTGAAATCCAGAGTCAGACACCATTGTAAATGGCTGGTTATTCGTAAACCATCATCTCTGCAATTGCCTTGTCCAGCTGTTGGGAACTTCCATTCGAATTTAGCCACTTAGCTTTTTTTCTGAAACAAACATATATTTTGTTTTTTGGTGGGATTGTGGCCTTTCACAAATCAGTTTTCTCTGTGCTTCATTATATAATTCAACATGATGAACTCTTAGATGGGCCCAAAGATTTGACGTATCCCATGCTCACATTGTTTGTGCATGTGTTGCACACTGCTGCTTTTCCTGGAGATGGTTGAGACGAAAAATAGTCCCAGACCACACCTTTATTTTTTCTCTGTGCATCCATCTGCATTGGAATTTGAAAGAGTAAGGTTAAAAATGGCAGGCAGCCTTCCGTGGGTGGGCTTGCTGTGCATGGGCTTGCTAGCCTGGCACCCTTCCGTGGGTGGGCTTGCTGCTGGCTGGCACCCTTCCGTGGGTGGGCTTGCACCTTACTGTGGGCGGGTAGCTGGCTGCTGGATGGCCGGTTGGTGTGTCCACCCAAGTGTTGAGGAGAAGGAGAGGAAGGCTTAGGCCCAGTGCGCGGAGGCGTAATGACGTTGTGTGCATGTCCCGTGCGCCCACTCTGCAGGCTTCTGGGCCCCAAAAACATGGCCGCGGCCCGCAGAGACCAGTATCGGCAATATCGGTCTAGTTTGTGCCCGCAGGGACCAATATCGGTCTAGTTTGTGACCAATACCGATGTTTCAAAAAATGCTATCGGCCCAAAATAATCGGCCTTACCGATAATCGGTCGATCCCTAGTCAACAAACTTCCTGAGGTTCTGGATCCACCCAAAGTCCTGTAGGGAACGCATAGTGATCTCCACACTGTTGTGCAAGGACAAGTGGGTCTCCGCACACAGAAGATAATTGTCCAGATAGATAGCCGAGCACATCGATCCCTCATCCCAGCAAGGCCAGGACTGGGGCCCAGGACCTTGGGAAACACCCAGGGACCGGAGGCCAGGCCGAAAGGTAGCACTACAAAATTGGTAATGCGCATCCTCAATAGCAAAGCGTAGGAAACGCTGATGTTCTTCGCAGATTGAAATGTGCAGGTAAGCATCCTTGGAGGTCTATAGATATCAGAAAGTCCTCCTGATGAAGGGAGGCCACCACAGAGAATGGACTCCATTTTCAAACCGCACAAAGGCATTTAGTCCTTGAGGTCCAGAATTGGGCAAACCCAAGAGAAAAATGCTTTAACAGTATTCCAAACCAATTGGACAATGTGCAAGAAGGTGGTAAAGATAAACACATCTACCGGTAATAACTGGAAAATCTCAGTGCCTGGAGTTGAGCATTAAGGCTTCTGATTTTCCACTCCCTGTACTTACCAAAACAGTTCCAATTATGGTCTCTGCGTCAATGTCATTGTCACATGTACTGGAGTTATAGAGGAAAATTTCCTGAGGGTGGGGCTCCCTGCCTAGCAATTTCCTCTTTTTACAGGGCACCTCTTCATAGCGTAAAAACCACTGTACAGTGGCATGTTTGCTGGCATGTTTTTCTGTACCTGCGGTTGGAAAAAAAAATAAAAAAAAAATAAAAAAAACATGACACTCTCCAAAAGCATACCATATATTAAAAAGGTAAGATATAAATGGCAAGTTGATACCTAGGATCCTATCAAAGGCTAAGATCCTCAACGCTTATGTTATTATTATTATTATTATTATTATTATTATTATTATTATTATTATTAATAATAATAATAATAATAATAATAATAATATATAGATGACGGTCAAAGTATTCCTCATTTATCTGAGTCTGAAATGCCCCAATAGCAACGAGCATGCTTTTATTTTGCACTGCCTTAGTGCAAGCTTGGCTCTGCATATAGCCCTCTCCTCCACTCCAATAGTCACTTTTGCACACTCTTAACCCTTTTATGATGAGGATATTGAAACCAAGATACCCACACTAAGATGCACAAGTTCAAAGTAAGCAGCTTCAGTATGCAACTTGACAAAAGCTCTACAATTATTCAGCCCATCAAATTTTTACAAAGACATCCATTTGGAACACTTTAAAGTACATATACACTCAAGAGTTAAAATGTAATATAGTTCGACTTAGCAAGCAGGCCTTAGAATGAAAAAGGAATGCAGCAACATATGGTACTACAGTATATTTCCCTGCACATACAAAAAACATCCACTGATCCTGCCAAAAAACTTAAAAGGGTGTTCCAGGAAAAAAATTAAAAGCCAGCAGCTACACATACTGCAGCTGCTGGCTTTTAATAAATGGACACTTACCTGTCCTGCAGTCCCTCGATGTCGGCACCGCTGCTGATGTCTCCATCAGCTGTCGGGTGCTGCCGCCGCCATTGCGGGTAAGGTAACCTAGCAGTGTAGCCTTTTGGCTTCACGCCGGGAACCCTACTGCGCATGCGGAGGAGAAGGGAGCCCCGCGGTGACGTCACATGCGCATCGCGGCTTCGGCCGGCTCCCGGATATGCCAATTGTGACACAGGAAGGGGGGAGGAATCCGATGAGCGGAAGTTCCACTTTAGGGTGGAGCTACCTGTGCACTAAACTGAAATCTGCATAGAGTAAGACCCCATACACACTATTAGATTATCTGCAGACTTTTGTCTTCAGATTTACCAAAACCATATAATATGAAGTCAGACCTTAAGATTTTCAATTTGTATGCAATCAGGCAGGCCCTTGCACTACATGGTTCTGGTAAATCTGAAGACAAAAGTCTGCAGATAATCTAATAGTGTGTATGGGGGCTTACAATGCTTCTCCATAGAAATACAAGTTGGCACACTATGACAAATTGTGTTACTGGCAGGATCACCAGGTGCAATATAAGGGAAGAAGGAAACAAATGCAACCACCACACCTAAAGATTCATAGGGTGCAATACACCTGTTTGTTTTTAGGCTTAGATCCGCTTTAAGAAACAACAGTTGTGACTTTAAAGTGAACATGTGCTGTACCGATAAGCCTGCGGTTGAGCACTGGAGTAAGAGGTTTCAATACATTCGAGTTTCATTGTACATCTAAAGACTGGTAAGCTGGAATATATTACATTTGATTTTGGATTATATACAATATTTAAAAAATTCTAATCAGTCGAAAATAGACAAAAATATGCAAAAAATGAAATGTATTTGTCGTTATACACAAATTAGTTTAAAATAAGAGTATTAAACCTCACTATAATGATTCTCAACAATGTACTTGCTGTGCACAGAGAAGGCTGCAGTGTCATCTACAGGCTACAGAGGCTTTTATGTAAACTTTACCAGCCTGCATGTGGTTATCATGCACTTACCCTGACTGGCTGTAATGACAATCTCATAAGGAACCATGCTAAATTGGTTCCCAAGTGTTTGGAGCCTGTGGATGTCAGTGATATTGCAGTGTCAGAACTAAGAGCAGTCTAGTTCTCAGCTGGAACAAAGACTTAAGTCGGCCATAGAACCATGCATGGGCAGGCTGAATGTACTTAAAGCGGAGCTCCACCCTAAAGTGGAACTTCCGCTCATCGGATTCCTCCCCCCTCCGGTGCCACAATTGGCACCTTTCAGGGGGGAGTGCAGATACCTGAATAATCCAGGTATCTGCTCCCACTTCCGGGACAAGCTAGCTGCAGATGCCCCGCCCCCTCCCCCTGTTGTGTTCTGGGAAACACACAGTTGCCAGGACACAACGGGGAACAGTGAAGACGCGCAGCGCGACTTGCGCAGTAGGGAATCGGGCAGTGAAGCCGCAACGCTTCACTTCCTGATTCCCTGACAGAGGATGGCGGGGGCAGCCGAGAGAAGAGCGATCGCTCGTCATCTGCTGCCGACATCGCTGGACCCTGAAACAGGTAAGTGACCATTTATTAAAAAGTCAGCAGCTGCAGTATTTGTAGCTACTGACTTTTAATATTTTTGTTTTAGGTGCAGCTCCTCTTTAAGTTGATAGATCAACTAAGGTACAACCAGCCTGTCAAGACTTTACATGCAATTATTGCTAGTGGCTTTTATAAATAAGGGGGGTCATAACCCTGGTCTGACTTAGTATGGCTGATAATATATACCATATGTGCTAAACCGATAGTAGTCATGTAGAATTCCAGCTGCAATTTTTAATGAAGGTTACATCTGCACAGTCTTTTTAAAATGCAACAAAAGCAGCCTTTAACGTGGTAAAAACAGGTAGTTAAAAGGCAACAAATTACTTGCAGCCTGTCAAATGCCTCTGAAAAGGGGTCCACTGTGGGTTGCTTTTCAAAAAGGCAGCAAGGGTTTCCGCACGTCTAAACTTAACCCAAAAAAATTCAATGGATTCTTCCTCCACGGTGTAACAAAACATTCATTAATCATTTACTCATTCTCTTTTGTTACAAAGCAAAGGTTAAAATAACCCACTTGAGCTAAAAATAATCTAGATTCAAAAGCTTCTCGTAATCATCCTGATGACAAGCTCCAAGATAACAAACTGAGTATTGAAAATATTAAAAATATGTGACCTGTAAAGTGCTTATAAACTGGGATTTGAAGGTGTGCGTTGTATAATATATGAACTTGGTGTTCAGCTCAGAAGCATCAAAATCAATTCTTCCTGATAGAGAACTCCAAATAAAATGCGTTTTTAATTTCTGGATACGGTGGGGGGTGGGGGGGGGTTAGAACCCCTATTGGACTATTACGACTGTGCTCTTGCCCCAATGACCATATAGGACTTAATGAAATCACAGACAGCATTAAAAATCTGACAGGTTCTCATCAATATCCCATATCCAAAAACTAAAGATAACTTCTGCCAACACCTTTCCTTTAGGCTTTTCAGAACCCACCAAAAGGCAGAAGTCATGCCCAGAGTGATTGTGGCAACAGCTTGAAATAACCCCAAAGCAGGCTAACAACAGCTTGTAAGCAGATTTTCTTACCGTCGTCATAAAGTTCTTTTAACATTGCTACAAATGGTCTCTCTTCATCATCACCATCAATCAGTACAAAGTCCCCGGGTACAATAGTAGATTCAATTTCATTTGATTTCATAACAAGTCCCCTAAAATGAAATGTCAGGTTTAGGGTGTTACATGGATAAATTTTAAGCGATAAAGATTTTTTTTTTTTTTTGTAAATGAACAAACATAACATACTTACCTCCACTGTGCAGCTCGTTTTGCAGAGTGGCCCCGAACATCCTCTTCTGGGGTCCCTCAGCAGCTCCTTCCCACATTAGATAAGCGCTCTCGTGCCCCCTACCCCCGAGTCATTCATTCGGCGTCCATAGAAGCCGAATGTATGGCTTGGCCCCGCCCCCTTAGTCATTGCATTTGATTGACAGCAGTGGGAGCCAATGGCTACGCTGCTATCAATCTATCCAATCAAAGCCGAAACTCAGTGGAGAGAAGGACGGCACGTCGCCGAAGAAAATGAAGAGGCTCAGGTAAGTAAAAAACGGTAACTGACAGGTGTTTTTTTCACCTTGATACATTAAGGTGAAAAAACACGAGCCTTTACAACCCCTATAAGACCATGCATTTAGTCACAGAACTTCACTAAATATGCACCATAAACGGAGAGAAATTATGTAATAAAAATTAAAAACATTTACCCATATTGAAATTGTAACTGTTTCCTGTCCTTTATCACCGGTCTCCCATGCCAGCTGTACACACGTCGCCTTTTAACTCTGGTAAAGTACTTTGTCATGATTTCTGTAATGATGAAAAGCAGAGAGTTACCCAAAAGAGTAGAAGCGCAACAATTACACACCACCTTAAAATGGACACAATCGTTCACTGTTTTAGGACTCTGGTGGATATAAAAATCTCAAAGACTGAAGAGCAGCCCCGTAGCGGCCTGCTAGAAATGACCACCATCCAGACCAGCCATTCTCAACCAGCGTTCCTCCAGAGGTTACCAGGGGTTCTGGCTGATTAAAAAGTACCATAGTTGGCAAGGTTGAAGACAGACAACAGTCCATCCAGTTCAACTTGTGTAGGTGTGTGGGTAGAAAAAGGCATTTCCCATAGCCCCTTACATTTTTTACGTTAAGCTGCACGTCCAAAAGTTTTTAAAACTATCCATAATTCCTGCTGACACAACTAATTGTGGAATAGAGTGCCACATCCTTACCGCCCTGGCAGTGAAAAACCCCCAATGCAGCTTAAAGTTAAACTGCTTCTCTTCCAATCTCATTGTGTGGCGCTGTGTCTTCTTACACTCCCTAGGACTAAAAGTATCATACTTATGCTGAGATCCCCATTGAAATATTTGTATATCACCATCATATTTCCTCTCAAGCATCTCTTCTCCAGGGGGAATAAATATAGCGCTTGTAGTCCTTCCTCATAATTGAGGTCCTCCAGTCCCCAAATTAATTTAGTTGCCTTTCTTTGGACTTTCTCCAGCACAACCCTTCTGAGGATTGGTGACAAGAACTGGACAGAATACTCCAGATGAGGCCGAACCAGATTGACCTCTGGTGCCCACTTTCCGTGGTTTGTGGTCGATTGACCTCTCTTTTGATGGTGCCTGCATAGTTCCCGGTCAATGCCAAGTGGCAAAGCAAGCAGTATGGCACCATTGATCTCTTTAAGCTGCCTGCAAGGGTGGCACCCTGGCCACCACTGTATGAGCTGTAGCATTCCATTTAACCACCAATGTAATGTTTTTCCATTGGACTACAATAAGTTGGTTTTGGCATGGGTTCCCCAAGACCTCAAAATTATTTTAGGGGTTCCTCTAAAAAAGGTTAAGAAAGGCTGATCCAGACTAATCAGGTTAGGCAAAAGGTAAGAGGTTCTTTCAAAGTGTATTTCCACTTTAGCAGTGAGATTTGGGAACCCACCATGTGTTTGTTATAGGTTCCTATTCACACAACATACCTAAAAATATAAAAAAAAAAAAAAAAAACATTTCTTGCCCTCTTTGGAGCAGATTTAGACCTCATGCACACTGGACGTTTTTACAGCTGCTGTTTTTAGCTTCAGATCTTTTTTTTCTACAGTCAATAAACTCTCCATCATGTTATCCTATGTGTTCATGCACACATAGGCTGTTAGCAGTTTTTGCCTGGAAAGTTTTTTGGCTTTAAATAAAATCTAAAACTAGTGGTTTCTGAGAGGAGTTTTTCAGCTGTTTTCAGCTGTAAAAAACACTCTAGCGTAAAAAAAATGCTGATAAACACTCAAAAACACCACTCACCAGCATTTAACGTATTTGATTCATTGAAAAAAATGCTAATAAATGCTAAAAACGCTATTGCAAACGTTGAAAAAAAAAAACTCACTGCAAAGCTACTGCCGTTTTTGTAACGTTATTTTAACGTCCAGTGTGCATGAGGCCTAAAGAGGGTGGGGAGGATTCCGCCCAAGGACCACAAATGTAAGAAGCATTCTTCCTAGTGACCATTACACTAATGTACTGTAAGCTGTACATAAAATAAATATCGCCCATGACAGGAAAAGTTATTTCAAGTGTTCCTCCAGAAAATAAACGTTGAAAAAAAGCCAGTATAAGGCCTCATGCACACTGGACGTTATAATAACGTTCTAAAAAAACGCCAGTAGCTTTGCAGTGAGTGTTTAATGTTTTTTAGCATTTAAGCATTTATTTATATTTTTTTTTCAATGAGATCAAAAATAAAAATATAAAACAAATAAAAATAAATAAAAAAAAAAGTGGTGAGCTGCATTTTTGAAAGTTTTTCTGCGTTTGACGTTAGAGCGTTTTTACAACTGAAAAACTCCTCTTGGAGCCCACTTGTTTGGGTTTTTTTACAGCCAAAAACTGCTGATAACAGCCTATGTGTGCATGGACATATAGGATAACATGCGGGAGAGTTTATTGACTGTTGAAAAGACGTCTAAAGCCAAAAACAGCAGTTGTAAAAATGTCCAGTGTGCATGAGGTCTTAGGACTGCAAGCTATTCTGAACAAGTGCAATTAGAGGGAAAAACCGAGACATGTCTTCCAATGGGCACATTAGTTCTGAAGACAACCAGGGAATCCCTTACTTGGGAGGGATTTCCTCCCACATCCTGTTGTGGCTATGGGACAGGAAGTGAAGAGAAATCTCCCCAATGGGAAACAGATGGCAAAAACTAACAGGGATTATAACCCTGACTATCCAAACTGGAAAAAAGTTTTGCATGCAGTACTAATTTAATATGCAAAAATAAAATGATATATATACACACAACTAGTGGCAGCCGGTCCACAAAAGGGCCGCACTCACCCACAGCTCGCACCATTCGTGTGGCCATGCACGGTGCGGGTGCCGGACCAATAGGTTTCTACTAGGGGTCAACATGTTTCAAAGTATCGGTCAGAAACGTACCGATATTACTTCAAGGGGTTGTACCAAGGTGATGCCTGCAGCTGCAGGCATCAACCCGGTACCATTCTTTAGAGCGGAGGTCAGCTTTCTTGTAACAACCAATGTGGCCAAACAGTGGGAGGGAGATGTCCTCCAAGGTTTGCTCAGGCTCTCCCATCCCACCGGGAGGCCCAAGCGACCAGTCAGCACATCTGCCGGCTGGCTGGAGACCCGAACATATCTGGAATAGGCTTTGATCGGGTCTCTGATCTAGTAACCCGGAAGTGATATCATGACATCACTTTCGGATTACTGGCATCCTAAAGGCGCCAATTTGAAAAAAAGAGAGAAAAAATGAAATAAAATCGAAAGTATTCAAAAACACAGATCTTGGAGTTTTTAATATTCTCAAATGCAGAGGAGTTTGGGGTCTGAAAGGCCCTAGATCCCTCCATAAAGAGACACAGTCAAACAAAATCTCCTGCGCTCAACAGTAGTTCAATGATGGTGGAAGAAGCCTGGAATTCCTATGGCTCCCAGTACAAGCACAGGCCTTGCTGCCCTCCAAGGGTCAGGGAATAACCAATGGGAGCACTGTAAAAGAATGGAGAGAGGGCGCACCAACCTTGTGCATTACCCAAGTGATATTTATTCAAATCAAAAAGTTAACAAACAAGTGGATAGTAAAAGCATGTCTGAGTCCACAATGGACAAAAAGCAACCAGGTCACTAGGACTGTGTCCAACACATCAGAGGACCTTCCAGGTGGCTAATGCGTTTCGAAGGGGAGAATCCCCTCTTCCTCAGAGCCCATCTGATACTGCATTGCCACATTAGTATAGCGAATATGTCACATTGTGAACTTTAATATGTTTTTATTATACACTTGTTTGAGTAGGTTTCCTTTTTGATTTTAATAAATATCACAAGCTTGTTGCGCCCTCTCTTCATTCTTTTACAGCCCTCCATAACAAGTACCTGTCACTGCCCATTACTGTCACACTAGATGTTTACATTCCTTGTGACAGCAATAAATGTGATACATTTATTTTTATTTTTTTAAAGTGACAGTGTAAAAATAAAATTTTTACCTGTACAGAATATCGGAAACTGATATCGGCCTGAAAGACAAACGAAAAATCAGTATCAGCCCTTTAAAAACGATGTCGGCCCACCCCCTAGTTTCTCTTAGGTCTGTCACCCCCTCACAGACACACAACCACATCCTGAGGCCCCAATTCACCAGTTTTATATTGTCCTCGGGGTGCAGAGCGCCCCGCCCCCCCCCCCCAGTCCTTCAACCCAGCAAATTGTCTTCTTGGCCATTCAGAACCCTGAAAAAAGACAGAAGCTGCATCATAGGACAGTCCAGGGGAGCTCCGCTGTGGGGCGAGTGCTGACCTGGCTGCGCCCCCCAAAATGCTCCAGCACAAGCTGCCACTGCACACACATGTCCCAGTGCCAGGGTGTCCCAGTCTCAGTGGTAAGTAGGAGTACACCATCTAAAGATGGTAGGCCATACGAGGGGCAGCTGTTGTTGTCCTCTCCTGACAATGCTACCTGCCTGGCTGTCATTCTGGTCCAATGTCACCAACACATTGTGAGGCTGGGTTTCAGAAGACACATGTAGGACAGGGGTCAGACTTTCCAGTTTTGCATGTTATGTTTTAAATATATATTCTATTTATAAAAAATGTACATTTGCAATTGTTCGAAACAAATGTTGACTTGTCATTGTAAATCATGGATCCTGGGTAAGTATGGCTCCAGCAAACCTCTTCCTTAATAGAGCAGAGCCCAACATCTGAACCCAGTGCATGGCACGGCAAACAGCGAGGCATGCTGGGACTTGTGTTGCTTAATGCACAGCACGTCTCTCCATGTAGAGGACCTGCCAACCTCACCTGCCCCGCTATTCCCCCAGCGATCTCCTTCTCCGCCTCCCTCTGCCAGCTCAGCTCACTGCATGATGGATTTTCCCGCCACTAAAGCGAACGTCACGTGCGGAAGCGACGTCGGCGCTGCCCAATGACGTCACGCGCCCGGCGCCGTCGCTGCTCAGAGACGTCGCGCGCGCGGCGCCGGAAGCTGGCTCCGTAGAAGATGGCGAACCGGACGGTGAAAGACGCTCACAGTGTCCATGGCACAAACCCGCAGTACCTGGTGGAGAAAATCATTAGGACCCGGATCTATGAGTCCAAGTACTGGAAGGAGGAGTGCTTCGGCCTCACTGGTGAGTAGAAGGGACACGTCAGATATGTAAGGAGGACCCTCTGGGGGAAGGGGGCAGCCATTGCTGGCCTCTGAACATAGAACCTGCCTGCCTGGCTGGTATAGTGATCCACTGGCTGTGCAATGCTCGCAGTCCCTATATATAAAAAAAAAAAAGTTATCAGTTTAGGCCAATATATTCTACATATTTTTGGTAAAAAATATTGCAATAATAGTATATTGATTGGTTTGTGCAAAAGTTATCACGTCTACAAAATGAGGGATAGATTTATGAACTTAAATTATTATTTTTTTTTGTTTTTACTGGTAATGGTCTGCAAATTTATTTATTTTGGGACTGCGACGTTGCGGCGGACAAATCTGTCCCCAAGTGACACTTTTTGGGGACCAGTGACCCTATTGCCGTGATCAGTGCTAATAAAAAATGCGCTGATTACAGTATAAATGACAGTGGCAGGGAAGGGGTTAACACTAGGGGTGACCAGGGGGTTAAATGTGTTCTCTCTGTGTGGTGGGATGAGCTCACTGGAACACCACAGAGATCGCTGTTCCTGATCACCAGGGACAGAAGTTCTCCATGCTGTCTCTTGTCAGAGCGGGGATCACCTTGTTTACCTAGGCAGATCCCCATTCTGCCTCAGTGTAACTCGATTGCGGGTCACCGGCGGACATCAAGTCCGTGGGCTCCCGCAGCGGGAGCGCGCACACCCACAGTGCCACATGCTTGGACCATCGTATGGGTACGGCGGATTGCCCAATCAAGCCAGCCTGCCGCCTTGTATACACAGTTTTTTTTTTTTTTTTTTTTCTTTTTACAGTGGTTAAAGGAGAACTCCTCCTCCAGGTATGGATATTTTATGCATAGTACATTGGTCCAGCTTGGACCTATGTATATACCATACCAGGCCTCTGCCCCTGGAAGCTGGAAATCATTGCAGTAGATATCACTAATCCAGTGATCTCCACTAACTATGCTGAGCAGCCAGCCTGTTGCATACTGAACACAGGAGGCCGGTCTGCTTTGCAGAGTGTTCCCCTGATTGGATGAGGTGGAGAGGTGAGGGTGGTGACACCACACTTTCTGCCTTGTGCAGCCAGAGAATGGTTTGCATTCATTTTAGAAAATAGCCTGAAAAAAAATGGGGGGGGGGGGGGTTTAGTGGACAATGTTTTTTTTAGATTCAGGCAAATTATTAAAACATCTTATACACCTCACTAACCAATCCGTGACTGCTGCCCCTCTCTGACAATCCCTCCACTGGCTTCCCCTACCCCACCATATAAAATTCAAACTACTAACCACAACATACAAGGCCATCCACAACATCGCCCCCAGCTACATCACCAACCTTAAATTTATTGATGCCCCAAACGCATGTCGCCAACACAGTGCGTTTGCCTGCACCAGATCACATTGTACAAAAGTACCATGCCATCTGGTTGCCACGCTTTTGAATGGACGGTGTCAGCGGATTTTTGTTTATACAATTTTAACCTTATTTTTTTTATTTTATTTATTAGCCATGTTGGGGGGGGGGGGGGGGTGTTGCTTTGGTGAGGCCCCTGACATCTTTCCTTTGACACATGGAAAGTGACAGCACAGATTCCCCAATCCCTTTCTCTGTATCCTCAAGTGCACTGAAGATGAATGGACAGGGGCTCCTGTTCATTCATAAAATGAAACATCATAAACATAGTTTACGATGCTCCGTTATGAATGGGCAGAGTCAGTGATCACTGACTGCATTCAGAAAAAAAAGGAGCCAGTAAATGAAATGTATACCGGCTCCTTTTCTCTGCTCTCCATCCTGACAGATCTGGGGGGGGAGGGGGTGCAGGGGAGGACCTGTGGAGCGTGAAGGGGGGTGGGGGGCGGAGGAGAACCTGCGGAGCACAGAGGGGAAGCTGGAGGACAACCTGTAAAGCCTAGGGAGGAGGGCACAGGGGGACAGTCAGAGGTAATCTGTGCGGCGGAGAGGGGAGTTACAAGCACAGATCCCCCCCCCCCCCCGTGTAGCCTTTCGGTAAAGCATTTGACAGCCATGGGAGGGAGGGAGGGGGGGGGGAGTGTATTTCAGCAATACGGGGTAATTGGTGCTTGTAACTGCCCCCACCACGGCACCGATCACCTGTGAGGCTGCCCACCTCCCCTGCTACATTGAGGATGCCTGGTCTGATACAACAGGTATCGGATTAGGCATCTGAGCATTTGCATGAGTACCGATACTTGTGAAAATGTTGGTATCAGCACCAATACTAGTATTGTTATCGGTGCAACCCTACTCTAAGTAATGCTGTGTAAATATGAAATGGCATTTAAGAAGACCTTCACTTCCAAAGTAGAAAGAAATGAAAGGAGAGAGGGGTGTAGAGCAGCCCACATAGTGCAGAATGTCACTTTATTCTATAGACTAATAAAAACATAACTATATGACCACACAAGTGGGAGAAAAGTCCTAGCCATGGATGGAGGGACCCGCAGGACTGGCTCAGTTGCCTGTTGTATAGACTCCACACTACATCACAGCTTGAGACAATGTGTTGGGAATGATGGGATACATGGTTTTGGAAACAGGACAGCCCCTTCATTAGTCACTCTTAAAGTAGAATTTTGGGATTAACCTAGTTAATCCCAAAAAAATTTCCCTCCCACTTCCTAACACCTATGACGACTAACTTGTGTAAGAACGATGTATATACATAGCTATTTTCAGCCTGGTCCAGTTATATAATCTGTCTCCCCAATGTCAGCCAGAAGCAACTGCCGAGGAGAGTAGGGGGTGCCTTCTCCTCTCCCCTGCAACCACTGGGTGATGCAGAGAATCACGTCCTCGGAGCAGACTGAGAATAATTAAGCATATACATTTTTCTTGCACAGGTTAGTTGTCATAGGTGTTGGGAGCGAGCATTTTTAAGATTAGTTAGGTTTAGGCTGGAGTTCTAGTTGCACATTCAAATTTCACCCTCCCCCACCACCTCCTTCACAATCAAAATCATAGAAACATTTTTATTGTTTATTTTTGTACATCCTATCTGCCAGCCTCCATTCTTGCAGAGGCTCCCCTTTAAAGCCTCCTGTGTTATCCCCCATCTCATATTCCGGGAGGTTGCACGAGATAGAGTAGCCTGGGGCTGGCAGCCTGATCCAGATGAGGCAGACGGACTCTTGACATCACAGCGCAGGACCTGAGTTGTTGCACCTTAGCAGCGGTTCACTGCAGGACAAGCCTGGATCTGCTGGTTAGGTGATTTTCTGAATTCAGTACAACCCAACATAAAGGGTGAAGAGGATATAGAAAGCAAAAAAGCTGTGGGGGGAGGGTGGAAAATTACGTTCCTCTTTAAGAATGTATTTGACCTTCCTGTTATTTCCTTGTAGCGGAGCTGGTGGTCGATAAGGCCATGGAGTTGAAGTTTATTGGAGGAGTTTTTGGAGGAAACATCAAACCTACTCCATTTCTGTGTCTGACACTAAAAATGCTGCAGATTCAGCCAGAGAAAGACATCATTGTGGAGTTTATAAAGAACGAAGACTTCAAGTGAGTTGTTTTTCCTTAACCTTGCAAATATTTGTTTTATCTGAAAATTGAAAATTATGCATCATAGTCTGCATTTGGCAAACAAAATACACATCACTGCAGGAATTATTTCTGCCAAGCAAAATACATAGATAGGCACATCACTGCAGGGACTATTCTCACACATTGGTTTCCTAAAACATTGATTTGTGTCATGGCGGGACTTCATTTTAGGTGGTCAGTAAGATTACTTTCACACTGAAGCGGTTTTCAGGCGTTTTAGCTCTAGAAATAGCCTTTGAAAATCGCCTCCCATTCATTGCAGTGTGACTTTTCACACTGGGGCGGTGCGCTTGTGGGACATTACAAAAAGTCCTGCAAGCAGCATCTTTGGGGCAGGTTGGGAGCGCTGTATTTAGTGCTTGCAAAACGACCTGCCCATTGCCTAAAAAAACGTTTTGAAAGCGTCGCAAAACAGGACTTTTTACTTTTTTTATCTTGTTAAAAAGTGCCACGCTTGATTGGTTTGCGCAAAAGTTATAGCGTCTACAACTATGGGATATATACTGAAATTTTGTATTAAATGTATGGTGCTTGTTTTGGTTAACCTGTAGCTGACTGACCGCCTACTGTCAAATGACGGCGGGACGGTGCAGCTCTTGTGGCGGGCCGCCGTCATATGACGGCGCTCGCTTTTTGGCCACTAGGGGGCGCACGTGCGCCGCGGGAAGCGCGCGTGCCCGCCGCGTAGCTGGGGACCCGATGTCCGTGCCCCGCGGCCGCGATGTCCACCAGGCACCCGCGATTGCCCGGTAACTGAGCAGGACGTGGACCTGTGTATGTAAACACACAGATCCACGTCCTGTCAGAGGAGAGGAGACCGATGGTGTGTCCCTTGTACATAGGGACACCAATCGGTCCCCTCCCACAGTTAGAATCACTCATATAGGGAACATATTAACCCCTGCAGTGCCCCCTAGTGTTAACCCCTTCCCTGCCAGTCACATTTATACAGTAATCAATGCATTTTCATAGCACGGATCGCTGTATAAATGTGAATGGTCCCAAAAATGTGTCAAGTGTCCGATATGTCCGCCGCAATGTCGCAGTCACGATAAAAATTGCAAATTGCCGCCATTACTAGTAAAAAAAAAAAATAATAAAAATGCTATAAATCTATCCCCTATTTTGTAGAAGCTATAACTTTTGCACAAACCAATCAATAAACGCTTATTGCGATTTTTTTTTTTTTTTTATTTTTTTTTTTTTATTTATTTTTTTTTACCAAAAATATGTAGAAGAATACGTATCGGTCTAAACTGAGGAAATTATTTGTTTAAAAAAAAAAAAAAAAATTGGATATTTATTATAATAAAAAGTAAAAAATATTGCGTTTTTTCAAACTTGTCCCTCTTCATTTGTTTATAGCGCAAGAAATAAAAACTGCAGAGGTGATCAAATACCACCAAAATAAAGCTCTATTTGTGGGGAAAAAATGATAAAAATTTATTTGGGTACATCCTTGCATGACCGCGCAATTGTCATTCAAAATGCGACAGCGCTGAAAGCTGAAAAATGGTTGGTCAGGAAGGGGGTGTTCGTACCTGGTAGGCAAGTGGTTAAATAGACTTCAATGGAGAAGCTGCAAAAAAGCATGTAGTACGTTTTTTTTTTTTTGCCAACAACAAATTGCCCAAAAAAAATGCAAATCACGGTAAAATCGCAAGTACAAAAAAAACCCACAAAATGCACCAATCGTAAATTACATAGATGTGAACTGGACCTCAATGCTATGTGAAGTTAACATTTTATTGTATCTGTGTCACACCTTTTTAAATAAAAAAATTTAAAACAAACTGGTGTACTGAAGCGTTATGGAAAGTCTAAAACAAAATTGGCTCATGTTATATGTACATACAAATTATTTTATTGAAAAGAAAGAAGACAATGTGAAGAAATCCCTAGTGAAAAAACAGTCTTTGTGTGGACACAGTACACTGATCGGTTGCTGAGCTTTACATTGCCTTATTGATTAAGCCTACATTCATGCATTTATGTACTCTTTCCATTCTTCTTGGCAGGTATGTCCGTGCACTGGGTGCTCTGTACATGCGACTGACGGGGACTGCGACTGACTGCTACAAATATCTTGAGCCCCTCTATAACGATTATCGTAAAATCAAAGTTCAGAACAGGGATGGAGGTAATTTTGTGTAGGATGTACTCGGAGTATGGTCACACCTACAGCAGTTGCTGCAAATTTCTTCACAGCATCAAGAAGTTAATGAGCGGATACAAAAAAAAAGATCTTTCTACAAGCGTGCAAATTTTTCTCTGGACAAATTTGTATGTTTTTTTTTTTTTTTTTTCTTTTGGAGCAGAAGCACGGAGCATGCCTGCAGTCTTGTACAGCAGTAGTGATTGGCTGTAGCAGCGATAGCCTTTATGAAACTTCTAACATAACTTCTTACGACAAATGGGATCTCTGAGTGAGTTTAGGCAAAAACTAAAGGCCTTTTTTTATAGTTTCATGTAAGCTCCCTGCTGCTGCAGACTAATATGGGCATCTGTTAGTAGGCAGGCCATAGAATAATGTGTAGACTTTTAGACTGCTTCCAGTGCTTAAAGGGAGATGTACAAAGAAAGGCTTGGATAACTTTCTCTTACATTCACCGACTGACACAGCTCCTCTCTTAGACCATTGGGTTGTTATGCCACCTTCAGGAGAATACTAGGCATTACATGTTAACATGTGATAATAAAACTAGAACTTTCTAGTTCCGCCCAAGGGGCGGTCCCTTAGGTAACAACCCCACAGCATGCTACTGCAGCCTCAGTTTTTTTTTGCCTAGTGAAGGAGAAAGACCTAGGAACCCTGATGGGCCCATCGGTCTGTCTGTTTCTGCAGAAGCTTGGTTTTTGCACAAGATGATAGATCCTGTGATCTGCTATCAACAGCCGGCTGGGTGACAGGCTGGATACCCTTATCCTTGTAGTCTCCCCAGTCCGGCCATCGAGCGTGTGCAGGTCGCAGCTACGGCTCGGCAGGCCACGACGAAACCTCAGCTCCAGAGGTGGTCGGTGAGCTTTTATGCTCCGGGGCATACATATGACCGGGCTACTGATGTCTGCGTCACAGTATGCCGGGCCAGCAGCTACCCTATACTGATTAGTAAATAGTTCTGCAATGGAATGTCTCCCAGCTCTTCAGGACTGGTAAGTACAGCTCTCCCTGCCTCGGTGGGGCTGAGCAGCTGGGCATTCCCTGGGAGGTCGATTCGGGGTCCCTCACCTCCCTCTCTTCTCTCCCTGTCCCTATCCTTCCTCTCCCCCTTTCCCTGTGGGGGATGCTGCATGGGCTGCTGAGCGGTGTGTGTGCCATAGACAGGGGCTCCCCAGGGGGCTCTCACCTGGGGTGGGGACTGCGCTGGGTAGCTGTGCCCTGGTTGTCTGTAGGTCTCTCCCCTGGGTGTCTGGAGGCTGTGTCTGCTGATCGCTGTAGTGCTGTTTACCACCATTTCTCTGCCTGTTGTTTCACTGTCCTTCGTTGCATACAGTGTTCGGCGGCCATTTTTGGTGTGACCAGGGAGCAGCATGCTCTGTCTCCATTTTACTGTAGTCCCGTGGCCATTTTCCCTGTGATTGTGTCCTTTATACTGGACACTCGGCGGGCATTTTCTTGAAGCCTGAACACTTTTTTTTGTCAGTGCCATTCAGAGCAGCTCTGCACAGCGCGGTGTGGTCTCCTATGCATCTGGGAGCTGACACAGGATACAGGCACTATTAGCTGGATGGCGCAGAACCAGTCAGGGTGGTGAGTCCTGCGGGAAAGAGCCCCTCAGCCAGCAGCAGTTAGGAAGGTGGGACCATCACTGTCCTAAGTCCCCAACAGGTGGCAGACAGGGTAGGGTCAGCTTGGCTTCAGAAACTAGTGTTTCTTCCCCCGAAATACAGGCAATTGCAACCGGTTCACCTGCAGACAGTGCAGTGCCTCTGGACGCCTTGTCGGCGGTCCTCAATTCGTTTGTTGCCAAGATGGAGGCGGTGCGTGGGCGCAAAGGTGGTAAACGGCCCCTGCCCCCCCCCCCGTCCTCCGGGGAGAGCTCTGACGCAGACTCTGGTCCTGCTGAGGCTGGTGACCCCTGTTCTGTCGTTTCAGATGACGCTGACCAGGACCGATCGGACAGTGAGGATGAGTCCCTGTCCGGGTCCGTGCGCGACAAAGCGCTTGTTGGAGCACTTATCACAGCTGTGCATGATACCCTGAAGATTCAGGAGCCAGCAGATCTCTCTGCTGATGTAGCGGTCCCTTTTGGGTCCCATAAGCCAGCCCATTCACCTAGGGTGTTCCCGTATCTGACTTATTTTGATGAGTTCATTTACAAGGAATGGGGGCGACCGCAGCGGCCCTTTTCGGTCCCCAAATACATGGTGGTGTGTTACCCCTTTGAGGGGAGCCTTCTCAAAAAATGGTCGGCTCCTCCGGTCGTGGACCCCCCAGTTTCCGGATTAAATAAAGTAACCACGATCCCGGTAGAGGGGACTCCTGCTTTTTTAAGGATCCCACGGACAGGAAGGCTGAGGCAGTGGCTCGTTCCTTGTTTACGGCTGTGGGGTCAGCAATGCGACCAGTACTGGCATCCGCACTTGTGTCTCAGACACTCACTGAGTGGGCAAAACTTTTGCACCGCGAATTGGGAGAGCAACAGGCTTCTCCTGTCTGCGTGGAACTAGCAGACCAATTAGTGCAAGGCCTTAAGTACATTTGTGACGCGCCCCTGGATACTCTCCCTCTGTTATCCAGGGCTTTAGTGTCAGCAGTGGTGCTGAGGTGCCTGATTTGGCTAAAATGCTGGTCTGCTGACCAGGCATCTATAAAAGCCCTGACAGATCTTCCCTTCCTTGGCGACCAGCTCTTTGGAGCCTCATTAGATGACATTATTGAAAATGCCACAGGTGGTAAGAGTACACTACTCCCACAGGCCAGGAAGGCTAAGGAGCCACGCCGTAGGCAAGGGCCCTCATTTTCCGCTCACAACCGGATTTTTCGTCCGCCCGGGGCTTCGGCTAAGCATCCCCAGCCCGACAGGACGACCTCCGAAGGACAAAAGCGTCCCTGGAACCGCAAGCCTGCGAGCAAAAGCGATACCGCATGAAGGTTTGCCCCTGCCTGCAACGCAGGTGGGAGGTCGCCTTCAGTAGTTGCAGCCCGGTGGGTCTCTCGGCTGTCTGACCAATGGGTCTGCGATCTGATTTCCTCAGGCTACAAGATAGAGTTCCTCTCTTGGCCACAAAACAGATCTTCCCTCCAGCATACCCATACTCCCGGCTCGCCGGGAGGCCCTATTGGGGGCGGCAAGGGACCTGCGGGGTGATAGTACCTGTCCTAGAATCAGAACGTTTCCAGGGGTTCTACTCAAACCTGTTTGTAGTCCCCAAAAAAGGAAGGGGTACGTCCAATCTTGGACCTAAAAGCCCTCAATTACTTTGTAAAAGTACAGAGGTTCAGAATGGAATCAGTTCGCTCAGTAGTCGCTGCACTCCATCAAGGGGACCCCCTGGCGTCTTTGGACATCCAGGATGCGTACCTGCACATACCCATATGACTTCGGCATCAGAGGTTTCTGCGGTTTGCAGTTGGGGAAACACACTACCAGTTTGGCTTTCCCCTTTGGTTTGGCATCAGCCCCCCGAGTCTTTACCAAGGTATTGGCTCCTGTTTTGGCGTTGCTGCGACAATGTGGGATAGCGATCGTGGGTTACCTAGACGATCTCCTCCTGAGAGCATCTTCTGCCTCAGAGTTAGAGGAGGATGTGGCGATCACCATGCAGATCCTGCAGGCATTTGGGTGGCTGTTGAACCTAAAAAAGTCGGTGATTGTACCGACTCAGCATTTGGAGTACCTAGGCTTACTGCTGGACTCCATGGAAGCGAGAGTGTTTCTCCCTTCAGACAAGCTGCAGACTCTCAGAGCCGCGGTAAAACTGCTGATGAACCACAAGTGGTCGTCGCTACGCTTCTGCATGCGAGTCCTGGGACTCATGGTGGCCTCCTTTGAGGCAGGACCGTATGCCCAGTTTCACACCAGAGTCTTGCAGAAGGAGATCTTGACAAAGTGGGACAAATCTCCGTTGTCTCTGGATCGGCAGACTCAGGTGAGCCAGTTAGTCAGGGATTCCCTGCTCTGGTGGCTGAGGTCCCCGGCACTTCGGTCCGGGAAGTCGTTCCTACCTCTGAGTTGGACGGTGATCACAACGGATGCCAGCCTAACCGGCTGGGGTGGAGTAATGGGAGTTCAGTCGACCCAGGGCCTCTGGTCGGTGGAGGAATCCAAGTTGCCGATCAATCTGCTCGAGCTGAGAGCGATCAGGCTATGCCTCTTCACATGGTTGATAAGACTTCAAGAGCGTCCGATCAGGATCCAGTCAGACAACGCCATGGCGGTGGCATACGTCAATCACCAAGGAGGAACAAGAAGCTCAGCCGCCGCACGGGAGGTCGCTCACATCCTTCAGTGGGCAGAGCGACATGTACCGGCCCTGTCGGCCATTTACATCCCGGGAGTGGCGAACTGGCAGGTGGACTATCTAAGTTGCCAGATGCTGGACCCAGGAGAATGGGAGTTGCATCCGGAGGTGTTTAGGCTACTGTGCCTGTGATGGGGCACACCAGACGTGGATCTTTTGGCTTCCTGTCTCAATTGAAAGGTGCCGAGATTCGTGTCCAGGACAAGAGATCCTTGGGCAGATGCGTCAGACGGTGGCTCCGTGGGATCAGTACCAGCTGATCTATCTCTTTCCTTCGCTGAAACTGTTACCACGTCTGCTCCGCAGAGTGGAGGCCGGGGGGATTCCAGTAATACTGATTGCCCCAGATTGGCCCCAGCGTCCCTGGTACGCAGACCTAGTGTGCCTGGTGGCAGACGCCCCATGGCGACTGCCGTTACGAGAGGACCTTTTTGTCTCAAGGTCCAAACCTCCATCCGGCTTTACCATCGCTGGTTTTAACGGCATGGCTATTGAGAGCCAGGTGTTGAGGAACCGGGGTCTTTCAGACTCGGTGATTCCAACTATGTTGAGAGCACGGAAATCTTCTTCTCGGAAGATATATCATCGTACCTGGAAGGCCTACATCTCCATGTGTGAGGAGAAAGGTTGGCGTCCGTGCGCCTTTTCTATATCCAGGATCATGTTGTTTCTACAGCAAGGAGTAGACCAGAAACTGGCTTTAAGCACCATTTAAGTAGGGGTGCAACGGATCAAAAAACTCACGGATCGGATCGATCCTCGGATCAGGAGTCACGGATCGGATCATTTTCGGATCAGCAAATAATAATTGAAGTTGCAAAAACCTGTGAAAATTCCGCCACCATATAGTCCCCACTAATATCCACGTCATCTCCCCCACTGTAATATCCACGTCATCTCCCCCACTGTAATATTGGCTGGGTATCGCAGAGTATTTTTGGCTGGGTATCGCAGAGTATTGGCTGGGTATCGCAGAGTATTGGCTGGGTATCGCAGAGTATTGGCTGGTTAATGCAGAGTATTGGCTGGTTAATGCAGAGTATTGGCTGGTTAATGCAGAGTATTGGCTGGTTAATGCAGAGTATTGGCTGGTTAATGCAGAGTATTGGCTGGTTAATGCAGAGTATTGGCTGGTTAATGCAGAGTATTGGCTGGTTAATGCAGAGTATTGGCTGGTTAATGCAGAGTATTGGCAGGTTAATGCAGAGTATTGGCAGGTTAATGCAGAGTATTGGCAGGTTAATGCAGAGTATTGGCAGGTTAATGCAGAGTATTGGCAGGTTAATGCAGAGTATTGGCAGGTTAATGCAGAGTATTGGCAGGTTAATGCAGAGTATTGGCAGGTTAATGCAGAGTATTGGCAGGTTAATGCAGAGTATTGGCAGGTTAATGCAGAGTATTGGCAGGTTAATGCAGAGTATTGGCAGGTTAATGCAGAGTATATGCAGGGCTTACAAGTGATCGCTCCGTCATTTGACGGAGCGATCACATTAAAAACAGTGGCCTGGTGTACCAAGATGGCCGCCGCTCCGGAGCTAGCCGAAGCCGCGGCCTTTCCTAAGGCCGCCGGGTGTACAAAGATGGCCGCCGTCGCTCCGGAGCTAGGCCGAAGCCGCGGCCTTTCCTAAAGGCCGAGGCCGCGGAGCGCTCCGCGGATCGCGGGGTGTGCCGATCCGAACGGGGTGGCCCGTTCGGATCACGGATCGGCGACGATCCGTTGCACCCCTACATTTAAGGGACACATATCGGCTTTGGCTTTTGAACCTGGTGTTATCGGCACTTCAAAAAACGTCATTTGAAGAGATCAGGGAGATCCCTCTGTTGACCCTTTCCCAGAAAGTGGTCTTTTTAGTGGCCATTACTCCGGCTAGGAGGGTTTTGGAGCTGGCGGCCTTGTCTTGCAAGTCGCCCTATCTGGTTATCCACAAGGATAAGGTGGTGTTGCGTCCGCAACCTGCTTTTCTGCTGAAGGTGGTTTTGGCGTTCCACATCAATGAAGACATTGTGTTACCATCTTTGTGTCCTAAACCGACACATCCTAAAGAGGTGGCCCTCAATTCCCTGGACGTGGTTCGGGCTCTGGTGTATTTGTCTGCTACTAGTCCCTTTCGGAAGTCAGACTCCTTGTTTGTTTTGGTGGCTGGTCCGAAAAAAGGCATAGCGGTCTCGTCGGCCACCATTTCCAGGTGGATCAGACAGATTGTAGTACAGGCCTACGCCTTGAAGGGGCAGGTGCCCCCCTTTCCGGTCACGGCCCACTCCACAAGGGCAATTGGATCGTTTTGGGCTTTCCGACATCAAGCGTCTGTCGCTCAAGTGTGTAAAGCGGCGACTTGGTCGTCTGTTCACACCTTTACAAAATTCTACAAGGTAGATGTCAGTGCATCGGCTGATGCCTGTTTTGGCAGCAAAGTTTTGCAGGCGGCCGTATAATTGCAATTACACTTACATTTTTTCCTGTTTTTTTGGTAAAAACACAGTACCTTAAGTAAATGCACTGTTGCATTTGTTACCGCGGTTCTGAGGCGGTTTGAAGGTAGTGACTCCCAGTTGAGGATCACTCTGTTTGTTTTTTTCGTGGGTAACAAAGTGTTTTGGTTCCCACACGCTGTTGTTTTTTGTGGGTAAAGTTATACTAGTTCCCACATGCCATGGTGGGTGAAGTTTTTATGCTGTTTTCCCACCCCTCGTTTTGGCACTGCTTAGGGACGTCCCAATGGTCTAAGAGAGGAGCTGTGTCAGTCGGTGAATATAAGAGAAAATAGGATTTTTTGTACTCTTTTCTCTGTAGTTCACCGACTGACACAGCACCCGCCCCTCCTATTTTTGTCTACGTTTTACTGTTCTAGTTTTATTATCACATGTTAACATGTAATGCCTAGTATTCTCCTGAAGGTGGCATAACAACCCAATGGTCTAAGAGAGGAGCTGTGTCAGTCGGTGAACTACAGAGAAAAGGATTTTATGGTGAGTAAAAAAATCCTATTTTTGTGGACATGTTTCATGTTCCCCTTTTATTTAGGGTAGTCATATTCCCAAACTCCTACCCTCATACTCCTCACCTGAACCTCTGGGTTCTTTTCCCTGTAGTCTTCATTTGAATTTAAATTAGCCACACCTAGCTGTATTCTGCATTCACAGATCCATTCAAATGTCACTGTAGCAGAGGAAATCCTAGATTTCAATGGTGCACAAGTGCAGTAGTGTCACTATATAGAGTCCTGTGCATGTTATCTGAGCACTGCATTGTGAAACTTTTTTTTTTTTTTTTTTTTTTAAATGAATGTAATCTGTGTCTCTGTTTAGAATTTGAATTGATGCATGTAGATGAATTCATAGACCAGCTTCTCCATACTGAACGCGTGTGTGACGTCATATTACCTCGGTTACAGGTAAGATTTTGCTTTCTCGCATCTGTCAGCATGAACCCTAGCTGTCTCTTCAGATGAAACCGTGTACAGGCAGTCCCTGAGTTACACACATCCAACTTGCATAGACTCATACTTACAAATGAGGGAGACAACAGGAAGTGAGGAAATCTACCCCTAGGACACTGTAAAAGTTATGGGGGAAAAAGGTGTCTTCCTCTGAAGCATTATCACCACCAACCCAAAATTTTAAAAATCCAATTGGGACAGAAAGTGAGACGAAATCTTCTGAACAGGGATACAGACAGGAAAACTAATGTTACAGGGTGTTAACCCTTCCCTATGCTATCCAAAAAAACTGTCGGACATGTGCGCAGGGACTGTCCTGAAAACAACACTGCCAGACAGAAGAACAGTATTCTAGGTAATTTTCTAATACTTGTGAAGTATTGCGAAGGAGAGAGCAGAGTGATTTCACCTCCTATATAAAGCGGTTTGCCTGGAGTTCTTCTTTAACAACAAACCGTTTCATAAGTTAAATTTCTAACATAACTAATGAGTACTGTATTGAATCGTAAGAATGTAATAATTTCTCATAAATACCAAAAAAAGAACAGCGCTGGCAAATGTTGCCAAAAAATATATGTGAATAATATTCAAATCTATTAGTGCATATAATAAATGTAAGACCGCAGCACAAGACCACAACCTTCGCTATGGATTGACCCACTGGATACATATAAATGGTAACATAGGTAAAGACTTAGTGCCTATCCAAATTAATATGTGTCCAAATTAAATTGAAATAAATACAAAAGTCCAGCAAAAAAACACACAAAAAACAAAAGTGATAGAAAATCCCCTTCTTGGGCTGGACTCACCCAGACAAAGTGACTGTGACAGCTGTTAGATCAGGCAGATAGACTATAACCGGAGTCCATGGGGCACAGGATGCAAGTCTGGCTGGTAGCTCAAAGATAACCCAGAAATCAGGGAACTTTCTGTTGGTATCACCTCCAAGTGTCATCCGAAAAATACCTCCAGAGAGAAGGCAATACTGCATAGTGAAGTACTGTATTGTAGAAGAAATAGATGCGCACTAAGCGCTACTCGCAGGATCCAAAACAAAGGCAGGCTTATCAGAAGGGACTTTCGCGATCGCCGCTGGGTAAGCGTGCGTTCCACGGAGGCAGGAAGTGACATCAGTAGTAGCGTTGGCCGGACGCTACCAGCCAGACTTGCATCCTATGCCCCATGGACTCCGGTTATAGTCTATCCGCCTGATCTAACAGCTGTCACAGTCACTTTGTCTGGGTGAGTCCAGCCCAAGAAGGGGATTTTCTATCACTTTTGTTTTTTGTGTGTTTTTTTGCTGGACTTTTGTATTTATTTCAATTTAATTTGGACACATATTAATTTGGATAGGCACTAAGTCTTTACCTATGCTACCATTTATATGTATCCAGTGGGTCAATCCATAGCGAAGGTTGTGGTCTTGTGCTGCGGTCTTACATTTATTATATGCACTAATAGATTTGAATATTATTCACATATTTTTTGGCAACATTTGCCAGCGCTGTTCTTCTTTTTTTGGTATTTACACATTTTGGAAGTTTTAGCACTTTCTTTACAGCAGCTGCAATTTATTTTATCACATTTGCACTAATTATTGTTTTCGTTCCAGCGCCAGTATTTGTTGTTTTTATATGTAATAATTTCTCAGTTCATAAGAATCAGATGTATAAAAATTAATCCGTTGATGCTTGTATCACACATATATGCAGCATCACAGAGGTGGGCCTTATTCTGATGTTTGTGCTGGGAGTGCAGTTAGAGTGTGAAGACCGAGCTGTCACTGCCAGCTCTTGGTTTTGCACTGATAAATGGTTGCTGGGAGGACTGACTTAAAGAGCAACTGCAGTCTGCTCACATAATTTGTAATAATAAAAACATCTTTGCCATTCTGAATTCCAATCGCTTTGCATATTTTATATATACTGTGATTCTGTACTTGCCAAACGTGCTGCAGAAATCTCCCTCTACTAAGTCTGGATGCAGCCATTTTAACTGTGGGCAGCTTAAGCTGCTTCCTGTTCACTTTCTGGATTTACACAGACACACACCTCCAGCTCTGCAGCTCTCATTGGCCCTCTTTTGACTCACCCCCTCCCTTCCTGGCAAACTCACAAGAGTGAAAGAGAGCTGTGTATGATGTCATAAGCCTAGGCTAATGACCAGACAAGAAACATGAAGTGGGCTGTATAAGGTATTTACTGGCAGAAAAAAGTGTTTTAATATCCAATGTTAAAACCACAAGGGCAGAAGATTTAATAGATGGAAAGATTAAAAAATTACTGAAGGTCCACTTTACCTTTTTTTTTTTTTTTTATTTTTTTTTTTTTTTTTGTTTAAGGGATTTGTGTTGCGTAGGTCAAACATGTTGACAGGCTAAAAATGACGCCTCTGTCATATTACATACAAGAGCCCAATCAAAAAAGGGATAAAATATAATTTGCCTCATGCCGTGGAGTACATTCATACTCTTTGGTGTGGTGCATTAAAACCCAGCTCCAGGAAATATAAGAATTCCACCCTTGCAGTAAGCCCCTCCCTTTTTTCAGGGGGGGGGGGGGTGGGGGGGCGTGGGGGGGGGGGGTAGGGGTTAATTGCTTCTCTCGTCTAGGGTGTTTCACAAATGGCTCTTTCACTTGTCTGTTTCCTCGCTCCAGTATTCTCCTCCTCCTGGAAGCGCCGGTCTTTGGGCGGAGCCTCGGTGTCATCGCGTACAATACAGGGACAGGACCTGTACACTGCAATGATAGGCTGTTGGTAACCACATCTATCCATGCCTGCTCACATAGCCAGTGGATACGTGCAGTGACAATGGCTGGACGTAATATATGTGCGTCCAGCAGCCATCTCCACAGGTAATGGCTGGCTTTGCAAACAGGAACACATGGAAGCTGACAGCCTGTCATTTCGTTGTACGTGCTTGGCTGCTGCAATCCGCCTGTAGCTGTCAATCCCAGTAGCAGTAATCAGTAGATTCCTGGCACTGGGATTCCCAGTGTGGAAAACGCAAATGGTGACCTAAGGTAAGTATTTACCTTAATCCTCTGCCCATTGACTAAAGCTGGCCATTCATGGATCGAAATTTGGCCAGTTCAGCGGGGACTGGCTGCATTTCGATCCATGTGTGACCACTGCTGATATTTTTTCTGATCAGTGTACTTTGATGGTGGGGAAGTATCCCTGCTGTCAGAATACAAAGACACAGCAGGAAGGATTCCCCCATCCACCTCAAATGTCTGGATGGGAGCATTGGGTGGGTGGGTGTGGGTTTTTCTTTTTCTTTCATTCAACCTGCTGGTTGAGCACAAAGAAACTGATTCCTGTATGGCCAGACTAAACATATAATTACCCCCCCTGCATTGGGGGGAGCTCCACTGCAAGGAGAACTTTTTTTTTTTTTTTTTTTTCATTTTTTTTTTTTTTTTACATTTTCCTGGAGATTTGCTTTCAGAATAAACAGTTCCTTCCATGGGGATGAATAGTGAAATTTAAAAGGGGAGATGGGACTTTATATGAGGCAGGTGGCGACGAGAAAAATGAATACATACGTGGTAGGCCAATGAGTTTATAGTAACGTATGTCAAAGGTATCTACCTGCAACGGAAAAAATTAACTTAATTTGGTTGTGACTGAAGCCTTCGGGATGGTTGTAGCCATTTGTTTGCATGCAATCTAGTGAGCGCTGGCTTGACTAACAAAAATGGCATCTTTTAATTTAATGTAATTGGTGTACCTTTTTTTTTTTTTTTTTTTTTAATGTGAGAACTGCCTACAAACCTCCTCCCTAATTTAGACTTTTTGTGATTTTTATGAATGGCAGAAACGCTATGTGCTTGAAGAGACTGAACAGTTAGATCCTCGTGTCAGCGCTTTGGAAGAAGACATGGATGATGTGGAATCTAGTGAAGATGATGATGACGATGATGATAAGGTTAATTTGTGGTCTAATAGAGCAATACATTTTACATACACCATATAATATATCTGCAGTGTTAGAATCCATCCATGAGATGTTTTATAAATATGTTCTATAGACCAAGGCGAATAAAGTTTATTTTTTGTGCATATCCTCCTCCAGGCATAAATTCTACCAGCTTGTATTGACATGTATTTATTATGTGCCACAGGGCAGAGCTCCCTCTCCAGATCATCACAGACGAAGTTACCGGGATATGGACCGACCACGTAGATCCCCTTCACCTCGCTACCGGAGGAGCCGCAGCCGCTCACCTAGAAGGTAGGATAACCATAGCAGAGAGGGTGTTTAAAGATGAACGGTGCTCTGAAAGTTATGCCAAAAAAGAGCAGACTGAGGGCAAAGGAATAGTCACCAGGATTGTCTCTAGTCTCCATGGTGCTGATCATTTACCCATTACTAACTTACTATGCTTAAACCTGCACTGCTTCTGTGTAAAAGCGGCCATCTTGGTGGAGGCAGGGCTTTACTCTTGTGAGCTGCACAATAGGGACATCACCAAATCTACTGATCCTAGCAGTTAGAAGCAGCAGTGCCTGTGAACTTGCACAATGTATACACATCAATGAGGTACCCAGGCACCCTCACACCAAGAGACCAGATATACCTGTGCTCAAATCCCAATAGCTTGTACATGTATTTAAACTATCGGGTGCTAAAGGGGTGTGACCACATGTTAACACTACAAATTCTGGATGGACCCTCTGTACACTGCTATACATCCTTTCCAGCAAACTATGCAATGAAAAACACAGGGATTTTTAGTTCACATAAATTGCAATACATATTTAAGCTTGCCAATTGCGTCAAAGTAATCCCTATTACAGCCAGTCCTTCACTGCTCTGCCACTGCAAATGCTACAGTGGACACCATGCCAGCATGGGGCATACAGATGGAAGTTGGGGGAGATCTGCTAGGTTCAGGTCTGGTTACTGATCTGCATTACAACAGAGATCCCAGGATGTGCACTGCTAATTTTCACTTAAGTAGCAATGTCTACTATAGTGATTTCTGGCTTCTAGAGGGATCTCACCAGTCTGGGTATATGCATATCCAGGTGGACCAGTGTAATGATGTAAGAAAAAAAGTTGCATACCTGGAATTCTTTATATACAAATTCTAGTTTAGTTTAGTTTTAGTTTATTAAAAATCTGCTTCAGTCATTCACAGAATTTGCCTATATTGTAACATTGTGAAGTTCTGTGGACTGTGTTGCATGGAATTTAACTTCTCTTAGCAATTTTAGATGTTGCAATAAGTGCTTATTCGATGCACCCATATTCACGTTTAATGTTTTGTTTGAGGTTCCTCACTGAACTAATTTTTTTATTTTTTTGTTTCAGGCGTAGCCGCTCACCCAAGAGAAGGAGGTGAGTATCTGAATGTACTATGTTCTCTAGCTCCTTTTTGAAGGCAAGGTGACACATTAGTAAATTATAGGAGATGTTTGCAGAAAAAAGGGCATTTGGGGTGTTTGGCAGGTAAGGCTTTCTTAATGGATATAAATGTGGAAAACACTGCACTACCTTTGTTGAAAACAACTCAATGTAAAAAAGCAGCTAACCTACAAAACAAACAAAGTCAGAGAAATATGGACAAAAAATGTAGCGCTAAAACATATGTACTTAATGAATAGAGTACACACAATGAACATGAACATTACCAATCATATGACATATGATAGTAATGTTAAAAGTGAACAACCATAAAGTGATGACATAAACTGAATCAACAATAAGTGCCAATGCAAAATAAAATATATGTAAAGTTCATATTGTGTAGATACTGATGACCACAGATGGATCACTCTGACTCAGGGGCAGAGGAAGCTGGAATCCCACAAATAAGGAACGGCTTGTCTGATGATACGGAAAAGAATGAATACTCTTACCATAGATGTTGGATACAGCTACCATACGGTATTTGTATCAAGCAGGCTTAAATGCTGGAACTCTTGCTTCAGAAGGTGCCAGATGGAGCAGGTAGAAACCACGGCAGTCAGGAACCGAGTAGCATACACAGCAACAAGTGGACCAGGTGGCATACACAGCAAACAGTGGGCCTCCAATTAACCAGATGATCCCAAGGGAAGTGATCACACAAACCGAGGAAAGAGGAGGGAAAAAATAGAAGCAACTCCAATAGTGCAGGTCAAAAAAATTAATGATAAAATTTATTCACATTGATATGTGACAAATCAAACAAAGTAAAAAATCTCGAGATAAATGTAAATGGGTCGGCTATCATAAGATAAGCCCCAGTAGAAGACCGATAGTGTCGAAACGCGTCGGGCCAGCTGTCTCATACTTTCCACATTGCCGACCCATTTACATTTATCTCGAGATTTTTTACTTTGTTTGATTTGTCACATATCAATGTGAATAAATTTTATCATAAATTTTTTTGACCTGCACTATTGGAGTTGCTTCTATTTTTTCCCTCCTCTTTCCTCGGTTCGTGTGATCACTTCCCTTGGGATCATCTGGTTAATTGGAGGCCCACTGTTTGCTGTGTATGCCACCTGGTCCACTTGTTGCTGTGTATGCTACTCGGTTCCTGACTGCCGTGGTTTCTACCTGCTCCATCTGGCACCTTCTGAAGCAAGAGTTCCAGCAATTTAAGCCTGCTTGATACAAATACCGTATGGTAGCTGTATCCAACATCTATGGTAAGAGTATTCATTCTTTTCCGTATCATCAGACAAGCCGTTCCTTATTTGTGGGATTCCAGCTTCCTCTGCCCCTGAGTCAATCGGAGTGATCCATCTGTGGTCAGAAGTATCTACACAATATGAACTTTACATATATTTTATTTTGCATTGGCACTTATTGTTGATTCAGTTTATGTCATCACTTTATGGTTGTTCACTTTTAACATTACTATCATATGTCATATGATTGGTAATGTTCATGTTCATTGTGTGTACTCTATTCATTAAGTACATATGTTTTCTTAATGGATAGTCAAAGCATCACATAACCTCTGCTGAAGCACAGTGCCTACAGGTGGACAGTCGTGTTTTGACCTCTGGGTCTCATGTGAAGTGCTGGACAGTGATTTCACTGGAGTACATAGTACACATATGAGACTTCAGGCAGTGCTCCCAGGGAAAGGTAAGCCAGTAGCATGTACATGCAGTCCCCAAATTACATACATCCAATTTACATACGAATCATACTTGCAAATGGAGGGAGACAACAGCTAGTGAGAGGAAATTTTCCCCAAGAAGGGAAATTCGCTCCTGTAAGAGTTATCATGGGGGGGGGGGGGGGTGTCGTCTCCACTGATGCTTTATCAACAATCCATGTTTCCACAACCCAGAATTTTCTAAATCTAATTGTCACATTGACAGAAAATGAAAGACAGCAAAACCAATATTGCAGGGGTGTTAACCCTTCCCTATGCTATCCAAAAAAAATTATACTTTTTTGGGCTGAAGTTCCACCTAAAAGATGTACATGTTCCAACTTGCATACAAATTCAACTTAAGAACAAACCTACAGAACTTATCTTGTTTGTAACCCGGGGATTGCCTGTACATGTTATCCAGAAGTCCTTTCTCCTTCTGGTAAAGCTTATTTTTATGTATTTTTCAGGGAGCCTCCCGTCTTTCATCTTGTAGCACATTCATTGTTGGGCTAAAGCAAAACTCAATATAACTGAGTTAAAGGGTTCTATTATTTGCCCAACGTGCCACTATGTATTTTTAAAGAAAAGTCCCGATGGCAAAAACGGCCACAAGGTTGTCCAATTTTATTTATTTTTCTGAAAGGAATTTTAGAGACATTTTTGCTTTCTACACACAGTCCAACGCCTCCACGCCGGGAAAGACATAGGAGCAAAAGTCCAAGGAGACACCGGAGCAGATCAAGAGAACGACGTCACAGGTCCAAATCCAAATCTCCAGGTAAATTATTTAATTATTTGTTTTTAATATGGCACAATAAAGACTTCAGTCAAGCCTACACTTATTGCAGGAGTGGGGTAAGGGGGAAGAAACTGAGCATTGGGGAGCATTTTTTTTTTTTTATTGTCTTTTACAGATGACCTAAAAAGAAGCAGTAATATTTTCTTAAAAAGAATACCTCAATTTATATAATGTGATGGTTGCGCTAAGAAACTTTATTTGTAATGCAATCAGATAAACACATCTATTGAAGTTCACGGAAAATAAATGTTTGCTGCTCATTTGATTTACCATACACTTTTACCTTGCAGCTTATGAACAATTGGAAAACAATAGTGACAGCGTAGCACTCTATTATAGTGTAGTAATACTACACTATACAATAAGCTTGCAAAAATCAGTGGGATAGTGTAGTAACCCATAGCAATCAATCCGATTTCAGTTTACTGATGTCAGAGTTGGTTTATAGTTGACTGTTGTGCATGCCATCACTTGACACATTCTTGTTGGGCTCTGCATTGCTTCATTGTATTAGATGGAGGTTTGAAAATATATACTGCTAATTAACGTTTATATCAACAGCTCACCACAGAAGTCACCGACACAGGAGCCATTCTAAGTCACCAGAGAGGTAATTGCTCTTGATGTTAACTGCTATATCTTATCAATATCATTTAACCCTGTCATTGCCAGGTCTGTATGTTGTACGGACCTGACAGCAGTGTGTGTATATCTGACAAGCCGACTTCTGGTTGTCAGATGGAAGCAGTCCAGCGCCTTTGCAGGTGTCTGATTACTTGCGCACACACCCCCCGTAACTTTTTATATTGTAAAAATGTAAAGTTGCACACAAGCACATAAAACCCCACCCAACAAAAAAAAACTTGTGTGGGGAGGCCACACAAACACATGTTGGGGGCGCCTACACATGAAAACTTTAGATTGCGATACACATGTGACATTGCCAGAGTGAGAAATAATTTGAATACAAATGCACGCCACGCTTCACATATTTATTTGTAAAAAATGTTGAAAGCCATTTATCATTTTCCTTCCACTTCACAATTATTTGCCACTTTGTGTTGGTCTATCACAAAAAATCCCAATAAAATACATTTACGTTTTTGGTTGTAACATGACAACATGTGGAAAATTTCGAGTGGTGTGAATACTTTTGAAAGGCACTGTATGTGCTCTAAAATTAATAATATTGTGTGACTGCTGCTCTAACAGCAAAAGGGTTGATAAGAAAGCAGCTGTGTGTAAGATGTATTTTTATTTTTTTTCTAGGTCAAAGAAGAGTCATAAAAAGAGTAGACGTGGCAATGAATGAGCAGAGACCGTTGTTTTGTTTAGGTATTCGGGATTTTTGTACAGAATCATACAATCCTTTCATTTACTTGAAGCACCGCATGACATCCTCCTTTAGTCATCAGCTTCCGAAGATATTTTTTTTTTTTTTTTTTTTAAATAAAGCTAATAAACTACTTGTGTTGTGGGAATATTTATGTGGGTTTAACAAGGTGTATCTAAAGTCAAGGAAAAAAAGGTAATGTAATATATTGCAGCTTGCTTGCCAGTCCCTAAACTGGATACACACTATACAATCTCCCTTTTTTTTTTTTTTTTAGATTTTTCTTTTATTTTTTTTCCCCCCTTTTTTTTTTTTTTTAATAGTGTGTATCTAGCTTAAGATGTGGTGGGTGTACTAGCTTTTCTTTTTTCTGAATACAGATAAATACCTGTTGCTCCTAATTGATATCCAGTTTGTAAATGTTAGCTGGGTATTTATTCCCTAGTAGATTTTCTAACAAATATTTGTACAAAAATGATTGGTACATTCAATTACTTTTTGAATGTTGTTCAAAAGTACTTCAAAATTTAGTTTGACTTTAGCATTTGATTTTGGGATGGATGCACTTTCCTGAATGAAAACAACATACACTGTTAGTGATTTGTTAATTTGAGAAAATTCCATCCTGCTCGAATTTACTTTTCACGATGGTAAGAAATAAACATTGATTTAAAAAAAAAATTGAACAAACGTTCTTAAAATGTCCTGCATGCTTCAGACAGCTTTACTGTAAGCTGAATTGAAACTCCATAAAATCTCATCAGGAGACGATTGCCGTGTTTGTTGATCAAATCAGAAGTTGAGCCTATGATGACAAGGAACTAAGAGAACTAATGCAACCACCACATCTAATGATTGACAAGATGCCATATGTTACATTTTTGGTATTGGGTTTAATACTTCTTTTATATTTGCAGACTTTTTAAATAACCTTCAACTTCCTAACACCTCCTATAGCTTCACAATCTATTGTGGCTCAGCTTTGGTGATATTATTATAAAATGGATTCAAGTTTTATACACCCAATTGGGAGCATTTCTACTCCCTTTTTCTATTCAAAAGGAGAACTATACAGAGATGCCTGTTATCTCCCATTCTCTCTGCCTTAGCGGTGGAACCAGTTTCTCAGTTTCACCCTAAAAAAAGGAGTCTGTATTGGCGCTCTATATGACTGTATCTTCTGTATATCAGTATGTAACATAAAATATGACCAAATCACCCTCTGCCCCATGCTTAAAAGCAAAGTTAGTGTACACTGTGTGCCAAAAAAATATAATACTAATGTGTACTGTAAAATATTGAATACTAGCCATGTGAAAAATGATCCCCCACTGCTGCTACAATAACCCATTAAATAATACTCAAGTGAATACAAAGTGTTAAATTGGTTGCCATAAAACCAGTCCCTGGTGGCAAAAAGGTTGTGGACCGAAATAGTCTGGATTCAGTCCCTCTACCACTCACACCCCCTCCCCCCAAATTAATTATCACAGCTGTATCTGCTGCATAGATAGTACTATACTCCACAGAAGTTATTTAGGTTTGGTACACGCCCAGATGTGGAGGCTCACTTGGCACCCTCATCCATATGATGTGGCGGTGTCCCAAACTGCATAAGTATTGGAAAGTGATTCACCATTCTCTGAATTCGTTTTTTGTTATCTAATGCAGTGTTTCTCAACTCCAGTCCTCAAGGTGACCCCACAGGTCATGGTTTCAGGATTTCTCTCAGATGAAACGGCTGTGGTAATTACTAAGGCAGTGAAACTGATCAAATCATCTGTTCAAAAATAATGGGAAGCCTGAAAACATGACCTGTTGGGGCGCCTTGAGGATTGGAGTTGTAAAACACTGATCTAACGCACTAGATTCATTGTTTTGCTTCTTAGGTTATATTGATGAAGAGCTTATTCCACCTAATACACAGATCCCATTGCTTTGTTGCCCTTTCCAAGCTAGAAAACGTACAGCGCAGAGATAGTTAGTGCCACTCTTGTCTATTCCGATTGGATCCAGACTGATACCATTTTGAAGGAAAAATTTATACTAAGTGAGGAGGTCCAAAAATTGATAGGCTCTGGCAGCCCTGGTTGGGCACTCTGGGATGCCGAACACTTGTAACAGACAGGTTACAAAGGTAATCTAGGCAATTCATATATTATATACTGCTATGGTACAAATTATTTAACAAACATTGGAAAATTTTGAGATATAATGGGGTTCTTGGCCGGATGTTGAGAGAGAAACCTTGAGAGAGACAAGAGACACCAGGGTTATACCGAGCGGTAAGTGGACGGACATAGTATACAGCTGTACCAGGCCCCGATCTGTGTTGTGGACATCTGCAAGGTTAAAGGCCCCAGGCTGGGTTTAGCCAACGGCCTTTAAATGCTTGCTATTTGGTAAGCACAATCTACATCTATGTTGATAGGGCACTTGTTGAAGTTCATGCATGTACCCTGTGGTGTCCATTAACCAGAGACTTTTATATTCTTCATATTACCTGTGACCATTTTTTTGGCTACAATTCTCTGGCACCTTGCGTGTTTATGGACTATATTTTATTAATTTTATAGCGCAGCTTTTTTTTGATTGTATTTGTATTTTGTGTTGTCGCACAATATTGCTGCTGCTGCTCCGTGGCTATTCCCCTTTCTTTTTTTTTTTTTACCAGCGCAGTTACACCCCTGTTTTTTTTTTTTTTCAATAGGGTTCTTGGCCCTATGTTACCTGAACATCTGAAGATTATCTTCAGGAAAGCTAGTACCTTGAGAGATTTTGTTGCTCCTAATGTTGAACCACCTCCAAAAGTAACTTTGGAGGTTAAACTTTTTTTGTTGAAGGTGCAATATGTGTAAGTATTGGGAAAACAGCACCAGAACCAAGAGTTATCTTCAAAGTTTAATTTCTTGCTCCACTAAATCTGTGGTCTATCTCCTGCAGCGCCCGGGTGGTCTTGAGTATGTTGGGAGGAACACGCAGTCTCTGCAGGTTAGGATTAATGTAAATTTTGCAAACATCAGGAAGGCATTTAGGTGTCATAGCCTATCAAAGCATTACCTGTTCCATTATAATAAGGATTCATCTTCCCTAAAATTGGTTGGTACACTGTAGATTGTTTCACTCCCCACTGGAGGGGTTGCCACTGTGTGAAGGGGATTTTGCATCTTGAAACCTGCTAGATTTATTTACTAAAAACATAGTCCTTATGGACTAATGATAAAGTGGGACCTCAACTGCTTTATAAGTAATAGCTGAATTTTGTGTTTACCGTATATACTCGAGTATAGGCCGACCCAAATATAAGCCGAGGCACCTAATTTTACCACAAACAACTGGGAAAACTTATTGACTCGAGTATAAGCCTAGGGTGAGAAATGCGCAGCTACTGTAAGTGGAAAAGAGGGTCAACGATGCCCATTTGCAGCCTCACTGTGCCCATGCAGATGGACACAGTTGACCGATTTGGGGCCCTGTATTTCAGGGTCACTTAGTGCTAGGAACCCCATCTTTAGATATGCTGTAGTGCTAATTCCACTGGGTTGGAATACAACATTTGGGGTTCCTAGCACCAAGTGTCCCCGAGATATGGGGCCCCAAATTCGGGTCAAAAAATCTCAAGCACTTTTCTGCAGCAGAGAATGACATTTTCTGAACCGACTTTGGGGCCCTGTATCTCGGGGCCACTTAGTGCTAGGAACCCCATCTTTGGATATGTTGTAGTGCTAGTTCAACTGGGTTTGAATGCCAAATTTGGGGTTCCTAGCTCCAAGTGTCCCCGAGATATGGGGCCCCAAATTCGGGTCAGAAAATGTCAAGCACTTTTCTGCAGCAGAGAATGACATTTTTCGAACCGACTTTGGGGCCCCGTATCTCGGGGCCACTTAGTGCTAGGAACCCCATATTTTTTGGACCCAATTGGCCCCGAGATACGGGGCCCCAAAGTCGGGTCGGAATTTTTTTTTTTTGCTGCAGAAAAGTGCTTGACTCGAGTATAAGCCGAGGGGGGCACTTTCAGCACAAAAAAATGTGCTGAAAAACTCGGCTTATACTCGAGTATATACGGTATGTAATCTTTCCTGTGTTATAAGGATGTCTCATTTGCCATCCCATGCAATGATTTGACTTGTTTTTATAATAATTTATATTTTTTACATTTTGAGGAGTAATCTTCTTTCGATCCACAAGATGGCGCTTGTAATATTTGCATTGTTTTTGCAGAGGAATTTGTGAATGTTATACTTGCCTCTGAATTTTAATTAGATTTACCATCCACTTATGAGGTAGGATTTTTAGCGTTTGATTCTGTTTTTGCTCCAATGATGTTCATTGCCAATGAAACATGTTGGGTGGGGCTTAACTTGTGATATCATCACGCCCACCGACTGCCGGAAGCGCGGTTTTCAATGTTTTTTTTTTCCCCTCTGTATCCAATTTTGTGACTACCTGTCAATTTTGGAATAAAGCCTTTGCATTGGGTGGTTTTTGGCTACATGCACACTACCTTTTTTCTGCTCCCAGAAGCTAAATAGTGTTATCCTATGTGCCCATGCACACTACTGTTGGCTATTAGCGATTTTTTAGCTTCAGCGTCTAGGAGCAGAAAACAGTTTCAAAATGCTAAAATATAATGTATGTGCAAGGATCAGATAACTGTCTGAAAGCTTTTTCTCTGGACATCTCAGTATCAATTATGCAGCCCTTGTCTGTATTCCTAATAATAATTTATGAATCATAACATAAATGTAAAGTCTAAGTTCACAATTTTGTCTAAATGCCAGCTATCCTATGTACCAATAAACCATTAATGTACCACTGTTGCAAAAAAGAAAACGCTTTCTCTATAATCTAGGACAGACTTACCTCAGCCTCCAGTTTGCTGTATGGAAAACTCCTCCAATACCTCTTGCTATCTGTCCCTTAGGTTAGGAAACCCATTAGGCTCACACCGGATTGCACAGGAATGCTGTGCATCCTCATTCTCCGGTTCTGGGATGAATCTGTACCTGAATGGAGCCAAAGTTGCACAGCATTTCTGTGCAGTGCGCTCTGCAGCTGCCCCAGAGATATGTGAACCGGCTCCATAGGCTCTCAGTCACATTCTTCTGATATCCGAATTGGATGCAGGGAAATCCCCATCCAATTCACATACAGTAGGAGTGAACCCAGCCTTAAGGTGGTTGTAAACCTGATGTTCCACAAATGTGAAAAACTACCTTATGTACCATAATGTAGCAGATCACATCATTATTACTGTTTTACACGACTCTGATATTCTATATTTGCCTGCAGAATCTGTCCCTTTCTGTGGGTGTGTCTGCAGGCCGGAGCTCAGGAGGAAGAGTTGTGATGTCACTGGACTTCCCTCCCAGCTCTACACTCCCCCCAACAAGACGTGGCAACACTTTTTTTTTTTTTCCCCTGAGGGAAACGGAGTGATGAAGAAGTGTGCCTGATCATTTCCCTGCCAGACTGGGGACAGAATAAATTGTCCTGCTTTGCAGAATAAAGAGGAACTTCAGTCTGCTCACATAATTTGTAATAAAAACATCTTTGCCATTCTGAAGCTTCCCTCCAACCACGTTGGATAGTATTTTATATATACTGTGATTCTGTACTTGCCAAATATGCTGCAGAAATCTCCCTCTGAGTCTGGCTGCAACCATTTTAACTTTGGGCAGCTGAAGCTGCTGCCTGTTCAATTCCTGGATTTACACAGACACACACACACACACACACCTCCAGCTCTCATTGGCCCTCTTATGACTCATCCCCCCTCCCTCCCTGGCAAACTCTAAGGAGAGTGAACTGTGCATTATGTAATAAGCCTAGGCTAATGACCAGACAAGAAACAGGAAGTGGGCTGTATAAGGTATTTACTGGCAGGGGAAAAAAAAAGTTTTACTATCCAAAGTTAAAACTACAAGGGCAGAAGATTTAATAGATGAAAAAATGACTTAAGGTCCACTTTAACGTAGTGTGTTCATTGTAATTTTTGTGTTTACAATGACTTTTAAGGGCTCTTATACACGGGGCGGATTAGTGCAGATCCGCCCCGTGGATATCCGCTTGCTCAGCGGGGATCGCCGGAGCGATCTCCGCTGAGCAGGAAGATGACAGGTCCGTCTCTGCACACAGTGCAGGGACAGACCTGTCACAGCGCCGCTCTCCTCTATGGGAGATCGGGTGACGACGGACCGTAGAGTCCGTCGTCATCCGATCCGCTCTGCAGACGGATGGAAAAATAGGGTTTTCCTCCGTCTGCAGAAACGGACCATAGCGGACACGGACGAGAGCGGGTGTCAGCGGATGTTCATCCGCTGACACCCGCTATCCCATAGGGATACATGTATGTCCGTTTTAGGATGCATCCTAAAACGGAAGGATGAAATACGGACCGTCTGTGTGAAAGAGCCCTAAAGCCCCATACACACGGTCGGAAAATCCGACCACCAAATCCATCAGATTTGGTCCGACGGATTTAGTCCGACACTGGTGTTGCATACACACGGTCAGACAAAGTTGTCGGAAAATCCGATCATTCTGAACGTGGTGACATTTGTTGCCTACGACGGGACTACGTAGAGGCTAGTAGCCAATAGCTTTGGTCTTGTAATGTGATCTGAGCATGCGTGGCACTTTGTCCGCCGGAATTCGCTACACACGATCGGAATTGGTGTGATCGGACTTTGTTGTCGGAAAATTTTTAGAGCAGGAGATACAACTTTGTCCGTCGGACAATCCGACGTACACTGTCCGATGGTGCCTACACACGGTCGGAATTTCCGACAACATTGTCCGATAGGACAGAATCCATTGAAAAATCCGACCGTGTGTATGGGGCTTAAGAGACTTGGGAAGTAGTTCAGCAGCTGATCTCATTAACGCACATCCATCACCTGCCCCCCCCCCCCCCCGCCCTCCTCTAAGAGCTTGTTTCCCTCCCACCTCTGTAGTTTCATGCTTTTTTAAAACACAATCCCCCGGAATACAGAGCCAGGCTCATCCTCTGCTGATTGATTGTTTTGTACTTTAGTTTCTTCTTTTACGGATTGTTTATTTAGCAAATATGCAGCAACTGAGAGATCACATAAATAATAATCACACTATACAATCTCCTTTAGATCTACCATTAACTATGTAGTGCAAGGGCCTGCCTGATTAAATACATAGGATAGGATACATAGGTGTGTCCTCCTATTATATAGCTTTGCTAAACCTTAAGGCCCCTTTCACACTTGTGCGACTAGTCCTGTGACTTGGGACTGGAAAGTCGCACAACAAGTCATAACCCATTATTTCCAATGAGTACCATTCATATCTGTGCGACTTCAAGTTGCACCAACTAGTAGTCCCTGTACTACTGTACTAGACTGATGCTAGTTAAGGTCCACAGACCTCTGCTAATCCGGAACAGTATACATAGGTCACAAGTGCTGGTTAATGTTTGGGGCTAGGGGAGAGTTTATTACAAAAAAAAAAGTAAATCTAATACTGCTCTGTACCCTGTTATTGCTCTAATTGTATGGAAAATGGATATATTGTGGAAGTACACCTGTAACATTCAATACTGCAAAATGCTATGTATATATGTATGAGCAATGTGTAAATAAAGTTTTGATCAAAAAAAAAAAAAAAAAGGTCCACAGACCTCAAGTTTACACACGCATGCCCTGAAATTACAGCAAAATCATGCGACTTTAAAGTCACAGTAGTGTGAAAGCGGCCTATAGTGTAACTCCACTTTTGTTGAGGAAAAACATTCCCCCTGGGTGATCTATGTACATTACAAGAATTATAACAATCTTTTGTTATTCTGAAGACATCCCTGTGTGTTTGTCTGTGCCTCTGCGCTGAGTGGGTCTAATGGGAGTGGTTTCATAATTATCTATCAGCTGTGGCAGCCACAGAGCACTAATAAGGAAATCTGATGGGCCTGCATCCCTTTATACGTATTCCTATTAAAAGTATCTCTCAAAATGAAATGTTTGCTGCAGGGGATGCCTGAAAAATTACATCTTAATGCAGACTTCTGGTAAAATTGGTGAGCCAATCACAAAAGCAGGAAATTATGTTTCTGGCGAGTGGTCAGTACACATTCTGTGTACAGAACAGCTCCAGGTAGTGATATTGCATTTTCAGAAAATTACAGTGGCTGCAGATTGAAAAAGAAAAGGTCATTTTTAATAACATTCAATTACAATATGACTTGTGTCGCAATTATATGCGCTATATTATTTTTTTTTTTCTTTATTTGCAATTTTTTTTTTTTTCCCCAGGAAAGTGGAGTTACCCTTTAAATGGATTGTACAGTGTATTGCCTCCTTTATACACCTAAAATGGACTAGTCCCCTGTATCACCCCATTGCTCAAGTATGTCACCGCTTTGCTTATATTGCAGTTTAATAGACTGCAACTTTCACTGCCATTCATTTGAAGTTACGCAATCCTTTTCAGAGGGTGACATACGGGTATGCCCCTACCACGAGGTTTCATTTAAAGTGGTTGTAAACCCTTACAACCCACTTTGACCTACAGGTAAGCCTAAATTAAGGCTTACCTGTAGGTCCAATAAATATCTCCTAAACCTTCATGGTTTAGGAGATATTTAGAAAAAAAAGCTGCATCGCTGTCTGCATCGCACTGCGCATGCCGAGATCAAGGCGATAAGCCGCTCCCGTGCGCATGCACGGGAGTGACGTCATCGCTGCTCCAGCGAATGACAGCGATGGAGCGGCGAGACCCAGAACTCACTCCGCGATTGATGGCGGAGGTCGTGAACGAGGGTCGCTTCGGGGCTTCGTTCTCAGGTAAGTTATGCATAATGAGCTAGTATGCTTGCATACTAGCTCATTATGCCTTTGCCTTGCACGTTCCTTTTTTTTTTTTTTTTTTTTTTAAAAGAGGCTTTACTTCCTCTTCAAAGGGCTCATTTAATTAACACACCAGGATAGGAATCCAGGTGAAAACATTTCAAACATAGCCCCAGTTTACACAGTAATAGTCAAATGTGTTACCTGTTCATGACGCTGGCATCGCCCATTACAGTGGGCATACTCCCAAAGGGGTCTTCGGGGACTGGGTTTTTTTTTTTTTGATGGACCTGGACCCGTATATCGCACTGCAGCTAACTTAATGTGCTGCACCAAGTGCCCCACACAGGATCCCCAGTGCCCAAAGTAACATTACAGACCGTCCCCACAGCATAGGGTACGGCACCCAAGGTTTTACAGAGGTTGCACCAATCCAGATAAACTTCTTCTGTAGACAGGTTGATTATTGTTTTCTTAAAAATGTCTTCAAAATAGTAAAGCTGGTTTCCCTGAGAAGGGGAAGAGGTCCATCACCTACAGATACTAGCAAAAAAAAAAAAACCTGAGGACGCACGGGATGAGATGGAGTTATAGGGGAGGCTCCCCAGGGGAGTGTGTCCTCAGAAGTTTGACGGTTACCTGAACGTACAAAGCTATAACTCATAGGGTATGAATAAGTTGCCTGTGTCCTGTACTGTACAATTAAAATTATTTTGTTTGCTTTAAACATTCAATTTTGGGGTGAATGCACATTCCCAAACAAAAACTATATACACCAGGGGTAGGCAACCCGGGGCCCTCCAGCTGTTGCAGAACTACAAGTCCCATCATGCCTCTGGGAGTAATTGTAACGGCCAGCCTTGCATTGCCTCATGGGGAGTGTAGTTCCACAACAGCTGGAGGGCCCCAGGTTGCCTACCCCCTGATAGACACTGTTAGAGATTTGTTCCTTTGAGCAAAAAATTTCCAACCTGCTCCTTCAAATTTTCTTGTCACTATGGTTGAAAACATCAATTTAATGGTTTGAAAATCAAATGAACATTCTTAAAATGAAATTCTGCTAATGTAGCTTTACTGCAAGATAAAATTGAAATGTCAAACAATGTTATTTGATTTCTTGGTTCCCTGTTCACCTGCAATGGGCCTGCTCCCTATGTAATGGAGACGAAGGGTTTGGAGACCAAATCAAGAGAGGTACCTATGATGGCAGTGCTGCTCCTCCATAGATACAGTACATAATAGTGAGTGTTGTCATCCTAGGACAGAAGGTGAAAATAAGGGTGAAAAAAAGGAAACAAATGCAACCATCACACCTAAAGATCAATAGGCTGCAATTTATTAAATGTTTGTTTTTGGATTTAGAGTACAGTGCATGCGGAAAGTATTCACATTGCTTCACTTTTTGTTATGTTGCAGCCTTATTCCAAAAGGGATTACATTCATTATTTTCCTTAAAGTGGTTGTAAACCCTTACAAACCACTTTGACCTACAGGTAAGCCTAGATTAAGGCTTACCTGTAGGTCCAATAAATATCTCCTAAACCTACATGGTTTAGGAGATATTTAGAAAAGAAAAGGCATCGCTGTCTACGGCGCATGCGCCTTAGACAGCGGCGTGCAGGCGCACTGAGCATGCCGAGATCACCGGGATATGCTGCTCTCGTGCGCATGCGCGGGAGTGATGTCATCACCGCTCCAGCGAATGACAGCGCTGGAGCGGCAAGACCCGGAAGTCACTCCGGTATTGATGGCGGAGGTCGTGGACGAGGGTCGATTCGGGGGCTTCGTTCTCAGGTAAGTTATTTATAATGAGCTAGTATGCTATGCATACTAGCTCATTATGCCTTTGCCTTGCAGGTTCCGTTTTTTTTTTTTTTTTAATAGGCTTTACTTCCTCTTTAAAATTCTAAAAACAGTTCCCCATAATTACAATGTGAAAGAAGTTTGTTCGAAATCTTTGCAGATGTAGTAAAAAAAATAATTATACCATGTACATAAGTATTCACAGCCTTTGCGCAATACTTTGTTGAAGCAACTTTGGCACCAATAACAGCCTCAAGTCATTTTGAGTATGATGCTACAAGCTTGGCACATTTTTTCTTTTTAATAAATTTGCAAAGATTTCAAACAAACTTTTTTCATGTTGTCATTATGGGGTATTGTTTGTAGAATTTTGAGTAAAATAATACTGGTACATTTTATTAATTTTGTAATAAGGCTGTAACATAACAAAATGTGGGAAAAGTGAAGGGATGTGAATACTTTCCGGATGCACTGTAGGTAAAAAAAATAAAAAACAACATTACAAGGGATGTTACTTATATTTAATGCAAAGTGTCCCTTTGTAGGCTGTCTCAGTGGAAATCTGTAATCTACTGCCCCATCCCATATTAACAGTTAACAGTTCTGGACCTGTGACAGGCGCTCATTAAAAATGCTGACGATTCTTGCCCACCCCCCTCCTACACCGTACCATAGCTTCTTATGAATAAAAGCGATCTCTGAATAGAGAATGGATTGATGCATGAAAGATCCGACAATGGTAAGCATAGTCGGCATTCTTGAGGAGTACTGGAAGATTATGGTGCAGGATATGGGAGGGAGGCAGACGTCTTTGGATTTCCAAAATGATAGTTGGCTCCTGCACAAGGGACACTTTGCATTGTGTGTAGGTAACATCCCTTGTGCTCCCCCCCCCCCCCCCCCCCCTCCCCCCCCCCCCCCCCCCATTTTTACCAAAACTTTTAAATCAAAAAACTAAAATTAAATATATTGCAGTTTGGGCAATTTGGCTTTCTCTGCAGTGTTGAGTTGAACCTTCCTACTGGAGCATCATCCTATCTGAATTCAATTGAACAACATCCCAGCAGTGGAACTCATCAATAAACAAATAGAAACTGGAAGTCTTGACACAAAAGAAGAAGAAGAGGTAGCTGTGTACATTCTAGGCATAGATAATTGGATTTAATCTACTGGCAACACCTGGACCTGGGGTAATGGTCCCTCGTCTGCTTCACAGGATCGAGATGGAGGACATTCCATTGATCCTCATTACTTTGGTCTAGCCCAGGCAAATGTGGTAAGATTACTTCAATGGGCTCTGCTGGATTGTCAGGATCTTCTCTCTCTCTCATATCCTGGTTTGCAACCCTGCTTCATGGTCACTGGCTTTAACAGCATGGCTGTTGGCCTCTTATTATTTCAAGACCTTTGTACATGGAGGTCTCCCATGTAGCTTCACCTACTGAAATCAAAGCATCAGAATGACAGTCAGGGAGTAACTAATGAAATTCGAAAAAGGTTTAGAGAGATTTAACGTGCATCCTCACAGGGCGACACTGTGGACACACAGGTACTAATGTGCCAACATCCCGATATAGATAGAAAAAAATATTTGCAGAGATGGACTTTATATGCACACATATAGGATAAAAATTGGATAAGGTTAAAATCGTATTTTACAAAACATAAAACAAAAACACATCATAATGATATACGACGCCAGGGACTCAAATAACACCTCCAAATATTATATTCTAATCCAGTAGGATGAAATTAGAAATAACCAATAGCAGCATCCAAAAGGAATAAGGTGCATGGAGTGGCTGAGTCGCAATATGGGGGCTGCAAGACAGTTGTTCGTGCTACATGTTGCGCGCACAATTGCGCTTCTTTAGGAGCCTACAGATATAATGCAAGCATTTTTCAAAGTAATATATTTTATATAGGGGTCATGTATGAATGAGACAAATGGAAAATCCCCGATATTAAGATCATAAAATGCAATAGCTGAACAGGCCTCAAACTAGCAGTAGTTATTAACCACTTCCCGACCGGCAGAATGGCACGGACAGGCAAAAGGGCGTACAGGTACGTCCCTTTAATATTGCCACCGTGCCATTGCGCGCGCCGGTCGGGACCCGCGGACTCGATCGCCGCGGGGATACCTGCGATCGTCTCACGGGAAGGCTGAACAGGGAGATGCGGAAGTAAACAGCATCTCCCCGTTCTGCCTAGCAACTATTGACACTCATCTCTGCTCCCTGTGATTGGAGCAGAGATCAGTGTTCACTAAAACACAGCCACGCCCCCCACAGTTAGTAACACGCCCCTAGGACTGCCACCCCCTGGTTAACCCCTTCACTGCCAGTGTCATTTACACAGGAATCAGTGCATTTAAATAGCACTGATTGCTGTATAAATGACAATGGTCCCAAAAATGTGTCAAAAATGTCCGATGTGTCCGCCATAATGTCACAGTCACAATAAAAATTGCTGATCGCCGCCATTACTAGTAAAAAAAAAAATATTAATAAAAATGCTATAAAACTATCCCCCATTTTGTAAACTCTATAACTTTTGCGCAAACCAATCAATCGCTTATTGCAATTTTTTTTTTTTACCAAAAATATGTCGAATACGTATCGGCCTAAACTGAGCAAAAAAATTTTTTTTTTTGTATATTTTTGGGGAATAGCAAAAAGCAAAAAATAATGTGTTTTTTTTTTTTTCAAAATTGTCGGTCTTTTTTTGTTTATAGCGCAAATAAAAATAAAAACCACAGGGGCGATCAAATACCACCAAAAGAAAGCTCCATTTTTGGGAAAAAAAGGACGTCAATTTTGTTTGGGAGCCACGTCGCACGACTGCGCAATTGTCAGTTAAAGCGACGCAGTGCCGAATCGCAAAAAGTGGTCTGGTCTTAAGCCAGCAAAATGGTCCGGTCTGAAAGTGGTTAACCATAGAGACCAGGATTTGTAGTTGAAAACGCAGTAGTCATAGGGGGTAAACTATCACAGCAGTCTAAACTGGCAATAAGAGCTATAAGCTCATCCAGTAAGACAGGTTGTCCAAAGGTTGAAGGAGGATCTAAAACCCAAAAGGGGCACTGCCTTTAGTAACCAGTATATAATAAAGTGTAGAGGAGGACAGAGCCCTGTGTAGAGTCCCGGAAGGAGAGGAGAGCCTGAGCACCTTATTCCTTTTGGATGCTGCTATTGGTTATTTCTAATTTCATCCTACTGGATTAGAATATGATATTTGGAGGTGTTATTTGAATTTCTGGGGTCATATATCATTATGATGCGTTTTGGTTTATGTTTTGTAAAATACGATTTTTAAACTTATCCAAATTAAAAATCCAATTTTTATCCTATATGTGTGTGCCTATAAAGTCCATCTCTGCAAATATTTTTTTTTTTAATTTTTTTTTAACTAATTTAATTAGGACATTAATACAGTAATGAATGGCAACCTCCATTAAAGTGGTTCTGCACCCATTTCATTTAATAAATCTCTTTGCCTTCCAATCAGGCAAAGAGTACTAAATGAAATGTGTTTTTTTTTTTTACTTACCTTATAATTGATGACTTCCGGTCTTCTGTCTCTTCGGGGGTGGGCGGGGTCTCTGCGTCGATCGTCGTCAGGCCGCACTGTCTCCTGGGATCTGGTGTCATTGTTCCCAGGAGTCAGTGCGGACATCTTCCGAAATCTCACGAGATTTCGGCCACATCTTCCGAAATCTCGTGAGATGTCGGCAGATGTGCCGTTACTGCGCACGCGCGAGTAACGGCGGTGCATGCTGGGCCATCTAAAGTGCCTGTGGGGGTTTCACATGCCCACAGGCAAGATGGCCCCCAGCACAAAAAGAAGAAGATGAAGAACTTCATCGGACGAAAACCGGTGGCGATCGAGATGGAAGATGGAACAGGTAAGTCCTCCAATTGAGCTATATGCCCTTGGCATATAGCCCAAAAAAAAAACGGGTGCAGAACCGCTTTAATCTCTCATGCTGTGTCCCTTTAATGTTGGCTGGTGGCTGATGCTTTTAAACATAACCCCAACAATATGGAAAGAGGTAAGATTACCTAGATTCATGAAGTACCGTATATACTCGAGTATAAGCCGAGTTTTTCAGCACATTTTTTTGTGCTGAAAGTGCCCCCCTTGGCTTATACTGGAGTCAAGCACTTTTGTGCAGCAGAGAATGACATTTTTACGACCCGACTTTGGGGCCCATATCTCGGGGCCACTTGGTGCTAGGAACCCCTAATTTGGTGTACAAACCCAGTGGTACCAACACTACAACATATCCACAATAATCCATAATTAGGGGTTCCTAGCACCAAGTGGCCCCGAGATACAGGGCCCCAAAGTCGGTCAACTGTGTCCATCTGCAGCAATGTCATTTCGGACCCTTTGGGTCCAGAGACCCCAAATTTTGGCTACAGCTAGGGGGCATCTATGAACCCTTAACTACCAAGTTTGAAGTTTGGGGGACCTATGGCTGCAAATGGGCACAGTGAGGCTGCAAATGGGCATTGTTGACCCTCTTCTCCACTTACAGTAGCTGCGCATTTCTCACCCTAGGCTTATACTCATTAAGTTTTCACATTTTTTTGTGGTAAAATTAGGTGCCTCGGCTTATATTCGGGTCGGATTATACTCGAGTATATAAGGTAGTTAAGTACAACAATAATACAATTTTTATTTCCCAAATGTTTCTGCTGTCACAAAGAAGCGCTCTACAGTTGATCATTAAAAAGTGTTTGCTTACTGATCCCAAACAATTACCCACATGAACCCAAACTGTAAAAAGAAGTATAATTAAGATAAGATGATCTGACAAACTTCTCAGTTCAATGGTATTCTCAATTTTATTACAAATGAAGAAACCAATTATGAAATAATTAAAATTTGCAGCTCAGAATTTTTTTTCATAATAAAAAAAAAAAAAAAAAAAAAAATCTCTTTACACTTCATGGGACAAAGAATTTAGATAAAATGGCCTTTTTGTTGGTACCAAAAATAAGACAAGACTTCAGATTTAAAAGTTCATTTGGCACCTACATCAGACCCAAATAATAAAAGACTTGTAAAAAAATTACATTCTTTTTTTTTTTTTTTTTTTCTTTTAATCCTCTTTTGGTAACTAAAATATATACATTTATAGAGAGCTCAAAGCAGCCTGTTTATGAACAGAGAAAATAAGTAACTTAATTTCAATAAAAAAAGCTCTCTTTTGTTTAATATTTTCCCATAATAGAACATAAAGCTCCCCTCAAAATGGGGCAATGAAATAAAAGAAATTAGCATCACTCATAGGAATGATTTCAGTAAAACTAAAGCTGATGTATTTACAAATAATACAAATTAAAAGTTCTCACTCCCCATGAGGCTGGTAGTAACCTCAGGTCTAGTCAGGCGAAGATATTATTTAACAAAATCCAAAATATCAAGGGGAAAAATTTCATGTCACTTCTTTTGCTGGATGTAGTTGGAGTTTAGGTGCGGGTGGCCCTGTGATAAGACTGAGAACTGCGGTCCATTTTGGATCAACGAGGCACCTGAAAAATAAAAAAAACAAAAAGATGTGGTCAAGACTTTCCTTTGCTGAATTGTCCCCCCCCCCCCCCACCCCAGAGGTTGGAGGACTGATCACTGTTGCTCCATTGCCTATAACAGGGGTAGGCAACCTTCAGCTTTAGTAAAACTACAAATCCTATGAGGCACTGAAAGAATCTGACAGCCACAGGCATGACGGCATTACCAATTTTGCACCAGCTAGAGTGCTGATGTTGCCTACCCCTGGTTTACACCAATCCTAGGTTTTCTTTTTGGATAGCATGTGGAAAGGTTAGAGCCTCTTTCTGGCTTTTATTGCTGTACGTTTTCCCATTTGGCCCTCGCTCTCTGTGTCTGACATGTGGTAAGAGAGACAAAAACCACTGAGATTTCAGTGCCAGTTTATACGAGATGTGGGTCAGGTAGGTGCTAAGGCTTACATGAACACCGCTTACTTCTAGGCCAAGTGAGACAAATGAAAGCCTACATGATGCACTTAAAGAGGAAGTAAACCCTTTGTTTCCCTGCAAAGGTCAAGCATAATGGACTACTATGCATCACATAGTAGTCCATTATGTGTCACTTACCTGACACAGGAGCCAGCGAAGTCACTGCTGTCCCCTTGTGTACGGCGCCTCCATCTTCTTGGTGGGTCTCGCGGCTCAGGCGATGTCATGTCACTCCTGCGCATGCGCACGGGAGCCGCCACTTGCGGCATATCGCCATTGAGATCGGCTTTCTCAGTGCGCCTGTGCGCCGTAGACAGCGGTGACTGTTTTTTGGCAAATATCTCCTAAACCGTGTAGGTTTAGGAGATATTTCTTTGACCTACAGGTACGCCTTAATCTAGGCTTACCTGTAGGTCCAAGTGGTTTGTAAGGGTTTACAACCACTTTAACATGCTCCTAGTTGCTCTATGCAAGGGGTGGCAGGAAACAAGCACCTTCTTCAATGTCTGGTTTACCACTTACAGGAGGGATCTCCAAACTACGGCCCTCCAGCTGTTGCAGAACTACACATCCCATGAGGCATTGTAAAACGCTGACATTCGCAGACATGACTAGGCATGATGGGAATTGTAGTTCCTGAACAACTGGAGGGCTATAGTTTGGAGACCCCTGACTTACAGCATTGATCAGTTTACAGAGCTCAATAGCTCAACCTGAAAATTAAATGTCTCTTCCGCCTACCTGTTTGCTCTAATGCCGCGTACACACGATCGGAATTTCGGCCAGCAAAAGACTGATGAGAGCTTTTCATCAGAAAATGCAACCGTGTGTAGGCTCCATCAGAATTTTGCTGGCCGAATTCCTGCCAGCAAAAATTTGAGCGCATGTTCTCAATTTTTCCGACGGAAAAACTTTAAATCGGAAATTCCGATTGTCTGTAGCAATTCCGACGCACAAAATTCCTACGCATGCTCGGAAAAAAATGTACGCATGCTCGGAAGAATTAAACTTGCTTTTTTCTCGGCTCGTCGTAGTGTTGTGCATCACTGCGTTCTTGGCGCTCGGAATTTGGTGTGACCGTGTGTAGGTAAGACAGCTTGGGCGGGATTCCGTCGGGAAAACCATCATCGCTTTTTCCGACCATAATTCCGATCGTGTGTATGCAGCATAAGGGCTGCGTAGGAAATCTTAATCCGAGACAAGAGGGGTTTATTTACTAAAGCTGGAAGTGCAAAATCAGGCTCACTTCTGCATAGAAACCAATCAGCTTCCAGGTTTTATTGCCAAAGCTTATTGAACAAGCTGAGGTTAGAAGCTGATTGGTTTCAATGCAGAAGTGAGTCTTATTTTGCACTCTCCAGCTTTAGTAAGTAAATAAACACCAAAGAGACTCACAGCAAACCGCTTGTGCCCCGCTTGTGGTAGGTCGGCTCGTACAGGCACTGTAATGTACCTGTACACTGTGGCTTCTGGATCTGCGCACGCACCCAGAAGCTTGAGGTGCAATTCCCTGCAGCACAAGATAATTGGTTTATGGTTGAGACCCCCCTGATCGGTTGAGCGAATGACAGAAAAAGCTCTCTACAGGCAGCAACGATGTACCGGTTTGTTCTCCCTGCAAAGCATGGAGTAAAAGTTGGCACATTGCCTAGTAAAATCAGCACATTACATATAGTAAACATTGTTATGCACACATTTAACCCCTTGATTGCCCTAGATGTTAACCCCTTCCGAGCCAGTGTCATTAGTACAGTGACAGTGTATATTATTAGCACTCATCACTGTATTAGTGTTCCTGGTGAGGTCAGTGAGAGTTTGATCCATCCGCCAGCATCAGTTAGTGTCAGATTGCCCACAGCACTATCATAATCACCGCCATTACTAGCATAAAAAAAAATAAAAAATTCTAGTATCAATAGCATAGTTTGTAGATGCTATAACCAATGCGCATAATCATTATACACTTATTGGGATTTTGTTTTTAACCAAAGATGTAGCAGGATACATTTTGGCCTAAATGTATTAATCTTATTTTTTTATTGGATGTGTTTTATAGCAGACACAGTGGTGATCAAACACCACCAAAATAATGCTCTATTTGTGTGAAAAAAATTATATAAATTTAGTTGAGGTACAGCATTGCAAGACCAGTTAAAGTAGTGCAGAGCTGAATAGCAAAAAAATGGCCTGGTCATGAAGGGGGTAAAACCTTTCGGAGCTGAAGTGGTTAAAAAAACTTTTTTAATGTTTGTGTAAGGTTCAGAATTAGCATTACCTGGAGGAAAATAGTTCTTGGAATGAAAGCCAGCAGGTGCCTGCTGCAAGAAGTTCTGGGGTAAGCTGTAAGACCATGGTCCAGGAATCAGAGGGTAGCGAGAGGGATTGCCACGGTCCCAGGGATGAGGTTTACCAAACTGGCCTTGAAATCCCTGATCTGTTGAGGAGAAATATCAGAAAATTAGAAATGATAATATACAGTACAAGGCCCCAGTGGCTTGCAGGGTAGCTTGTGCAAGGACTCCAACTACAGTTTGCTGATCAGAGCACTGATCCATGCTTTATCACCTGAGCTGGGGAGGATTGTTGGATTCAGTGAATGAGAGCACCGAGGAGGATTGCTTGAGCCCTGGGAGAGTCTAGCTGGCCTAATGGAGGATGACTTATTTAGTTTAGGGTGCAAACTTTGTGATGCGTGTCAATCCATAAGGTGAGCGAGTGCCCAAAATGGGATTTCTCACCAAATATAATCACAATTTGTGGATTGTATCACAATTTCACTTAGGGACATTTATATCAAAGCTTGCTACGTAGTGATTTTAGATTATAAACCAATAATAAAAAAAAATGTGTGCCGCTCAGGCTACCAGGGAAAGCAATTCTGTGTCCACCACTGTGAGTGCAGGCCAGGGAAGCAGCACAACTTGGATCTAAACAACTGTTGAGCAAAGGATGGATCCCATGAAGCCGCACATCAATGCAGACCCACTACTATTGGAATGAATGGCAGTCTCAGCCTGGGCTCCCACCAGGCCACGGCACAGCGCGTTTCATTGCATTGATGTGCGGCTTCATGGGATTTTGGATTATAATTATACACATGTATGTATGTATGTTACACAGTTTTGATTTACGTTAATTTGGTTTGATTCATTTTTTGGTACATGAATAAGCGCAGCATATTTCTATACACAATAAAGCCCAATTGAAGTCCGACACCTTTTATTTTCTTTATAGTCCTGCAATGCTGTATGTAATGACTTAAAGTGTTACTAAACCCAGGACCCTGCATTTACTATATCTGGTCTCCCACTGTACACAGAACATGGAAATTAATGTAATTATTATATTATAGTAAATATAAACTGCTAAATACCTTTTCTCATCAGCAGTACATAGCAGTCTTACGACTTCTATTAGTTCCTGCTTATAGCTTGTAGGAGGTGCAAAGAGTTGTCCTATCAGGATTTAGGAACCCTGACCCTCTGTCTGGACAGTGCTAATTGGCCCTGGGATCACATGCACTCTACCAAAAAAAAAAAAAAACTCTCTAGCAATAAACACCAAACTGAGCATGCCTGACTCCGGACCTGTTCTAGAGTCAGTAGAAGAAGAGGAGGATCTGTGCATACCAAAGCAAACAAATTTATGGAGGAAGCTAAAACTTCGAGTTGCCAAGCGACAGCCAAGCAACCTTAAGGATTTGGAGAAGATCTGTAAAGAAGAGTGGACCAAAATCCCTCCTGAAATGTCTGCAAACCTGGTAACCAACTACAAGAAACGTGTTACCTCTGTGCAGTGGTGCATTTTGGTTTTGTGCTGCCCTAGACAAGACTAAAAAAACCCACACAGGTATTTATTGGAGATCAGTGTTATGATGTATGTAATTATATATATATATATATATATATATATATATATATATATATATATATATATATATATATATATATAACATCACATATCTTAAGACCCTACTAATCAGTCTCTCCATGTGTCATTGTATCTTCAGTCCCTCCTGAGCTGCCATCAGTCAGTCCCTCCATGCGTCCTCCCTCAGCCACCATTAGTCAGTCCCTCCAGCCATTCTCACTCAGCCACCATTAGTCAGTCCCTCCATCATCCATGTGTCCTCAAATGCCCCCAATCCTCTATGTGCCTTCAGATACCCCCAATGCCCTCCATCCTCCATGTGCCTTCAGATGCCCTTAGTGTCCCCCATCCTCTTACCTCCAGACCTGTCCGAGCTGCAGCACGTGGACGGAGCCCTGCAGAGGCAGCAGCAGATGCGTTTGCCTCCGGGAGGAGAGGCTGAGCCTCTGGGTGAGCAGGGAGGGCAGCAGAACGATGGGCCAGAAGAAGCTGAGTCGGTGCTGCTGCAGGTAATTCACCGTCAGCCACAGGTCAGACGCCCTGTCCAAGAAGACCAGTAGAGCCATCACCACTCACAGCCTGTCCTGGAGAGAGTAACGGGGGAACTGGGTAGCAAGACGAAAACCGCCTGACTCTACCGCCAACATGGGAGGAGCCCAGACCCAACTACGCTGACTTGCACGGGGGACACTTACCGGACCTACCAGATTCCCTGCAATAGGAGAGACAGGGTCTGCGCACCGAGGAGAGGCGATCACCGGCTCCCGGGGGTTGCCCATGCCCGCCCTCCATTCCATAGGCAGAGATCCATGCATCCTCAGTCTTCCCCCTTTCCAAGTCCGACGTCATGGATCCTCCAGCCTGTGCCGCCTTCCTGGAAAATGACGCCCAAGGCAAATGCCTTGTTTGCCTCGCGCCAGATACACCCCTGTCTCTGTGCATGCCAACAAGGGTTTCCCCCTTTAAGAACTAATGTTTGCTTGGGATCAAATACTTATTTTACTCACTGCAAATGCAACTCAATTTATAAAATTTGTATTGTGTTTTTTATGGTTTTTGGTTTTTGATTTTTGGTTGATATTCTGTCTCTATCATTTAAAATACACCTATGATAAAAATTTAGACCCTTCATTTCTTTGTAAGCGGGCAAACTTACATAATCTGCAGGGGATTAAATAAATATTTTCCCCACTGTATTTACTAATGCTAGCAGCATGAGGATTACAAATAATCAATGAGTTAGAGAGTGAAGTTCCACTTTAAGACACCATTATGCTACTATAACCAGAAAAATGGAGGACTGACAATAAAAACCAAGGTTGGTAGTACAATGTAAATGACCTACCAACTATTTATATGACTTCAACTGGGCTTTAAGTTTTAAAAATACACCAAAACACTTTCATCCACAGGACATGAATCTGGACCCTATATACGACTGTGGGTACTAGGATTCTGACTAGAATAACAATGCTCTCAGTCATGAGACATGCTCATCTTTTGTATAGTGAAGATTTACCTGTTCCGCCCACGTTTCCATTGCTGACCAATGAAGTGGGATTTTGGGAATTGTGCCGGTGTCCATCGTGAATAGAGGTCGGAACACCCACAGACCTGGCAGCAGGCTGAGCAAAGATGATGCTGGGATCATTCAGACTAACAGCACTCTGACTGGAGGTTGAGGTGTTGCTGCTGCCAGATCGTGTTGGAAAGGGGACACCACTAGAGTGAGGAGGGTTCCCAGAAGTGCGGATGATCTGACCATGGATGGGCCAGTTGTTGTTGTGAATAGGAATCTGAGGAGGTAAAGGAAGAAGCCCGAGACTGTGCAGAGGAGAGAAGTGAGTAGGAGGAGAGTGTGGAAAGTTAAACATTGGCCGTTGAACCTGATGAGCATTTGATGCTTGAGACGCTTGCTGTTGTAGTTTTGTCTGCTGGGGCTGAGACTGGTTTATGGAGTTCTGTTGAAATGGTTGAGGAGAATAGGATGAATGATGGGATTCCGACTGCAAAAAGGAAGACACAACAAAAAATTAGAAATACAATTTTCATCCCAGAGGTGACCTGAAGACAGTTAAAATGGACCTAGTCTCACATACATATCGATGTGATGCTGCAGCTGCCCCCTTTCGGCTCTAAGCCAGAGAACTAAGTGATCACATAACCATCGATCGCTCAGTTCTTGATTCTCCTCTTAGCCAAGAGCGATGACAGTCAGCGCTTTCCGCTCTGTACCCCAACACTGGAGTGCCAGGTAGGAGAGAAGGCAGGAGCAGCTGGCTCTGCCTCTCAGCCATGGACTAAGAGCCAGAGTCAGCTGTCAATCAGGCAGCTGGGTGACAATATGGTCAGGATCCTTCCAGAGCCAGGGCTGGCTCTGTGACATCAGCTGACAGCAGGTTTTAGCCCGCTATTGGCCGATTCTGGGTCACAGGAGAACAAAAGTGCACTTATGATTAAAGTATAACTAAAAGGCAAAACTTTTTTTGGGTTGTGGATAGAGTGGAGAGGGATTAGTACACCTGGCAGGTTTTATTGTTGTCTGTGGCCCCTGTTAAGGAGGTTCACCCCCTCTATTTGTCATACTTACCATTATCATTGAAAGTGAAAGAAACCCCCCCCCCCCCTCCTAATTTGGGGTTGTCCCCAGAAAAGTAATGCATTAGAGGCAAAATCTTTCAATAGGGACACTTGTTCTGGTGACCTGGGGGGTCCCCAAGGATTTCCCTTAATTAGCAAGGATTTCCCTTAATTAGCAAGGATTTCCCTTAATTAGCAAGGATTTCCGCTCACTTCCTGTTTGGCTATGGAGCAAGAAGTAAAGGGAAATCTCTGCAATGGGACATAGATGGCAAAAATATACTATCAGGGGTTATAACCCTCCCTGACTCTATCAAAAATGAAAAACATTTTTGCCTATAGTTCTACTTTAAGTGCTACATCACTGGGTTATAATGGAATACAGAATACTTTATTAATCCCAAAGGGAAATTGGCAAATTGTTACCTAGTTCTACTTTAAATAATAACAGGCTTAGTCCTAAAGAGAAAAGCAGATTAAAGCATCATCCAAGGTCGGCATTTCCCAGTGTCTGAGCAGCTCCAGACTGTATTTCCAAGGTCCTGTCACAGATCAGCCTCTGCTGCAGACCTGCTACAAAGTTTAAAAAGATGCAGTCTGAATGCTGGGGCATGAGGAAACCAAGTAAATATTTCCTACTGGCAGCCGCAGACTGATCAGGGCTCAAAATTTCAAGTCCAGAGCTACTAGCCAGGCCTCAAGGGTTACTCGCCACCAGTTGCCCCGCCCAACCCCTACCCTGCCCCCATAAATGATCTCATTAAATGACACTTTAATGTTTTATGCAATTAAGTTATAAAAATATTAACAACTTTATCCATGCCTGCCAATGCAGCCTGTGTCCCTCATATGCAGCCTGTGTCCCCCCCCCCCCCTGTGTCCCCCCCCCCCCGTGTGCAGCCTGTGTCCCCCCCCCCATGTGCAGCCTGTGTCCCCCCCCCCCGTGTGCAGCCTGTGTCTCCCCCCCCCCCGTGTGCAGCCTGTGTCTCCCCCCCCCCCCCGTGTGCAGCCTGTGTCTCCCCCCCCCGTGTGCAGCCCGTGTCCCCCCCCCCCGTGTGCAGCCCGTGTCCCCCCCCGTGTGCAGCCTGTGTCTCCCCCCCCCCCGTGTGCAGCCTGTGTCCCCCCCCGTGTGCAGCCCGTGTCCCCCCCCCCGTGTGCAGCCGTGTCCCCCCTCCATGGTGCTGCCCGTGTCCCCCCTCCATGGTGCTGCCAGTGTCCCCCCTCCATGGTGCTGCCCGTGTCCCCCCTCCATGGTGCTGCCCGTGTCCCCCCTCCATGGTGCTGCCCGTGTCCCCCCTCCATGGTGCTGCCCGTGTCCCCCCTCCATGGTGCTGCCCGTGTCCCCCCTCCATGGTGCTGCCCGTGTCCCCCCTCCATGGTGCTGCCCGTGTCCCCCTCCATGGTGCTGCCCGTGTCCCCCCCCCATGGTGCTGCCCGTTTCCCTCCATGGTGCTGCCCGTTTCCCTCCATGGTGCTGCCCGTTTCCCTCCATGGTGCTGCCCGTGTCCCTCCATGGTGCTGCCCGTTTCCCTCCATGGTGCTGCCCGTTTCCCTCCATGGTGCTGCCCGCTGCCCGTGTCCCCCCATGGTGCTGCCCGTTTCCCTCCATGGTGCTGCCCGTTTCCCTCCATGGTGCTGCCCGTGTCCCCCCATGGTGCTGCCCGTGTCCCCCCCATGGTGCTGCCCGTGTCCCCCCCATGGTGCTGCCCGTGTCCCCCCCATGGTGCTGCCCGTGTCCCCCCATGGTGCTGCCCGTGTCCCCCCCATGGTGCTGCCCGTGTCGTCCCCCCCATGGTGCTGCCCGTGTCGTCCCCCCCATGGTGCTGCCCGTGTCGTCCCCCCCATGGCGCTGCCCGTGTCGTCCCCCCCATGGCGCTGCCCGTGTCGTCCCCCCCATGGCGCTGCCCGTGTCGTCCCCCCCATGGCGCTGCCCGTGTCGTCCCCCCCATGGCGCTGCCCGTGTCGTCCCCCCCATGGCGCTGCCCGTGTTCCCCCATGGTGCTGCCCGTGTCCCCCCCCATGGTGCTGCCCGTTTCCCCCCATGGTGCTGCCCGTTTCCCTCCATGGTGCTGCCCGTGTCCCCCAAAGGTGCTGCCTGTGTCGTCCCCCCCATGGTGCTGCCTGTGTCGTCCCCCCCATGTGCTGCCTGTGTCCCCCCATGGTGCTGCCCATGTGCTGCCTGTGTCCCCCCATGGTGCTGCCCATGTGCTGCCTGTGTCCCCCATGTGCTGGCTGTGTCCCCCCCATGTGCTGCCTGTGTCCCCCCATGGTGCTGCCCATGTGCTGCCTGTGTCCCCCCATGGTGCTGCCTGTGTCCCCCCCATGGTGCTGCCTGTGTCCCCCCATGGTGCTGCCTGTGTCCCCCCATGGTGCTGCCTGTGTCCCCCCATGGTGCTGCCTGTGTCCCCCCATGGTGCTGCCTGTGTCCCCCCATGGTGCTGCCTGTGTCCCCCCATGGTGCTGCCTGTGTCCCCCCATGGTGCTGCCTGTGTCCCCCCATGGTGCTGCCTGTGTCCCCCCATGGTGCTGCCTGTGTCTCCCCATGGTGCTGCCTGTGTCCCCCCATGGTGCTGCCTGTGTCCCCCCATGGTGCTGCCTGTGTCCCCCATGTGCAGCCTACCTGTGGAGGAGAAGAGAGGTGAGCTGCCACTGGGAGATCACAGCAGGGAACATCACAGCTTTCGTTTCATCATAATCTGTGTGTTCCCCCGCCGCGCGCCGTCAGATAAGCCCCTCCCCTTGTCCGGGGAACTTTGATACATGTCACCCGTCCTAGGATTGGACGGGTGATCTGTCTATCAAAGTCCCGGAAAAGGGGAGGAGCTTATGTGACGGCGCGCGGCGGGGGAACACACAGATTATGATGAAACGAAAGCTGTGATGTTCCCTGCGGTGATCTCCTCTCTTCTCCTCGCCAGCCCTCAAAAATTACTCGCAAAATGCGAGTGTGCGAGTGTAATTTTTGAGGGCTGGACTGATGACATCATTTCAGCCTAGGCAAAGCAACCCTTTGAAGCACAAGGGACACACAGCAGCTTGACTTGGCATCAAAGTTTAGGGTTAACCTCCCACCCTTCTTTGCCCCTCCACACAGGTACTACATAATAACAGAAAATTCCTAGCTAATCCAGTAACAGCCATGCCACTTATTCTCCAAAATAGACTTTTACACTCACCGATTCTGAAGCTTGCCTTGTGCGTGTTGGACGCTCCAGCTGTTGTAAAGGGGCCATTACTTGCGGAGACATGATGCGGCTTAGGATCTGAGAAGCTAAAAAAGACAAAACAGCTGAATCAACAAAATTGTCACATATATTAAAAGCCAATTCTACCCTAAATATCTTTAGCCTTTGCAGAATTGTTGGAAAGTTGAAGTGCATGCAGGCTTTACATACCCCTAGGAGATGCCAGTGATAAGATACCCCAAACCATAATTGACTTGTTCACCCAACTGTTATGGCCATACCAAAGTCAATGTTCTCCAGTTTCCTCAATTGACTCTCCATGATGTGGAGCGGATAATTGGGGAGTCCAGTCGTAAACAGGTGACAATATTATGGCATTACTGGCAGAGACACAAATTCGGTCTTCACACTGGGACTGCACTCCCAGCACAAACGTCAGAATAAGGCCCACCTCTGTGATGCTGCATACAAGCATCAACGGATTACATTTTATATAGCTGATTCTTATGAACTGATGACTATATTCTTATGATATTCAATACAGTACTCATTAGTTATGTTAGAAATGTAACTTATAAAACGGTTTGTTGTTAAAGCAGAACTCCAGGCAAACCGCTTTATATAGAGGTGGAATCACTCTGCTCTCTTCTTCGCAATACTTCACAAGTATTAGGTTTTTAGAAAATTTTTAACAAGAAAAGGTTTTTAGAAAATTACCTAGAATACTGTTCTTCTGTCTGGCAGTGTTGTTTTCGGGACAGTCCCTGCGCACATGTCCGACATCGCCACATGTGAAGCACCTCTTCTCTCTCAGTTCCCTTTCCTCCTCCTTAATGTCCTTGTCATCATCCTTCTCATTTTCTTTCTTTTTTATCCTAAGAACAAAATATCAGAAACTTACCATGCATAAATAAAAAAAAAAAAGCATTGGATTGCACATTGTGGGGAAGGTCATGCGACCCTATGAGCAAACTCACAGGTCCGGTCGCCAGTCAAATAAGTACAGAGAAATGAGTCACAGGGCCTAGTGACCTAAAAAGCATATTGCATTTAGCATAGAAGCTCAGAAATTCTCAGTGTCACTTACAATACAGTTATTGAAGAATCCAAGGTGTGGCGCAGAAAGACTTGTCTACACTTGCCTTTTTACTACCCCTACACTGCTCCGTCTTAGGGTGCAAAGGCAGAAGCAGGGAGTATACACAAAGCATCACGGGCATGGTAAGAAATATACCCCCTGTTGCACTCAGGAGCCACAACTGCCTACTGAATGCAACTCATTCAAGTGAATGGGGCCACGCTGCAACCGTGTGCTTTGTAGAGTGGCATTTAGGGAGTTAAAACAGAAGGCGAGGAGACAACATCTCACCACCTCACCATCTGTCAAACACCTCTGAAAAGCTATCCAAATTTGGATATTTTTTCAGAGGAGCAGCAGTCCATGCATATGGTGTAGGCAAGCCCCTACTGACAGCTCCCTGTAGAAAGCAAGGTTGGCGAGATATGGGTAGCAGTCTTTGCAGGCACTCAGCAAATGGTGGATGGGGCATCCTTACGGCCGCCTAGAGTACAGAAGTGGCGGTCTCCTGGTAGGTCCACATGGAAAGGCCCACAATGCCCTGCCAAGATACCGCCACTTCTCCAATGTTGGGTGGCTGTAGGGACATGGCATACACCACTCTACTGATTGCCTGTACAGACTGCTAACTGTTCTACCCCACAGCCTCTGCTGGTCACAGGGACCGGTTAGTAACAATCTTTCTGTAAGAAGCTCCTCCACACATTTTTCAATACCTGCATTGTAAGCGATAGAGACTTTCCTGTGCTTACATGCTATATGCAATACCCTATTTTCAGGTTGCTGTACTGTTACATACTTCTCTGAAACTTACGATGGAATACAAACTCACGTAACATTGTTCCCCACTTGTGAAAGTGGCCCACTTATACAAACCAAAATAAAGAACACAGGGTTGTTGCTAAGAGCAACCACTCACAGTTGGATCCGATTGATTCCCATGTTGTACACGAACAGATATCGCGCTGGCAGATCAAAAAATAGCAGCTCACAAAAAAACAATCAGACAAATGGTATACAAATATAAAGAGCTAGATTGCTGTGCTAAAGAGGACCAGTGATGAGCAAAAGAAGTGTATCTTAAAACATAAATGTGAAAATTAAAAAGAAAAAAGTAGTAATAGTCCCATATAAGTCCAAACCAGTGAGAGTTAGGGTGTGAAGGGATATTTCCAATCCGAAGTTTAACACCCAAGTGTCCATCCACCTAAGACAAACAGGACTCTTACCAGAACATGTGGACCCTTTGCATAGAAAGAGTCATGAAGGCTTTATGAATTAATATTCCATCTGTAGAAGGACCAGTATCGCCACCAAAACTCCAAATATAATCACCAGGATCTTCCATCTAGTATCATGAGATGTTCCACCGAAATATACAAAAGAACCACCGGGGAGACCCACATAGTGTAAAACCATAAAGGCAGTTCATTGATAAATATACGACAAGCCACTCACCCTATTAAAAACAACAAGCGCTTAAACAATAAAGTAGCAATCCCGGATTCCGATCAGACAGCTTCCTGAGTACAATGAGCTTTGTGACATCTCAAGTGTAAGCTCCACCCTACACATTTTGTCACATCTGACATCATTGGGGGCATGCTTATTGTTTAAGCACTATATTAAATGGTAACACTATTTTAGACACTCAGGATGCCAATCCTATGCAGACTGATGCAGAGCCCACACTTAAATACAGTATTCAATCATTTAAAAAATCTTTATACCTCCTTCGCTTAGGACAGTCCTTCATGTAATGCCCGATCTTTCCACACACTCGACAGCATCTGTCATTAGGAGCCAGCTCCCCATCTGTTAGGACTTTGGAATCAAAGAAATATTCCTGTGGGCAAAATCATTTACTGAGTATTAAAAAAAAAAAAAAAAGTACCACAATATTTGGATAGTCAGAGGGTACCAACTTCCATCTTTAAAAGAACAGTAAACAGTATAGTAGATAAAAAGCTGCACAGAATTTGTATTTTTACAAAAATTATGAAGATTCTAGTCTCCTTGTCCCAGCATTGTGTTGCTGGTCTTTTTCTGATGACATCATCACAGGGCACAAATAGGATGGACCCACAGGCAGAAAGGTGGTTGGGGAGAGATGTTCAGCCGAGAAGCAGAAGGCAAGCTTAGGCAGAGGGGGTGCCTGACACGACAGGGAGAACCTGCATGCTGTGCCCCAGCTACCATTTCTGACCCCCATCTATTGCCAGCAGAGCTGACATGATGACATTACCCACCTAGCCCTGCAGAGGCAGTGGGAAGGTGAGTGGAAATGGGGACAATGCGTGACAGAGGACACTTTTTTTTTTATTAATGCTATGCAGCACTGTGGCACCAGGGGATAAGATAAAGACACATGGGACAAATAAGAGGATATTTAAAATGGTTAACTAGAAATGTATTCTCCCTACAAACTTCCTCTACCGATATCTCACATTCCGGAGGTGGGACTTTTGGGAATACTCAACGACCATGTTCACCATACTCACGGTTTTGTGTTTCTAAGTTACAAAATCAAAATAAACACCTTTAAAAAAATAAATGTATTGTCCCTAAAGTTCAGATTTAACCACTTGTGTCAAATGGATGTACCCGTACGTCCTTGAGTTTCAGCAGCAGTCATGACCCCAGTATCAATCATTTCAAAAACAATCATTTCAAAAACAATCATTTCAAAAACAATCCGAGTGAGTGGCTAAATAGCAACTCAATCTCTTTTACATGTGGCAAAAGGGCTCCTCCCGCCGCCTTCTCGGGCTCTCCCATCCCAGTTTGTTTACCATAGAGATGACCGAGGACCACAACTTCCATCATCTCTATAGTCTAAGAAACCGGAATCAACAAGTATTTTGTCACTTCCAGTTTCGGTCTAATGTAAACAGGCTGTTGCCAGCCTGTGAAAGCATCTGATCAAACCAATCTTGGTTTGATCTGTTGCTTTTATAGGGCAGAAGAGATCTGGGGTCTAATAGACCCCAAATATATCAGTAAAGAGGGCCCATCACTGCCCATGCTATCCCAAGGGATGTCGTTCATCCCTTGTGATAACAATAAAAGTTCTAAAAAAATAAAGCGTATGTAAAAAGATAAAAAAAAAAAAAAAAAAAAGCCCCTGTCCCCATGTGCTAGCGTGCAAAGGCGGATGCATACATGGGTTGCGCACATATATCTAAACGGTGCAAACACATGTGCGGTATCATCGCAATAGCGAGAGCACAAAAGTTCTAGTTCCAGACCTCCTGTGTAACTCTAAACTTGTAACCTGTAAAGGCTTTTAAAGCGCCGCTTACGGAGAATTTTAGGTACCTTAATTTGTCGCCATTCCACAAGCGTGTGCAATTTTAAAGTGTGACATGTTAGGCATCTATTTACTCCGAATAACCTTATCTTTTATATTTTACCAAAAATTAATTGTGTTTTTGTGCATTAAAATTCATTAATGTGTATTTTTTGTGTTTGTAAAACGCTGTGCAAATACTGTAAAAAATTGCTACACCCACCATTTTATTCTCCAGAGCCTCTGCTTAAAAAATATATATAATGTTTGGGGCTTCTAAGTAATTTTCTAGCCAAAAAAGCTGATAATTACATTTATGCAAGTAGTGTCAGAATAGGCTTGGGAAGCAAGTGGTTAAAGCAACTACTCAAGACAATAAACTCAAACTCAATAAAAATTAAACTCACAATGACTCAAGGCAATAAATCACTCTTTTGCAGTGATCTGACATGCAGCACTTACATGATTAAAACATTTCAGACATAAAGAAATTTAATTAAATTAAACCATACCGCTTCAAGCCCAGGCAATGGGTAGAATGGGGTCCCAAACAGCTTCCTTCCATTAATAAATGCCTTCATTATAAAATTAGTCACTAAGAAAAAGAAAGGGATTAAAAAAAAATCTTGTACAACAGGGAGTTTCATGCACAAGTCAATTATCTCATACATGTCAGCTGCAATGTTCAATAGGGACCAATACAAGTTTTCAAGTCAGGATTGGTCTAATGCAAGAGGACTGGAAAGCACTGGCTAGCCTCCCTCTTCCAACAAAGTGGATCAGTGACCTACCCATTCTCTAGATGGAGCCTGCAGACTCTTCATCTCATACAAAGTTTTGTTTTCTCAGATCAGCTTACCATTTATAATGTGGCAGGATTGTTATAAAAGGGAAGAAGATTTAGTGCTCACGTATTATAGGTCAATGTTATAAATGATGGTTAACAAAAATCCTTGCAACAGGTTACACAAGTAGACCTTTCTCGTTGGGCATGCAATGAGTGTTCAGCCAGCACAGGATGCTAAACACAAACACTTATAATTGTATGAGCGCTTAATGGCCACATTATTAAAGGAGAAGTCCAGGCAAAACCAAACTATCACTAAGCCTGCTCTATGCCACATTCTAAACCAGTGATGGCGAACCTTGGCACCCCAGATGTTTTGGAACTACATTTCCCATGATGCACAAGCCCTCTGCAGTGTAGTTGAGCATCATGGGAAATGTAGTTCCAAAACATCTGGGGTGCCAAGGTTCACCATCACTGTTCTAAACTAAATCTAACCCTATAAAGCAAAAATCAGCCGATTCAGTCCGGTCCGGTCCCAGCATCAGCTGTCAGCCTTGGCTTTGCTGTGTAGGTGGGTGCAGGAGAGGCACCCGACAACGGAAGCCCCATAGTAAGTCTATAGGTGACGTCACTTCCTATTCATTTCATAGCCATTGTCGGTCCTCTCCTGCACACAGCTGGAGACCGGCCTGGATCGGGTGCAGAATAGGCAAGTACAGCGAGTTTTGCTTTACAGGGTTAGATAGGTTAGGTTTAGAATGTGGCACAGAGCAGGTTTAGCGTTAGTTAGGTTTTGCCTGGACTTCTCCTTCAAGCCACTAGAGTTATTTTTACAGCACTTTTTTTCACATGAGAATTTTTTCTTTCATTTTACAAATGTGGAATCTTTTTCTCTCTATGTGGTCTTTTTACGTAACTAATAAAAATAGGACAGACCAGAAAATTATTTTCTCAGAATTCACTGAAAGACACAGGAATTCTTGAACATTCGTATTATACTATCCACTAAAGAAGTATTGGAAACTGACGCCCCTGATGACAACTGTATGACGAAACGAGCTGGTTGGGGTTGGGTCAAGTGAGGTCACCGTGCCGTGAAAGTCGAACATTTTTATGGTTGGAAACTTTCTTGCCGTTTTTTATGGAATGACATGCAAGTTTTATACCTATGCTTGTGAGTATATTGGATTATTTTTAATAACATTTTAATAAATGTATTTATAATAAATCCTTTGAGTGTCAGTAATACTGCACAATGAAGTGTCCTCTATTTATCTTCGTACCCTGCATGAGTTGAGGTCCTCTTTTCCTGTGGAAGCCCTCCCGTCAGTGAGGTTAACAACATCTGGGAATGATGTGGATCTTGCGGCTTGGAGATGGTGCAATTGAACGTGTTTGACCATTATATTAAATTGTCCACTATTGAAGGTGAGGGTCAGTATGTACTGTTCTCTTGGTGGAGGACCTCCACAGCACCCCTTGTGTGTGAAAACTGCACGGGTTGGATCCCATACTTTGGATTTGCAACATACATCTAAAAAGGACTCTTATTGGGAACTATATGTGAAAGTGCTGCACTCATGATACTACTGGTAAATAATAAAAAAATAAATTGGGCTAGCCCATGGGGTTTAACTCCTCCCATGACCAGCATGCGTCAGGTTCATAACAAAGCAGTACAAAGAGCTGGGATCAGTGTCCTTTAATGGAAACAATGGAGAAAAGGGATTTTACAGTGATTACAGAAGTCCTATTTTACATATAATCTATTGAGGGACACAGGAACATTCAGGATGTCCAGAACAATGAACTACATGCAGTTCAAAGATCTGCCTGTAAAACATTACAAAAGCTGACATCAGACATCATGTCTACCTTGTAGAATTTAGAGAATATAAAGACAGAAGAACAGGTGGCACCCTTACAAATTTGGGAAACAAAATCTAATGTGGAAAGCCCAGGAAGAGCTCAAAGCAATAGTGGTGTAAGCGAACGCTATGCTTAAAGTGTTACTAAACCCACAACAGTAAACAGTCTGTATATGCAGTAAAGCATGCTTGTTATTCTCACTGTGGAACCTAAACGGGTTAATCCTCTGCATTTTGTAAAAACACTGTTTGATCCTGTTTTCTAGGATCCTCCCCTTCTTCCACAGTCTCCAATCTATCTGCTGATAGAACAGAGCCTTGAAGACACTCTGCACATGCTCAGTTTGGTGTGTATTGCAAGAGTTTTTTTTTTCTTGGGAGAGTACATGTGATCAGCGCAGGGCCAATCAGCACTGTCCAGACAGAGGGTCAGGGGTCTTGCAGCCTCATAGGACATTCAGAGGAAAATTAAAACTCCTCCTCAAGCTTTAACCAGTGCTCTGTTGGACACTAATAGAAGTCACAAGACTGCTAACTGCTGAGGAGAAAAGATATTTAACAGTTTATATTTACTAAAATAATTGCATTTCTGTTTACTGTGGAAGACCAGATATTGTGAATGCAGGCATGTTGGTTTAGTAACACTTTAAGACAATAAAGGTTGAACAATTGTCTGACAAATACTTCTAAAAAATAAGAATCCAGGGCGCCCATCCTGAGCCTGTTTTGACAAATAGAGAGTCATGATTAAGGAAAGAGGTTACTAGAAGAAAAGTTCAGGTTAGGAGCTGAAGAAAAGACATCCATCTCCTAACAGAAATAAACCTAGGCATGCTGGTGATGGTAGGGGTTATGGGCTGGTCTATAGTTTTTAATTTACCAAAATTCAGTCCTCAGACCAAAATATACTGTGACCCCCAATGGACAAGAGGGAAAAAATGTGTGATCATAAAGGGAGCAAATAATACATGTGGATAAAAATAGCAGTAAAAAGGGTCGCTGGTTCGAATCCCAACCACGACACCACCTGCCTGGAGCTTGCATGTTCTCCCTGTGCCTGCGTGGGTTTCCTCCGGATACTCCGGTTTCCTCTCACACTCCAAAGACATGCTGGTAGGTTAACCGGCTTCTGTCCAAAATTGGCCCTAGTATATGAATGTGAGTTGGGGACCTTGGATTGTGGGCTCCTTGAGGGTAGGGACCGATGTGAGTGTGCGATGTATGTGTGGAGTGCTGCGTAAATTGACGGCGCTGTATGGGTACCATAAATAAATAATAATATAATAGATGAGCATCTTAATGAGACGCAATGTACAGGGATAGGGACAATTGTAGACACGCACCCACACTCACTCAGATTGAACTGGTTGGACTGGTGTCTTTATTCAACCTTACTAACTATGTAACCCCTAACTGTCAAGCAACAATTATTGAATAAGATCAGAAAACCACAGCAAGAATTTACACAGATGACAACATACATACTTTTTCTAGATACTCCAGCTCCAAGATTATGGTTGAGGTCAAAGGGATCTGGAAGAGCAAGAAAGGCACAGAAGTTATTCTGGTGCTCAGGATATGCTTTAATCAGTTCCCTATTATAGGACACATTTGTCACTAATGAATACAGGTAAGCACAGTTACACGCACCTTCTATAGCGATGCATTTAGATGTCCACTGCTTTTCAAATGTGGTTAGCAACTTTTTCTGCCTGATACTGATAACATATTCCTTAAAATCAAATTCTTCTGTGTAGAACCTAAGAAATCCGAGCCAAAGTTCTCCCATGGACTCCATATTTTTTCCCAGGAATGGAAACCGGATTCTCTGTAAGACAACATACTCCGATATAAAAGTAGAATTACAAACAAAAAACTATTATTTTAAGCCTTAATAGAATCAGAAAGGCTAAGAACCTGTCAGATTACGATAAGGAAGGACCCAGAAATTTCCTGTCTGACTGTGTCCCAATTAGAGAGATTTCCGTTCACAACAATGGGTACATAGTAACAGAAACCTCACAAATGGTCTAAAGCAGCCTCTCTCAACAAGAGTTTCTCCAAAGGTTTTTATGGGGGTTCCTTGAGCAATCAGAAATGTTTGGCTCCCAGATAAGTAACCTCCGATACCAATGATCTTTTTTTTGCCATCTGTAACGGGAGGATTTATTCTACTAGCCACAAGTGTAATGAGCTTTCTTTCCAGTGACCATCAAAGTAATGTATAGTGAGATGTAGATATAGTAATTATTAGTAGGGGTTTCCTGAGACTGAAAGGTTATTTCAAGGGTTCCTTTGTGTTAAAAAGTTTAAGGAAGGCTGGTCCAAAGTTTCCTGCAAAATATGGTGCCGTGACCCTCACTGGAGTGATCTAAATACATTAATAAAATATGCCTGTGTACGGTCTCATTTATCCAAGTCGTAGCATAACTAGTAGTAGTTTGTCATATTCAACTGGATTTGTTCTGTAATGTTGAAGACATGTTGTAGCTTTTCCAAGCCATTTCTCTAGTTCTAATAAATGTCAGATACGTCCGTATTTATATCTGCACAGGTAGCACAGACACTTTAATCAAATCACCATGAAATAGATAATGAATGTCCAAGAAAAGGATGAGAGGTGTGAAAAATGTAACCACCCTGTTCTAGTTACATAGTCCCACCTCTGGTGTCCGGAAGTCTGCAAAGGTGTTAAAGGGGAAGTGCAGCCTGAGCTAATTTGGCCGGGCTTCTCCTCTGGGTCACAGAAGTGCAATTAGTTTTGCACTCCTGCGATCGGGTTTCAGGTCTGAGAGCGGTCTGAAGTCCGCTCTCTGCTGACGTCACTGGAATGAGTCCAGGCAGTGTGCCATCCCGACGCTAGGAGTCTTGATCCGCAAGGTGCCTGATGGACTGATGGCAGTCTCAGCCTCTCAGCGAGCTGCTGAGATGGTCGCTCCCGCCCCTCCACAGCTCAGCGCTCCAGTGAGCGTGGAGGAGCATAGCCAGAGAGCTGCTTATTGACAGGCAGAATCTCTCCGCTCGGGAAAATGAGAGGACTGAGCCATCGGCGGTGTTCGATTGCTCGGTTCTCAGTTCAGAGACGCCGGGGGGACAGATGCAGCATCAGACCGATGCTGCATCCACCTAGATAAGTATAAATGGCCAATAAAAAAATAAATAAAAAAAATACATACTTCTCTTTTAATTATTCAGTTTATAAGGCTAAAGATGTGAATTGTGAAATCGTCTGATGATATATGTGGAAGACAGATGGAGAGATTCAACACAATCTGTCTTCCACATACAATGCCATTTTAGCATTCCATTAATAAAAATAAGATAAGATAACTGCTGATGGGTCACTACAGCTTTTGAGTGAAATCCGCACCTATGCTGGAAAGCCTAGCAAGATCTGGCTGCTCAATATATTTAAACAGAACAACTCTATTGCGCTATAAATTAACTAGACAATTTGGATAATATCTAAAGCTTATTTCATTTAATCATTTTATTTAATACAGTACTCACCAATTCCTCTAGGTTATCAAAGAAGAAAGCGTTCCAGCCATCCACCATCCTCCGAGGAATAACTTGCCCATCATAAATCTACATATTAAAGAAACAGAACTGTTCAGGGCAAGCTTTCCATGAGGATTGCATGTGGTATAACCAATAACATATTTATTCTGAGTGATGAATTTGAGGAATTGCTGACCCATGGAATATTGTTTAGGGCCCCTATGCTTTTCCTTCAGGATCAATGTACCGTTGGCACCATTTAGAACCTTTTTATTTTTTTATTTAATTTCACTGTCGTCCAGCTTAGTTTAGTGTCAGAGCTTTTGGAATGTTCCTCGTCTGTCACATGTAGACTGAGCTAGAGGATGATGGAAACCATCAACAGGGACCTCTGGTGGAGAAAAGTAGATGATAGCTCCATCTCACATTGCAGTGCTTCTCTTTGCAGCAATCTTCACCAATCCTGAGCACAGTAACCTGATGGCATAGGGCAGTGTTTCTCAATTCCAGTTCACAAGGCGCACCAACAGGTCATGTTTTCTGGATTTCCCTCAGATGAAACGGCTGTGGTAATTACTAAGGCAGTGAAACTGATCAAATCACCTGTGCAAAATAATGGAAGATCTGAAAACATGACCTATTGATGAGCTTTGAGGACTGGAGTTGAGAAACACTGGCATAGAGTCTTCAAGGGGCTAAAACTGTACATCAGGAAGGTGCTTATGCAGTTAAGATTAAAGTGAAAGAATTATCTCTATTAAGGAGTATTGTATTATGTAAAAATGTTATGTATATATATGTATTATGTAAAAAAACAAAAAGAAAAAAAAAAATTGCTGACATCTGATATTTATTATACTTCTCTTTTAAACTGCATTCACACCTCGGATTTGTGGCGATTCGGCCCGCGATTGCAAAGTGGCGAGGTGTGAATGACAGAACACACATTTGAGATGCCATTTATTTGGCACCTAAAATCGCAGTGCGGTTCTGGCGCGTCTGTCACGCGATAAATCACGCTACAATCACGGCAACCTGCATTCCAGGAAGCATGTTGCCCAAAAGTATCAGATTTATCACCCAACAATTGTGGCAGAACTGCACCTCAATTTTAGGTGCATTCTACGATTTGTCATTCTCACCTCACTGCTTTGAAAATCACAGGCAGATTCTGCCAGCGATTCAAAACACAGAGGTGTAAATACAGTCTTATGCCCCGTACACACGGTCGGAATTTCCGACGGAAAATGTCCTATCGGACCATGTTGTCGAAAAATCCGACCGTGTGTGGGCTCCATCGGACAAAAATTTGAGATCCTGCTCTCAAATTTTCTGACAACAAAGTCCGATTGGACTTTTTCCGATCGTGTGTAGCGAATTCCGACGGACAGTCGTGCCACGCATGCTCAGATCACATTACAAGACCAAAGCTATTGGCTACTAGCCTCTACGTAGTCCCGTCGTACGCAACGAACGTCACCACGTTCAGAATGATCGGATTTTCCGACAAATTTGTCCGACCGTGTGTATGCAACACCAGTGTCGGACAAAATCCGTCGGAAAAAATCCGACAGATTTTGTGGTCGGAATTCCCGACCGTGTGTACAGGGCATTAGAGGTAGCAGGCTTTCTACTGTGAATTGTTTACAGAGAATGTATATTTTTACTACCCCAATTAGCTGGATATGGAGTCCTACCAGCATGCATTTGTCTCTGTAACCCCACATATTGGGGCAACTGTAAGGGGGTGGAGGAGGGATTCTTTTTGGGAGAAAAATTTATGACATGTGAACCATGTCAGAACCTTGATGAAAATGTACCCGATTAAAAAAAGGCATCTCTTTGTTGTCCTACCTCTTGTAGCACCGGTATGACGGGAGGGTTTCTCTGTTGTAAGAAATACAGAACCATCAGGATGTAGGCGTATGAAGACAGACTTCCTCTTGACGCATCACCAATATCACAGCGCTGATAAAATAAACACAATGATTAATAAGATCATCTAAATCTATCAGAATCCTGTGCTTCCTTCCTATTGTAGTAGAAAATATACACTCATACCCATTTTTTTTATGTGGCTGATCTAAGCAAGTTAGGCTGTAAAAGAGTTTGGTTTGGTGTCACAGTACTGAAAATGAGGTAGGCCTGTCACAGCCTAATATTTTGGTAGTATGGTCAAGCAGTATGGGTTCATTAGGACCATTGTGGTACTGGGTTCAAAGGGAAGTGATGCATTTGTTAAATAGTTTACTTACAAACTTTTTTCCTTCATGTGAAGCAGTACCTATGATTTTATTATGACAGATAATGTATAATAGTAAGATACTTTTTATTGTGATCACCAAGCAATAGATGACTGCTGCAGAAGGGTACTGGATCTCATCTAATCCATAAGTTTTTGTTAACAGAAACAGAAGTTACTTGGCTCCATAACTTGCTGGCTAACTAAATCCTTTCACTAACATGTTAGTCTTTTTTATTTAGATAAACACACAAAAAGCTTGACGTAAATTATCACCCTGTTATTTTTTTCATATGTTTTAAATGTGTAATTTGTAATTATATACGTATACGAGGTTCTTTTTCCTACTTGATATGATATACATTCTACCACTTATGCACACACGACCGGACTTTGACGGACTGAATTCCATCAGACTTTGACAGACTTTCGACGGACTTCCATCGAATCGGACTTGTCTACACACAATCACACCAAAGTCCGACGGATTCGACCGTGATGACGTACGACTGGACTAGAATAAGGAAGTTCATAGCCAGTAGCCAATAGCTGCCCTAGCGTCAGTTTTCATCTGTCGGACTAGCATACAGACAAACAGATTTTTCGACCGGACTCGTCTGTCGGAAAGATTTGAAACATGTTCTAAATTTAAAGTCCGCCTGATTTTTCGACAGCAAAGGTCCAATGAAGCCCAAACACGGTTGAATTGTCCGACGGATTTATTCCGTTGGACCTTTGCTGTCGAGAAGTCTGGCTGTGTGTACACCACAGTGTACAGTGTAACCAATTTACAAATCCCCATATTTATTACAGTAACAAAAACATTGCATGCAAAACAGGAATGTGAAAGTCACTGCAAAAATAACTTAAAACAAAGTCTGCAATAGAAAAAATTTAAATATTTCCTCACTAGAAAAAAAAAAATCACTAAACTATAATTTTAACGTGACAACATTAAAGACGACATCTAAGGAGGTGGCCGACATGTTGAAAACAATGCACTATCACTATCTATTACAGCGGTTTTAAAAGGAAAACTGTCACTTTATAGATTGATCCTTTTAGTTGTGCTCTCCGTCACAGGTGGATAATAGTATATGGGGAGTAAATTTCTTAAATGAGCAAAGTGACAGATTCTCAGCAGGTACTCTAAAGCCCCATACACACTGGCAGAATGTTGGGAGACATTTGTCAATTCAAAAAAAAAAAAAACGCGACATTCTGCCTGTGTGTATGTCAGTCTGTCTGACAGAAGCCGGACGTTTGGAAAACCAGCAGCCGACCGACTCCCAATCAGCGCTCTCAGCCAATGGCGGAGAGCGCTGATCGGAGTGTTCTGGTGGGGGGCCGTCCACCTGTCAGAACACAACTGCTCAGCGGGGGAGATAGCTGAACTAACCCCCTATGGTCAGCACAGTGGCTCCGACCGCAGCTGACAGTTTATTTTCATTTAACCTGCGGGGTTGAACGAAAAAAACGTAGTGTGTACCCGGATTAAGCACATCGGTAGGATGATAATAATGGTTTATCTACTCTGCCTCTACTAGCTAATGTATAGATCTCTGTATTTAAAGTGATAATTTTTTTTTTAGCTAAACAATACCTCCTCTGTGCAGTGATTTTGCACAGAGCAGCCCAGATCCTTTTTTTTTTTGTTTTAGCTGAGCCGAGCTTGCTCTGGTGGTGACTCTGAACATGGTATAATGCGGGGTACGGAGACTCCTTAACATAGATGCTGAGCGTTTACACCTCTGGAAAAAGTTAAGATTTTAAGCTTAATAATTCAGATGTAATGTTACCCTCTTTTGTATTGTTGTGCAAGTATGTTGATCCCAATATCTGGGTTCTCTCTCTGTACTATACCGTGTATCTTTCTCTTTTTGCAAAAATAAAGTATTGGAAAAAAATAAAATAAAAAAACCCTCTGCCTTTACAATCACTTTAACCACTTGCTTACCGGGCACTTAAACCCCCTTCCTGCCCAGACCAATTTTCCGCTTTCATCGCTCTCACACTTTGAATGACAATTGCATGGCATGCAACACTGTACCCAAATGAAATTTTGATTTTTTTTTTTTCTGTTTCATAGTCATAAACTTTTGAAACAGGTCATTTTTCACCTTCACTGATGTGCGCTGATGAGGCTGCACTGATAAGGTGGCACTAATAGGTGGCACTGAGTGGCAGCACTGGTGGGCATTGATGGATGGCACTGTGGGCACTGATAGGTTGCACTGGTAGATGGCACAGTGGGCACTGGCAGCTGACACTGGTGGGCACAAAAAATGCAGCTGCAGGCTTTCTGTGTGAGGGACCGATGTCCCTCTGACAGAAGCCAGTGATCGTCTTTTTTTCCCTCATGCGGTCAGCGTGAATAAAGTAAAAAAGTACAGATTACCGAGCTTCTGTTTACATCACGTGATCAGCCGTCATTGGCTGACAGCTGATTACGTGGCAAGGGGCCGGGATCGACCCCTTACTCGGATCTGTGATCAGCCGAGTCTCATAGACTCGGTGATCACAGAGCGCACCGCGCGCGACTCGCAGGGATTCTAAGACCTCGCTTGCTCGGGAGGACGTCCATGGACGCCCTCCCGGCAATTAGGGCCTGCGTTATAGCCGTCTTTCGGCTATAGAGCCGGCGGCAAGTAGTTAATGCAATAACATAAATATGGAGAGTAACCTTATAAGTTACATGAAAACTGTTTTTAGGTAAATAATGTAAAGGCAATTCAGAAAAAGTGCTCTTTAAATATGCGCTATAATTTCCCTTATATAGTGTGTGCAGATAACGTGTTTTCGTATGCAATTAAAAGTAGCTGTCATTGCCATATGTATCAAAAAAAATATGTTACTATGACAAAGTACAGATTAAATTAATATTTGTGGAAAATGCATAACATTTCATAAACTAGAGCTCTTCAGTTTGTTGATAAAGCATATGAATTACCTTGGCAAAGAACTTTACAGCATATCCCAGGTATTTTACCCGAGGGTCGATGGCCGCGTATGTTGCCAGCATCCTGGTGTTGTGCTGAGCCTAAACATAAAAGACAATTAGTTTCAGTACAGAAATAGCAGCTTCACTTTTAAACTAACCTCTCACAAGAGATTCATGGGGGGTGTCATGGCTGACCTCCTTAGTTGCCTGGTTATTATGCTGACCTGCTAGCTTAAGCACTTTAGGAGTCACTGACCGTGACAATTCTAAAGATCAGGGAGAATGAGAAAAAAGTCCCGATCTGCATACTTTTATTGGGTTGGTGACTCAGTGTATGAATGTTATTACAGCCAGGCAACTAGCTTTTTCAGAAAAGTCAGCAATGACAGCATTCATGTTCCTTTCATGTTTCCTTTACTTCTATTAAAGTGCATAGAAAGTCATTTTTTTGGACAGAGATGGGGCAGTTAGGCAGGCCATTCACTGTGCAAATTTCTTTCCTGCAATCACGGGTTACAGGAAAGAAATTTGCAAGATTCCCTCCATCAACATAAGGCAGGGGAATCAGCAATTGTCTTCTCCTGGTGGGGGGCGAGATTATAACGCAAGAGAATCTGGCAGGCTGGTTGTACCCAAGTGGATCTATCAATCAACTTGGTACATTGAGCCTGCCCATTAACAGTTTGAATCTCGGCCGATCCAGGAGGAACCGAAACGTGTATGGCCGGCCTTAGGCTCAAGCTCCTGGGCTGTATCTTCATCCTTGCTACACAGTTAAGCATCCTAGAGAAAGAAAACAGCCTTGAAATCATCTCTCTCAATATTCATGCTTTAGTCAGTGAGTTACTATGAAAAAACAATGAAGAAGGTGGAGATGACAGACCCAGAGCATGCAATTAAAAAAAAAAAAAAAAAAAAATAGGTCAGCAAATACAGCCACAACATTCCTATCCTGATATATTCCCTCTTAAACATGTAGCAACAGTTATACAACACTGACTATATTAACAAACTATGGTTAATATAGAATACACAATCCACTCTGGATAGAGATTATATATATATATATATATATATATACATATATATATATATATACATACACACACACACACACACAGTATCTCACACCCCTCATATTTTTGTAAATATTGTATTCTATCTTTTCATGTGACAACACTGAAGAAATTACACTTTGCTACAATGTAAAGTAGTGAGTGTACAGCTTGTTAACAGTGTAAATTTGCTGTCCCCTCAAAATAACTCAACACACAGCCAATAATGTCTAAACCACTGGCAACAAAAGTGAGTACACCCCTAAGTGAAAACGTCCAAATTGGGCCCAAAGTGTCAATATTTTGTGTGGCCACCATTATTTTCCAGCACTGCCTTAACCCTCTTGGGCATGGAGTTCACCAGAGCTTCACAGGTTGCCACTGGATTCCTCTTCTACTCCTCCATGACGACATCACAGAGCTGGTGGATGTTAGAGACCTTGTGCTCCTCCACCTTCCGTTTATGGATGCCCCACCACAGATGCTCAATAGGGTTTAGGTCTGGAGATATGCTTGGCCAGTCCATCACCTTTACCCTCAGCTTCTTTAGCAAGGCAGTGGTTGTCCTGGAGGTGTTTTTGGGGGTCATTAAGTTGAAATACTGCCCTGCGGCCCAGTCTCTGAAGGGAGAGGATCATGCTCTGCTTCAGTATGTCACAGTACATGTTGGCATTCATGGTTCCCTCACTGAACTGTAGTTCCCAAGTGCCGACAGCACTCATGCAGCCCCAGACTATGACACTCCCACCACCATGCTTGACTGTAGGCAAGACACACTTGTCTTTGTATTCCTCACCTGGTTGCCGTCACACACGCTTGACACCATCTGAACCATATAAGTTTATCTTGGTCTCATCAGACCACAGGACATGGTTTCAGTATTCCATGTCCTTAGTCTGCTTGTCCAAAGCAAATCGTTTGCGGGCTTTCTTGTGCATCATCTTTAGAAGAGGCTTCCTTCTGGGACGACAGCCATGCAGACCAATTTGATGTAGCGTGCGGCGTATGGTCTGAGCACTGACAGGCTGACCCCCCACCCCTTCAACCTCTGCAGCAATGCTGGCAGCACTCATACTTCTATTTTCCAAAGACAACCTCTGGATATGACCATGGTCGACCATGGCAAGGCCTGTTCTGAGTGAAACCTCTCCTGTTAAACCGCTGTATGGTCTTGGCCACCGTGCTGCCGCTCAGTTTCAGGGTCTTGGCAATCTTTTAGCCTAGGCCAGTGATGCCCCCCACCCCCCACCCCTTCAACCTCTGTAGTAATGCTGGCAGCACTCGTACATCTATTTCCCAAAGGCAACCTCTGGATATGACGCTGAGCATGTGCACTCAACTTCTTTGGTCGACCATGCTGAGGCCTGTTCTGAGTGGAACCTGTCCTGTTAAACCACTGTATGGTCTTGGCCACCGTGCTGCAGCTCAGTTTCAGGGTCTTGGCAATGTTCGTATAGCCTAGGCCATCTTTATGTAGAGCAACAATTCTTTTTTTCAGATCCTCAGAGAGCTCTTTGTCATGAGGTGCCATGTTAAACTCCCAGTATGAGAGCGATAACACCAAATTTACCACACCTGCTCCCCATTCACACCCGAGACCTTGTAACACTAACGAGTCACATGACACCGGGGAGGGAAAATTACTAATTGGGCCCAATTTGGACATTTTCACTTAGGGGTATACTTTAGTTGCCAGCAGTTTAGACATGAATGGCTGTGTGTTGAGTTATTTTGAGGGGACAGCAAATTGACACTTATACAAGCTGTACACTCAATACTTTACATTGTAGCAAAGTGTCATTTCTTCAGTGTCGTCACATGAAAAGATAAAATAAAATATTTACAAAAATGTGAGGGGGTTTACTCACTTTTGTGAGATACTATATTATATTATATTATAATATATAAATATATCACACAGACACACACATATTATATATTTTACATACACCACAACAGTTTCTCACACTTACCAGAGTATTGTACAGGCTTATATCTCCCTCTACACAGCACTCTCGGTGCTCAAACTTCACAATGGGGACCTTGGCTGTTGTTATTGGCAAAATGTTCCTTAAGCCTGAACAAGCATTAATTAGATGCTATTAATATTCTGACAGAATAATAAAAAAGTTATAAAAAAAAAAAAAACTTTTCTCATACATTACCTGGATGTCTTTTAAGAACTTTTGCCAAGCCTTCAATTATTTCCTTACAGTTTAGTTTCTAAAAGAAAAAAAATATATAACTTTTTTTTTTTTACTAAAACCAACAAGCTGGCCAAAGGAAAATTTGTAATTTCACAAATCATACGTTATGTCATACAAAGGCAAAGAAATAGACTAAAGCAAATAAGCAGCTTTTAAATTTAACCACTTGATCTCCGGGCCTGTTTCTGACACTTGTTTACATGTAATTATCAGTATTTGTTTACTAGAAAATTAGTTAGAACCCCCAAACATTATATATATTTTTTAAGCAAAGGCCCTAGAGAATAAAATGATGGGTTATGCAATTTTTGTATGTCACACAGTAGTTGCCCAGCGGTTTTTCAAACGCAATTTAAAAAAAATACACTTTAATTTTAGTGCAAAAAAATAAAAAATAAAAAACAAAAAAAACACACACACTACATATCCCGATGTTTTGGTAAAATATAAAAGATGATGTTATGCTGAGTAAATAAATACCAAACATGTCATGCTTTAAAATTGTGCATGCTCGTGCAACAACGACAAACAATGTAAACGTTACTATCCAAAGGGGATGCTTTAAAAGCCTTTACAGGTTACAATTTTAGATGTACAGAGGAAGTCTAATGCTAGAATTACTACCCATGATCTGACGTTCGCAGCGATACCTCACATGTGTGGGACGATCGCTGCTTGCGTGCGGGACCATCTCGCGTGAGAATGGGGGGACGGGGGCACTTTTTTTTTGTGAAGAATTGTTTTTACACTGTCATTTTAGTTTTTTTTTTTGGGGGGGGGGGTTCATACACTTTCATTGCTGTCACAAGGAATGTAAACATCCCTGTGACAGCAATAGGCAGTGACAGGTACTCTTTATGGATAGTTTCCGATTTTTTAGAAATGGTGCCATTGACATCCGGGTAAACCGAAAGTGAGGTCATGGCATTGCTTCCAGGTTATCATAGTGAAGAGTCGATCAAAGCCGATTCCGACTTTGTTCGACTGTCCGACCAATTGGCAGATGTGCCGGCTGGTAACTCGGGTCTCCTGGTGGGATGGGAGAGCCCAAGCAAGTTGCGGAAGGCATCATCCCAGTATAACCACTTAAAGTCCAGTGACGTACGGGTAGTTTAAAGTGGTTAAATAGCACAGAAGGTGTAGTAATAACATAACACTGTGAAGGAGGAGGAAAGGGTAGGCCCAAACAATAATTGTAACTAGTGCTCTTTAATACATACAAAAGGGAGGTTCAATTGTTCAGGAGGTTGAGCTCTATATCAGTCTTCCAAAATACCCTCAAACGTTGACAGCATATTCTACATTTTCAATGGTTTTATTCATTTTCAATTAAGTGCACCATAAACCTATAATGCATAAGGATTGAAACAAGAGTTTTGTTTTTCTTTATGCATTATATAATATTTCCACAGACCAGAATGCATTACTAACATGCATTGTTTTATATCTTTTTGAATAAGCCTATTGCACTTTTATGAATACCTGAACATTTTAGGGAAGCACTAATATATAAAAGTTTAAAAATCACAAGTCACTACTTTAATGGCTGATGTACCAGGTTATATGCTCATCTTGTTCACACAGCAAGCATCTAACACAGGAAGCCCTGCATCCAAGTCTGGCACCACTCAAGATGTCCGTGCCCAATATAGACCCTGTAGATGGAAAGGTAAACTAACTCTATATTGTCCCCACCTCCTTGATTCCCACTGCACTTACCTCCGTGGCTTTTACTGCCTAAACAGCAAGTGCAGTGGTCCAGGGATTTAAAAGCTGTGATCTTCTTCTCCTTCTTTCCTTAGGAATGCTGGGATGGATCAGAGTGATTCTGATTGGTCAAAGCAGTTACTTGCCAGTGCTGACCAATTAGAATTGCTCTGCTCCACCCCAGCGTCCCTAAGGAAAGAAGGGCAGAAGACCACAGCTTTCAAATCCCTGGACTGCTGCATGGGTAATGAAAGCTAATCATCCATAGGAGGTAAATAGGACAAACTGCAATAGATATCTTAAGCAGAACACATGTAAAAATTCTTACCTCGGCATTCTCGTGGCCTTCAAGGGTCATGCAGATGTCAAGGTCACTGTCACGAAATCCAAATCCATTCTTAGAGGAGCCAAATAAGCACAGCCTGGCATTACCTATTGGGAACATTCAACTGACAAGTCAGTTTACTTCTTTTACAATATCTGCTGCTGTCTAAAATAATAACACCAATGGTGCAATACTTACCTTTCTGTAGCCCTGAGATTATTCTGGGTACGGGTCCCAACAAGGACAGAGCTGCTAGCAGAGCAAGTACCTACCCGGATCAGTGGCTTTTCCTTTATGCAGACCCCACCCAACACTGCAGCTTTGTCCCCGCACCAATACCCAGAGGAAGACACCGTTACAGGAAGGTGGGAAATGCATTATTCATTTTAATCAGTTCAGTTTAGACAACAGAAGAAATGTATACAAGTATACTTTATGTGAGGGTTTAGAACCGTTTAAAAAGCACATCTTGCTAAAGATATGCAATATAATAAAATTATTTAATGGCATGTTATTGACAAAGTTGAATAATGTTTAAAATTATGGCACAAAAATCTACCCTTGTTGCTTTCAACGTTTTTGGTGTGTTTTTTGTTTGGTTTAGTATTTAACAACCAGTGTCCTTCTACAGAAAACAAACCATGAAGTATGAAACCGCATCAAAAATACGCTGCAAAAACACATGAAGCAGCAGATGCACAGGTGTGAACCTAGCCATAAAGTGGATGTTTTTAATTAAGGCTTGTACCTAGTACAGTGTAGGATTTCTTGTCATCTGTGCCCAGTCTTGCCACAAAGAGTTAATCCCGCTCTGAGCAGTCCTCTTATGTTTTTTCAGTGGGATAAAAACTGACAGAGGGCAGACAGAGAAATAGGAGTCTGTTTTCCCCCCTTGCTGTGAGTGACAGGTGATTTACATATCTCATGCAGGAGCCTGAGAGTGGCATTCTGTGTATTCAGATCCCCTCCTCCTTTCTTCTCCAGCTCTCCCAGGATTGGCTGCTCCACACCTCAGCATGATTGGGCATGCTGAAGTCATGTGGTCACTTTTCTGGGTTTTGACTGGATGTAAGTGATCATAGCAGAAGTTCAGTGTAAAAAAAACACAGGAAAAAATGCATATTGACAAGTGTAGAGGTGGGCGGGGAGAATACTGACATCACGACTCCACCCAATGAGCGCCGGACAATAGACCCACCCACAGAATCTTCAGTTTTTAGGGTCTCATAACAGACAGAGGGGAGACATTTGACAGGTAAAGATACATGCAGGAGGCATGTATATCCATATAGATAACCACTATGGCAGTAGTTTAGAAAGGATGAGAGTGGGTTTACATCCACTTTAAGCTCTACAAGTCTGGTTTCCGGCTCCTCTCCACTATGTTTTCTGGGATGTAGAGCCTTAGCAGACATTTATCATGCCCTATGGCCTTGTCCCTTGGTGAGCTATTACTGCGGAGAAGTGAACAACCTAATTTCTACGGTCTTAGGACTCACTAATGTCTGCAACCCTGTAATCTGTCGTCTTGGGGTGTTATAAGGTGTACTTCTGTTTATATATGCCAAGATCATGTTACAGATCTTGTACTTTTACATTAAAAAGCTAAATTCTGCTTACTCTCACGCTTCTTCATTGGCAGAATGGACCTGTCTGATTAACTCTGTCCTCACTCTTTATTAACCCATTTATGAGTTGAGAAGCAAGCTATTAATATCTGGACCCTTTTGCCAACTGGCCTAAATTGATTAATGATAGTCTTCCTTTGTTAAAGCTTAAACTCGTACACACAGGCTGAATGTCAAAAGACATTGGCCAGTTCAAAAAAAAAAAAACATCCGACATTCGGCCCGGGTGTATGCCACCCTGTCCGACAGAAGGCTGGCTTCTGTCAGGCTAGCATACTGGAAAACCAACAGCCAATCGACTTCAATGGCGGAGAGCGCTGATCGAGGTGTACAGCGGCTCCGTCTGGAGCTGACGTTTTTTTTTTCGTTCAACCCAGCAACTCATAGTGTGTACCAGGCTTTACTTTTGAACTCATTTATCAAACACTTCTTTGATAAAATTTACGGTGAATGGGTGTCTAGCCCAATTACACTGGCATTTCTTTATCCAGGATATTAGTATTCGCTTTGTGAGGTTTTATTCTGCACTGTAGCACTATTTCTTCGCTGTTTTGAAAAGTCCACTTCTTTGTCGTTTCCACTCGCATGCTGTGAGTTAGTGAGACATAGGAGGCATCTTGTGTTGTTTTCTTTTTAGCTTTAGGGATGTGTGGTTTTGTACAATGTTCTTTTTTTTTTTTTTTACAAACTCAATAAAAACATATATCTTAAAAAAATAAATCTGGACCCTTGGATTTAATCTAACCATACACTTTTAAATCAGGACTCAACATAAGCCATGCTCTTGTTATTCTGTTAACATATATATTTAGTTCTCTGAACGTACCATATAATTATCTATGGCATGACAGGTTTCTATTGTGCTTTGCTTGATAAGGACTAACATGGTGAAGGTCTGTGTTTTTTTGTTTATTGTGGATTTTATACTTTTAAAGCATTTATAAAAACAAAAAATAAAAACTTAAAAAAAAAAACCTGCACCAAAAAGTACCAACAGAGTGGATATATAGCTACCTTATTGTACCTGTAAACACAGTCTTCAGATTAATAACCAGGACCATGTAAAGCCACTTAGTCGGGACTAACTAAAGTTGCCCACTGAGGTTTTAGCAAATGACAGCAATGACAAGGGTGTGGTTTAATCCCAACTGGTAAAGAAGTCAAAGACCTGGTTTTACAATCCAAGAGTCCTAAAAAAAGGTTAAAGCAAAACTTTATCCATAACAACTTGATAAAAAATAATACACCTCAATATTAATAATTATGCTACCAAAGTTAGAGTGTGCTGTAAATTGCTTCCAGCATTGTTCCTGTTTCTTCTTGCTGGAGGCTGCCATTTTGCTGAAGCCCGGACCCCTCTGAGCAACAGTAAATCTTTTGGCTATCAGCAGATCAGCCTCTAGTGGTTCTGATTTTAAGCACAATGCCAACACTTTTTTTTTACATAGCTATACCTGCAAAAGGGGGGAGCCTCAAGTGATCTAGCAGGACTTAAAGTGGAACTTCAGTTTTTTTTTCAACTCAACTTCCATTTATTAAATCTTCTGCTCTTGTTGTTTTAACTTTGGATAGTAAAACATTTTTTTCTGCCAGTAAATCTCTTATACAGCCCACTTCCTGTTTCGTGTCTGGTAAAAAGCCTAGGCTTGTGGCATCATGCACAGCTCTCTCTCTCTCGTGAGAGTTTGTCAGGAAGGGAGGGGGGAGGAGTCATAAGAGGGCCAAATCGTAGTCCCAACCCACCTGAGAAATTCCGCTAGGAAGTCCTCATTGCACACCGTCAATCATAGGCAGTAAGGAATTTCCCAGCCCGCAGTGACACGTACACACGCTCAGGTGGGTTGGGACTATGATCCAAACATGCCTGAGTCCATCCCTAGTCAAAGCCATACTCACCATTGAATTCTTTGCGGATGAACCTCTCCAGGTAAATAAGGATCTGCTCCCGATTATGCTGCTCAGCAGGACTCGGAGACAGTTCATCTACAAGAAATAACAGAGCAGAGGCAAAAAACATTGCAACTTAAGCATCTTTCGCTTGCGTTCCAAATTAAGTTACAACTTGTACCCTATTTTAAAATGGAGAACTTTTACCAAAGAGGAGATACCCCAAGATGCCTGCCCATGCTTTGGTTTCACTGCGTTGTGCATTACTTTCATTAACTTCCCCGCTAAGCCTACTAGCCAACATTTCACTGTCCAATCACAGTTCCCCTACTGGCCACTGAGGTAGTTTCACTTGACAGTGGGATGGCAATTAGCAGGGATAGAGCTAGCCATACATGTTTTGTTTTCTCTTATTCAGTTTGTGGGCTAAATTAGAGAAAATTAGTCAATTACCCCATCCACACTATACAGCATGGATGGAGAAATCTTCACTACTGGCTGTTGTATTGAGGCACCTGTGGTACCCGCCAGGGCCACCAATGACTTGAATTTCATTCTTGGATGTGAGGTCAGCAGCCCCAGCACACTCAGAGCTGTCACTCAAGTAACATTCTATATCAGTGATGGCGAACCTTGGCACCCCAGATGTTTTGGAACTACATTTCCCATGATGTTCATGCACTCTGCAGTGTAGTTGAGCATCATGGGAAATGTAGTTTTAAACATCTGGGGTGCCAAGGTTCGCCATCACTGTTCCATATTATCCCCCTTCACTCCTCCCCTAGCAGCTACATTACCCTCTTCTACTGACAGTAAAAAAAAAAAAAGTGTATTATTCTGCTTTAAAATGGAGTACAGGTTAACTGAATGCTAGCAAGCTATGACAGCACTTTATGGCTGCAAAATGTTTTACTTACACAAGTTGTAATAAATATTTCCAGTAGCAAGATTTACTCCGGATGCCATATAGGTATAGGTTACAGAACACTGGACTGCTATGACCATCATTTTCTAAATTCAGCACCTACATTCAGTATATTGTGCAATCTATCTTCGGGCAGAGACTGGCATAAAATATAGGAATAATCACCCTATTCTAGGGATACTTGAATTAACATTTCTACAATATTCTGTCATCTCTACCTTATGGTTGAGCTAGAGCCCATTAAGACTGTAACAATCAGCACCTTACCATAGCACCTCTTGCAGACTCTGTCCAGTATGTCCCGGAATCTGAGGTTCATAGGGGGAAGGGGCTTCAGATCAATCTTTTTGAAATCTTCAGGACAGTCATCCTTGGAGTGTCCATCACGTTTGCAGATGCTGCAGACTATGGTGGGAGGCTATGAAGATAGGAAAGCCTTGTTTAAAAAGTATCTGTAACATTTGCAATATCTCATCAGTCAGGCTGATTTCATTTCTTTAAGAAATATTAACATTAAGAATTAATATCAAGAAATTTTAGAACAACATTAGTAGACTTTCATCTCTTTTACCAAAGCCACTTTCTTACTGCTACAAAAACTTTGAAGCTGAACTCCAAGGAAATAAAATATAAATATTACCCTGAGCGAGGTGCCCCCTGTGCGGTGTTAAATGCTCGTTTTTGCCTAGGGTACCAGTACAGATCAAATTTACTGATCTTATCCCTCGTTCTCCCAGGCTACTCCTTTTATACAACTTCTCCCAAACAACTTCTCTCTGGTGCACTAGCTGATGATTGGAGCTATTGCATTATCATATACATCGCAGGACCACCAGTCCAGCACTGGAAATAAGGACGCCGAGGGCCCGACCACAAGCCTGAGTGTCAGAGAGAGAAGGTATATGCCAGCTGTCAGGAGAGTAAGACCCCTTTCACACTGGGGCATTTTTCAGGCGCTTTAGCATTAAAAAAGTGCATGTAAAGCACCCCAAAGAAGCCTCATCTGCAATCACAATGTGAAAGCCCGAGTGCTTTCACACTGAGACCCCTTTCACACTATGGGGTTTTTCAGTCGATTTAGCGTTAAAATAAGCGCCTGTAAAGCGCCTGAAAGAAGCCGCAACTGCAATCCCAATGTGAAAGCCCGAGTGCTTTCACACTGAGGCGCTGCGCTGGCAGGGCGTCAAAAAAAGTCCTGCAAGCAGCTTCTGTGCAGAGCTTTTGGAGCGGTGAATACAGCGCTCCTAAAGCGCCCCTTCTCATTGAAATCAATGGAAAGCGCCTGCAAAACGCCTGAAAAGCGCTTTTGTCAGCAGAGCTTTGTGTGCGCTTTTAACCCTTTATTTGGCCACTAGCAGGGGTTAAAAGCGCCCCACTAGCGCTCGAAAAATGCTGGTAAAGCAGCGCTAAAGCGCCGCTAGTTTAAGGGAGTTGGGTGCTGGGAGTGTGAAAGGGCTCTTAAAGCACTTGGGCTTTCACATTGGGATTGCAGATGATGCTTCTTTCAAGCGCTTTACAGGTGCTTTTTTTAATGCCAAAGCGCCTGAAAAACGCCCCAGTGTGAAAGGTGTCTAAGGGATGAGATAAGTGCGTTTTACTGGTAAAGAAAGTGTTTGAACCTTTCAGTGCAAGAGGAGCCCCACTGCAAGGGTAGTTCTTTTATTTTCTTCATTCACAACTAGGCTTTTAAAACTGAATTTCTAGAATTTTAAAAACAGACTCTTTAAATATTATAACTGTGAAAGCTAAAATATTTTAGAATATAAACACCCCCCTCTTCTCATCCCCGTAGTGTAAGGGGAGCTACCCTCTAGGTCCATGCCACAGGGGAGGACTCAGGCAGAGCTGACACCACTTTTTGAAATCTCAGTGCAGCAGAGGCAGTGTTGTCAGCTGTGTACAGAAAGTTAGGAGCTCACTTGATTTCTGTCAGGAAATTGGTAATTTTCTGCGGATATGTACCAAATAAAGGCTCTAATTTTGCCCAGACATTCACTTGAATACAGCATTCGATAAAGCTTCTCACCAAATTCTGCCTCAGATGAGGTCTTCTGCAGTCCATGGTGGGACTGCTAAATGAACAAAAGGAATTTTACATGCATATGTGCTGCACTGCAGTGTTTTGGGCTTGATGTCCCAGCAGTTAGATTTTACAAACAGAGACCTCGATTCCTGTACATGTAGGGAAGATTAAAGGAGAAGTATGGCCAAAGCTCATTTTTGTTGTACTTCTCCTGTAGGTCACAGGAATGCAGTTCGTTCTGAACTCCTGCGACCCATTTTCAGCCGACAGCGGGTTGAACTTAGCTGACGGGTGATGCCACTTAGCCGGTCCAGATGCCCGGACCAGCAACCTAGCTCAGCCTCTCAGCGATCCGCTCAGAGCCTGAGCCAGCTGCTTCCACCCCAGCCCAGTGCTCCAGTGCTGGAAGGGCAGGGCAGAGAGTGGTGGCTAACAGTCACTGCTCTCTGCTGAGGGGAGTGATCAGCAGTGTTTAATTGGTCAGTTCTTACTGCAAAGCCAGCGAGGAACAGATGTAGCATTGGATCGATGCTCTATCTACCTAGGTGAGTATAAAGGTTTGTTATTTTTAAAGTCCATACTTCTCTTTTACTGCGTATGAGTCCCAATTGGACTAATGCAGGAATCTGAAAATTCAGTTTTGAGCTTTAACTGTGCAGTCTTAAAATGAATCTTTGCTCCCTTATGTAGTGCTAAATAAGTGTCAGCTGCCTCACCTTACTCTCAGCTTCTGGAAAGGGCCACATATATATCAGTTTGATTGTTCAATGCCAAGATCCATTAGATTTTATAATCTGTTCAAAAATGAATGATTTGTAAGCTGTAGTTTTGATCTGTAATGCGGCGTACACACGAGCGGATTTTCCGTCTGAAAAATCTTGGATGGTTTTTCCGACGGAATTCCGCTCAAGCTTGGCTTGCATACACACGGTCACACAAAAGTTCAATGAACTTTCGACAGTCAAGAACGTGGTGACGTACAACACTACGAAGAGCCGAGAAAATGAAGTTCAATGCTTCCAAGCATGCGTCGAATTGTTTCCGAGCATGCGTAGGAATTTTTTGCGTCGGAATTGGTGCAGACGATCAGAATTTCTGATCAAGAAACGTTTTCCGACCGAAAAATTGAGAACCTGCTCTCCATATTTTGCTGGCTGGAATTCCGCCAGCAAGTCAGATGGAGCATACACACGGTTGCATTTTCCGACCAAATGCTCTCATCAGACTTTTGCTGGCGGAATATCCAATCGTGTGCACGCGGCACAAGTGATCACGCTTTAATGCAACATGTGTCAAACACACTGCCATGGACCCGACTGCTGTGAATGGGCTTTTAGCCTGGAGAAAAAAGGGACCAAAACAGACCTGCAGCATTTGGTTAGTGCAATGCTACACACAATAATGAGTAAATTAACTCTATCAGCTGCTGTGATTAAACAACTTGTCCATAATGGTTAGTTTGTGAAAAGTAGCACCCTTTTACTCTTACCTTCCCAGAAGTCAATATAAGCTTATCAAAAACATAATACAGCTCATCCTCACTAAGGCTTCCTTCATTCTTCATGTCATGGTGCGAGGTAGCAGAGGTGCAGCTGTCAGAGCAGGATTTGTCCAGAGAACAGACTGCTTCTGACGCACAAGTTACTTCAGTAGTATCATGTAAATCCTCAATAGTTGTAGAATTTTGTCCATTACAGTTTTTGCTCCCTTTAACCTCCAAGAGTGCAGATGTCTGGTCTGTCTCTGAAAAAGGAAGTATATCTAGTTCACAAGAATCTGGAGAAGAGGTAGGATGAACTGCCTCATCGCCATCTATACATAGTCTTTGTATGGCCTCAGCGATCTTGTCTAATTCGCACCCCTCTGTCTCTAACCCTCCAATGCAGCTTTCTGCTGCCTCTCCATCCTGGTCTATGCCCATTTCCCCTTCGGGGAGGTTGCTGTTAGCAACTTGATCTTCGGGTGTAGATATCTCCTGGCTGGTGTTCTTTTCATCATCCACTTTGGACTTCTGGTACTTCTCTTTGCTTTGTGGACAGGCAAAATATTTGTAAGCTGCTCGGAACCTCTCTAGAATATACTCGTACACCATCTGGCTGTTAAGGCTCCTTGCAACATTCCTCTTCAGTGCAAAAGGATCTGGGGAAAAAAAAAAAACAACATTAAAATGGTCAGTCCAACCAATGGGATAATTCAGTTATAGGAGGAAACTGCTGGACTCTGACACCTGTTGGTTTACGATATCTCTCTGTCCTATGAAAAGGATATACTGTGTATGCAGAGAAAATATAATTTCCTGGACCATACAAGAAAATACACTAAAATGTTCTATCATGGCAAGTTACTTTCGTCTTGGCATGTTTAAAGTTAACCTGACTATTTTTAAATAAAATGTGTGGCCTACCAGGAGCCACGAGGTGATCTGTACTTATGGTTAAAAAAAAAAAAAAAAAGTGCATATCCAGGGAGCATTAAGACTGTACAAATAACCCAGACTGCTACAGAAAATCCAGATAAACCCAGCTACATGAAGGTAATGCCCATCTACCCTCCAATTGTTCAACTATTTAATGAAAACATCTGGTGACCAATATGGACAATTCCACTGATTTAAAAGTATGGCTTACCCTTGTGGGCAGAGCCTATCCCCAAAAATGGGGAAATTGGCCTCTCTAGTAATAAAGTGGCAAACAGGTAGATTTAAGCTAATTTGCAAAGATGATAAAGCCCATTTAGACTATGCTGACGGCAAAGGTTTCCCTTAGTAAATTCCACTTGATCATAACTAACTTTTTTAAATTGTGTACATGCAGAATCTTGAAAACAAGATTCAGGGTTCAATAGTCAGAATCCATCTCTTAATTCGTTTTCCAACTTGCTAGATCAGTTTCTTATTTTTTTTTTTTTAGTTCAATAAAGTTTTATTGTAAGAATTATGCCCCGTACACACGGTCGTAAATTCAGACAGAAAATGTCCGATCGGACCATGTTGTCGGAAAATCTACCCGTGTGTGGGCTCCATCTGACTTTTTCCGTCGTAAAAAAATTTGAGATCCTGCTCTCAAATTTTCCGACAACAAAATCCGATTAGACTTTTTCCGATCGTGTGTAGAGAATTCCGACGGACAAAGTGCCACGCATGCTCAGATCAAATTACAAGACCAAAGCTATTGGCTACTAGCCTCAACGTAGTTCCGTCAAACGCAACGAACGTCACCACGTACAGAATGATCGGATTTTCCGACAACTTTGTCCGACCGTGTGTATGCAACACCAGTGTCGGACAAAATCCGTCTGAAAAAAATCAGACGGATTTTGTGGTCGGAATTTCCGACCATGTGTACGGGGCATAAAAGCTTACAAAAATTCCAAATAACCGTACAATCAATCATTCAGTACATTTAGCATACATAGTCATGAATTTTTAAGACTCTAGATCAGTTTGTCAGTTAAGACAGGCATTTGGAAAGTAGTGTAATGGTGAAGTGTTCTGCCAATTCAATTGGAAAATTAGAAAAATGTACCAAAGAATGATTTACTCCCGTTTCCAAAGATATCGTCATTACAGTAATAGAATAGCTGCACTATTTAGATCTTACCTTCGATGGCTAGTCGTCTCTTTGGCCAATTCTTGGTCTCTCTACTTAGAAGACCTTGTACTCGCACACTAATCACATACTCTTCAATTGCAAACTCCAGCGTGTAAAATCTCAGCAATTCCAGCCATAGCTGCCCAAGGGATACATGGTGGGGCTGCTCAAGCACCAAGCGGCACTGTAAACAGAAGATCAGGTTGCTGTAAGGTTATATGAACAGAATCTTTAATACCTTAAAAACGTTAAAGCAAAAACATTTACTGGAAGCTCCAAAATGCTATATTATTCATATTATGACTTACTACTAAATTCAAAGCACGGCAAGTGACAAGCTGCATCTGGTGACAGGTGACGGTAGCAAGTGACACGCTCAGGGCCCCCACTGATTCTGCATTATGGGGAGTTGAACGATTTAATTTTATATAACAATGTAATAATAGAAATAATGTGCTTCAATCATTCTGACACCATATCATTATCAACCATGGTGCCGTGATGATTGAAGCGCCAACACCAGCCATTTCCCCGATAAATTGCCCCCAAAAAAAAGCGTATTTTCTGGCAGTGCCCCTCCCTAGACTAGACTCTGGATCCGCCCCTGACCTCATCCAATCAGAGAATGCTTTGCGTTAACTTAGAAAAAGACTATAAACAGCCTTCTTGAACCCAAACCTAAAACCACATTGTCCTACCGCCTAGGGTACTATGGTAAAATGGAGATCTCAATTCCTGTGCAAAGGGGTAAAGCCCACAAAGAGAGAAACAATTCCTTTCTGCTTAGTGTTTTCTTCATCTTAGGCACAATGCTTGAACAGTATGCTGTGTCCATCGGCGTGGTATGGGAAATGCCTTCTTTAAAGCCAAAGTAAAGACCCATAAATAGATATGCACTATAGTCATAATTTTATCTCCCTTCTCCAGTTACACCAGGGTATTTAATCATGACTTTGCAGTCTAATAAGCACGAGAAAAGCCCTGATGCTGTCAGCAATTCACACAGACCGGTGTACTATCACTTTTTGTCCCCCATCAGAAAGTGTCCGCTGTGTACTGCGCATGCGCAGTACACAGCACTACCAGATTCCGAAAATTGTCGAAGATGAACGGTGCCTGCGCCGTGAGTCGAGTCCACTTTCAAGCCCCCCCATCCAAGTGGACATATAAAACAGCCGAGCGCAGCGAGGCCATGCCCGAAGCGTGGCGAGCGAAGCGAACCCGCGAGGGGCCCTCTAAGTTTGTGTAGCCCTATGTCCACTTGGATGGTGGGGCTTACACATCGACTCACGGCGCAGGCACCGTTCATCTTCGGATATTTTCCGAAAATCCTTCTGCTCCGTACTGCGCATGCGCAGTACACAGCGGACACTTGGTGATAGCCGGACTGTTCTTGTCAGAACACTGGATCACACATGCCTCCTCCCCTTCTCTACAATACCAGTCTGTGTAAAGACACTTTGATGGGTGCTGCTGTTACTCAGCTCTGCCAGCATAGGCCACTTCCGTGTAAGGGCAGGAAGCAGCAGTTTCCCCAAGATGAAAGGTTATTTTAAAACATTTCCAAACAAAAATCATTCAGAAATCATAAAAATGCAGGGCTACGAGTCTACAAAAAAGATACAAATATGTGAGATGTCAATTAGGTTACAACCGTTTATGGCACAGAATTTTAAACAAAAGTTATATTGGTCCCAATCGGCATGGCCAAGCCTAATTTGCTTTTTTATAGACTTCTATTAAACAGTGTAGAGCAGATGGAGGGAAAGTACTGAAGGAGGAGGAGGAGGAGGAGGAGGAGGAGGACAAGTTCTAAAGAGGACACGAATCTGAAGTACTGGGGGTATGATTTGCAAAGCAGGTATCCCAGATGTCATGTTAACCCAACAGACACACTTACAAAAGGATAACATAATTTACAAAAGCATCCTTACATAAATTCTCTTTTCCGAGAGTCAAGGGACTCACCTTTCCCATCTTCTCTTTGTTTTTCCTGCTCTCTGCTTCTGATGCAGCCGCTCTCCTGTGGTTTTGCTCAGTTCTCCCCCTCCCATCCATTCCTGAAGAGTTCTTGTTATCGTTGCTGGCTGGCCGGTATTCCCATTCCACATATACGTCTTCAGAAATGCCCTTTAGATGGTAATCGTCCAACCTCTTAGATTCAAAGCCTTCTATCTATTGCCCAAGAGGGTAATAAATAAAATTAAAAAAATATATATATTATACAGCTGTGCAAATGACACATTAAACAGCACGGAAATTAAAGCTAAAGCACAAAATATTTTTCTAGAGCCATCTACAAATAGAACCTATTAACAATTTTGATTTGTTTTGTGCCCCTGGAGCTAAACTATAAATGTTATCCAGTTAGATCTACTAAAGCAGACACTCAAAAAAAAAAATGTTTTTGTATAATTTTAACGAACAGGTTCATCAATATAGGTTATACAGTGGCAGGGTTGCTGTTAAAAATCATGGGGCCCCATACAGCCCCCCCCCCCCAGATGAAATTGACTGGGGACATAGATCAGTCCTTTTCTCTACAGCCTCATCTGCACAGATTAATGAATAGGAAGCGCTCTGAGGCTTTCTGCTCATTCACAAACTGAAGCATAATTTACAGAGTTTACTATGCTTCAGTTATGAAAGGACACAGGGGTGATTGGTACCGATCGCTCACTGTGTTCATTCAGGAAAAGGGCCCAGTAAAGGACATCCCCCTGTGTGCCTATAGCAGCTGCCGACGAGAGAAGAATGCTGGCAGCACTGCAGGGGGAAAGGGGTACACAAGGGGGCCCAGACAGCAGATGGAAGGGGCGCACGTGCTAGAACCAATCCCCTTTGCAGTGCAGCCGGAGAGAGGGAGAGGAGGAGAAGCGGGCAGAGCTGTAGTGGTATACAGAAGAGGATCAGTGTCTGCAAAAAGACAGTAAAGTGGCCCTCCTGCTCAGTAGGTGCCTGGGCCCCCCTTTTGAACTGATGGGGCCCGGGCCCAGTACCGGAGGGCTGGCTGTACTGCCTTATCAGCAGCCCTGTAAAGAGGCAGTAGAGACATTGGAATGAAACAAAATACATGCATTGATAAGTAAAGAATGCATTATTATTTTTTTTTTATACAGAAATATTACGAATTGTACATTGAAACAAATATCTTTCAATAAAAGCAAGATACTTCAGCTATTTTGGTTCAGTCATTATTGTTGTTCAGGGAGGGCATACATGCATACAAGTGCTATTTTGTAGACGGTATCAAGGACGGAAACATCAAGAAAAAGTTTGATGTTCATAGAAATGAATAATACTGACCCACACTCCCAGGATTCTATCAAACTTAGTAGACACGCCCAGACATAAGTTATCCTGTAAAAGGGCAACTTTAACTGGACATTTCCAGGCTTAATTACCTGTGGAGTCAGTGGACGTCCAATTTAATAATATAATTTCCCTAGCTTATACGGGAAGTAAATGTAGAAAAAAGTTGGTGGAAGTGCTAAATCCAGGTCACAAAAGATACCAAAAAGGCACCATTCTAGACCTATATGTTGGGTATGCTACAATTCTGTGAATTAAATTCAGTGATATGTGACCAGAAGCGTCCGATTTTATCATAGGCATATACCATAAGTAAAAAATCTCCATCTGTTTTTTGGTATTTATGACAGAAAGACTAAATTTAATGTGGTTGTTCTGCTTAGGTTTGCCAGTGCATTACAATGGCCGACCTATGAAGCACAACTGTACCTACACATGCTTAAAGTGGTTGTAAAGGCAGAAGGTTTTCTATCCTAATGCATTCCATGCAATAAGATAAAAAATCTTCTTTGTGCAGCAGCCCCCCTAATACTTACATGAGCCCCATCTTGATCCAGCAAAGTCCACAAGTGCCTCGGCCCTACGGGACTCTCCCTCCTGATTGGCTGAGACACAACGGTGGAACCATTGGCTCCCACTGTTGTCAATCAAACTCAGTCAGTGAGGAGAGAGAGGGGATGGGGCCGAACCGCGGCTCCATGTCTAAATGGATACACTGAGCTGCGGCTCAGCTCGGGTGCCCCCCATAGCAAGCTGCCAACTTTGTGGGCACTCAACAGGAGGGAGGGGACAGGAGCTTCAGCCAGGGACTCGAGAAGAGGAGGATCAGGGCTGCTCTGTGTAAAACCACTGCACAGAGCAGGTAAGTAGAACATGTTTGTTATTTTAATAGAAAAAAAAAACAAGACTTTACAAACACTTTAAAAAAAAAAAAAAGGTACTCATAAATAGTGCATTTAAATTGAAAGGTTTCTTAATTGTTATTGATTTTTCATTAGGTGGTCAGTTTAGATGTAATCAGAGTTCCTTGGACTTTAAATTGAGTATCCTATTAGCTTCTTGCTATTATGACTGGAATTTCTGGGCTCAAAAAACATATTTGAATCACTATCCTGACAATGTCCTTCTAGCACATGCCACATACTGCTGAAAAGAAGCCCCCCACCCCCAGTCCGACATCTTACCTTTAGCATGCCTGAAGCCCAAATACTGACTTTTTGTACATGGTATTGGTATTTGCATAGGCCTAGGCAGCTCCACTTACCTACCGTGCTTGGTTGGGCATGGTGATAGAATGTGCAAGCACTAAGTGTAGAATTGGACGGGGCATTTACAAAATTTGCTGCAACAATCCATAGGGGAGGCAGACAGACAGACACATTAATGACAAGAAGTGGACCTAGAGAGTGCCTGCTATACAGATGTGGGCTTACTTTGCCTTTTAGCAGCATTTAATAGGTGTAGCTTAAAGAAGATCTCCAGCCCAAAATATTACATTGTTTGGGTAGCAAATTCACAAAGACTAAACCCTGTGTGTTTCTCTTTGCATGCAGTCTCGCTATCTGCTGACTACAAGGGCTGCAAGAGACGAAAAGGAAAACCCCAAAAGGAAATTTGCAGAGGCTGTAACTATATTAATAGTAGTATGCAGGGGCCGATGCTCAACATTCAATACAAGTATTGCAGGTTTGTTAACAGCAGATGTACTAAACAAAATATAAAAAGTACTGTGTACATAATTTATAAAAATATCAAAAGGAAGAGACAAGGAAAGATCCATTCCGACAGTGGCTTACCCAGGATCCCAGATATGCTGGAAGGATTGGTGGCTTTCTTTTTTGGAGGAAAAATACCACCATTAAGGCAAAAGAGTAAGAAGGGACCCCCCCTTCTGCTTGGCAGTCTATGTGACACAGCTGGAAAAGATGAACAAGATAAGCATTATTTAATTAGTAATTACCTCTAACCCAGTCAGCCCCTTGTGTTGAGGTGCTAAGGGTATATAGGGTGTAACATGTTACTATGGATCAGTCCCAGCGCCCCCTAATCTCGCCCTTGTGACAGTGGGTGAAATATCTCTCCCTGAACCTGCTGTCTCTCCCTAAGCTGTGGGGCTTAGCTGCGCTATTCACAGGAATCTGTGAATGAGGGGCCTAAAAAGCCCCGTCTTCCACTGCGGCAGAAGGCTTGGAGTTTTTCATTGAACTGCCAGGGTGCTGATCAACACCTTTGTAGTTCACTGACAGTTTCTGTAGCTGGATAGCTGTGTGCCCGTACGGAGATCCGGGCAGAGAGCTCTCAGCAGTGTCTGTAGAAGCCTGAGCCACTGATTGCCAGTGCAATGCTCCGCAAGTGTAGAAAAATAATAAATGCACATTTTTTGCCTGGAAAATGTGAACTTGTAGGGAATGTATAGCATATTCAATGCATTTTAAAAAACGGGTAATCAAGCAATCAGCTAGCTCTAAATAACATTATCACAGTGTGATAATGCTTTGAGAGGAAACAGGGCTCAGTGTCGGCATGCACCAACACTGCAGCCCGCAATTATTTTGGCAAAAGAGTGGTGCGAAGCAAATGCTATTTAGCTTACTGCAATCTTTGTACACAGGGCACAACATTAATGAACAAGGTGATCAAATTCATTAATAAACAAATGGTCCTAATATTAAAATTTGATGCAAAGTTGTTCATTGCAAAAGCCAAGGAGACACACTGCGCATGGATGAAAAAATATTTAACTTCCACAAATGGAAAGGCTACTTTCCAGTAAGGGCTTTCAACCTCCCAGCAAAAGAAAGCTAAAAAGCTTGCAGAGTTTGTCAGGTGTAAAACTTGCCCAAAGAGGTCAATGGGACTACACTGCAATTGCTGTAGCATAGTGATCCTATTAAAAATAGGCATTTAGGAGGTGGCAGGATTGCCTCCTGAAAGCCCGCAAACCGCCCCTCTGCCGCACATCTAAACTTATCCTAAGAGCGGTCAAAATGTGCAATGATCTTCCACAGGGACTGGCCGTAGTCAGCACTGTAGATGGCTTTAAAATAAAGCTGGATGTATTTCTAAATGCAAAATGATATATATATATATATATATATATATATATATATATATATATATATATATAGCTATTAATGTTTAGTATATAGATAATAACATTAGATTATTGATTTAGGCAGTATTGCATTTACAGGTCAGGAAGTATTTTGTTTCCCATTTAAATTAAATTGGATCATGGTTTATAAGGCTAGTTTCACACTGGGGCGTTGGGGGCGCTGGCGGGAAAGCGGCGCTTTACCGTCGTTTTAGCGGTGCATTTCGGCCGCTAGCGGGGTGGTTTTACCCCCGCGAGCGGCCGAAAAAGGGTTAATACCGCCCGCAAAACGCTGCTTCATCGCCGGGTTCGGAGCGCTTCCCCATTGTTTTCAATGGGAACGGGCGCTATAAGAGCGGTAAATATACCGCTCCTACAGCGAACCAAAGATGTGGCTTGCAGGACATTTTCCAGCGTCCTGCAAGCGCACCGCTTCAGTGTGAAAGCCCTCGGGCTTTCACACTGAAGATACAGCAACAGCTGTTTCGGGTCGGTTTGCAGGCGCTATTTTTAGCGCAATAGCGCCTGCAAACCGCCCCAGTGTGAAAGGGGCCTTAGTGTCTAATGCCTTCCTCTGGATCAGCAGCAGATTTAGGCTCTGTGGACGTTGGGTTTTTACTGTATTTATTTTTTTCTTTTTTTTGAACTTGATAGACTATAGTTGAAATTATTTGGGAAAAACAGCATATTCATCATATAATAGCAAATACGACCCAAACATTGCATCAAAATATTTACTTACCCTGGCCCAATAGCGGAACGCCATAACCAAGTCAATGAGAGTGGGCTCTAGTCTGCCAACAGCTGCCAGTAATTCAGTGGTAAGGCACGCTGTGTCATTTCCAGCACTCACTTTGCATGTTAACCCGCTAGAAATAAATGAACAATAATTTATAAAACACACAGCAGATAACATTCAGCAATATTAAAGCTAAACATGAGGTACACAGCTAAATACAAACATGAATTGCATATATAAGGGGTGTTTTATCTGCTAAAGGGTTTGTATGGTGCCTTGAAAAAGTAGTCATACCCCTTGACATTTTCCACATTATGTCATTTTACAACCAAAAACGTAAAAGTATTTTATTGGGATTCTAGTGATAGACCAACACAAATTGGCACATAATTGTGACGTGGAAGGAAAACCATAAATGGTTCTCAATTTTTTTTACAACTAAATATGTGAAAAGTGTGGCGTGCATTTGTATTCAGCCCCCTTTACTCCGATAACCCTAACTAAAATCTAGTGGAACCAATTGTCTTCAGAAGTCACCTAATTAAATAGAGTCCACCTGTGTGTAATTTAATCTCAGTATAAATACAGCTGTTCTGTGAAGCCCTCAGAGGTTTGATAGAGAACCTTAGTGAACAAACAGCATCATGAAGGCCAAGGAACACACCAGACAGATCCGGAATAAAGTTGTGGAGAAGTTTCAAGCAGGGTAAGGTTATAATAAAAAAATATCCCAAGCTTTGAACATCTCACAGAGCACTGTTCAATCCATCTGAAAATGGAAAGAGTATGGCACAACTACAAACCTACCAAGACATGGCCATCCACCTAAACTGACAGGCCAGGCAAGGAGAGCATTAATCAGAGAAGCAGCCAAGAGGCCCATGGTAACTCTGGAGGAGCTTCAGGGATTCACAGTTCAGGTGGGAGAATCTGTCCACAGGACAACTGTGCACTCCACAAATCTGACCTTTATGGAAGAGTGGTAAGAAAGCCATTGTTGGAAGAAAGCCATAAGAAGTCCCGTTTGCAGGTTGTGAGAAGCCATGTGGGGGACACAGCAAACATGTGGCGGAAGGTGCTCTGGTCAGAAGAGACCAAAATTTAACTTTTTGGCCTAAAAGCAAAATGCTGTGTGACGGAAAACTAATACTGCACATCACCCTGAACACACCATCCCCACCATGAAACATGGTGGTGGCAGAATCATGCATAAGGCAAAAGAAGCAGAAGGGGGGTCCCTTCTTAGGCTGGATTCACACCTATGCATTTTTAGTGCTTTTTGCATTTTGCAGATTTGTACTACAGTCCATTTACCATTGTTTCCTATAGAACACGCTCTGTTCTGCAAATCTGCAAAATGCAAAAAAGCACTAAAAATGCATAGGTGTGAATCCAGCCTAAGAAGGGACCCCCCTTCTGCTTGGCAGTCTATGTGACACAGCTGGAAAAGATAAACAAGATAAGCATTATTTAATTAGTAATTACCTCTAACCCAGTCAGTCCCTTGTGTTGAGGTGCTAAGGGTACTTAGGGTGTAAAATACCACGTTACTATGAAAAGGAAAGGTGGTTCTACAAAGTATTGACTCGGTGGGGGGCTAAATACAAAATGCACGCTAAAAAAAAAAAAAAAAAAAAAAAAAAAAAAATTGAAACCCATTCATCATTTTCCTTCCACTTCACAATTATGTGCCACTTTTGTGTTGGTCTATCACATAAAATCCCAATAAAATACATTTACGTTTTTAGCCCTGCCTCACTAACATCGATCTCTCTGGGGTTTTTTTCGTTCAGCCTGCTGGGTTGAAATAAAAAAAAAAAAACTTCTAGTGTGTACCGAGCTTTAGGCAATTATCACAAGAACATTTGTTCCTATTGGAAAATTCCCTTCCTTCCTTAGTGACAACTGTAAATTGTTGGCTTTATCCTCACTTACACTGAGAATAGTCACCATGTCAAAAGTGATTCTCCCCAGCAGAGACACAAACAGCAATTAAAACCTTCCTCCCCAAGCTATAGTATTCTTGAATCACTGATCCAGAACACATATGCAGATCGGCACAGCCTTTACTTGCTATACCAGGTCAGAAAATCAAAGTACTGAAGCCAGAGATAGCCACATGATAAACATATACAGAAAGGGAGGACAGCAATGGCAGCCCTCCTGTTCCCTTTAGTATAGATTTCTATACAACAAAATACTCTCCATTATTATAAAAGAATTGATAAAGGTATCTTACCTATTTTCATCCTTGCAAAATACAACAGGAATCTTTGCATGGAAATCAGACTCAACATCAATATATCGAGCTGGAGAACAGGAAGGAGGATGGAGGGCGGGGAAGAAGAAAGAGAATTAGCCATCAAAACGGATTAAAATCTCTTAGGCTACTTTCACACTGGAGCGTTACATGCGTTGGCGGTAAAGCGGCGCTATATTTAGCGGCACTTTACCATCGTTTTAGCGGTGCTATTCGGCCACTAGGGGGGCAGTTATAAGCCACGCTAACGGCCAATAAAAAGTTAAAACAGCCCGGAAAACACCACTGCAGCGGCACTTTGCAGCGCTGCCCCATTGTTTTCAATGGGAAGGGGCACTTTAGGAGTGGTAAATACACCGCTCCTACAGCGCTCCAAAGATGCGGCTTGCAGGACTTTTTTGACCGTCCTGCAAGCGCACCGCTCCAGTGTGAAAGCCCTTGGGCTTTCACATTGGAGACACAGCAGCGGCTGTATCAGGGCACTTTGCAGGTGCTATTATTAGCACTGTAGCGCCTGCAAAGCACCCCAGTGTGAAAGGGGCCTTAGTCCTTCCTAGTGTAAAGTGAACCAGTACTTTGCCTAGACTAGGTAAAGTAACAGAAAAGCTGCAAAGCAGGTACCTCTACGTGCCATACTTACCTTTAGCACACTCCCTGCTGCAAGTTTCCATCAAAATTCCTACTCAACAAGTATTAAAGAAGAAGTATAGGAAAGAAAAAAAAATACACACACATAGTGTATTCATCTCTATGGCTGCAACATCGCTGTAATGCTGCAGTTGTCCCGCCGGCTCTAATGCCACGTACACGCGATCGGAATTTCAGCCAGCAAAAGACCAATAAGAGCTTTTCATCGGAAAATGCGACAGTGTGTAGGCTCCATCGGACTTTTGCTGGCAGAATTTCGGCCAGCAAAAGATTGAGAGCATGTTCTCAATTTTTCCGACACATTCATGTGTATGCAATTCCGAAGCGCAAAATTCCGACGCATGCTCGGAAGCATTAAACTTCCTTTTTATAGTGCCGTCTTATGTGTTGTACGTCGCTGCGTTATTGACAATCGGAATTTGGTGTGACCGTGTGTATGCAAGACAGCTTGAGCTGAATTCTGTCAAAAAAACCTTCAGACTTAGTTCCGACGGCAAAACCGGTCGTGTGTACGTGGCATAAGACAGAGAACTGAGCGATCACGAGATCGCTCAACACTCTCAGTCTTCCCTGAGCAGGGAAAAGTGATTGTCAGTCATCGCTCTTCACTCTGCCCCTCCTGTGGTCACTGAAGGCTGAGCCAGCTGGCGATAAGGCATCTGAGTGGATTCCGACAATAAAGTCTGGATCCTTCCAGAGCCTGCAATGGCTCCGTGATGTCAGCCGCTGTCCGTGATGCGCTCTGAGCACTGAATTGTGGGCACTGAATCGTGGGAGGCATATTATGTGTGTACAATACTGAAGAGGCTTCCTGGGACTACTGCAGAGGTTCAAAGCAGCAGGAAGTGTGGTAAAGGTACTTCATTGTTTCTGGTAGTAGCCTAGCAGTAAAAAGGGTCGCTGGTTCGAATCCCAACCACGACACTACATGCCTGGAGTTTGCACGTTCTCCCTGTGCCTGCGTGGGTTTCCTCCGGGTACTCCGGTTTCCTCCCACACTCCAAAGACAAGCTGGTAGGTTAATTGGCTTCGGTCTAAATTGGCCCTAGTATATGAATGTGAGTTAGGGACCCCAGACTGTAAGCTCCTTGAGGGTAGGGACCAATGTGAATGTACAATGTATATGTAAAGCGCTGCGTAAATTGACGGAGCTATACAAGTACCTTAAATAATAATAATAATAATAATAATAATACTTAATATGGCCAAAGTGCAGAATTACTTTGAGATACTTTAAAATAATCAACTCATGCCAGTGTTTATCTTCTTTCTTAGGTATGTTCATTTAAATTACATTTTTTTATTCTAATCCTTCCACTTGCTACAGCAAGATGTATTTCTTTAACCAGAATCAGTTTGTTTATATGTGTTTGCGATTAGCCAATAGAATTAGTAGCACATACAGAATTTGGTAAAAATGCTAACAATTAACAAAATTATAATAAATAAATAATAAGGGTTTAGAACAAAATAAATGATAAACGACTTACAGCTGTTCTTCAGAATCTCAAGAGCCTGGATTAAAACATCTGGCTGGTTCATCTAAAATAGATACAATAATATTATACAATGTTCTGGAATGACATACAAGTATATCATATTTAAAATAGTTACAAAAATGGTGGTTTTAGCATTGCTCATGTCTATTACAGATATTCTCCATAATGGGGACACAGTAAGGGTATTTGCACACAGATGTATGAACATCAAATATTCTTGGCAGAAAATAAAACGCGAGAATGGGCTGTATAACAAGTGCTATACTTTTCTGCCAGGAATATCTGATGTACATTTGCACATACACACACCTACAAAACTCTAGCTTTTTTAACCACTATGCGACCAACGGCTGCCTATTGATGGCCAGGCGGCGCAGCTCTCAGGGCGGGAGGGTGCTCTCCCCTTACCGGCCCTCCAGGGAGCGTGCGTCATGATAAAAAAAAAAAAATAAAAAAAAAAATAAAAAAAATAAAAAAAATCGCAGATCGCCACCATTACTACTAAAAAAAAATGCTATAAATCTATCCTCTATTTTGTAGACGCTATAACTTTTGTGCAAACCAATCAATATACGTTTATTGCGATTTTTTTTACCAAAAATATGTAGAAGAACACGTATCGGCATAAACGGAGGAAAAAAAATGTTTATCTATATATTTTTGGGGGATATTTAGTATAGCGAAAAGTAAAAAATATTGTTTTTTTTTTTTTTAAACTTGTCCCTTTTCTTTTGTTTATAGCGCAAAAAATAAAAAACGCAGAGGTGATCAAATACCACCAAAAGAAAGCTCTATTTGTGAGGACAAAATGATAACAATTTCATTTGGGTACAGTGTTGTATGACCGCGCAATTGTCATTCAAAATGTGACAATGCTGAAAGCTGAAAATTGGCCTGGGCAGGAAGGGGGTGAAAATGCCCTGTACTGAGGTGGTTAAATCAAAAAAAGGTGACGTATGAGTGTATTTGCGTAAACATACTAAACAGCAATGCAGATTTTTTAAAAAAAAATTCACTTCTCTATATGAAGTTTACACATTTACAGGCCCAATAAAAACAACGGGCTGCATTCAGTAAAGAAAAATGCATAAATGTCTATAAACGTGGCATTTTTAGGCATAATAAAAACCTTGAAAGAGGCCTTTTCCCTTTCCCTGCCTCTCTTGAATCATTGGTCTGTTCCACACAGTTAATGCTTCATACGTGTATGTGTGACAGGTACACTTTAAAATAATCTTATATGATTCAGAAGATTGTCTTTCGCTATACATACCTTTGGAGGAAACTTTATGTCTATATTGATGTCACTTGCTTTAAATGCAAATCTGGTCAGTGATGATCCGTACATTCTCAGGGAACATTCTAAAAGCAGAACATAAAATTAGATTGCAGATAACAAGGAGGTAACATGTATGTAAAATGTTCATAAAATGTAACCACTTTAAAGTGAACTTCTGCTTTGTCCATGATGGGAAAGATTTCAATTTATTGCCCCCTCCCCAGCAACACATACCTGCCTTCTATTCGATTTCAGAAATTGGGAAGATGGGGAAGTCCTGTGTAAGCCAATATTGTTGGAGTGTTGGACCTGAGCTGTGGATTCCTGTTCTAACAGCACCAGTGGCGGCTGGTGCTCAAAATTTTTGGGGGGGCGCAAACAAACAGCCTCACTGTGCCATCAAACGCTGCCACTGTGCCCATTAAACGCTGCCACTGTGCCCATTAAACGCTGCCACTGTGCCCCACGTGCTGCCACTGTGCCCATCAAACGCTGCCACTGTGCCCATCAAACGCTGCCACTGTGCCCCAAGTGCTGCCACTGTGCCCCAAGTTCTGCCACTGTGCCCCAAGTTCTGCCACTGTGCCCCAAGTTCTGCCATTGTGCCCCTTAAGTGCTGCCATTGTGCCCCAAGTTCTGCCATTGTGCCCCAAAAGTGCTGCCATTGTGCCCCAAAAGTGCTGCCACTGTGCCCCTAAAGTGCTGCCACTGTGCCCCCTGCCTGCCCTCTGCACTTACCTTGTCCCGGTGTGCAGCTGGTGACGGCGTCAGGCGACGAGCGGTGTCTCCGTCGGATGTCTTCTCCCGCGCTCCTCCTGTCTTCTTCTGCTGTGATTGGACGCTAGGTGATTGGACCTGGGCTGTGGATTCCTGTTCTAACAGCACTGATTGGCCCAGGTCCATCACATGGAACAAGCTCCTCCCTACCTGGAAGTAATGGTTACTTCCTAAAGCTCCCCACACTGAACTGTGCAGAAGGACAGGAAAAGTTTCACTCACTACCTGTCATGTCCCCTGGTCTAAGATAGTGTGGGGTGAAGGGGGATTTCCCCTCACTTTCTGTCCTGCTAATATAACAGGAAGCGTGAGTGAATCTCCCCAGAGTAAACACTAATAGCAGTTAAGAGTCCCACAGCGGTTCTAACCCTTCAACACTCTATCCAAAATTCAAACATTTTTGACTTGAGTTCTAAGGAAACACAATTCCTACAATGAAAATGCTCCTTATATGAAAGAGCTAAACTTTAAACATTTAAAAATATGTGCACCAAAGGACCAACACATACAAAGAAAACCGGACCTATAGGGCCCATAAAAACGCCCAGAAATGCGCAAGTGCAAGAAACGAAAATCCCCGAAAAGAATATTCTCAGCCATTCTTTTCTGTAGCAACAGAAGATGAAATTGAAGCCTTGGTTTGTTAAATTTTTCGAAATAAATGGTGGCACCATCGGAAAATCACCATCACAAAACTCTTTCAAAATTCGACCATGTATAGCCAGCCTTAAACCTAGTACTCACCACTAGGTCGGAGCCGTTGAACTAACAATCTGATCTCACCTGCTGCTCTATTGAGTCCCCCCCCCCCCCCCCCCCCCCCACCACTAGAATACTCCGGTCAATGCTCTCAGACATTGGTTGAGAGCGCTGATTGGGAACCGGCCAGCTGCCAGTTTTCCAGCATGCTCAGCCGGCTTCTGTCTGACCGGCTGCCATTCGGCCCATGTGTACTAGGCTTTGTACTTGTAGCCTGTATGAACAAGACCTTAGTCCTGAGCTAGGAGTGACTAATCTGAATTCTGCCATGCATTGATCCAGAAATCTACATTGTATACATTGTGTATAAAGCCTCTTCAAAACCGACTGGAGTGGAGATGTGATCTGTCAATATAGTCTGCAATGCCAGCTTTGTTTTGTAAGCAGCCCTGCACATGCAAACAGGTTTTAGCCCCTCAATCTGATCTTTTGTCTGGGAGTCTTCTATACCCTGGAATAGATTTCCATGAAAATAAGATTCATTTAAGTGTAAAAGCTAGTCAAATCCAAATTAATGTATATACATATATCAGGAAGGACTAGAAGGTTTGTGTGAAAAGAATACTTAAAATAAATAAACATGTCTTCATGTTAATCAGATTCCAAACTGAGTAGCTGTTACTGCTACTGAACCAACAGCAATATTTTACCTACTCAAGAAATGAACCAGACATTTCAATGTGATAATGGTCAACTTATGCAACCTATTAAAGGAGAAGTACAGCCAAAGCTTGTTTGGCTGAACATTTCCTATGGATCACAGGAGTGCAGTTCGTTTTGCACTCCTGTGACCCGTTTTTAGCACACAGCAGGCTGAAGTCCACTGATGTCACAGATGTTTGACTAGGCTCGGGCAAGATCATGACAATGAATTCGGGATCCGCCCACATGCCTGGACCAGAACCCAGTTCAGCCTCTCAGCAAGCCACTGAGAGCTTGAGCCAGCCGCTCCTGCCCCCTCCACGGCCCAGCGCTCCAGTGAGGAGGCAGAGCAGAGAGCTGCTGACGGACAGTCAGCAGCTCTCTGCTCAGGGAGCTGTGAGAACTGAGTAATCTGTGGTAATAGATTGCACGGTTCTCAGTGTTAGAGCTGGCAGACCTGATATAGTATAGGTCTTAATATTGCTTTCCCCGCACGGGGTTGATCAGCACACTTTATCCTAGATTTGTACTGTTTAATCCTTCCCCAGATAGTTACTCCCCCACATCAGAACTTCCATTCAAAACCAAGCAGAACAGCACATAGTTCTTACTGAAAAAAAAAAAAAAAAACTCTAAATATACGCTCACGTAATGACATAGCAAATCACGCGTATAGGTAAAAAAATGCCTGTGCCTAAGGCCACTGATCACTCCTGATAGAACCAGCCGTCAGCACTGCTGTCTAAACCTGCCTAAAGCCAGCCATAGATAAAGCAATTTTCCTTCCTGCAACCCACTGATTCCCCCGTAATCAACACAGATGGGGGAATCCCTCCCACTGAGCCATTGTGTTCTCCAGGCGGGGGGAGCCGACCCTGCCAGGAGAACACAGCCATTACTGCTAGTGGCTGCTGGCAATAATTGCATTTAGAATCCAACACGCTGGTTGTACCCAAGTAGATTGATCGGTCAACTTAGGCACATTCAGCCTGCCCATACATGGGTTAAATCTTGGCTGGTCCCTGCTGAACCAGCCAAGATTTGAACAGTCTATGGCTGGCTTTAGGCCCCAAAAAAGCCTCAGTATAACCTTTTCGGCACCTTCCCTACATAGTAAAGGTGGACATCCTGTAACTCAAGCTAAAACAGACAACAATAATTCCAAAATACTTGCTGCAATGGCACCATTTCCACAATCCCCATAACATTTTAACAAGAAACCTACCAGGCAGTTTAATCTGGATAATTTTTTCCATCTCGCTAACAATTTCCTGCCTGCACAGAAAGTCCTCCTGAGATATTCCATGTTCCTTTGCTGCATTTGCTAAAGTGACTCCCAAGGCAGTTATCTGGGCCGCTGAAGGAGGTGGAAGAGCTCGCAGTTCATTCTCTTCCTGCTTTTCCTAAACAGCAAAATTAAAAAAAAAAAAAAAAAAAAAGTAGTTAGTCATCGCACAATAAAATAACTGACACACAAATTGGAGATCAAAATTCATATAGAGCATAAACTAGGGGTAACAAGAAGAACCAACTCTATTCTAAAACGTACAATTCT